>CM066033.1:158967578-159567578 GCA_033557465.1 Ichthyophis bannanicus
CCTTTGACTCTTTTGAAGGGGTCAGCAGAGCCTCGGCTATTGCCATAGGTGCACACAGAGTTGCTTGGTTACAAGCCTCTGATTTGGAATCCTGGGTACAGGATGGTCTAGGTAACCTCCCCTGTACAGGCGAAAACCTGTTTGGCAAAGATTGGCAAGCAAAGGCCAACCAGATGGATGCTGAAAATTCTGCTTTAGATAGACTTTCAAAGTCTACTACTGCTCCTTTCAAAAAGAGGTTGTTCAAAAAGGGATCTTTCCCAAAGAAAGGGAAATTTTCTTCTTATGGGGTCAGGCCTCTTCTCAAGGTCGTTTTGCTACAAAGAGGCAGCAACAACCAAAACAGGCCAAAACCCAGGCTGCGAGGACTGCTACGGCCCAACAGCCTCAGCCTCCTCAGGGCCTTTGACTTTCCACTAGAGAACTTAGTCTTTCTGGCTCTAGAACATCCAGAGCCTCTCACCATCCCAGGAAGGTTAGCTCACTTTGCTCCCAGATGGGAACAAATCACAGCAGAGCAATGGACCCTCTCCATCATAAGGGAAGGGTACAAACTTCATTTCTTAAACCTTCCTACTCACACCATGGTGAAACAGTTCAATTCTCCAACATCTCTCCTCAACCTTCTAGGTCAGGAGATTGCTACCCTTCTTGCCCAAGGGGCAATAGAAGAAGTACCCCTTCTTCAACAGGGTTCAGGGTTCTACTCCCCCTATTTTCTCATCCCAAAGAAAACAGGGGTCTACAGACCCATATTAGATCTCAGAGAATTGAACAAGTTTCTATGCAAGGAGAAATTCTAGATTACATCTCTCGGAACTGTCCTTCCATACCTCCAGAGTCAGGACTGGCTTTGTTCTCTAGATCTCAAGGATGCGTACACCCATGTTCTCATCCATCCAACACACAGAAGATTCCTTCGCTTCCTATACCAAGGAAAGCACTACCAATACAAGGTGCTTCCTTTCCGTCTGGCCTCTGCTCCAAGAGTGTTCACAAAATGCATGGCAAGTAGTAGCTGCATTCCTACGCACTCTAGGGATATTCGTATTCCCATATCTGGACGACTGGCTCATCCGAGCTCCATCCCAGTCAGAGGCCCAGACTTCTCTCACATGCACAATGCGTGTTCTTCAGTATCTGGGACTGGTAATCAACATTCCAAAATCCCATCTTACCCCTACTCAGTCTCTAGAGTTCATAGGGGCCTTACTGGATACCACAACTGCAAGGGCCTATCTCCCCCAGGCCCGTTGCCTACGCTTGGTGCAGTTAGCCTCCCAGATTCAGTTAAAATCCCGTTTAACTGCTCGAGAGATGTTGCAACTTTTAGGCCACATGGCATCCACGGTACATGTGGTTCCCTATGCTCGCCTTCACATGAGAGCAGCTCAGTGGACCCTATCCACCCAATGGACCCAGGCATCAGGTTGCCTGCCAGACAAAATAGCAACCTCCAATCGCCTATTTTCGTCCCTCCACTGGTGGAAATCCACTCAGAATCTGTTGCTGGGGTCCCCCTTTCAACAGGTGTTACCCCAAGCAACTCTTACAACAGATGCCTCTCCAAAGGGTTGGGGGGCTCATCTTCAAGATCTCTCGACCCAGGGCATCTGGTCTCCACAGGAGACATATCTTCATATCAACCTTTTAGAGCTCAGAGCAATCTTTCTGGCTCTCAGAGTCTTCCACACCCTGCTCAGCTACAAGACAGTCCTCATCCACACAGACAACCAGGTAGCTATGTTCTACGTGAACAAGCAGGGAGGAACTGGCTCTCTGTCGCTTTGCAATTAAGCTCTGAGATTGTGGGCCTTCGCCAGAGAGCATCAAATCCATCTCATGGCAGTATATCTTCCAGGAGTTCAAAACTCTTGGGCAGACAGACTCAGTCGAGTTCTGCTTCCGCACGAATGGTCCCTCCATGGGGACCAGATAGCCAGAAGTTTTTGGATTTGGGGTACCCCAGACATAGACCTGTTTGCAAGTCCGTGGAATGCCAAACTTCCCCGGTTCTGTTCCAGGATTCCATGTCAGGGAGTTCAGGCCAGGGATGCCTTCCTCCTTCATTGGGGGCGAGACTTCCTTTACGCCTTTCCTCCTATTCCCCTAATCCCCAAGACTCTGTTCAAGCTTCAGACAGACAAAGGGACTATGATCCTCATAGCACAACTTTGGCCATGCCAAGTGTGGTACCCTCTACTTCTGCATCTCTCTCAAGCTCCCTCCAAAGACCTGGGGTCTGCTCCAGATCTCCTCCCAGGAGGAGGGAACCTTGTGGCACCCAAATCCTCAGTCTCTTCATCTCAGGGCCTGGTTGCTGAAGGCCTAGACCTTCAAAATTTACAATGTTCTCAGCAAGTGAAGGATATCCTTCAAGCTTCTAGAAAGCCTTCCACCAGACGTTCATATGCTTTTAAATGGAAAAGGTTTTCCATTTGGTGTGCAGAGAAGGGTCTCAACCCTCTTGCAATACCTTTACATTCTTTGCTAGATTTGCTGCATTTATCCAATGCAGGCCTTAAAACAAATTCAATCAGAGTCCATTTGAGTGCTATTGCAGCATCCCTTAAGCCTCTCAATGGACAACCTATTTCCTCTCATCCTCTTATAGCAAGATTCATGAGAGGCCTTCTTTTGACTAAACCTCCCATTAGACCACCTCCAGTGGCCTGGGACTTGAATCTGGTTCTTGGCCAGCTTATGAAGCAACCCTTTGAACCCTTAGCCACTACCCCCTTAAAATTCCTTTCTTGGAAGGTAATTTTTCTAATTGCAGTCACCTCAGTGAGCTGCAAGCTTTAGTGGCTAATCCTCCTTATACAAGATTCCATCATGACAAGGTAGTCCTCAGAACTAATCCACACTTTATGCCTAAAGTGGTCTCACCTTTTCATCTGAACCAGGAGGTCTTTTTACCTGTCTTTTTTCCAGGACCTCATGCATCAAGTGCAGAGAGGAATCTTTATACCCTGGATTGTAAAAGAGCACTTGCTTTCTACTTACACAGGACACAGCAACATAGAAAGTCCTCTCAACTTTTTGTTGCTTTTGATCCTTCTCATTTAGGACTTCCAGTCTCTAAGAGAACTCTGTCCAATTGGATTGCTCAGTGTATTTCCTTTGCCTACCAAAGTAAGAACCTTTCTCTGGAGGGCCATGTCACAGCTCACAATGTGAGGACCATGGCAACCTCTATGGCTCATCTAAACTCTGTGTCCATCGACCAAATCTGTCGAGCGGCCACTTGGGCATCGATTCATACCTTCACAGCCCATTACTGCTTGGACAAGGACTCCCGCCGGGATGCCTTGTTTGGTCAGGCAGTTCTCAAACACCTGTTCCATACCTAATCAACTCCTACCCTCCATCCCTGAACTGGATGCCTGAGATTCATAGGTAGAGGTAGAGCCCTTCCAAGGGACTCACAATCTGGTGATCTCCCAGGCATCTCTAGCTGGGGAGTCCCCATATGTGAAGACTCATTCCTGCTTGTTCCTGGAGATAGCACAGTTACTTACCTGTAACAGGTGATCTCTGGGAACAGCAGGAATAAGTCTTCACAACCCACCCACCTTCCCTAGGAGTTGTATCTCTCTATCTTTCCTTTCCTCTCTCTCTCTCTCTCTCTCTTTGTCTCAGCTTTAAAACTCGAACTGGAGAGAGGCAGTTAGGAAAGGCGGGAAGGCAGCACGCAGGCGCTGTGGGATGCTCCCAAAGGCTTTCTTTAAGGACGCTGGGGAGCGTTCCCGCGCAGGCTACGTCGGTACCGACGATACCCATATGTGAAGACTTATTTCTGCTGTTCACAGAGATCACCTGTTACAGGTAAGTAACTGCTTTCCAGTCCAGAGCAAATACCGGGCTATCTTGTGTGCTTAACTTCAGCACTTCATTCAGATAGTCCATTTCATACAAGCAATAGAACTCTTTTCCAGGTTTTCTCAGCAGTTAAACAAACCAAAAGCATTTCTTAACTTCCTTCAGTTGAAACGGCATCAAAGGAGCTCTGCACTGCTCACAGCTGTTTCCCAAAAGACAATCAGGCAGCTTCAGCTTTTCACTGCGTAACACTTTTCCTGAGCTTAGAACTTTAAACAAGCAAACACAGCTCTCAGGGTTTTGGACACTGGAGGCTTCTCTTTACAGTTGACATTCCCCCTTTACCATATTAATTGGCAGACTGGCATGCAGAACAATCCATGTATGAGACCTCTTCCTCACAAGGTAAATCTGGCTCTCCCAATTCCATTGGTTCACTCTCTAGCTCATATTCAGATAGCTTACTTTACTGCCTTCTGCTATGATTAAGGCTGTCTCTGGCAAAAACGTATTGCTCCTTATTAGCTAAGCTTCTGGGGCTCATACCTTGATAAAAGCCTGTAATAGGTTCACTTCTTACATGCTCTGGCCACTATCTAGCACGTCCTGTTCTCCAATTAGTGCTTCTGGCTCTCACTGCTCCATTCCTTGAGTAGGCAAAACTTCTGCTCTCTCTTTCCCTCTGGTTAGCAGTTACCGCACTCTCTGGTCTCAGGAGTCCTTACAATTCCTCTCCATTTGTCCTGCTTGTCCCTCTTCGTCTTCCTCCTGCTGGACTCTCACCTCCTCGTCTAACTGACCTAACTGAGCTAAACTTAAACCCCTCAGGCCTCTGCTCCACCCTCTCCCCTCTCAAGTGAGAAAGATCAAACTCCCTTGTGGCAGCTGTGTGATTAGGGGATGCAGTGATGTAAGGGTTTCTTACCCTGGGCCTGTATTCCCTATCCTTTCCACCACTAGGGGCACTCTGTTCCTCATTGTAGCCAGGAATTACTGGCTTTCTAGGAGCAAATTGAGTTTTAAGTCCTGGACCTTTTAAAATTGGTCCCTTTATTAAGGTAAATTCCTTCTTTTTACCCCTCTCTTCTAGGTCCTGATAAGCTTCCTTATCACAGCTCCCAGTTCCTCTGGGGAGTGCCCCAGGGCTATTGACCCAGGAGGAGGGCTTGCTTCTCCACCCCAATCTTGGAGTCTCTGTCACTAACAGAATGGCTGCTGAATGGGTCATACTAGCACTCTTCAACCTTCCCAGAGAGGTGGAAGATGTCCTCCTGGCCTCTCCTAAGAATTTCACTAGATTAGCCTACGCCTTCAAGTGGCGCAGAATCTCAATATGATGTGCGGAGCAGTGGGTTGACCCATTCTCCTCCAAGATGCACACAGTGCTGCAATTCTTGCTGCGCCTCTAGTAAATCGGACTCAAGTCCAACTCTGTTAGGGTACACCTGAGCGCACTCTCCGCGCACCATCACACCATAGAGGGCAAGCCTCTGTGCAGCCCCTAATTCCTGATTTATTTGGGGCTTGCTGCTCTCTATGCCCCCCATCTGGCTGCCTTTGGCGGAATGGGATCTCAACGTTGTTCTGATGCAGCTTACCAAGCTGCCCTTCGAGCCTTTGGCTACCTGCCATCTGCGTTACCTATCTTGGAAGATTGTCTTCCTGGTGGTGCTCACCTCTGCCCTCTGAGTCAACGAGCTTTAGGTTTTGGTGGCCAAGCCACCCTACACTAGGTTCTACAAGAACAGGGTTGTGCTTTGCACCCACCCAAAATTCTTTCCGAAAGTGGTATCTGCCTTCCATCTCAACCAGGAGGTGGTGCTCCCTACCTTCTTTTCACAGCCCCATGCCGGCAAGGCAGTGTCTGTTCTCCAGACTCTGGACTGCAGAAGGGCCCTTTCTTCTACCTGAAACGTACTCGGGGCCACCTCAAAGCCTCAAAGCTTTTTGTTTCATAAGACCCCAGTTCACTGATGGAGGCAGTCACCAAGCGGACCCTGTCCACCTGGGTGGCGGACTGCATCACCGTTGTCCATGATCAGGCTGGGTGGTATTGGAGCGCTGGGTCATAGCGCACAATTTTAGGGCTATGGTGACCTCTTGTCTGCCATAGGGACAGAGCGTATACTTGCATCTGCCAGGCCACCACCTGGTCCTCAGTTCACACCTTTGCAACTCACTGCTGCCTGGAGAGGAGTCCTAACGAGAGATTGCCTTCGGGCAGGCCGAACTTTGTAATCTGTTCGAGGTTTAGGCAACTGCTGCTCTCTTACTCTTCTTGTTCAGGCTGCTGGACCCATGGTTCTCCATAGACACTGGGGTTCCCAGAGTCTGTCCTCAGATTCGCTGCTCATGGCTGGCCCGTGTTTTTCTTCTGCAGGTTCCCAGTAGCCTGTAGCTAGGGAGTCCCATTTGTGAGGCGTGACTTCTGTTTGTGCCTGGAGAAAGCATAGCTACTCAACTGTAACAGGTGTTCTCCAGGGACAGCAGGAATCGGTCCTCACAACCCTCCCTCCCACCCCTTGGAGTTGCTGAATAAATTTTGGCCATCTTCTTTTTGTCGGCTCTAGCTGTGTCATCTGACTGAGTAAGATACATAGAAACATAGAAATATGATGACAGAAAAAGACCACATGGCCTATCTAGTCTGTCCTTCCATATCAACAACTACAACAATCCACTCTTTTCCTTTAGAGATCCTCTGTGTTTGTCCCATGCTTTTTTGAATTCAGTTACTGTCCTCATCTCTACCACCTCCACTGGTAGACTATTCCACGGATCCACCACTCTTTCCGTAAAGAAATATTTCCGCATATCACTCCTGAATCTATCCCCCATCACTCTCATCCCTTGTCCCCTCGTAGTAGAACTTGCTTTCAATTGAAAGAGGCTCGCCCCCTGAACATTTATGCCACGGAGGTATTTAAACATCTCAATCATTATCACCTCTATCCCGCCTTTCCTCTAAGGTGTACATATTAAGATCCTTAAGTCTATCCTCATATGCTTTATAATGAAGACCACTAACCATTTTAGTAGCCATCCTCTGCACCGACTCCATTCTGTTCACATCCTTTTGAAGGTGCGGTCTTCAGAATTGCACACTAGACTTCAAATGAGGTCGCACCAAAGATTTATACAGAGGTACTATCACCTCCTTTTTTCTGCTAGCCATTCCTCTCCGTATGCACCCAAGCATCCTTCTAGCTTTTGCCGTCGCCTTTTCTACCTGTTTAGCTACTTTAAGATCATCAGACACAACCACGCCTAGGTCCTGCTCTTCTTTAGTGGACAAAAGTACTTCACCCCCTATACTATATTGCTCCCTTGGATTGCTGCAGTCCAAATGCAGCGTGGTCCCCTTCCTGCCCAAGATGGCATGCTTGGGCAGGAAGGGGACCACGCTTGTGTGGTGGCATCTCCCAAAGGCTTTCTTTGAAAGCTGGGGAGATGCTTCCGTGAGGGCTCCATCTGTGTCGATATCACTCATATGTGATTGCTGATTCCTGCTGTCCCTAGAGAGCACCTGTTACAGGCAAGTAACTACGCTTTATGCACCTAGGAAAGAACAACCCAAACTATAGTTACACGATGCAAGGCTCCATATTAGGAACTGCTACCCAGGAAAAAGATTTAGGTGTCATCATGGATAATACGTTTAAGCCCTACGTCCAGTGTGCCATGGCGGCCAAGAAAGCAAATAGAATGCTAGGAATCATAAGGAAAGGAATGGAGAATAAAACAAAGGCTTGAAAGATCTGGGTTTTTCAACTTGGAAAAGAGACTGCTGAGTGGAGATATGATAGATGTCTGTAAATTAATGAATGGAATGGAACGATAGATGTCTGTAAATTAATGAATGGAATGGAACGGGTGAACGAAGATCAGTTGTTTTGGTATCAAAAAGTAGAAAGACTAGGGACACACAATGAAGCTACAACATAACCCATTTAAGACTAATAAGAATTTTTTTTTCACTCTACGCGTAATCAAACTGTGAAATTTTGTTGCTTGAGGATGTAGTAAAAACTGTTAGTGTAGCTGGGTTTAAAAAAGGTGTGGACAAGTTCCTAGAGAAAAGGTCCATGAACCATTATTAGAGGACCTGGGAATTCCACTGTTTGCCCTGGGACAAGCATTGTGGAACCTGTGTGCCTTTTGGGAACCTGCTAGGTACTTGTGGCCTGGATTGGCCACTGTTGGAAACGGGATACTGGGTCTTGATGGACCTTGATCTGACCCAGTATGGAATTTATTATATTCTTCTCCTTTTTATGATATGGTGACCCAGAATTGCGCACGCAACTCAGGATGGAGTCGCAGCATGAAGGCATACAGAGGCATTATAATATCCTTTGTTTTATTCTCCATTCCTTTCCTTATGATTCCTAGCATTCTATTTACTTGGTCGCTGCTGCACAGTGGGCAGAGGGTTTCAACGTAATCTCCAGGAACAAGCAGGAATGAGTCTTCACATATGGGTATCGTCGGTACCGACGGAGCCTGCGTGGGAACGCTCCCCAGCGTCCAAAAGGAAAGCTTTTGGGAGCATCCCACAGCACCTGCATACTGCCTTCCCAACTCTCCCTCTTCAGTTCTTCGTTTTCCGCGGAGCCGACAGGACGTATACCCTGTCACGGCAGAAAAAATCTTCTTCTTTTGTGGTCGCGTCTGCCTTCACTCGATGCCTACCGGTACCACCGGTTCTCTTTTCTTCTTTTCAAAAAACCCCCCAAAAAAACCCTAGCTTCTAAAAATCTTTTCTTTAGGAGCCTTTCCTCTCTCGGGATTAGGCGCCATTTTGGGCACTAGGCCCATTTTTTTCTTCAAACATGGAAAATCTAGCTAGTGGTTTTAAGAAATGTTCTAAATGTGGCGGTACCATATCCGACCGACACCCATGAATGGTGTCTTAAATTTTTAGGTCCTGACCATTCTCCATCGGAGTGTGTCTCCTGCAGAAAGATGACCAAGGGGCCTGCAGAATAGAGCTGCAAAACCCGGTAACCTTTTTGCCGCTGATACGATGTCCGTTGCATCGACATCTTCCAGGGCTTCATCTTCCTCCCATGGATCTCAGGTAACTAAATCTAAGTCTTCTAAGACTGGCCGGTCCTCAAAGGGTAGATCTCCTAAGTATCGAGATGCCACTGGCGTTGCCCTCGAGGAAAGTTCACCGGCAAAACAGCACCGGCGGGAGGCCTCGGACTCCAAAGCATTAATGGGGCTCCAGAATATTCCAGAGGCTTCGACCTCTGCAGAACTACTGGTGCCATGTTCTGGGGTCATGGCCGCTTCCACCAGTACCGACACCCAGGCATCGGCAGGAGCGATGGATCAGAGAATCCTCACTATCGAATGCAGTCTAGCAGCTCTCTTAGCAGCTTCAGTACCGCTAAGACCGCTACAGACGGTTCCACAGATATCAGTACCGACATCGGTGCCGGTACCAAGTGCACCTGCCTCGACATGTATGCTGTCCCCCATGCCGAGCCTTGAGTCTACCTCGGGTATCGAGGGGCCAGTACCGAGACACCCTGATACTGACTTCGAGCGGTACCGGTACCGAGCGTTGCAGGAACACCTGGCACAGAGATATTTCGAA
This sequence comes from Ichthyophis bannanicus, assembly GCA_033557465.1. NCBI lineage: Eukaryota > Metazoa > Chordata > Amphibia > Gymnophiona > Ichthyophiidae > Ichthyophis > Ichthyophis bannanicus. The sequence continues at coordinate 158,977,006 of CM066033.1, forward strand.
TCCTCTGATTCCGATGACTCTGACTCTGCCGGTACTAGAGCAATCCTTCCGGAGGATCGATCTCCTTCTCAATGCAGAATGTTTCCTCCAGAGGACATGTCCTTCCAGGATTTTATACGTGATGTAGCTCGAGGTCTTGCAATCACGGTGACTCTAGAAAAGGAACCCAGAGCAGAAGGATTAGAAATTCTTCAATATCCTAAGGCTCCTAAAGAGGCAGCTACCCTGCCCATTCATAGGATCTTGAAGGATCTTATGCTAAGAATGTGGGAAACCCCTTTAACGGTGTGTCCACACTCCCGACGACTTGATACCATGTACCGAGTCCAAGCTGTCCTGGGTTTCAAGACTCAGTTACCACACCATTCAATGGTAGTAGAATCGGCAATGTGTAGGATTAAGAGTGCTAAAACACATTATTCCAATCCTCCCGGCCGTGAGTCGAATGCTTGATGCCTTTGGGTGTCGATGCTTCCAATCCTCCAAGTTGGCAGCCAGGATCAGCTCTTACATTCTCTACATGGGAATGTTCCTCAAAGAAGTTACAGGAGACTTGGAGCTCATGAGCCCTTTTCTTCCTGAGGACAAAATAGGGGATTTTCGTACTCTGGTCAAACATGCCCTGGATGTCTCTCAGTTTGTGAACCATGCAACCTTTTGATTGCTTTGAATGTATTAATAGAACTTCTGCTATTTCCATCAGTGCACATCGTATTGCCTGGCTCCAGGCATCAGAACAATGTGTGCAAGATAAACTGGGAAATATTCCTTGCACAGGAGAAAATCTCTTTGGCAAGGATTGGCAAGGCAAATCGGCTTGAATCTGAAAATACCACCTTGAACAGACTATCAAAGTCTACAGCCAACCCAGCAAAGAAAAAGTCAGCCAAGAAGCCCCTTTTCAATAAGAAAGAGGTTTTACCCATCATGCTCACTGTCCAGTTCATGTTTCCCAAAAGGGGAACCAACAGAACAGACAGCAGCGAAAGCCACAAGTTCCAAGAACTCAATCCACTCCACAAGCTCAGTCTCCTCAGGGGCTTTGACTCTTTCCTAGAGAACTTAGTCTTTCTGCCCCTAAAAGGTCCAGAACCCCTTACCATTCCAGGAAGCTTATGCCATTTTGCCAGCAGATGACAACAAATAACATCAGAAAACTGGACTCTGTCCATTGTATGAGAGGGGTACAGACTTGACTTCCACAGCATGCCCCCTCCTACAATCATAAAGCAGTTCAATTCTCCAGGACCAAGCAGGAAGTCAGTCCTCACATATGGGTGACATCGGCGCTGACGGAGTCCCTGTGCGGAGCATTTCCCCAGCTTTCAAAGAAAGCGTTTGGGAATGCAGCATGCCTACGCGATCCCCTTCCCGCCCAAGGGTGCCATCTTGCTCAGTCTTTCTTTTTCCGCGGAGCCTGACTGATGTGAGTTCCTGTCACCCAGAAAAAGTAGATTTTTTTTCCTGCGATTTTCGCGTTGTCTTATCCGGTTCGACGCCGGTTCCCCTTCCCGCCTGGGCTCGGTACACCAGTATCGAGTCCGGACTTGTGTTCGGTTTTTGTCTTTCATGACTAGCGTTCACGCTCTTTTTGTGTTTTCACTGGCAGCCCGGTTTTTTGACCTTGCAGGGGTCCTTTTTCCCCCGATGGCTGCCAGCGGGTTCAAAAAGTGTGATCAGTGCAAGAAACTTATGTCTCTCACCGACACACATGATTGCTGCCTCCGATGCCTCGGGCCCGACCATGACCTGCTGGCCTGTGGCCCGTGCGGCAAAATGTTGTAGAAGGCGCTTCGGAGCCGTCGGCATCAACGTGAGAGAATTTTCTCTGACTCCGCGTCTGGCCGGGCCTGGACTTCGTCAGAGGCATCGACATCTCGGGAGTCCGACCCCGAGTGCCGTCGGGGTTCCTCTGAAAGGGAGTCTCCCTCCCGGGAGCATCGAAGGAAGAAGAAGCTCCCGAGGGCGGCGTTGGTGGCTCCTGGCTCCTCGAGGGCCAGGTTGCGTAGCCCTGATCGCCACCCTGGGCTCTTGGAGTCGGAGAGGCCTTCCAATACCTCGTGTGGAGCTGGAGTCCCTGAGTCACGTAAGTGCAGTTGTCCTCGTAGACTCTCCTCCGGTGGAGCCGATGTCTGGCCCGATGCTGTCGGGGCCCGAGTCGGGGGCTGCTGAGCCTCCTGAGCTTGGACTCAGGTTGATGGCCTTGGAGAGCAGCTTGGCTGCCTTCATGGAACAGCAGCGGGTGCTGATCGCCGGTCTGACCGGTGCACTGCCCCGACCACTGGGACCTCGACATCTAAGTCAACCCCAGAGACTGAGCCGATCCTCGAGTCGATCCTCGGTCAAGGTCCCCCTCGATCTCCCGTGCGGGGCCGAGGTCATAGACGCCGATACCCTCGGTGTCTGGGCGGGTGGCACCGAGGCCCACACGGCTGGAGCCGCTCGATTCCTCCTCCTCGGAGTCTGAGTGGGAGACGGAGTTCGAGGAGTCCCCGGAAACTTCTGGACCCGGTGCGTCCATTCGGACTCACTGGAGTCCGAGCCTCGGAGACTGTCCCCCCCAGAGGATGCCCGGTTCTCGGACTTCGTGAGGGACATGGCCAAGGCCTTGGCCTTCCCTGCGGATGCCGAAGAGGAGCCTCGAGCTGAGGAGCTCGATGCCCTCCAGTATGATTTTCCTCCGAAGGAAGCCTTTACTGTACCGGTTCCTCTGATGCTGGAACGGCTGCTCTTCCGTATGTGGGAGGCACCGGCCTCGACGCCGGTTCTTAGCAAATGGGTCGATTCCATTTATTGGGTTCGTAAGAGCCTTGGGTTCCAAAAGGCGCAGCTACCGCACCACTCCATGGTTGTGGAATCGGCCATGCACCGTCTGAAGAGTCAGAAGATGCACTCCTTGGTGCTCCCCGGTCGGGAGGCCCGGAACCTGGATGCCCTTGGTAGACAGTGCTTCCAGGGCTCTATGCTGTCTAGCCGTGTCCAGACCTACCAGCTGTACATGGGCATGTACCTGCGAGACCTGGCAAAGGAGATTGCCGGGTTCTCAGCTGGCCTCTCTGAGGAACCTTTGCAGAGGTTCAAAGTTTTGTCAATAGGGATTCGAGAGTGCTTGAAGTTTATTTCTCGAGCAGCCTATGATGGCTTCGAGGCTTCGGCCCGGGTAGCCGCAGCCGGCATCGGTGCACGCCGTCAGGCCGGCTACAGTCATCAGACCTGGAGCCATGGGTGCAGGACAAGTTGGTCGATGTCCCTTGCCGAGGTGAAAACCTCTTTGGTAAACCCATGACTGAAAAGGCTGCGGAAATCGAGACTGAGACTCTCGCCAGGACAAGGCTGTTCAGGAAGACTTCTGCCCCTTCTCAGAAAAAGAAGGGCTCGGTGAAGAAGCCCTTTTTCCAGAGGAAGGGTGCTGCCTACAAATCCTACCCTCAATATCAGGCCTCTCCAGCTCCCCCAACAGGGCCAGCAGGCCAAGGGGCAGGGGCATGGGCCCCGAAGGCAAGACCCCCAAGCCGCCAGCTCTGGCTCCTGCACAGCAGGGAGTGGGGTTTTGACTCCCACAGCATAGCTTCTTCTCCACAGCTGGCTCCATTCAGCACAGGAGGTCGGCTGTCCCTGTACGCCTACAGGTGGCCAGCCGTCACAAGGGATACCTGGGTCCTCAGCATAGTCCAAAAGGGCTACATGCTCCACTTCCACCAGATACCCCCTTCTACTTTCCAGGGGAGCCTCCGAGACTCCCTCTGCACAGAAACCTCCTCCTTCAGGAGCTGGCAAGTCTTCTAAAGGAACAGGCGGTGGAACCGGTGCCTCAACACCTGAAAGGGCAAGGCTTCTACTCCCAGGTACTTTCTGGTACCAAAAAGGACAGGAGGCTTCCGGCCTATCCTAGACTTGCGAAACCTAAACAAGTTTCTGGAGAAGGAAAAGTTCAAGATGCTTACCCTTGGGATACTGCTGCCCTACCTCCAGCAGGGAGACTGGCTATGCTCCTTAGACCTAAAGGAAGCTTATACTCACATTCTCCAGGATCAAGCAGGAAGTCAGTCCTCACATATGGGTGTCATCGGTGCCGATGAAGCCCCAGTGGAGCATTTCCCCAGCTTTCCATGAAAGCCTTTGGGAATGCAGGCACGCATGCGCGGTTCCCTTCCCGCCTAAAGGTGCCATCTTACCTCAGTCAAATGACATAACTAAGAACAGCACATAAAAATGAAAAAATAAACTATGTACAACTGCAACTCCAAGGGGAGGAGGGAGGGTTGTGAGGACTGATTCCTGCTGCTCCTGGAGAACACCTGTTACAGGTGAGTAACTACTCTTTCTCCAGGACCAAGCAGGAAGGTGCCTCACCACCTGAAAGGGCAAGGCTTCTACTCCAGGTACTTTCTGGTACCAAAAAGGACAGGAGGCCTCCGGCCTATCTTAGACTTGCGAAACTTAAACAAGTTTCTGGAGAGGGAAAAATTCAAGATGCTTACCCTTGGGATACTGCTGCCTTACCTCCAGCAGGGAGACTGGCTATGCTCCTTAGACCTAAAGGATGCTTATACTCACATTCTCATCTATCCAGACCACAGACAATATCTCAGATTTGGGGTGGGAGGAAGCCATTTTCAGTACAGGGTACTGCCCTTTGGCCTAACCTCCGCCCCCAGGGTTTTCACCAAATGCCTGGCGATGGTGGCGGCCTATCTCAGAAATCGGTGAATTTTTGTCTTCCCATACCTGGATGACTAGCTCATCAGGGGCCAGTCTCTCCAGGAGGCCAGACAAGCCACTCTTTGCTCTGTCTCTCTTCTTCAGCATCTAGGATTTGTCATAAACTATGCAAAGTCCACTTTGCCCCCTCACAGAACCTAGAGTTTATGGGGCAAGATTAGACACCCTGCAGGCAAGAGCTTACTTTCCCGAGGACAGGGGCCACAGGCTGATGGACTTGGCCAACCAGTTCCACATCAATTCTCAGGTCTCTGCCAGACACTTCCTGCGGCTCCTGGGCCACATGGCATCCACGGTACATGTGACCCCGAATGCCCGCCTGCACATGCGGGCGGCTCAGTGGTGCCTCAGAGCTCAGTGGACGCAAGCCACAGGTGACCTCCGAGACAGAGTAAAGATGTCCAAACCACTCTTGGACTCCTTGCAGTGGTGGCTACATCTCCCAAACCTCCTCAGGGGGGGTACCCTTTCAGGCCCCAGCACACACAAGGCTGCTGACGACCGATGCTTCCTTAAAGGGCTGGGGTGCACATTGCCAGGGCATGTGCACTCAAGGCCTCTGGTCTTCTCGGGAGGCCACACAGCAGATCAATCTCTTGTAGCTGCGAGCCATTAACTTGGCTCTACAGACGTTTTCTCATGCCCTCTCTCACCAGTCTGTCTTAGTTCAGACAGACAATCAGGTAGCAATGTTCTATGTGAACAAGCAAGGGGGCACAGGGTCCAGACTCCTGTGTCAGGAGGCGCAGGCCCTTTGCTCCTTTGCAGTCAAACAAGGCATGTTTCTCAATGCAGTTTATCTACCTTGTCAGGAGAACTTTTTGGCAGACAAACTAAGCAGGATTCTCCAGCCTCATGAAGGGCAGTTAAATCCACTGATGGTTCAGCAGATCTTTCTCCGATGGGGGCTTCCATCCATCGATCTCTTTGCAAGTCCACTGAACCGTCAACTGCCCAGGTTTTGCTCCAGACAGCCGCATCCCCTGAGAATGGCAGCAGATGCGTTTCTGATCTCTTGGTCTACGGGTCTCCTGTATGCGTTTCCTCCCACGCCCCTGGTGGCCCAAACTCTGTTGAAGATTCTACAGGACAAGGCCTTGGTGATTCTGGTAGCCCCCAGATGGTCGAGGCAACCGTGGTTTCCACTTCTTCTGCAGTTGGCAGTGCAAACTCCATTCCCTCTGGGGTTGCAACACGATCTCCTGTCTCAGGATCAGGGTTCCCTTCTGCACCCCAATATCAGATCCCTCAATCTGATGGCCTGGCTGCTGAAAGGATAGCTCCCTTGCTTCTACCTAGGGAAGTTGAGGAGGTGGTCTTGGCCTCGAGGAGGCAATCCACCAGAAAGTTCTATGCACTCAAGTGGCACAGGTTCTCAGTTTGGGGTGTGCTCAGCACAATGAAGATCCTTTCTCCTGCCTGGTGCCAGTAGTGCTACAATACTTACTTCACCTGTCAGACCTAGTCCAACTCTGTTCGGGTCCACCTCAGTGCTCTTTCAGCACACCACTCGCCGGTGGAGGGACAGTCGCTGTCGGTTCACCCCTTGCTGTCCCGCTTCCTTAGTGGCCTGCTTTTGCTCAAGCCTCCGATTCGTCCACCTGCCACTGAGTTGGACTTGAACGTGGTCTTGCAACAACTTACTCGCCCACCGTTTGAGCCGATGGTTACTTGCCATTTACGCTTTCTTTCTTGGAAGGCGCTCTTCCTGGTAGCTCTTACCTTGGCCAGACGTGTGAATGAACTACAAGCTCTGGTTTCTGATAGACCCTACACATGGTTCTATAGGAACAGGGTGGTCCTTCGGACTCATCCGAAGCTCCTTCCAAAAGTTGTCTCCTCTTTCCACCTCAACCAGGAGGTGGTTCTTCCGACATTCTTTCCCAGGCCGCATACCAGCCGGGCTGAGACAGTCTTGCCTACTCTGGACTGTAAGAGGGCGTTGTCCTTTTACATTGAACGTATGCAGGGGCATCGAAGGGCTACTCAGCTCTTCATCTCCTTTGACCCTAATAAATTGAGGAGTGGTTAGGACAAGGTACTTCAGGCCGGAGGGCCGGGGGTTCAAGTCCCACCTGGGGACAGCAATCTCAGGCCGGAGGGACTGGGATTTCTAGTCCTATAGGCACCCCTTGTGGTCTTGGGCAAGCCACTTAACCCTCCATTGCCCATGTTCCCTGTAAGTATTAACGTATGTGTGTCATATCCCCTTGTGTTAAATGTATCCCCCAATTGACTGCTTTGACCCGGTGAAAAGCGGAATATAAATACAGCTAAATAAATAAATAAAATAAAATAAATACCTGTCTCCAAGCGTACGTTGTCCACTTGGGTAGCAGATTGTATCGCCTGGGCGTACAAGGCAGCTGACCTTCCCTTGCAGGGTCGAGTCACGGCCCACCGTGTCAGGGTGAAAGCTGCGTCAGTAGCTTATCTCCGCTCTGTTCCGTTGGCAGACATCTGCCGGGCCGCTGCTTGGTCTTCAAGCCAGACTTTTGCAGCCCACTACTGCATCGAGAGAGAGTCCCGAAGGGACAGTGCTTTCGGACAGGCAGTACTCCGTAATCTCTTTGAGGTTTAGGCAACTCCTTCCCTCCGGCCCTTGTGTTGGGCTACCGTATGGGGGCGTTCTCAGAGGATATTCTTATCACAGATGCTGAGGCTCTTGAGAGGAAGCCATTTTTTCAGCTTTGGGTTCCCAGTAGCCTAGAGCTGGGGAGTCCCATATGTGAGGACTGACTTCCTGCTTGTTCCTGGAGAAAGAATAGTTACTCACCTGTAACAGGTGTTCTCCAGGAGCAGCAGGAATCAGTCCTCATGACCCTCCCTCCTCCCCTGGAGTTCCGGTCATATTTTTATTTATTTATTTATTTGCAATTCTTATATACCGCACTGTTTACGATCAGCGCGGTTTACATAAAACGAACAGTATCCGACAATAAACAAAAGTCAGGTCATTACATCGAACAGGAAAAGGTAACTTGGAGAACAGGGTAAACTATGTACATATGCAGGTACCTTGCTTACAGGGTAACTATATACAAGTACAAATGAAATGAAAGCGGGTATTAAATTAGGTATTGATCATACTTGGGGGCGCCTTGTTCAAGAGTGACTGGGATTCAGGGCAGTCCGGGAAGTATTTGATGAAGAGAGAGTGCTTCAATGCCTTCCTGAACTGGCTCAGGTTGGGGATTGCTCTGATAAGTGGTGGTAGGGAGTTCCAGAGACTTGGGGCGCAGAGTCTGAAAGCTCTGTTCGAGGTTGTTTTGGAACATTTTGTGGTGTCTGTTGGTGTCAATAGCGTATTAAAACATATTAGACAATTAAAAGCGCTTATTACAGAATGAAGCTCATCAAAAGACTAAGGCCGCTTCTTGATACTGTTCACTTCAGAAATGTTTGTCAAGCATTGATTACTCCATTACTTGACTTCTGTAATCCAATATATCTGGGTTTATCTAAGCAAGCACTTAAGCCTTTACAACTGGCGCAGAATACTGCTGCACGTATAATTTTTGGTCTATCAAGTAGAGAACATATAACTCCCATCTTGAAAGAGCTTCACTGGTTACCTATAGCTTCACGTGTAAAATATAAAACTATAATTTATATTTTCAAGATAAAACAACAATATTCTGCAGAAAGCCTGACATATCTCATACAGTCAGATATTAGCAACAGACCTAGAAGAAGAGGATCTGACAACAGAATCAGCTTATCAAATGATGTCAGAAAAACACGTAAAGACACCTCTGAAAGGGCTTTCTCTTTTGCTGCACCTTCCATCTGGAACTCTCTACCTAATGAGCTGAGAGCAGCTCAGGACATCAATGACTTTAGAAAGCAACTGAAAACATCTTTGTTTATAGAACACTACGGTCATGCAATTAACTAACTTAATTTGTCTGGAATGTAAATCATATACATATTGTATAATAGCTCACATTATAGTATAGCTCACTATGTAGATAATGCAACTCACTCTAACACATTATACCATAACTTTAACTTTTATTTCTTTACATTTTCTCACTAATACTCTTAATATCTTTGTTTGTAAGACCGCTTTGATTGTATGATAAGGCGGTATAGAAGTCCAATTTAAATAAATAAATAAATAAATATTGGCCTCTGCGGTTCTCCTTGGCCTGTTAGGAGTGAGTGGATGGATGAGGTCGAATAATGAGGAGGAGGAGAGCCCCTTGGTGGCCTTAAATGTCATCACCAAGGTCTTAAAACTGATTCTGGCTTGAATGGGGAGCCAGTGCAGTTGTTTAAGAAGGGGTGTGATATGCTCTCTTCTAGAAGCTCCAAAGAGGACTCGAGCTGCACTGTTCATGGCCAGTTTATTTATTTTATTTTATTTATTTATTTTACATTTCTTATATACCGCACTATTTACGATCAGCGCGGTTTACATAAAACAAAACAGAATCCGACAATGAACAAGAGTCAGGTCATTACAATGAACAGGAGCAATCAACTTGGATAACGGGGGAAACTATGTACATAAATGGAATACTGAAATTGGTAAACTATGTACACAAATGGGATACTGAAATTGGTAACTGTCTATATGTGAGATGGGGTCATTGTGTGTTGTTCGTACCTGGTGGCTGGGGTTCGAGGGAGGCTGTGAGGTATTTAATAAAGAGGAGGTGTTTTAAGGCCTTCCTGAACTGGCTCAAATTGGGGATAGCTCTGATGTGTGGTGGTAAGGAGTTCCAGTTGCAGGGGGTTTAAGGTGGCCTGGGGAAGTCCTTGAAGGATGGCGTTTGAATAGTCGAAATGGGGAATAATGAGGGCTTGGTAAATGGTGCGGAAGTCTCCTGGTTCGAGTAATGGGCGTAAGTGTCTGAGGGATCTGATTTTGAAGTAGATTGCTCTAGTACTGTTGGCTATGTGTTGCTTCATGTTGAGGTTCTGATCCAATGTCACTCCGAGGTAGCGTATCGTAGATTTCACTTGCAGCTCGGCGTTATTCACTTTCAGATAGCTGGGTGGTGTGAACTTGGGGTTTCTCGAGATGAACATGACCTCAGTTTTCTTATGCTGGATGCGCAGATTTTGAGATAGGAGCCAATCGGATATTGTGTTGAAGCACTTAGACAGAGGGGTAAGGTCAGGGCTATCCAGGGATATTGGCATGTACAGTAGGACATCATCCGCATATATCATGCAACTTACATTGAACGATCTAATGATGTTACAGATGGGTTGGATATAGATGTTGAACATAAGAGATGAAAGTGAGGATCCTTGAGGTACTCCTTGACTTTGTGGGAATGGATCGGATGTGGACCCATCTGTTCGAACGTATTGCCATCTTCCAGAGAGGTAAGATCTGCACCACTCAAGAGCTGTCCCACCGATGCCTTTTTCTCTTAGCCGACATAGGAGAATCTCGTGGCAAACCGAGTCGAATGCCGCCGCTATGTCCAAAAAGATGAGTGCAAAGCCTTGACGTATGTTGTCAATGCCTGAAATTATGGTGTCAAAAAGGGTTGTGAGTAGAGTTTCAACTCCATGTGACTCTCTGAATCCGTGCTGGGATGAGTCCAGAGGGGCGTAGGTATCAATATGATCCTGTAGCTGCTTGTACACTATCTTTTCAATGATTTTAGCGAGCATCGGGATGCTGGATATGGGTCTGTATGACTCCACCTTTTGTGGGTCTAGTTTGGCGTTCTTCAACAGAGGTCTGACTGAGGTCTGTTTGAGCGTGGAGGGAAAAGACCCGGTGCTAAAAGATTGGCCTATCATACTAGCTAAGATCGGGGCGAGGTCACATCGCAGCTCTTTTATCAGAATGCTGGACAGGGGTCAGAGTATTTTGTTTCTTTGCTGTCTTTTAGCTGTGTCGTCAGACTGAGCAAGATGGCACCCTTGGGCGGGAAGTGGACCGCGCAGGCGTGCTGCATTCCCAAAGGCTTTCTTTGAAAGCTGGGGAAATGCTCCGCACGGGGGGCTCTGTCGGCGCCGACGTCACCCATATGTGAGGACTGATTCCTGCTGCTCCTGGAGAACACCTGTTACAGGTGAGTAACTACTCTTTCTCTGGTCCCTGTCCCCAATCTCTTTGGGTCAGGAGGTTGCATCACTTCTTGCTCAAGGAGCAATAGAAGAAGTACCCATACCCCAACAGGGGACAGGATTCTACTCCCCCCTATTTTCTCATTCCCAAGAAAACAGGGGGTCACAGGCCTATTCTGGACCTCGGAAAATTAAACAGATATCTGTTCCTGGAAAAATTCTAAATGATCTCCCTCGGAACACTCCTGCCATACCTTCAGAGTCATGACTGGCTATGTTCTCTAGATCTAAAGGATGCATATAGTCATATTCTCATCCATAAAGATCACAGAAGATTCCTTCGATTCCTTTTCCAGGGAAAACGCTTCCAATGCAAGATTCTTCCTTTCGGTCTGACTTCTGCCCCAAGAGTCTTCACAAAATGCATGGTAGTAGTAGCAGCATTTCTGAGAACTCTAGGAATATTCGTCTTCCCCTACTTAGACGACTGGCTCATTCGAGCATCCAACGCTCCAGAAGCCAGCTTCGCTCTTTCTCGCACGATTCAAATTCATCGCTACTTGGGACTGGTCATAAACCTCCCAAAATCTCAGCTCACCCCTTCTCAGTCCCTGGAGTTCATAGGGGCTCGACTGGATACCAGACGGTCAAGGGCTTTCCTACCACAGCCCCGCTGTCTTCATATAATGCAGCTGGCATCCCAAGCAGCTATGAAAGTCTTCCTAACTGCTTGGGAAATGCTTCAGCTTCTGGGGCATATGGCATCCACTGTCCATGTGGTTCCCTATGCTCGCCTTCACTTGTGAGCAGCCCAGTGGACCCTCTCCTCTCAGTGGACACAGGCCTGAGGTCACCTATCGGACAAAATCAGAAACTCCACACATCTCATTTCGTCCCTTCAATGGTGGCAATCGCTAGAAAACCTTCTAGTAGGCTCTCCTTTCCAGCAGCCTCTATTCCAGGCCACCCCAACAACGGATGCGTCCAAGTTGGGTTGGGGGGCTCACTTGCACGATCTCTCGACTCAGGGTCTTTGGACCCCGCAAGGGGCTTGTCTTCACATAAACCTCCTAGAACTCAGAGCCATTTTCCATGCTCTTCGAGTATTCCAGGCCCAGCTCAGCTACAAGACAGTTCGGGTCCAGACCGACAATCAGGTAGCCATGTTCTACGTGAACAAGCAGGGCGGAACAGGCTCTCTGTTGTTATGCAAAGAAGCTTGGCAACTGTGGGCCCTCGTCAGAGAGCATCAAATCTACCTCCTAGTGGTATATCTTCTGGGCATTCAAAATCTTTGGGCAGACAAAGTCAGTTGAATACTGCTGCCACACGAATGGTCTCTTCACTCATACCAGATTGCTTGAGTATTTCAAATCTGGGGGACCCCGGATATAGACCTCTTTGCAAGTCCACATAATGCCAAACTTCCCCGATTCTGTTCCAGAATTCTGTCTCAAAATTGTTCGGCAAGAGATGCTTTCCTCCTCCACTGGGGACAAGACGTCTTCTATGCCTTCTCACCCATTCCCCTCATTCCCAAAATACTGTTCAAACTTCAGAGAGACAGAGGACGTATAATACTCATAGCTCCACGTTGGCCACGGCAAACGTGGTATCCTCTGCTTCTACGTCTCTCTCAAGCCATGCCACTGGAGTCGGGACATGCTCCAGATCTTCTGTCCCAGGAGGACGGGACGCTATTGCACCTGAATCCCTAGTCCCTGCATCTCGGGGCCTGGTTGCTGAGGGCGTAGAGCTTCCAGATATCAACCTTTCTTAATAGGTAAAGGATATCCTGCTGGCCTCCAGAAAACCTTCCACAAGAAGATCCTAGCCTTTAAGTGAAAAAGGTTCTCTGGTGTTCTCAAAAGGGACTTACCCCCTTTTCCGGTGCCTGTGGAATCGCTACTGGAGTATCTCCTCCACTTATCAAATTCTGGTCTTAAAACCAATTCAGTAAGGGTTCATCTTAGTGCCATTGCTGCTTCTCGCAGACCACTAGATGGACAACCTATCTCCTCTGATCCACTCGTAGCAAGATTTATGAAAGGTCTACTCTTAACAAAACCTCCCATTAAGCTGCCGCCGGTGGCATGGGATCTTAATCTTGTTCTCGGGCAGCTTATGAAACCGCCCTTTGAGCCCTTAGCCACTGCGGACCTGAAGTTTCTTTCCTGGAAAGTCATCTTCCTAGTTGCTCTCACGTCTGCAAGATGCATCGGTGAGTTGCAGGCCTTAGTGGCTGATCCTCCATATACAAGATTTCACCATGATAAGGTAGTTCTTAGGACTCATCCTCACTTCATGCGAAAGATGGTTTCGCCTTTTCATTTAAACCAAGCGGTATCTCCAGGAACAAGCAGGAATGTAGTCCTCACATATGGGTATCTGTCTCCTATGCTTTGCCTCTGCCTGCTTGCTGCTCATTTTATGTGTTTGCTCTGTCTCCCCAGTCTTTGCCCTCTGCACACGGGCCATCAGTTACCTGCCTCCAACTGGTTCCCTCCCCCACCGGAAGTGCCGTGGCCGCGCTCAGCGAGGTACGCTGCTCCACAAGTATAAAGTTCCAGCGCCTGCGGCGCTCGTCGCCACGGCACGTGACGGAGGCGCGCACCTAAGGAGCATGCCGTGCTCCTTAGGGCCGCTCCGGCTGTGGAAGCCACGCTGTTGCTGTCACCTGTCTAAATCTGATATCCTTAGTTCTTTGCACTGTTTTGTTTCCTCGGGCCGAGACCTTCTCCGTGACGTCCTGCTCGTTCCTTGGAACTGCTCCTGACCCATCTCTGGTAGGTACGTGGTCTTTTTACTCTACTCTCTCTGTATCACCCGCTCAAGGCCCCATGGCCTCTATTCCCGTGCTCTGGGGTAGACGGCCGTGCACAACATCCAGCACACGTTTTCGTTGTACATCCAATCTTCATGCTTTTCCTCCCTCCACCTCCCTGCCCTCCTCATCCCAGGATGATCTTGATCTCTCTGTCCCCCCTCTCTGTTGGTCTTGTAAACTGTCGCTCTTTACGCAATAAAACCCTTCTTGTCCAGGACCTTGTTCTTCGTTCCTCCTTTAACCTCACTCTCATCACTGAGACCTGGCTCAGGGACGGCGAGGATGCTCTCCTTGCTCGCTGCCTCCCCCCTGGGTACTCCGCTGTTTCTACTCCCCGTCTTGGGCGGTCAGGTGGTGGTGTGGCCGCACTGCTTCACCCCACCCTGTCTTTCACTCGAATCTCTTCCCCACTGCTGCACTACCCTGAATCTCTCTTGCTCCGCCTTCACACCTCTCCTCCCATCCATGCACTTCTTATTTACTCCCCTCCTGCCCTTCGCACTGAACTTTGGGAAGCTCTCCTGTTAACTATCACTGACATCTCTCTAGCTTTTCCCCATATACTTATAGCAGGCGATTTCAACCTTCATGTTGACTCTCCTACCTCGAGAGCATTCTTTCCTTTTCTCCAGGATCTATCTCTTTTACAGCATGTTACTATTCCCACCCATCAGGCGGGTCATACTCTTGACCTTCTTCTAACATCCTCCTCCTCTTCTCTTACACTTTCCAATATTAGCTCCACATGTCTTCCCTGGTCCGATCATGTTTGCCTTGCTGCCTCCTGCTCCTGGTCAGGAGACCCTCGCTCCTCCTCTTCTTCTTCCCCCTCCTCTTCCCTCCCAGAACGTCTCTCACGCTCCCTCACCTCCCTCACACTTCAGCAATTTCCTTCAGCAAATGAGATTTTACCCTCTAATTTTTCCCTCCTTTCACCAAACTCCCAGGTGGCCCTCTGGTCTTCCACTCTCTCTTCCACTCTTGATCGCATAGCCCCCTTGCACTCCCGCCCACCCCGACGTCGCCCCTCACATCCGTGGTACCACAGTGGTCTACGACTGCTTCGTTCCCATCTTCGAAGAACGGAGCGGCTGTGGCGAAAGGCCCCCTCCCCCACTACACTAGCAGTCTTCAATTCCCATCATTCCTATTATCGTTCTCAGGTACACACTGACAAACACTCCTATTTTTCTAATGCCATCTCTAACGCCCCGAACCAAACTCGACATCTCTATTCTACTTTTCAATCTCTTATCTCCTTACATGCCCCACAGTCAGCTTCCTCTCTTCATCCTGCTCCCCCTCCCTCACATTTAGCTTCCTTTTTCAGTGATAAGGTCTTGTCCTTAAGAGCATCCTTACCCTCCTGCCCTGCTCCTATCACCTCTCCCCCCCTGCTCCTTCTCCCCCGCCTACCTCACAACTCCTTTGATCCGATCACAGCACCCGAACTCCACCGTCTCATCTCCTCTTCCAAGAAAACCTCCTGTTCACTTGATCCTATTCCTTCTTCCTGGCTTCTTACCCCCTCCCTGGGTCTCCTTCCCTACATTCTCACCATGTTTAATTCTAGTCTGTCCACCGGGACTTTTCCTAG
The DNA here is from genome assembly GCA_033557465.1 of Ichthyophis bannanicus. Classification (NCBI taxonomy): domain Eukaryota; kingdom Metazoa; phylum Chordata; class Amphibia; order Gymnophiona; family Ichthyophiidae; genus Ichthyophis; species Ichthyophis bannanicus. The sequence goes on from CM066033.1 coordinate 158,992,188, forward strand.
ACCTTGGAAGCACGCTTTGATACGCCCTATTCTAAAGAACTCTTCACTCGATCCTTTAGTTCCTGCCCACTATCGTCCTGTCTCTAACCTCCCTTTTCTATCTAAACTCTTAGAGAAATACATTTTTGCACAACTCTCCCATTACCTTGATTCTATTAACTTCCTTCACCCTCGTCAGTCTGGGTTTCGCCAGGGGCACAGCGTCAAAACTGTTCTATTGGCTTTCACAAATGCTTTACACGTGGCTCACGACCGTGGTGACATCTCGGTGGCGGTTGCTCTGGATCTCTCTGCTGCTTTTGATTTGGTTGATCACGCTCTTCTTCTCCAACATCTACGGGATGCGGGTCTCTGCAGCACAGTTAACCGTTGGTTCCACTCCTTTCTTTCCTCTAGGTCCTGTGCGGTTCTTGCTTCCTCTTCCTCTACCCCCCCCTCTGATCCTCACCATCTTCCCTGCGGGGTCCCTCAGGGCTCCGTTCTTGCCCCGCTCCTCTTCAATCTTTTCCTGGCCCCTCTCGCTTCCTTAATACAGCAGTTTGGCCTATCCGTTTTTCTTTACGCCGATGATATTCTCTTACTCCATCACACCTCATCCTCCTGCCCTGATCTCACAGTCCTTGATTCCTGTCTCTCAGCCGTGGCAAACTGGTTAACACTCAATTGCCTTCACCTAAACCTCACTAAGACTATCGCTATCTGGTTCTCACAACAGTCCCTCCCCTTTAATAGCCCCTTCTTTCTCTGGCGCTCCTGTACCTTTGGTCTCTTCTTTTCGGTATCTCGGTGTGCACTTTGACTCTGACCTATCCTTTCACACTCATATTTCACACGTCACCAAAACATCCTTTTTCTTTCTTTGTCAAATTCGCTCCGTTCGCCCCTTCCTCTCCCCCTCAGCCCTCACTACCCTGGTGTTATCTTTAGTTATGTCCCGTGTAGATTTTTCCAATTCATTATTCATCGGTCTTCCCAAATATCAATTAACTCGTCTTCAACGGATCCAAAACAGTGCAGCACGCCTTATCACACACACCTCCCTTCGTGATCATATAACCCCTCAACTATTTCATCTTCACTGGTTGCCTGTTCCCTTCCGTGCCACCTTTAAACTTTTAATTCTGGTACATAAAGCCTTTCACACCAGCACCCCTCAGTACTTATCAGATCTCCTCTACTTTCACACTCCCAGACACACCCCTCGCTCCTTTCATCTCAATCGTCTCACCTTACCCTCCCCTTCCCGCGCCCACTTGCAGTCCACCCGTTCCTCTGCTTTTTTTTTTTGCTGGTCCTGCCATTTGGAATGCCCTCCCTTCTTCCCTCCGTTTAGAACCACAACATACCACATTCAAACGCAATCTAAAGACCCACTTGTTTTCCCTAGCATTCAATGTTCCCTCACCTTTCGTGTGACTTCCCCCTCTCTCATCCCCTCCCCTTCTTGATGTTTCCCCTGCATGTGTCTTGTCCTGTCTTCCTCCTCCTTTCTTACTGTCCTTTTAAGAGATTGTATATTTCCTTTCCGTTGGCCTCTGGCCTCCTTTTATTGATTTGTTTTAATTGTACACCGCCTTGGTTATTTTAGAAAGGCGGTTTTTATCAAATGAAATAAAACATAAAACATAAGAGCGCTTTTGGGAGCATCCCTCAGCACATGCGTGCTGCCTTTCCAACTGTCCCTCTTCAGTTCTTCATTTTCCGCGGAGCCAACAGGACCTATTCCCTGTCACCTCAGAAAATTCCGTCTTTAAAATTCTTTTTTGTGGTCGTGCTTGCCTACCGCATGACACCTACCGGTACCGCCGATTCTTTTCTTTTCTTTCCTAAAAAAACAACAAAAAACCTTTCACTGTTTCTTTTCAGAAACTTTCCTGGTTTGGTGCTAGGCGCCATTTTGGGCATTAGGCCCCATTTGTCCAAAATCATGGAAAAGCCAACTAGTGGTTTTAAAAAAAAAAAGAAAGTACTAACTGTGGCGGTACCATTTCCGTCACTGACACCTTTGATTTGTGTCTAAAATGGTTAGGACCTGATCATTCTCCAACTGAATGTCTCTCCTGCATGGGGATGACTAAGAGGAAGACAGAACCGGGCCGCAAAGCTCGGCACCCTCTTCTCTTCAGATGCCAGATCCATTGCATCGACATCGTCAAGGGCCTCTTCTTCCTCCCATGGATCTCAGGTAACTAAACACACAAGCCGGTCCTCAAAGGGTAGCTCTCCTGCTAAGCATCGAGAGGCCATTGGAATTGCCCTTGAGGGAACCATACCGGCAAAACAGCCCCGGCGGTAGGCTTCGGCTTCCAAAGCATCGATGGGGCTTCAGGATGTTCTCGAGGCTTCAACCTCGCAAGAACTACTTGTGCCATGCTCAGGGGTTCCGGCCGTTCTTACCGGTACCGACACCCAGGCATTGGCAGCGTCGATAGACCAGAGATTTCTTGCTATCGAACGCAGTATCACAGCTCTTCTCTCAGCTGCGGTACCGGTGGTCCCAAGGGCACCGGTGCCGACATTGACACCGAAACCGACACCAACTATGCCGGTACCAACGGTACCGACCCCGATGGTAACTCTTTCCAATCCATCTCCGGCTGGAGTGGATAAAGTGGTACCGGGTCACCTCGGTACCGACTTCGATCGGTACCGGGATCGTGCTTTGCAGGAGCATCAGAGTCGGGAATACTTTGAGTCCTCCGATTCCGAAGACTCTGACAATTCTGCTGGTACTAGAGGTTTTCTCTTAGAAGATCCCTCTTCTCCCCAATGCAGAATGTCACCTCCAGAGAACATGTCATTTCAGGATTTCATCCGTGATATGGCTAAAGGTCTTTTAATCACAGTAGCTCCTGAGGAGGGAACCTAGAGCAAAGGAATTGGAAATCCTCCAATATCCTAAAGCTCCTAAGAAGGCAGCTACTCTGCCTATCCATGAAATTCTGCATAACTTGATGCTCAGAATGTGGGAGACACCTCTGACTACTTCTCCTCACTCTAGGAGACTTGATACTATGTATCGAGTCCCACCATGTGCTGGATTTCAGAAAACTCAGTTGCCACACCATTCAATGGTAGTGGAGTCAGCCATGCGTAGGATGAAAAGTGCTAAAAGACATGCATCCTGTCCTTCGGGTCGTGAATGCAGGACTCTGGATGCTTTTGGACGCAGAACTTTTCAAGCTTCCATGCTTTCAGCTAGGATCAGCTCATATATCCTATATATGGGAATGTTCCTCAAATTACTGGAGACTTGGAACTTATGAGCCCATTTCTCCCAGATGATAAGAGAGAAGACTTTCTTACTCTGGTTAAGCATGCTCAAGATGTCTCCAAGTTTGTCAATCGTGCAGCCTTTGACTGCTTCGAATGCATCAGCAGAACTTCTGCTATTACCATTGGCTACAGGCATCAGACTTGGAGACTTGGGTACAGGACAAGTTAGGCAACATTCCTTGCACGGGAGAGAATCTCTTTGGCAAGAACTAGCAGGAGAAGGCTAACGAGTTTAGATGCTGACAATTGTACCTTAGATTGTCAAAGTCTACAGCCACTCCAGCCAAAAGAAAGCCTTATAAAAAAACCCTCTTTTAGCAAAAAGAGGAAGTTTTATCCTTCCTATACCCATCAGACTCAAGCTTCAGGTCAGGTTGCCCAAAAGGGACAAACTAGACAACAAAAGAAACCAAAAGGCCTGAGAGCCCAACCAGCTCTCCAGGTTCAGCCCCCTCAAGCGCTTTGACTCCTTCCTAGAGTGCTTTGCCTTCCTGCCTCTGAGGGATCCTCAACCCCCCAATATTCCCGGCAGGTTATGCCACTTTATCAACAGATGGCATCAGATAACAGCAGAAGATTGGACTTTGTCCATTGTAGGGGAGGGGTACAAACTTCATTTTCACAGCTTACCCCCCCTCCTACAATTCTAAAGCAGTTCAATTCGCAAACCTCTGCAGACAATCTGCTAGATCACGAGGTCTCCACACTTCTTGCCCAAGGAGCAATAGAGGAAGTACCCATTCTTCAACAGGGTGCAGGGTTCTACTCCCCCTATTTTCTTATCCCAAAGAAAACAGGGGGACACAGACCCGTTCTAGACCTCAGAGAATTGAACAAATATCTGTTTCGAGAGAAATTCAAGATGATTTCTCTGGGAACTCTTCTTCCATACCTTCAAAGCCAGGACTGGCTTTGCTCTCTAGGCTTAAAGGATGCATACACTCACATTCTTATCCTTCCAGATCACAGGAAATGTTTACGTTTCCTTTTCAGGGGCAGACACTTCCAGTAGAGGGTTCTTCCTTTTGGTCTGGCTTCAGCACCAAGGGTATTCACAAAATGCATGGCAATAGTAGCTGCATTTCTACGAACCCTGGGGATTTTTGTCTTCCCTTACTTAGACGACTGGCTCATCCGAGCCTCCACAGTGACAGAGGCCAGCACTGCACTTTCTCCTACAATGCGAATCCTCCAATACTCGGGATTGGTAATAAACTTCCTGAAATCTCAACTAGTTCCTTCCCAATGCCTAGAATTCATAGGAGCTTGTCTGGATACCAGACAGGCAAAGGCTTTCCTTTCACAAGCCCGTTGTCTTCACATAATGCAGTTAGCTTCCCAAGCAGCAGGCAAATCCTCCCTCACTGCTCGGGAGCTACTGCAGTTACTAGGACACATGGCATCCACAGTTCATGTAGTCCCATATGCTCGCCTCCACATGCGAGCAGCTCAGTGGACCCTCTCCACACAGTGGTCACAGGCCACGGGTCATTTGTCGGACAAAATAACAATCTCTCAACGACTAATTTTATCCCTCCAATGGTGGCAATCATTAGGAAATCTGACAGTAGGGTCTCCTTTCCATCAACCCCTCTTTCAGGCCACCCTAACAGATGCATCACAGGTGGGTTGGGGAGCTCAACTGAATCATCTCTCTACCCAGGGCACCTGGACTCCGTAGGAGATTGGTTTACACATAAACCTCCTGGAGTTAAGAGCAATTTATTTAGCTCTTCGAGTGTTCCACGCCCAGCTCAGCTACAAGACAGTCCTAGTCCAGACGGACAATCAGGTAGCCATGTTCTATGTGAACAAGCAGGGCGGGACAGGCTCTCTGTCATTATGCAACAAAGCTTTACGACTATGGTCCCTCGCCAGAGAGCATCAAATTCACCTTCTAGTTGTATATCTTGCAGGCATTCAAAACCTTTGGGCAGACAAACTCAGTCGAGTACTGCTACCTCACGAGTGGTCTCTCCACCTAGACCAGGTGGCAAAGATATTTCATCTCTAGGGCACTCCAGACATAGACCTCTTTGCAAGTCCACTGAATGCCAAACTTCCCCGGTTCTGTTCCAGGACTCCGGCGCACAACTGTCAGGTAAAGGATGCCTTCCTCCTTCACTGGGGTCAGGACTTCCTTTATGCCTTCCCACCCATTCCCCTCATCCCCAAGACACTCTTCAAACTTCAGAGAGACAGGGGTCGTATGATTCTCATAGCACCACGATGGCCACGCCAAACGTGGTATTCCCTGCTTCTGCATCTTTCTCAAGCGCCACCTCTGGAGTTAGGGCATGCTTCAGATCTCCTTTCCCAGGAGAACGAGATGTTATGGCACCCGAATCCCCAGTCCCTGCACCTCGCGGCCTGGTTGTTGAAGGCTTAGACCTCCAGGATTTCAATCTGTCCCAGCAGTTAAGATATCCTTCAGGCTTCTAGGAAACTTTCGAAAAGAAGATCTTATGCCTTCAAGTGGAAACGTTTTACTATATGGTGCTCCAAGAAGGGATTAAACCCCCTGGTCATACCCTTAGTATCGATGCTAGAGTATCTCCTTCACTTATCGAATTCTGGCTTAAAGACCAATTCGGTAAGAGTCTATCTTAGTGCAATTGCAGCTTCTTATAAGCCTCTAAATGGACAACCAATTTCCTCTCATCCGCTCCTATCCAGATTTAGGAGAGGTCTTCTATTAACCAAACCTCCCATTAAGTCTCCACCGGTGGCATGGTATCTAAATCTAGTTCTCGGGCAGCTCATGAAGCCGCCTTTTGATCCTTTAGCCACTAGAACCCTTACGTTTTTGACCTGGAAGGTCATCTTCCTAATTGCAATCATCTCTGCACGTCGCATTAGTGAACTGCAAGCTTTAGTGGCTGATCCTCCTCATACTAGATTTCATCATGATAAGGTTGTTCTTCGAACTCACCCACACTTTATGCCAAAGGTGGTTTCGCCTTTTCATTTAAATCAATCAATTTATCTTCCTGTATTTTTTCCGAGGCCTCCCGCCTCTAATGCAGAAAGAAACCTTCATACTTTGGATTGTAAAAGAGCCTTAGCCTTTTACCTACAGAGAACACAGCAACATAAGAAAGTCCTCACAACTTTTTATAGCTTTTGACCCTAGTCATTTGGGACTTCCAGTCTCCAAAAGAACTTTATCTAAATGGATTGCCCAATGCATATCCTTTGCTTATGAGAGTAAGGGTCTTCCTCTTCAAGGCCATGTCACAGCTCATAACGTGAGAGCCATGGCAACTTCCATGGCTAATCTTCACTCTGTGTCTATCGATGACATTTGTCGAGCAGCCACCTGGGCTTTGGTACACACCTTCACAGCCCACTACTGCCTGGATAAAGCCTCCCATCGGGATGCCTTCTTAGTCCAAGCTGTTCTTCAAAAGCTCTTTCAAACTTAGACCAACTCCTACCCACCAACCCTGGTGCGATGCCAGAGATCCATGGGAGGAAGTATTCCCACCTTTCTAGGGTGGCACCTTCCTGGGGCTATCTCCCTGGCATCTTCAGCTAGGAAGTCCCCATAAGTGAAGATTACATTCCTGCCTGTTCCTGGAGATAGCGTAGTTACTCACCTGTAGCAGGTGATCTCCGGGAACAGCAGGAATTTAGTCCTCATAACCCACCCACCTCCCCTATGAGTTGGCTCACTATCTCTTTGTCTCTTTCCTCTCTCCCTCTATCCTTTCACTCAGCTATAAACTTAACTGAAGAGAGACAGTTGGAAAGGCGGGAAGGCAGCGCGCATGTGCTGAGGGATGCTCCCAAAAGCGTTCCTATTGGACGCTTGGGAGCGTTCCCTGGCAGGCTCTGTCGGTACTGACGATACCCATATGTGAAGACTAAATTCCTGCTGTTCCCGGAGATCACCTGTTACAGGTGAGTAACTACGCTTTCTTACACCTAACCTGGAGTCTCTGATGCTAACAGCGTGACTGCTGAAAAGGTAGTACTAGCCCCTTTCAACCTTCTGAGAGAAGTCTGAGATCCTGCTGGCCTCCCGGAAGCCCTCCACCAGACAGGTCTACGCCTACAAGTGGACATGTTTTCAACCTGGTGTGCGGAAAGAGGGGAGAACCCCCTTTTCCTGCCATGTGAAAGTAGTACTTCAGTACCTACTACACCTGTCCCATACCAGGCTGAAATCTAACTCATTGAGGGTGCATCTGAGCGCTAGAGCCGCTTACCATCATCCTATTGAGGGGAAACCCCTCTTGGGCTAGCCCCTGGTCTCCAGGTTCCTCCGAGGCCTCTTGTTATCCAAGCCCCCTCTGTCCTCCAGCGGCAGAGTGGGACCCCCAACGTGATGCCTTCCCAGCTCACTAAACTGCTATTCGATCCCCTAGCCCATGGGTGGGCAATTCCGGTCCTGGAGGGCCTCAGACCAGTTGGGTTTTCATGATGTCCCTGATGAATATTCATGGACCTGTTTCCATACAATGGAAGGCAGTGGATGCAAATAGATCTCATGAATATTCATTAGGAACATCATGAAAACCTGACTGGTCTGCGGCCCTCCAGGACTGGAATTGCCCACCCCCCTGCCCTAGCCACTTGCCATCTGTAGTTCCAGTCTTGGAAAGTGGCCTTTCTGGTGGCCCTCACGTCTGCTCAAAGAGCAAGCGAACTCCAGGCCCTGGTAGTAGATCCACCATATACAAGGTTCTATAAGAACAGGGTAGCGCCCCACACACATCTGAAATTCCTTTCAAGGGTGGTATTCCCTTTCCACCTCAACCAGGAGGTGATCCTCCCCACCTTCCTATGGCCTCATGCTGGCAGGAAGGAACTAGTACTTCATATGCTGGATTGCAAATGGGCCTTGTCCCTTCTATGTACAATGGACACAGGTCCATTGCAAAACTTCTCAGCTTTTCATCTCCTATAACCCCAGCAGACTGGGGCTCCCCATGACTGAGTGAACTCTGTCCACGTGGATGGCAGACTGTATTGCCCTCCCCTATGAGCGTGCCGGCTTCTCCCTTTAACACTGGATCATAGCACATCACATGAGTGCGATGGCCAAGTCTGTAGCCAACCTCCGCTATGTGCCGGTGATGGAGATATGCAAGGCTGCCACATGGTCTTCAGTCCATACATTCGCAGCTCACTATTGCCTGGAGAGCGAGTCCCACAGGGACAGTGTGTTTGGCCAAGCAGTACTCCGTAATATTCTTGGGGTGTAGGCAACCCCCTGCCCTCTGACCCTTCTGTGTTCAGGCTACCAGAGTGATAGTGTCACTAGGCACTAGGTTCTGCAGAGTCTCTCAGTGGGGACTCCCCTTCTGCAACTCCCAGCCATCCGACCGGTTGCTATTGGTACTGTCGTGTTTCGGTCCTCGGCAGCCTGAAGCTAGGGAGTCTCATATGTGAGGACTGACTTCCTGCTTACTCACCTGTAGCAGCGTTCTCCAGGGACAGCAGGAATCGGTTCTCTAACCCTCCCTCCCTCCTCCCCCAGGAGTTGCCTCCCTACCTTGTGTTATTTATTATTGCCGTCCTAGCTATGTCGTCTGTGCAAGATGGCACCCTTGTGAGAGAAGGGGACCAGACGTGCATGGCAACATGTCCCAAAGGCTTTCTTTGAAAGCTGGGGAAATGCTCGGCATGGGCTCCATCGGCACCCACATCACCTATATGTGAGGACTGATTCTTATTATCCCTGGAGGACACCTGTTACAGATGAGTAACTATGCTTTCTCTGCAAAGCTTGAAATGCCAATAGTGTCTTAAATTATTTTATTTTATTTAAAGGTATTTGTATCCCACCTTATCCTAAAATTAAGGCGGGATACTAGCAACCATTGTAGTCTCTGAAGCAAGGGAATATATGAAGTATATTTCACGCAGCCAAAAAAGTAATTTAGTGGAAGAATTCTGGACCACGCGAAGCCTAAAAAAATAGGAGTAAACAATTTCCTTTACTGGGAGTCAAATCCAGGACATTTAGATGAAAACCAGGAACTGTGGTCATTAAGGGGGAGTGTTCTTTCAGTGCCTTTCTAGGTTTTCTTTTGGACAGATCTTTCCATTTTCTGCTGCCTACTTTGATCCAGTTATTTAAATCTGGGCTAAATAGCCATATCTGTAACATTTAATGTTTTGCAACTCCAGTATTATCTAAGCGTAGGCACTTAACTGTTGAAAAACTACATCTGTGGGTCTAAAATGAAGCTACATCTAATACAAATGTATTCCTGGAAATAAGAAACACAAGTGCTTAATTATATACATAATTATTTCCCATACTTTTTGAAGGCCCTTTTTTTTTCTTTGTATTGGTTTGTCCACAAGTCTACCACTTCATCTGCTCCTTTTGCACACATATATGTCTAGAAGAGTTTGCAAAAATGTGTCTAGATAAGAAAAAAGAATGTAGAGTGGACATAAATACAGCAGTTAAGCTCTTTAATTGAGCTGTTGTCTTATTCCGAAGCCATTTGATGCTGATGTTTATATAAATTATGGTGATAAATACAAATAAAAAAAAAAAAATCCCAAAAATGTACACTTCCTCCAGGAACAAGCAGGAAGTCAGTCCTCACTTATGGTGACGTTGGTACCGACGGAGCCCGCACGGAGCAATTCCCCAGCTTTCAAAGAAAGCTTTTGGGATTGCTATCACGCATGCGCGGTCCTCTTCCCACCCAAGGGTGCCATCTTGCTCAGTCTTTTTCCACGGAGCCCTTCGGATGCACGTCTTCGTCTCTCGTAAAAAGTTTTCGTTTTCCTCGCCGTAACAGGCTATCTCTCTTTTTCCTGGTTGCACCAGTCCTCTACCCGTCCTCCCCTTGCTCTCTTTTGGAGCTTACAGGGATACCTTTTTCTTCTCGGGCTTTGCACCCTTTTTTCTCTCCCAACCGCTGGCCGTGTGGGTCTTCGACCTCGCAGGGGCTGTTTTTGCCCCCATGGTCACCGGGTTTAAAAAATGCGATAGATGCTCTAGGAACATGTCGCTTATGGACACTCATGATTGCTGTCTAAGGTATCTGGGAACCGACCATGACCCAGAGCTTTGTTCGCTCTGTAAGAAAATGTCCTTGAAAGGCCCTGCTGAGCCGTAAGCAGAAGTCCGAAAACATCTTTCGAAAGGCTGCCTCGCAGTCCCCGGTCGTCTCCCCTCTGGTGGGGTCTCCCCCTGCGGCACCGCGTTCTAAGCGGCATTCTGACCAGGGGTCCCCTGAGGTGGAACGGTGCAAAAAGGAGGCCTCGAAGCCACTGTCTGGGGCCCCCGAAAAGCACGAGCACTCCTGCACCCGGTCGCTTAGTCCCCTTTGGTGTTCCTGAGAGTCGGACAAGGAACGGCCCTGCAAGGTACCTCACAGAGAAACGGAAGCCTTTGGTGAAGGCACCCAGTCTCCCGAGGGCCGTCCCGGTGAGGACCCCCTCTCCTCCTCGACACCCGATCCGGTGACCCCGGTATCGGCATCCCATGGCCTCACGCCCACATGGGAGTCCCGTATGCTGGCCCTAGAACACAGCATTTCTGCATTCATTGCTTCCCAGCAGGTGCTCGCAGCCAGCTTCGCTGACTTGTGCCCGGAGACCGTGGGTCTCTTACGTGGGACACCCAAATCTGTCCAGGAAACCCCGAGAGCCAGAGGCATCATGAGGGTCCTCAACGTCGGTCTCGCTTGCTCTCCTGTTCTTCAGGGGCGAGATCGTCCAGGGCCTCCGGCTCCAGGCCGCCAGCCATCAGACAGGACGAACCGCCCGGCTCGGGTCCCTCGACCGACTTCTCAGACTGGGAATCCGATGGGGACACATCCCCGGAGACCCGCACCCACCGGGATCTTCCATCAGACCCCTCGCCGCCTGGTCTCCAGCGGCGTTCACCAACCAAGAACACCTCCTTTTTGGTGTTTATTTGGGGCTTGGCTCAGGCCCTCAACCTGGTCACCCAGACTGAGGAAGAACCTCGTGCTGAAGAACTCGATATTCTTCAGTATGAGGCCACGCCTACGGAATCGCTCACCGTGCCGGTGCCGCCGATCCTCTCCTGGCTATTGCTCCACATGTGGGAGGCCCCGGCCTCAGTTCCCATTGTGAGCAAGCGCTTTGACACAATGTACAAGGTGCAGCGAGGGTCAGCCTTCCGAAAGACTCAACTTCCACACACCTCGATGATGGTGGACTTGGCCAAGAGGAAGCAGAAAAGCCCAAAGTCCCACTCGTTGGTCCGGTCCAACCGGGCCGAGAATCAAGAGCCCTTGATACCCCGGGCAGCAATTCCTATCAAGGTTCTATGCTCTTGTCGCATCCAGACATACCAATTATGTAAGGGTATGTTTCTCGGCAACTTGGCAAGAGAACTTGGAGACTTCTCTGTGAGCCTCAAGGGTGAGCCACTCGACAGGTTCCGCACCCTGTTGAAATCAGTGGCGGATTGCTCCAAGTATATTGCTCGAGTCTCCTATGATGGCTTCGAGACATCGGCTCGGGTGGCGGCCGTGGTCATTGGAGCCCACCGCCAGGGTTGGCTCCAATCTTTGGATTTGGAACAGTGGGTGCAGTAGAGGCTCCTTGACATATCCTGCCTCGGCGAACAACTTTTTGGTAAGCCGATGGGAGAAGGCTGCGGAGATCAAGATGCAGTATGTCACTAGGACCTAGCTGTCTCGCAAGAACTCCATACTGCCTCGTAAGAAGCAGCCTTCCAAGAAGCCCTTCCCCAGGAAAGGCCTCCAGTACCGCGGCTACCCACCGTACCCGGCTTCTCCCGTGCCAACCACTCCTGCGCAGGGAAAGCCCAGCCCAAGTCACCGAAAATCAAAGGCCCAAATGCCAGCTCCCCACAACCCCCTCAGGGGTTTTGACGCCAGCGGCATAGCCCCTCGCCCTCCGGCAATGCAGCAGCCAGTGGGGGTAAGCCTATCCTGTTTCGCCCCGTAGTCGGCACTTAGCCTTCCAGGATGACCTGGAGGATCCAGGTGTCCGAGGTGATATCGCCTCCACTTCGACAGGCTTCCCTCCCCTTTCTCTCCGGCGGAGCGTCCTCGACTCCCCGCACACCAGCTTTTGCTGCAGCGGGAATTACACTCCCTCCTTGCCCAACAGGCAGTTGAGAAGGTCCCTCCCACCTTCGAGGTCGGGGCTTTTATTCCTGGTACTACCTCATCCGGAAAAAGACGGGGGGTGTGCGGTCCATCCTCGACCTCCTCAGGCTAAACAAGTCCCTGGTGCGGGAGAAAGTCAAGATGTTATCCATTGGCGTTCTGCTGCCCTTCTTCCGGCAGGGCAACTGGCTATGCTCCTTGGATCTAAAGGATGCTTACGCCCATATCTTGATCCACCCCCAACACAGGCAGTACCTGCGTTTCTGGGTGCAGGGAGAGCACTTCCAGTACAGGGTGCTCCCCTTTGGCCTTGCATTCGCTCCTCTGGTCTTCACGAAGTGCCTCGTCATGGCCGCTGCCCACCTTCGGCATCTGTGCGTGACGGTGTTTCCCTACCTCGACAACTGGTTTGTTACGGGCTCCTCCGTCGATGAGGCCCGGCGAGTGATGTCGTGCACCGTCGTCCTGTTGGAGAGCTTGGAGTTCTTGGTCAACTACCCAAAGTATCACCTCGAGTCGACACAGGCTTTCGAGTTCATTGGAGCGCGCCTCGACACTCGGCAGTCCATGGCCTTCTTGCCGGTGCATCGCTCCACCCACCTCTGAGCTCTGGCAGCTTGCGTCCAAGGTGCCCACCAGGTCACTGCTCGGCCTATGCTAAGCCTCTTTGGCCACATGGCCTTGACCGTGCATGTGGTTCCTCACTCCTTCCCGCACATGCGGACGACCCAGTGGTGTCTCAGCTCCCAATGGAGTCAATCTCTCGGACACCTCAGGGACCCCATCAGGATTCTTCCTGACTTTCGTTTGTCCCTGAACTGGTTGCAAAACCCCCACAACCTCCTGTGGGGATCACCCTTCCAGGCCCCACAGCATGAGGTGATACTGGCCACGAATGCTTCTCTGTTAGGGTGGGGAGCCCATTATGAGTCTCTCTGCACACAAGGACAGTGATCGCCTGTGGAGGCTCAGCAGCAGATAAACCTGCTTGAGCTCTGGGCCATCCGGTGGGCCTTGAGGGCCCAAGGCCTTCGAGAATGTCCTCAGCGGGAAGCCGGTTTTGGTGCAAACTGACAACCGGCTAGCGATGTTCTACATCAACAAGGAGGGGGGCATGGGGTCGCGCTCCCTCTGCAGGAAAGCAGTCCTCATCTGCTCCTTTGCCGCCCGGCGGAGGATGTCCCTCAAGGCGACGTACCTCCTGGGTCAGGAGAATGGCCTGGCGGACAGGCTCAGCAGAATCCTTTGCCCCCACGAATGGCACCTGGATCCCAGAGTGGTTGGTTGGCTGGCTGTACCTACGCTGGGGCAGTCCATTGATAAATCTCTTCGCCAGCCCACAGAACACACAACTCCCTTGCTTCTGCGGCCCGGTACCGCACCCGGGCAGGGAGGGCCCTGATGCATTTCTCCTAGACTGGTCCTCCAGTCTCCTGTATGCATGCCCTCCTTTCCCCCTCATTGCGAGGACTCTTTTCAATGCTTGACGGGACGGGTCGTCCTTGATTCTTGAGGCCCCCGTTCCCACTCCTGCTCCGGCTATCATCGGAGTCTCCGATTCCCCTGGGCTCTTCCAGGGACTTGCTGACGCAGGAGGAGGGTCGGGTACTGCACCCGAACCTACCCTCCCTACCCCTCACAGCCTTGCGGCTGAACCAGTCTCTCTAGCCTCTCTGGCCCTTCTGGAGGAGGTTGAGGAAATCATCCTGGCCTCGAAGGACTCCACTAGGCGGGCTTACGCTTTTAAGTGGAAACGCTTCTCAGTCTGGTGCTCGAAGCTCCAAATCGACCCCTTCTCATGCCCAGTTCGGTGGATTCTCCAGTACCTTCTCCACCTCTGGAGGGAAGGGCTGAAATCGAACTCTGTTACAGTTCACTTGAGTGCCATATCGGCTAATCATCTCCCTATTGAGGGGAAGCCTCTCTCGGGGCAACCACTAGTCTCCCGCTTTCTGCAGGACCTTCTGTTATCCAAGCCACCCATCAGTCCCCCTTCGGCAGAATGGGACTTGAACGTGGTGCTCACGCAGCTCACTCATCCACCCTTCGAGTCGATGGTGATGTGTTCGCTCCGACATTTGTCCTGGAAGGTGGCCTTCCCGGTGGTACTGACCTCGGCTCACCGAGTCCATTGAGCTTCAGGCGCTCATGGCTGGGGCCCCTTACACCAGGTTTTATTGGAACAGGGTGGTCCTCCGGACGCACCCTAAGTTTTTACCCAATGTCATGTCAGCTTTTCATCTCAACCAAGAGATAGTGCTCCCGACCTTCTTTCCGAGGCCCCACGCAGATCAGGCGTCGGCAGGTCCTCGCCTTCTGCTTGCAGCGTACCCAGACTCATCGCAAGTCTGACCGACTCTTCGTGACCTACGATCCCAATAGGCAGGGGCAAGCAGTCACCAAGCGCACCCTCTCAGTTTGGGTGGCAGACTGTATCGCTTTCGCCCATGCAAAGGTGGGCGTCCCTCTAGATCGTCGAGTCACTGCACATGGGGTCCGAGCCAAAGCGGCCTTGGTGGCCTCGCTGCGCTCTGTACCCATGATGGACATCTGCCGGGTGGCAACCTGGTCTTCTATGAATACCTTCGCCTCCCACTACTGCCTGGAGAGGGAGTCCCGCTGTGACAGCGCCTTCGACCAGGCTGTACTCCGTAATCTGTTCAGGGTATAAGCAACTCTTGCCCTCTGACTCTTCTTCACGGCTACCGAGGGCTTCGCCCCAAGGACCTGAGGACTCTGGCTCCTTGGGGCTTCGGCTTCTGCTTACAGCCTTGCGGAGGAGTTTTTTGGTTACAGGTTCGGTAGCCTGTAGCTAGGAAGTCCCCATAAGTGATGCCTGACTTCCTGCTTATTCCTGGAGAAAGCATAGTTGCCTGTAACAGGTGTTCTCCAGGGACAGTAGGAATCAGTCCTCACTACCCTCCCGCCTCCCCTGATGAGTTGCTGTATTTTTGTCCTTCCCTTATCTGCTTGGTGGGGCTCAAGCTAAGGGACCTGACTGAACAAGATGGCACCCTTGGGCGGGAAGTGGACCCACGCATGCGTGGTAGCAATCTCAAAAGCTTTCTTTGAAAGCTGGGGAATTGCTCCGCGCGGGCTCCGTCGGTGCCGACGTCACCATAAGTGAGGACTGATTCCTGCTGTTCCTGGAGAACACCTGTTACAGGTGAGTAACTACACTGTCAGCATACCTACAGTAGGTTCAGGCACTCAGCTAAGTATCTAATGAATCTTACAGGTACAGAAAAGCTTTTGAAGATTTAGCATTTAACACGTGTTAAAGAGGATACAGAGTACAGCTGTCCTGGATTTTTTTTCAATTGCCAACTTTCAGCCTCCCCATGCTCACCACTGCCTGTATAGGTCTGACAGTTGCATGTCATGCTGCTACTATGTCATTGGACCTGCTTTGTTCAGGTTTGATATTCATCTTGTAGCTGGCTCTTGTTTTAAGCAGTTCTTTGTAATGTAAACATTTTTCCCCATTAATCCAGGAGAAGAATTTTTATCCTTGGACCTTCTCATCATGTACCTCTTTCTCGATGTGCACTTTCCACTGTGGATATTTATAGAACACCTCTGTATGACCTTCGTATTGATCAAAAGGGTAAGTATACGAATTATAACCTTCGCCTGCTGCAGGTACAATGAACTGTGCTTGATTTCTTTAAGCAGAAAAAAATCTGTTCATTTTATTACATTTCTTTCTCATCTATCAACAATTACAAGGAATACAAACATAAAACAAGTTACAAGGAATACAAGCATAAAACAGACAGTAAATGACACAGAAAACAATTCATAAATATATTAAATCAAGGAATAATTGAATTTTATATAAACAGGTGGGCTTTCAGTAATTTTCAAAAAGTCAAATCACTCTTGTTGGATAGAAGACAGATTGATGTTGCAACTGACAAGGCCAATAATAGAAAATGCCCTATTACTTTTAAAGCCATTATGTAGGGGGGGCCATGTGACATGGGCACAGGAGGATGTAGTGTGCTCCAAGGCTCGGCTCCCATTTGCAAGCATCTTTAACAGAAGTACCCCACTGATTGCAGCTGAACATTCTGTGCTAGCTTACCCTTGGCAATTGGCTCTTTTTGAGTTTGAATGGGAGTAATGGCCTTTAAACTTTCAGAAGAGAGAGAGAAGGGGCGGCCAACAGAATCTAAAATGGTGGACATATAGGCCGAGCCTCGCTTTCCTGTGGTGGAGATGGATGTCCTAGTGACAGAAGTAACTGGAAGTGGTAGTGACTGTGTTTGAGAGCTAATTTCAGGAGATTTAAGTCCTCCTTGAAACTTTTAATTTGTACTTGGTGGAAGCTGAACAACTCATCTCTGTACAGAGGATGCCACGCAGGTCCTGCGAGTTGAGGTGGAGGCATTGAAAAACCTTTGATGATAAATTGGATGAGCAGGAAAATTGTGCATGTAGAAACAATTTAAAGGTTAGTTGCCCTACCAGAGTCCATTTCGGATGCAGAGCTTCAAGGTTTTTTGGAGACCTGGCTGCCAGTGGAGCTGGAGCTGGAGCTGAGCGACCAGGTGATACGCCTTACTATTGAAAGGGCTCATCTTACAGGGCCCTGACGGGGACCGATCTATGGCCGTGCATGGTGATATTCAAAGTCCTGAACTTCATACATAAGGAGGATATCCTGCGCATGGCGTTATAATGGCTCTTGAGTGCTCTTGTTCCAGGAATATTTGAATTGTGTGGTGCAACTGTGCAGAGAATTCTTGGGGAACAAGCAGGAAGTCGGTCCTCACATATGAGTGATGTCAGTGCTGACGGAACCCTGCGTGGAAGCATCTCCCTAGCTTTCAAAGAAGCCTTTGGGAGATGTACCACAAATGCTTGGTCCCCTTCTCGCCCAAGGGTGTCATCTTGCTCAGTCTCCTCTTTTCCGTGGAGCCCACTGGACGTGTGTCTGGTTCCCCTGGAAAAAGCAGTTGAATTTCATCCTATAGTGTGTTTTTCTCCGGCTGTGACTGGTCCCTTTCTCACCTCAGTTTACTTGTCTTGGCATCGCATCTTGGACCATCCATTTTTCCCCTAGTTAAAGTTCCTTTTTTCCCGGTGCGGCTTCACACCTTTTTTTCCGCTGGCTGATAGTTCCTCGGGACTTCAACCTCACCAGGGTACTTTTTCCCCCAAGGGCCAGCAGCTTCAAGAACTGTTTTTGGTGCTCTAAAAATATGTCCCTCACCAACACACATGATTGCTGCCTCTGTCTTGGGTCTCGATCATGATCCGGAGGTTTGTAGTCTCTGCAAGCAGATGTCCACTAAAGCAATCAAACTCTGTCAGCAGAAGCATGATCAAATTTTCTCCAGGTCAGACTCTGCTCCAGAGTCCACGTGACCCCATGATCCAGGGCCCTATCCGAAACCCTGGCATCACATAGTTGACCCTATGGCAACTGACAAGGACCAGGAACGCAAGAGAAAGAAAGAAAGAAGAAATCCTCAAGGACCTCTTTGCTGGACTCGGTGAAGGTGGACAAGCTCCGCGTCATATTCTTCAGCCCTGAAGAAGGTTAGAGGTGTCTGAGCAAGGGTGGCTCTCCAAAGTCCCCAGGAAGGAATAGTCTGCTCCCGGCGATCAGCCTTGGACCTCTGAGGCTATCCTCGTCGAGGATCCCCCCCCACCCCCCCTTGCTGGGCCCAGACCCAGCAACCCCAGCATCTGCGCCGAAGGCTGCGGTACTGTCTGGACTGCAGGATGGAGTCGCTGGAGCACAGCCTGACTGCCTTCCTGAAGATGCAGCTGGCACAGTTGTCCGACTCGGTCGGTCCATCCACCCAGACCACTGAGATCTTGACTTCGAGGACTTCCCCGGTTGTCAAGCTGATCCTCGTGAGCTTACAAGCTCGTTGTCTATCCTCGACAGCAGTTTCTATCATAGTCCCGTTCCTTGGACTGTTGATCATCTTTGACCAGTACTCATGGCTCTGGCCATGCAGCCTCGAAGGCCCATGGATCACTGGCCCCAGGCCCATTGTTTGCACAGCCCACCATCGAGCCCTCCACAGAGTACTCCAACTGGGAGTTTGAGGACGAGACATTCCTGGACACTCACAAGAACCGTGATGTGCCGTTGGACCTGTCTCCACCCAAGGCCAGGTGCTGGTCACTGTCCGAGGACATAGCGTTCCTTGAATTTGTGTGAGACATGTTGACGACATTGGCATTCCCCACTGACTCGGAGGAGGACCCTCGCATGGAGGAGCTTGAGATCCTCCAATATGAGTCCCTGTCAAAGGAATCACTCACGATGCCTGTCCTGGCCATTCTGGAACGGCTGCTCCTCCGAATGTGGGAGTAAACGGCCTCGATGCCCATAGTCAGCCGTTGACTCTTCTACATGTACAGAGTCTGGCTTCATGAAGGCTCAGCTCCTGCACAACTTCATGGTGGTGGAGTACACTATGTGTCTGCTTAAAAGTCAGAAGACGCATTCGTTGGTGCCCCCGTGCAGGGAGGCCAGGACCCTTGACGCCCTTGGCAGAAAATGCTACCAGGGCTTAATGCTGGTTTGTCTGATCCAGGCATCCCAACTATATATGGGTATGTACCTGAGGGACCTGGGGAAGGAGCTTGCTGGGTTCTCTGCTGGCCTCTCTGAGGAACCCCTCCAACGGTTCCGTAACCTGGTCAAAGGCGTTGGTGACTGCTCTAAGTTTGTCTCGAGCAGCCTACGATGGCTTCAAGACCACAGCCCAGGTGGCTGCGGTGGGCACTGGTGCCAGACGCAAAGCCTGGTTCCAGTCCTCTGATCTGGAGCAATGGATCCAAGACAAACTTGTGCCTGGGCGGTATATCAAGCACCAAATAAAGATAAAGATGTCCCATGCCAAGGAGAGAATCTCTTTGGTAAGCCCATGTCAGACAAGGCTGCGGAGCTAGAGTCTGAGTTCCTGACAAGAATTTGAATTTCTAAGACCACCATTCTGCCCAAGCAGAAGGCCTTGGGGGGGAAAAAGCCACCCTACCCGAGGAAGGGACCGGCCTACTGAGGCTATCAACAGTACCAGCCTTCCCAGGCTCCACAGCAGGGGCAGCATGCCAAGGGGCACACACAAGGGCCCCTGTAAGCAGAGGATTCCCAAGGCCTTGATGCCAGCTCCAGTCCTGTCTGGGAGGAGCTTTTGACTCCTTGGGCATAGTCCTTCCACCCTCAGGAGGTCAGCTGCCGATAGGGAGATTCCTGGTCCACTTTGCACACTTTGCACCACTGATGCCTGGGCCTTCCAGGTGGTTAAGAAGGACTACCTCCACCTGGACCAGATGCCCTCTTCTTTCTTTCCAAGTGAACTCTCCAGGACTCCCCTTCACCTGCTATTGCAGGAGTTCATAGGTCTACTCAAGGACAGGGCCGTGGAACAGGTGCCCTACTGCCAAAAGGGCAAGGTGTTCTACTCCTCAAGAACCGGAGGCCTCAGGCTCATCCTAGTCCTGTGGAACTTGAACAAGTTCCTGGTGCGGGAGAAGTTCAGGATGCTCTCCCTTGGAACATTGCTGCCCTACCTCCAGCAGGGAGACTGGCTGTGCACCTTGGATCTAAAAGATGCTTACACCCACATCCTCATTCATCCCAGCAACAGACAGTACCTAAGATTCATGATTGAGAGTGACCGCTACCAGTACAGGGTGCTACCCTTCGGGCTGGCTTCCACACCCAGGATCTTCACTAAATGCCTGGCAGTGGTAGCTGCCTATCTCCGCCTCCAAGGAACCTTCGTCTTTCCATATCTGGATGACTGGCTTATAAAAGGACAAACAGCCACTGAGATACAGCAGGCCACAGGCCGCACCATCAGTGTCCTGGAACACTTGGGCTTTGTAATAAACTGGCCAAGTCTCATCTCACTCATACACAAAGCTTGGAGTTCCAGGGGCGCAGTTGGATAACTGCCAGGCCAAGGCCTTTCTTCCCCTAGACAGGGTTAGCTGCCTCGAGGCTCTGGCCGCAGAGGTACAGCGCTGACACTTTGTGCTGGCTCACTCCATGCTCTGCTTGCTCTGCCACATGGCGTCCATAGTGCATGTTACACCGGATACTGGCTTCCACATGAGGGCGACCCAATGGTACCTCCATTCCCAGGCCAATTTCCTTACAGAACTGTGACAATAAGTTGTTCGCCAAAGTACTTGTGGGGTTCATGTAGGGTTAGCATCCCATTCTCAATCTAGGCAAGATAGTTGTGTCAGAGTTTTGTCAGTGAATGGGTCAGGCCTCCCTGCTAATTATGCCGAGAAGGCCTTTCGATTTAGGTAATTGAGATTTTTTGTTTGCTGTTTTGGTGCGTATAGAGTTTTAGGGAGTTGTTTTACTCAGCAGTCCAGCTATTGTACACAGATTCCAAGGCTTCTGTGGTAGTGAATGGGTTAATCTCTGAGTAATTTTCTTTGGCGCATGGAATGAGATAGGACTGTCTGCTTCCCCATTACGGTTCCTTCTGATTTTGGAACCCTTTCTGCGCTTTGTAGGAGCAAATGATTAATATCAGGGGAGTTTCTAGAAGGGACGAATCTTAAAATTGAAGCCTTTGCGGATGACATTCTGGTCCATCTGACCAACCCAGAGGCACCGTTGCAGAGTTGCATTGTGGGACTGTTATGCTGGGCATGGCGAGTGCTGTGTAAGGCATTTGATCAATACTTTGAGGCCTCAAGCATCTTACCACTTAGTTGTAATCCAGATTTTCCTGCTGGGGATACTTCACGGATCTTCTGTGTCTTGGAGCAAAAGGGTCTGTGTGTGCTGCACCAGGCACTATGCAGGGATGGATGGGTATCTGAAGTTTTTCCAGGAATTTAGAGACTATTTCCAGGTAGGCTCGAAAGACTTTCTTGCGTACCTGCAATTGCGGCATTATTCTTTCATTGAATAGAAGGAAGATCTACTCCCAGTTTGCGAGTCAAATGACCATCTCTTTTTTTTTAAATTAGAGTGACGATGGAGTGGAGGAGTAGCCTAGTGGTTAGAGCAACTTCCTAGTACCCAGATCATCACGCCTTGTGACCTTTGGGCAAGTCACTTTACACTCCATTGCCTCAGAATAAAAGGTCTAGCAATCTACTTCCGGTGATACATTGCCAAGAAAACCCAGAGACAGCTGGGTCGCCAGGAGTCAGCACTGACCTGACGGCATTTAAAAAAAAAAAAAAAAAAAAAAAAAGATATCTATATCTGTTATGCAAAAAGCATTGACTAAGCTGGAGAGTTGCTTCCAAGTGGAATACTGAGCTGAGCCTGACATAGATGGTTGTGGACATTCTGCGGAATATGGCGCATGTCCCTTAGGTGGTGGCTGAGATTTTGCGTGAGCTGTGGTATAGTGTCATTCTTCGGCCATATTTTCCCCCGTCTTGGGCTTTTAAAGCAGGGCTCACACATGAGGCAGAATGTGGTGTCAAGTTTCATGGGGCACATTGGCCCATATGTTCTGGCAGTGCCTGCAGATCCAGGCTCTCTGGAGGGAGATAAAATATTTTCTGGGTTTGGTGCTCCACCAGGTTGTTCGGCTTCATCTTTAAGGGGTATTACTTGGAAATCTTGGAGGATTTTTGGTTTGGGGTAGTCCTGCCAAATTGTTTGTATGCAAGGCCTGCTTGCTGGGTTTAAAAGGATCCTCCTGATGTGGCTAAATACTGACCCTTCTGACCTCTGGGTTTGGAGAAACATGTTGCATTGACTGATGCAGATGGAAAATACGAGGTGTGATCAAAAAGTATTGAGACTTTTTTGTAGCTTTATAACAATGTCTCACCACAATGCTATTAAGCCTGCAGTGACCTAGTTGTGTGTGCTGCATGTGCAGAGTGTAGCATGGCTGCTGTACATTTTTTAATCACATGATGTTTGGTATCATGTAAAAGCAGTTTGTCAGACGAGTGAATGATGATTGAACAAATTCAACAGCAAATTTGCATTAAATTCTGCCAGAAACTTGGAGATTCATGCAGAGAGATTTGTCAAGTTATAACAAGTATATGGCGATGAATGCATGAATCATGCTAGAGTTTGACTGGTATAGATGTTTCCAAGAGGGCCATCTGTGAGCAGGAATGAAGACAAAGTTGAAGCAGTGTGTGCCGCAATATGCTCAAATCATTGATTATCAAGGAGCTTGCTGAGAATATGGGTTTGGGTTGGTACAGTCCATTCTTACTATCAATTTGGGGATGAGACGTGTATCTGCAAAATTCGTACCGAAACTCCTGTCCCCTGACCAAAAAAAAAGGTTGACTGCAGCCAAGTTGTGGTGGAATGTATTGAAAATGACTCAGATTTCATAAAGAAGATTTACTGGTGGGTTTATGGTTATGACCCAGAAATTAAGACTGTCCTTACAGTGGAAGACTCCAAACTCTCCCAGACCCAAGAAAGCCTGTCAGGTGAGGAGCAATGTCAAGGTCATGCTCAAAATTCTCTTTGATTACCAGGGTATTGTTCATCATTAGTAAGTCCAAAAGGCCAAACTATCAATAAGGAGTACTACATCCAGGTTCCAACTCACTTGAGAGATACAGTTCATCATAAGAGGCCAGAGTTGCACAGGAATGGTGAATGGTTGCATCATCTCAATAACGCCCCAGCTCACGCGTCACATTTTGTCCAGCAGTTCTTGGCCAAACACCAAATCAAATAAGTTAGTCAGCCTCCGTATTCACCTGACCTCGCACCCTGTGACTTTTTCTTGTTTCCAAAACTGAAATTACCACTGAAAGGAAGGAAATTCAACGACTTGGAGACCATTAAGAAAAACCCGACACAGCAGCTTCACAGCATAATGAAAGGGGCATTTCAAAATTGTTTCCAGCAGTGGTAGGAATGCTGAAGGAAGTGTTTTCTCTAGGAACAAGCAGGAAGTCAGCCCTCACTTATGGGCGACATCAACATCGACTGAGCCCGCGTGGAGCAATTCCCCAGCTTTCAAAGAAAGCCTTTGGGATTGCTGCCACACATGCGTGGTCCTCTTCCTGCCCAAGGGTGCCATCTTGCTCAGTCTCCCTTTTTCTGCGGAGCCCATCGGACGCACGTCCTCGTGTCTCGGGAAAAAGTTTCGTTTTTTAGCCTGTCGGGCTTCTCTATTTTCCAGTTGCACCGGTCTTCTACCCGTCCTTCCCCCTGCTCTATTTTTTTAGAGCTATTGGGGATACTCTTTTCTTCTCATTTTTTCATTACAGGCTTCGCGCCCTTTTTCTCCTCTAACTGCTGGCTGCGTGGGTCTTCGACCCCGCAGGGGCCATTTTTGCCCCCATGGCCACCGGATTCAAAAAATGTGATAGATTCTCTAGGAACATGTCACTTACGGACACTCATGACTGCTGTCTGCGGTGCCTCGGAGTCGACCATGATCCGGAGCTCTTTTCGCTCTGCATGAAAATGTCCTCTAAGGCCCTGCTCAGCCATAAGCAGAAGCCCGAAGACATTTTCTGAAAGGTCGCCTCGGAGTCCCCGGTGGTATCCTCGGTCGTCTCTCTCCTGGTGGGGGTCTCCCCCCCCCCCCCGCGGCCCTGTGCTCTCGGCGGCACTCTGAGCAGGGGTCCCCTGAGGTGGAGCGGCACAAAAAGAAAACCTTGAAGTCACTGTCAGGGGCCCCGACAAGCGCGAGCGCTCCCCCTCCCGGTCGCTTAACCCCCTTCGGCCTTCCCAAGAGTTGGATAGGGAGCGGCCCCCGCAAGGTACCCCCGAACGGAAGCGCAGGCCTCTGGCGAAGGTGCCTGGTCTCCTTAGGGTCGTCGCGGTGAGGGACCCCCTCTAATCCTCGACGCCTGACCTGGCGACCCCGGGATCGGCTTTGCAGGGCCCCAAGCTCGCGTGGGAGTCCCACATGCTGGCGCTAGAACGCAGTGTTTTCTGCGTTCATTGCTTCCCAGTAGGTGCTCATGGCCAGCTTTGCTGACTTGCTCCCAGAGACCTTAAGTCCCTCGCATGGGACATCAAAATCCATCCAGGAAACCCCTGAGAGCCCCGTGCCTTGTGAGGGTCCTCGACATTGGTCTCGCTCGCCCTCCTGTTCCTCGGAGATGAGGTCGTCCAGGGCCTCCGGCACCAAGCGGGCACTGGCCACTGGACAGGGCGATCTGCCCAGGTCGGACTCCTCGACTGATTTTTCGGAGTGGGAATCCGATGGGGACACCTCCCCAGAAACCTGTACCCACCGGGATCTTCCGTTGGACCCCTCACCGCCCGTGATCTAGTGGCGCTCGCACCCGAGGACACCTCCTTCCTGGTGTTCATTCGGGACATGGCACGGGTGCTTAATCTGGTCACCCAGGCTGAGGAGGATCCTCGTGCTGAAGAACTCGACATTTTTCAGTACGAGTTGCCGCCCAGGGAATCCCTCACTGTGTCTGTACCTCCTATTCTATCTCGGCTGCTGCTCTGCATGTGGGAGGCTCCGGCCTCGGTCCCCATTGTAAGCAAGCACCTTGACATGATGTACAAGGTACAACGTGGGTCAGGCTTCTGAAAGACTCAACTCCCACACACCTTGATGGTGGTGGAATCGGCCATGAGGAAGCAAAAGAGCCCGAAATCGCACTCATCGATACCACCCAGCCGAGAGTCGCGAGCCCTTGATGTCCTGGGCCGCAAGGCCTACCAAGGCTCTTGTCGTATCCAGGCATATAACTGTACATCGGTATGTTCCTGAGCGATTTGGCTAAGGAGCTCGGGGGTTTCTCCGTGGGCCTCGAGAGAGAGCGCCCCTCAATAGGTTCGGCACCCTGTTAAAGTCCTTTGCTGACTGCTCTAAGTACCTCTCCTGAGCCTCCTATGATGACTTCAAGACATCGGCTCGGGTGGCGGCCGCGGGCATTGGGGCCCGCCGCCAGGCATGGCTCCAATCCTCGGATTTGGAGTAATGGGTGCAGGAGAAACTCCTGAACGTGCCCTGCCTCGGCGAGCAGCTCTTTGGCAAGCCGATGGAGGATAAGGCTGTGGAGATAGACGGGTTCTGGTGACGAACTCAGTCTCTCACGCAAAACCTCCACCCTGCCTCGGAAGACGCAGCCAACCAAGAAGCCCTTCTTCCCTAGAAAGGGCCTCCAGTATCGGGGGCTATCCGCCATATTCGGCTACCCCCACACCGACCACTCCGGCTCAGGGGAAATCTGGCCAGGGGTATCATAAGTCGAAAGGGCTGAAGACCCAGACACCGTCTCCCCCAGAACCCACTCAGGGGTTTTGATGCCATCGGCATAGCCCCTCGTCCTCCGGTGAAGTAGCAGCCAATGGGGGGATGCCTGTCCCACTTCGTCCCTTCGTGGGCTTCCATCACCTCGGACACTTGGGTTCTCCAAGTCGTCCGAGATAGCTATCGCCTTCACTTTGACAGGCTTCCACCTCCTTTCTCCCCAGCGGAGCCTCCTTGACTCCCGCCTCCAGCTTCTGCTGTAGAGGGAATTACACTCTCTCCTCACCCAACGGGCAGTTGAGAAGGTCCCTCTGCAGCTTCAATGTCGGGGCTTCGATTCCTGGTACTTCCCCGTCCCGAAAAAGACAGGAGGTCTGCGGCCCATCCTCGACCTCCGCAGGCTAAACAAGTTCCTGGTGCGGGAGAAATTCAAGATGTTATCTCTTGGTGTTCTGCTGCCCTTCCTCCAGCAGGGCAACTGGCTATGCTCCTTGGATCTAAAGGATGCTTACGCCCTCATCTTAATCCACCCCCAACACAGGCAGTATCTGCATTTCAGGGTGCAGGGAGAGCACTTCCAGTACAGGGTGCTCCCCTTCGGCCTTGCGTCTGCCCCACGAGTTTTCAGAAAGTGCCTTGTCATGGTTGCCGCTTACTTTCGGCGTCAGGGCGTGCCAGTCTTCCCCTACCTCGATGACTGGCCTGTTACGGGCTCCTCGGTTGAGGAAGCTCGGCGGGCGATGTCGCACGCTGTCCTCCTCTTGGAGAGCTTGGGGTTCTTGATCAATTACCTGAAGTCTCACTTCGAGCCGGTGCAGGCTCTCTAGTTTATCGGGGCGCGCCTCGATACTCAGCAGGTGACCGCCTTCTTGCTGGTGGATTGCTCCACCCGCCTTCGAGCTCTGGCAGCTCACATTCAAAGCGCTCCCCAGGTCATAGCTCGGACCATACTACGTCTCCTGGGTCACATGGCCTTGACTGTACATATGGTTCCCCACACTCGCCTGCACATGCGGACGGCTCAGTGGTGTCTCAGTGCCCAATGGAGCCAGTCCCTTGGACACCTCAGGGACCCCCTCAGGGTTCTTCCCGACCTCCGCTTGTCCCTGAGCTGGTGGCAAAATCCCCGCAACCACCTGCAGGGATTGCCCTTTCAGGCCCCGCAGCATGAGGTGGTGCTGATGACGGATGCTTCCCTGTTAATGTGGGGAGCCCACTGCGGACCACTTTGTGCGCAGGGGCAGTGGTCACCCGAGGAATATCAGCAGCAAATATATCAGTTCGAGCTCTGGGCAATTCATTGGGCCCTGAGGGACTTTGAGGAACACCTCAGCGGGAGGTCGGTACAACCGTGTAGCGATGTAATACATCAACAAGGAGGGAGGCACGGGATCGTGCTCCCTCTCCCGGGAAGCGGTCCTCATCTGCTCTTACACTGTCTGGCGGAGGATGTCCCTCAAGGCAACGTACCTTCCGGGTCAGGAGAATGGTCTGGCGGACAGACTCAGCAGAATCCTTCACCCCCACGAGTGGCAGCTGGATCCCAGAACACGCAGCTCCCCTGATTTTGTGGGCCGGTGCCACACCCAAGCAGGGAGGGCCCTGATGCATTTCTCCTGGACTGGTCCTCCAGCCTTCTCTCTGCATTCCCTCCTTTCCCCCTCATTGCAAGGACTCTTTTCAAGGCTCAGCAGGACGGGGCATCGTTGATTCTTGTGGCCCCCTCGTGGCCTCGGCAGCCTTGGTTCCCGCTCCTGCTCCGGCTGTCGATGGAGTCTCTGGTTCCCTTGGGCTCTGCCCGGGGTTTGCCGATGCAGAAGGAGGGTCGGGTGCTGCACCTGAACCTAACCTCCCTATCCCTCACGGCCTGGCAGCTGAACGGGTCTCCCTAGTCTCTCTGGCCCTTCCAGAGGAGGTCGAGGAAGTCCTCCTCACCTCGAGGAAGGACTCCACTAGGCAAGCTTCTCCATCTGGTGCTCGGAGCACCAGATCGACCCCCTTCTCGTGCCCTGTTCGATGGGTCCTCCAGTACCTCCTCCATCTCTTGAGAGAATGGCTGAAGTCTAACTCTGTCAGGGTACATTTGAGTGCAATCTTGGCGAATCATCTCCCCATCAAGGGGAGAACCCCCTCTCGGGGCAGCCGTTAGTCTCCCGCTTCATGCAGGGTCTTGTGCTTTCCAAGCCACCCATCCGTCCTCCCCTGGCGTAATGGGCCCCAAATGTGGTCCTCATGCAGCTCACCCGTCCACCCTTCGAGCCAATGGCGACGTGTTTGCTCCGGCACCTGTCCTGTAAGGTAGCCTTCCTGGTGGCACTGACCTCGGCCCGCCGAGTTAGTGAGCTCCAGGCTCTCATGGTTGACACACCTTACACCAGGTTTTATCGGAACAGGGTGGTCCTCCGTAGCCTCCCTAAATTCCTGCCTAAAGTTGTTTCGGACTTCCATCTCAACCAGGAGATAGTCCTGCCGACCTTCTTCCCGAGGCCTCACGTCGACGAGGCGTCGACAGCTCTCCACACCCTCGACTGCAAACGGGCCCTCCCTCGCCTTTTACTTGCAGCGTACTCAGACTCATCACAAGTCTGGCTGGCTTTTCGTGACTTATGATCCCAATAGACCGGGTCAGGCAGTCACCAAGCACACCCTTGCTGTTTGGGTGCTGGACTGCATCGCTTTCACCCATGCGAAGGCGGGTGTCCCGCTAGATCATTGAGTCACCGCATACAGGGTCCTGGCCAAAGCGGCCTCGGTGGCCTCGCTGCGCTCCGTTCCCCTGATGGACATCTGCCGGTTGGCGACCTGGTATTCTACGAATACCTTCGCTGCCCACTACTGCCTGGAGAGGGAGTCCTGCCGGAACAGTACCTTTGGCCAGGCTGTACTCCGAAACCTGTTCGGGGTATAAGCAACTCCTGCCCTCTGACCCTTCTTCATGGCTACCGAGGGCTTCTCCCCGAGGACCCGAGGACTTGGGCTTCTTCAGGCTTCGGCTTCTGCTCACGGCCTCACGGAGGCATTTTTTGGTTACAGGTTTGGTAGCCTGTAGCTAAGGAGTCCCATAAGTGAGGACTGACTTCCTGCTTGTTCCTGGAGAAAGTGTAGTTACTCACCTGTAAGAGGTGTTCTCCAGGGACAGCAGGAATCAGTCTTCACTATCCTCCCACCTCTCCTGATGAATTGCTGAATTTTTGTCCTTCCCTTGCCATCTGCTTGGTAGGGCTTGAGCTAAGGGACCTGACTGAGCATGATGGCACCCTTGGGTGGGAAGAGGACCATGCATGCGTGGCAGCAGTCCCAAAGGCTTTCTTTGAAAGCTGGGGAATTGCTCTGCGCAGGCTCCGTTGGTTCCGACATCACCCATAAGTGAGGACTGATTCCTGCTGTCCCTGGAGAACACCTGTTACAGGTGAGTAACTTCGCTTTATCGGAAGGGGTCTACTTTGAAGGAGACTGAGTGCAATAACTGTCAGTGTTGTGTTACTTGTGGTGTTGTACAAGTCTTGAATCTCCAGGAACAAGCAGGAATGAGTCCTCACATATGATATGGGTATCGTCGGTACCGACGGAGCCTGCGCGGGAACTCTCCCCAGCGTCCAGTAAGAAAGCTTTTGGGAGCATCCCACAGCGCCTACGTGCTGCCTTCCCGCCTTTCCCAACCGCCTCTCTCCAGTTCTTTTCCACGGAGCAAGCAGGTCGTGTTCCTGTCACCGCAGAAGAATTCTTTATTTTTTTTCTTTATTTTTCTGTGTCGCGTCTGCTTTCTTCGACGTCAGACCGGTACCGCCGGTCTTTTCTTTTCTTTCTTATACAAAAAAATCCCAAAAACTTTTCTTTCTTCAACTGTGCATTTGCGGTTTGGGCCTTAGGCCTGAACATTTTTCTCCTCATGGAGAAGCCCACTTCCGGGTTTAAAAAGTGCACGAAGTTTGGCGGTACTATTTCTGTCACCGACACCCATGATTGGTGTCTAAAATGTTTGGGTTCTGACCATTCCATCATGGATTGTGTGTCCTCTACCATGATGTCTAAAAGAGGTCGGCAGAACCGAGCAGCCAAAGCTCAGTACCCTGTTTCCCTCTGATGCAGCCTCGGTGGCATCAACGTCTTCCAGGGCTGCTTCTTCCTCCCATGGATCTCAGGTAACCAAACATAAATATAGCCGGTCCTCGAAGGGCAAATCTCCCTCTAAGCATCGAGATGTCTCCGGGCTTGTCCTCGAGGAATCCGCACCGGCAAAATTACCCCGGCGGGAAGTTCCGGCTTCCAAAGCATTATCTGTGGGGTCACAGATTGACATCGATGGCTCGGCCTCAACCGATCACCTGTTGCCGTGTTCTGGGGTACCGGTGGCCTCCACCGGTACCGACATCCAGACTCAGGTGGCGTCGATGGATCAGAAGATTCTGTCCATGCAGCGTACCCTAACGGCGTTTATGCAGGCTTCGACGCCTTCGGTACCGCAACAATCTCCGTTGCCGGTACTGACTCCGGCACCGGCATCGTTTCCGGTGCCGGTACCGATTGCATCAACATCGGCTTCGGTGTCGACTGCAACGGTACCCTGTCCTATGATGCCCATCAGTACCGAACCGGTACCGCTTACTCCCGATGTCGATCCCACTCGGTACGCGTATCGGGCTTTACAGGAGCATCCAGACAGGCGATACTTCGATTCCTCCGAAGACTCTGAGTCGGAGGCTTCTGTCGAGGCACCGGTACTTCTTCCTCAGGAGTCTGATTCTCCAAAACGAAGAATGTCTCCTCCAGAAGACTTGTCTTTTCAAGACTTCATTAGGGAAGTGGCTAGGGGCCTCTCCATTACAGTGGCCCCTGAGTCAGAGCCTAGAGCCAAGCAATTAGATATTTTGCAATACCCTAAGGCTCCTAAAGAAGCAGCCACCTTACCTATTCATGAGATTCTCTATGATCTCATGTTGAGCATGTGGGAGACTCCTCTTACTACCTCTCCTCATTCTCGTAGGTTAGACACCATGTACCGTGTCCCTCCTTGTCCTGGCTTTCATAAGTATCAGCTTCCTCACCACTCTATTGTGGTAGAGTCTGCCATGAGGAAAATAAAGAGTGCAAAGAGACACTCATTTATTTTATTTTATTTATTATTTAGTATACATTTGTATACCGCTACTTCCAGCGATCAGCAGCGTTTTTTTGATTACAGAGTGGAAATTGTCAAATCATGACAGGAAATTTTTGAGGTATAAACACATTGATTAGACAGGAAAGCACAGCACACAGAGAACTATTTTACAGGGAACATGGGCTATGGAGGGTTAAGTGGCTTGCCCAAGACCACAAGGAGCACCTGTGGGACTAGAAACCCCAGTCCTTCTGGCCCAAGGTTGCTGTCCTCTAGTGGGATTTGAACCCCCGACCTTCCGGCCTGAAGTACCTTGACCCAACCACTAGGCTACTCCTCCACTCCTCATCTAATCCTCCAGGATGTGAATGCAGAACCCTTGATGCTTTTGGCAGAAGGGTTTTCCAAGCTAATATGCTTGCTGCCAGAATCAACTCCTATAGTCTCTGTATGGGGATGTTTCTAAAAGAAGTCACAGATCATCTGCAGACTTTAGCCCCTTTTATTTCAGAAGATAAAAGGCAGGAATTTCTCACTTGGCTTAAACATGCCCAAGATGTTTCCAAATTTTCCAACCGTGCAGCCTTTGACTCTTTTGAGTGTGTAAGTAGAGCCTCGGCTATTGCCATAGGTGTACGCAGAATTGCTTGGTTACAAGCATTTGATTTGGAACTCTGGGTCCAAGATGAATTGGGAAATCTTCCTTGTACAGGTGAAAACCTTTTTGGCAGGGATTGGAAAGCAAAGGCCACTCAGATGGATGCTGAGAACTCTGCTTTGGATCGACTTTCAAAGTCTACCTCTGCTCCTGCTAAGAAAAGATTGTTCAAAAAGACACCTTTTTCTAAAAAGGGAAGATACTATCCTTGCTTATGGTCAGCAGGCATCTTCTGCAGGTCGTTTTGCTGCAAAGCGTCAGCAACCACCTAAACAGGCCAAGTCAAAGGCTGCCAGGCCTCTCACGGCCCAGCAGCCTCAGCCTCCTCAAGGCCTTTGACTTGCAACTAGAGAACTTAGCCTTTCTGGCTCTGGAAGAACCAGAGCCCCTCACCATTCCAGGAAGGTTAGCTTACTTTGCTCCCAGATGGGAGCAAATCACAGCAGATCAATGGACCCTCTCCATTATAAAGGAAGGGTACAAGCTTCATTTCTTAAACCTTCCTCCCCACACCATGGTGAAACAGTTCAATTCTCCAACATCTCTCCTCAATCTTCTGGGTCAGGAGATTGCTACCCTTCTTGCCCAAGGGGCAATAGAAGAAGTACCCCTTCTTCAACAGGGCTTAGGGTTCTACTCCCCTTATTTTCTTATTCTAAAGAAAACAGGGGGCTACAGACCCATTTTAGATCTCAGAGAATTGAACAAGTTTCTATTCAAAGAGAAATTCAAGATGATTTCTCTCGGTACTCTGCTGCCATACTTTCAGAGTCAGGATTGGCTTTGTTCTCTAGATCTCAAGGATGCGTACACCCATGTCCTCATCCATCCAACACACAGAAGGTTCCTTCGGTTCCTTTTTCAAGGAAAGCACTACCAATATAGGGTGCTTCCTTTCGGTCTGGCCTCTGCACCAAGGGATGTTCACAAAATGCATGGCAGTAGTAGCTGCATTTCTGCGCACTCTAGGAATATTTGTTTTCCCATATCTGGACGACTGACTCATTCGAGCTCCATCCCAGTCAGAGGCCCAGATTTGTCTAACCTGCACAATGCGTATCCTTCAGTATTTGGGACTGGTAATAAACATCCCAAAATCCCATCTCACCCCTACTCAGTCCCTGGAGTTTATAGGGGCCTTGCTGGATACCACAACTGCAAGGGCCTATCTTCCTCAGGCCCGTTGCCTACGCTTGGTGCAGTTAGCCTCCCAGATACTGTTAAAGTCCCATTTAACTGCTCGAGAGATGTTACAACTATTAGGCCACATGGCATCCCCACCGTGCATGTGGTTCCATATGCTCTCCTTCACATGAGGGGGCAGCTCAATGGACTTTGTCCACCCAATGGACTCGGGCATCAGGTTGCCTGTCAGACAACATAGCAAACTCCATTCGCCTATTTTGGTCTCTCCAGTGGTGGAAGTCCCCTCCAAATCTGTTGCTGGGGTCCCCCTTTCAGCAGTCGCTACCCCAGGCAGCTCTGACAACAGATGCTTCTCCAATGGGTTGGGGAGCTCATCTGCAGGATCTCTCCACCCAGGGCATCTGGTCTCCACAGGAGACTTCTCTTCATATCAATCTCTTGGAACTCAGAGCAATATTCTTAGCTCTCAGAGTATTCCATTCCCTGCTCAGCTACAGGACAATCCTCATCCATACAGACAACCAAGTAGCCATGTTCTATGTAAACAAGCAGGGCGGGACTGGCTCTCTGTTGCTTTGCAACGAAGCTGTGCGACTGTGGGCCTTCGCCAGAGAGCATCACATCCATCTTCTGGCAGTATATCTTCCAGGCATTCAAAACTCTTGGGCGGACAGACTCAGTCGAGTTCTGCTCCCACACGAGTGGTCCTTCCACATGGACCAGGTAGCCAGGATTTTTCGAATTTGGGGAACCCCGGACATAGACCTCTTTGCAAGTCTGTGGAATGCCAAACTTCCCCGGTTCTGTTCCAGAATTCCGTGTCAGGGAGTTCAGGCCAAGGATGCCTTCCTCCTTCACTGGGGTCAAGACTTCCTTTATGCCTTTCCACCAATTCCCCTAATTCCCAAAACACTATTCAAGCTTCAGAGAGATCGAGGGACCATGATCCTCATAGCTCCACATTGGCCACGCCAAGTGTGGTACCCTCTACTTCTGCATCTCTCTCAAGCTCCTTCCCTGGACTTGGGCTCTGCACCAGACCTTCTGTCCCAGGAAGGGGGAACATTGTGGCACCCAAACCCCCAGTCGCTCCATCTCAGGGCTTGGTTGCTGAGGGCCTAGACCTTCAAGATTTTCATCTCTCTCAGCAAGTCAGAGATGTTTTTCATGCCTCTAGAAAGCCTTCTACTAGGCGTTCCTATGCTTTCAAATGGAAAAGATTTACCATTTGGTGTTCAGGGAAGGGTCTAAACCCTCTTGCAATACCTCTGAATTCTCTACTAGAGTATCTCCTGCATCTATCCCATGCAGGCCTGAAAACGAATTCAGTAAGAGTCCATTTGAGTGCTATTGCAGCGTCCTTCAAGCCTCTCAGTGGACAACCTATTTCCTCTCACCCTCTTATAGCAAGATTCATGAGAGGCCTTCTTTTAACTAAACCTCCCATTAGACCACCTCCAGTGGCATGGGACTTAAACCTGGTTCTTGGCCAGCTTATGAAGCCGCCCTTTGAACCTTTAACCACTACCTCCTTGAAATTTCTTTCTTGGAAAGTTGTTTTTCTCCTTGCAGTCACCTCAGCACGCCGCATCAGTGAGTTGCAGGCTTTGGTGGCTAATCCACCTTATACAAGGTTCCCATCATAAGGTAGTCCTCAGGACCAATCCACACTTTATGCCTAAAGTGGTCTCGCCTTTTCATTTGAACCAGGAGGTATATTTACCTGTCTTTTTTCCATGACCTCATGCATCAAATGCAGAGGAATCTTCATACCTTGGATTGTAAGAGAGCTCTCGCTTTCTACTTACAAAGAACACAGCAACATAGAAAGTCTTCTCAACTCTTTGTTGCTTTTGATCCTTCTCATTTAGGACTTCCAGTCTCTAAGAGAACACTGTCCAACTGGATTGCTCAGTGTATTTATTTCGCCTACCAGAGTAGGAACATTTCTCTGGAGGGCCATGTCACAGCTCACAATGTGAGAGCCATGGCAGCCTCAATGGCTCATCTAAACTCTGTGTCCATCGACCAAATCTGTCGAGCGGCCACTTGGGCCTCGGTTCATACCTTCACAGCCCATTACTGTTTGGACAAGGACTCCCTCCGGGATGCCTCGTTTGGTCAGGCTGTCCTCAAACACCTGTTCCATTCCTAATCAACTCCTACCCACCTACCCTGGTCAGATGCCAGAGATCCATGGGGGGAAGTGGAGCCCTCTGCAAGGGCACACATCCATGGGGTCTCTCCCTGGCATCTGCAGCTAGGGAGTCCCCTTATGTGAAGACTCATTCCTGCTTGTTCCTGGAGATAGCACAGTTACTTACCTGTAATAGGTGATCTCTGGGAACAGCAGGAATAAGTCTTCACAACCCACCCACCTCCCCTAGGAGTTGTATCTCTCTATCTATCTTTCCTTTCCTCTCTCTCTCTTTGTCTCAGCTTTAAAACTTGAACTGGAGAGAGGCGGTTGGGAAAGGCGGGAAGGCAGAGCGCAGGCGCTGTGGGATGCTCCCAAAAGCTTTCTTACTGGACGCTGGGGAGCGTTCCCGCGCAGGCTCTGTCGGTACCGACGATACCCATATCATATGTGAAGACTTATTCCTGCTTTTCCCAGAGATCACCTGTTACAGGTAAGTAACTGTGCTTTCTTTTTCATCGCCCCTCGTATTGTTGCTTAGTTTTCAGTAATGAGACATGTGAAGTTCATGGGAATATGGGAACCCTATATACAATCCTTATCACCCCAGGGCTGGAACATGGCTTTCAACTGTGTTTTTGTTTAGAATGCCTAGCAGGGGGGTACAATGAGGGATGGGTGGTAGAGGGATGGGGGCTTGGATAAGGGGGCAGAATATGAATGATGAGAGAGAAAAAATTGGTCTATTTTGTTCTAAATGACATGGTGTCAGGACACTGGCTGCCAGATTTAATTGTTTGAAACAGTTAATCTCCAGGAACAAGCAAGAATGTAGTCTTCACATATGAGTATCGTCGGTACCGACGGAGCCTGCGCGAGAATGCTCCCCAGCGTCCAATAGGAAAGCTTTTGGGAGCATCCCACAGCGCCTGCGTGCTGCCTTCCCACCTTTCCAACACTCCCTCTTCAGTTCTTCATTTTTCGCGGAGCCGATACGACGCATACCCTGTCACCGCAGAAACATTTATCCTTATTCTTTTGTTTTTTGTGGTCGTGTCTGTCTTCATTTGACGCTTACCTGTACCGCCAGTTCTCTTTTCTTCTTTTAAAAACCCCCCAAAAAAACCTAGCTTTCCAAAAGATTTTTTCTTTCAGGGGCCTTTCTTCTCTTGGTGCTAGGCGCCATTTTGGGCACTAGGCCCACTTTTCTCAAACATGGAGAAACCAGCTAGTGGTTTCAAGAAATGTTCTAAGTGTGGCGGTACCATATCCGTCACCGACACCCATGACTGGTGTCTTAAGTGTTTAGGTCCTGACCATTCTCCATTGGAGTGTCTTTCCTGCAGAAAGATGACCGAGGGGCCTGCAAAACACGGTACCCTTTTTGCCTCAGATACAATGTCAGTTGCATCAACATCTTCCAGGTCTTCATCTTCCTCCCATGGATCTTAGGTAACTAAACCTAAGTCTTCTAAGACTGGCCAGTCCTCAAAGGGTAGATCTCCTTCCAAGTATCGAAATGCCACTGGCGTTGCCCTCGAGGAAAGTTCACTGACAAAACAGCCCCGGCGGGAGGCCTCGGTCTTCAAAGCATTAACGGGGCTCCAGAATGTTCCAGAGGCTTCCACCTCTGCAGAACTACTGTTGCCATGTTCTGGGGTCATAGCCGCTTCCACCGGTACCGACACCCAGGCATCGGCAGGAGCGATGGATCAGAGAATCCTCACTATCGAACGCAGTCTAGCAACCCTCTTAGCAGCTTCGGTACCGCTAAGACCGCTACAGACGGTTCCACAGGTATCGATACCGACACCAGTACTGGTATCGAGTGCCTCGATGGGTATGCTTCCCCCCATGCCGAGCCTTGAGTCTATCTCAGCTATTGACGGACTAGTACCGAGACACCCCGATACCGACTTCGAGAGGTACCCGTACCTTGCGTTGCAGGAGCACCCGGCGCAGAGATACTTTGAATCCTCCAATTCTGATGACTCTGCCGGTACCAGAGCTATCCTTCTGGAGGATCGATCTCCTTCTCCTCAACGCAGAATGTCTCCTCCAGAAGACATATCCTTCTAGGATTTTATACGTGATCTAGTTCAGGGTCTTGCAATCACGGTGACTCCAGAGAATGAACCCAGAGCAGAAGAATTAGAAATTCTTCAGTACCCTAAGGCTCCTAAACAGGCAGCTACCCTGTCCATTCACAGAATCTTGCATGATCTTATGCTAAGAATGTGGGAAACTCCTTTAACTGTCTCCACACTCTCGACGACTCGATACCATGTACCAAGTCCAAGCTGTCCTGGCTTTCAAAAGACTGTTACCACACCATTCAATGGTAGTGGTATCGGCGATGCATAGGATTAAGAGTGCTAAAACACATTCTTCCAATCCTCTGGGCCGTGAATCAAGAATGCAGGATGCCTTTGGGCGTCGATATTTCCAAGCCTCCATGTTGGCAGCCAGGATTAGCTCCTACATTCTCTATATGGGAATGTTCCTCAAAGAAGTTGCAGGAGACTTGGAGCTCATGAGCCCTTTTCTCCCTGAGGAAAAAAGGGGGGGAATTCCTTACTCTGGTCAAACATGCCCAGGATGTCTCTAAGTTTGTGAACCGTGCAACCTTTGATTGCTTTGAATGCATTAGTAGAACCTCTGCTATTTCCATCGGTGCATGTCGTATTGCCTGGCTTCAGGCATCAGACTTAGAACAATGTGTGCAAGATAAACTGGGAAATATTCCTTGCACAGGAGAAAATCTCTTTGGCAAGGATTGGCAAGACAAGGCTAATCAGATTGAATCTGGAAATACTACCTTGAACAGACTATCAAAGTCTACAGCCAACCCAGCAAAAAAAAAGTCAGTGAAGAAACCCTTTTTCAACAAGAAAAAGAGATTTTACCCATGTTACACCCATCAGGGCCACTGTCCAGTTCATGCTCCCCAAAAGGGGCAGCAACAGACCAGACAGCAGAGGAAGCCACAAGTTCCTAGAGCTCAACAGGCTCTGCAGACTCAGCCTCCTCAGGGGCTTTGACTCCTTCCTAGAGAACGTAGTCTTTCTGCCCCTGAAAGGTCCAGAACCCCTTACCATCCCAGGCAGATTATGCCTTTTTGCCAGAAGATGGCAACAAATAACATCAGAAAACTGGACCCTGTCCATTGTACGAGAGGGGTACAGACTTCATTTTCACAGCATGCCCCCTCCTACAGTCATAAGACAGTTCAATTCTTAGGTCCCTGCCACCAATCTCTTGGGTCAGGAGGTCGCATCACTTCTTGCTCAGGGAGCAATAGAAGAGGTACCCATATCCCAACAGGGTACGGGGTTCTACTCCCCCCTACTTTCTCATCCCAAAGAAAACGGGGGACACAGGCCTATTCTGGACATCCAGAGAATTAAACAAGTATCTGTTCCGGGAAAAATTCAAGATCTCCCTCGGAACACTCCTGCCATACCTTCAGAGTCAGGGCTGGCTATGTTCTCTAGATCTAAAGGATGCATAGACGCATATTCTCATCCATGCAGATCATGGGAAATTCCTTTGATTCCTTTTCCAGGGAAGACACTTCCAATACAGGGTTCTTCCCTTCGGTCTGGCTTCTGCCCCAAGAGTCTTCACAAAATGCATGGCAGTAATAGCAGCATTCCTGGGAACTCCAGGAATATTCATCTTCTCCTACTTAGATGATTGGCTCATTCGAGCATCAACAGCTCCAGAAGCCAGCTTCGCTCTTTCTTGCACTATGCGAATCCTCCGGTATTTGTGACTGGTCATAAACCTTCCAAAATCTCATCTCACCCTTTCTCAGTCTCTCGAATTCATAGTGGCTCGTCTAGACACAAGGCAGTCAAGGGCTTTCCTGCCACAGCCATGTTGTCTTCGTATAGTACAGCTGGCCTCCTACCTCCTAAGCAGCTAGGAAAGTCTTCCTGACTGCTCGGGAGATGCTTCAGCTTCTGGGCATAATGCATCCACTCTCCATGTGGTTCCCTATGCTTGCCTTCATATGCTCGCAGCCCAGTGGATCCTATCCTCTCACTGGACACAGGCCTCGGGTCGGCTAACGGACAAAATCAGAAACTCCACACATCTCATTTTGTCCCTGCAATGGTGGCAGCAGGTACTGGAAAACCTTCTTGTGGGCTCTCCTTTCCAGCAGCCTCTATGCCAAACCACTCTAACAGATGCGTCCAAGTTGGGTTGGGGGGCTCACTTGCACGAT
The DNA here is from genome assembly GCA_033557465.1 of Ichthyophis bannanicus. Classification (NCBI taxonomy): domain Eukaryota; kingdom Metazoa; phylum Chordata; class Amphibia; order Gymnophiona; family Ichthyophiidae; genus Ichthyophis; species Ichthyophis bannanicus. The sequence continues at coordinate 159,030,977 of CM066033.1, forward strand.
CTATCAACTCAGGGTCTCTGGAACCCACAGGAGGCTTGTCTTCACATAAACCTCATAGAACTCAGAGCCATTTTCCATGCTGTCTGAGTTTTTCAGGCCCATCTCAGCTACAAGACAGTTCTGGTCCAGACCGACAATCAAGTAGCCATGTTCTATGTGAACAAGCAGGGCAGAACAGGCTCTCTTTCATTATGCAGCAAAGCTTTGTGACTGAGCCCTCGCCAGAGAGCTTCAAATCCATCTTCTAGTGGTATATCTTCCGGGCATTCAAAATCTTTGGGCAGACAAACTCAGTCGAATACTGCTGCCACACGAATGGTCTCTTCACTCAGACCAGCTTGCTCGAGTGTTTTGAATCTGGGGAACGCCAGATATAGACCTCTTTACAAGTCCACAGAATGTCAAACTTTCCCGATTCTGTTCCAGAATTCTGGCTCAAAACTGTCAGGCAGGGGATGCTTTCCTCCTCCACTGGGATCGGGACTTCCTCTGTGCCTTCCCATCCATTCCCCTCATTGCCAAAACTTTGTTCAAGCTTCAGAGAGAGAGAGGTCATATGATACTCATAGCTCCACGTTGGCCACGGCAGACGTGGTATCCTCTACTTCTGCGTCTCTCTCAAGCCACACCTGTGGAGTTGGGATGTGCTCCAGATCTTCTTTCCCAGGAGAACGGGATGCTATTGCACCTGAATCCCCAGTCCCTGCACCTCAGGGCCTGGTTACTGAAAGCTTAGGATTCCCAGATATCAACCTGTCTCAACAGGTAAAGGATATCCTTGTGGCTTCCAGGAAGCCTTCCAGAAGGCGATCCTACGCTTTTAAGTGGAAGAGATTCTCTGTATGGTGTTCTCAAAGAGGACTTAACCCCCATACAGTGCCTGTGGAATTGCTTCTGGAGTATCTTCTCCATTTATCAGATTCTGGTCTTAAAACCAATTCAGAAAGGGTCCATCTTAGTGCCATTGCTGCTTTTTACAAACCTCTGAATGGACAACCTATTTCCTCTCATCCACTCTTAGTGAGATTTATGAGAGGTCTACTCTTAACAAAACCTCCCATTAAGCCACCGCCGGTGGGATGGAATCTAAATCTTCTCGGGCAGCTCATGAAACTGCCCTTTGAGACCTTAGCCACTACAGCTCTAAAAGTTTTCATGGAAGGTCATCTTCCTAGTTGCCCTCACTTCTGCAAGACGCATCAGTGAATTACAGGCCTTAGTGGTGGATCCTCCTTATACAAGATTTCACCATGATAAGGTAGTTCTTAGGACTCACCCTCACTTTATGCCAAAGGTGGTTACGCCTTTTCATTTAAACCAAGCAGTTTACCTTCCTGTATTCTTCCCTAGGCCTCATGCCTCTAATGCAGAAAGGAACCTTCATACTTTAGATTGTAAAAGAGCCTTGGCTTTTTATCTTCAAAGAACCTAAGCAACATAGAAAATCTTCTCAGCTTTTTGTTGCTTTTGATTCTAGTCATTTGGGACTTCCAGTTTCCAAAAGAACTCTCTCTAGATGGATTGCAAATTGCATATCCTTTGCATATGAGAGTAAGGGACTTTATCTCGAAGGCCATGTCACAGCTCACAATGTGAGAGTAGTGGCAGTCTCAATGGCTAATCTTCGTTCTGTGTCCACTGATGACATCTGTAGAGCGGCCACTTGGGCTTCGGTACACACCGTTACAGCCCACTATTGCTTAGACAAGGAGCCCCGTCGGGATGCCTCGTTTGGCCAGGCTGTGCTACAGCATCTCTTTCAGACTTAGTACAACTCCTACCCGCTGTCCCGGGTTTTGATGCCAGAGATCCATGGGAGGAAGCATGACCCATCTCACCTTGGGTTTACAGCTTGCTGGGGTCATCCCCCTGGCATCTCTCAGCTGGGGAGTCCCCATATGTGAAGACTGCATTCCTGCTTGTTCCTGGAGATAGCATAGTTACTCACCTGTAACAGGTGATCTCCGGGAACAGCAGGAATAAGTCTTCATAACCCACCCACCTCCCCTGGGAGTTGTCTCTATCTATCTCTCTCTCTTTGTCTACTTCTCTCCTTTAGTCTCAGCTATAAACTCAACTGAAGAGGGAGAGTTGGAAAGGCGGGAAGGCAGCACGCAGGCGCTGTGGGATGTTCCCAAAAGCTTTCCTATTGGATGCTGGGGAGCGTTCCCGCACGGGCTCCGTCGGTACCGACGATACCCATATGTGAAGACTTATTCCTGCTGTCCCTAGAGATCACCTGTTACAGGTGAGTAACTACGCTTTCTTTGGTTAATAAAAATGATTTGACCCTAAAGTGGTTTAGAAAAAAGACCTAGTGGTTTAGGAACTAACTACATTAACATTCTAATTTATTTATTTACATTCTCTTATATTCTGCGCTATTCTGCATTAGTGCGGTTTACATTGAATAAACTGAAATTACATTGAACAGGACATTATAACTTGGAGATAACTATTTTACAGGGAACATGGGCTATGGAGGGTTAAGTGGCTTGCCCAAGACCACAAGGAGCACCTGTGGGACTAGAAACCCCAGTCCTTCCGGCCCAAAGTTGCTGCCCTCTAGTGGGATTTGAACCCCAGACCTTCCGGCGTGAAGTACCTTGCCCCAACCACTAGGCCACTCCTCCACTCAACTAATGATTCATGAACCATCCATATTTTGTTTCACAAAAAGGAATTGATATATTTTTTAAAGGAGCCAATTTTTAAAGAGCTGCTTGCTGTTAAGGTCACAAGAACAACCAAAACTACAAGAAAATGTTGTGTATTTTGATAATGTTCATTTGGCAGATAATTGTACTCGACATTTCATGTTAAAATATACTGGAAATACATCTTTCATCCCCCTGGCACAGTTTAAGGACATAGGTGTTAGTGAGCAAACTTCTTGTGAGAGAGGGAAGACCAAGAGCTTGGGGGGGGGGGGGGAGGAATCACATAGCGGGGTACTTAAAAAAAACAAAAACAACAACAAAAATAGTAACAGATTGACAGAGCAGGTAGGGGACGAGAATAATGGGAGAGGCAGTAGAAGAGATTGGTGGATAAAGTCTAGGCTCGATCTGGCATGACTTTTGAAAATGATTCCAGGACCTTCAGCTGCACCATGGATTATCCATATAACATCTAGAAGTACGAAAAGTCCTCTCTTGATTAGATGCAGGAGCTAGAAGCTGTATTGTAGTATCTGATGAGTATCGTTAGAGAATTTTTGATTCAGGCCAATGGTGTCCCATTTGTTTTGCCAAAAAGTCTTTTTGGCCTGAATTCTCTCTTATCTTGACTGATAACTCACAAATGTATCCAAATTGTTTTGAATATCTGGAAAAATCCGTCATAAATGGTTTGCAGGATTAAAATTTTAACTGTTGGCTGGACATCCCAATGTCTGGTCAAAAATTAAGTTTAGAATTGGGAGGGATTGGAGCTGTTCTGAGAGCAAGCCTCAAAGTTAATCAGATAGTGTCAATATGACCCTTCCCATGCGTAGCAGTCTCCTCGGTCTTTCTTGTCTCCCCCCCCCCCCCTCCACTGTGCTGATCAAACATGAAAACAAAGCTCTCCTATTTGTGGAGAGCTTATCTTATTTATCTGTCAATATTGTTGCTTTGAAGCAATATTGTCTGTCATTTGGGGGTTTTTCCCCTAAAATTAAAAAGAATAGATACTGAAGTCATCAGGGTTCCAGCCCTGTCCACAGTATGGCAGAAAGGTCCAGAACTTTGAGACATTCCAAATACCTCTTTTTTCTCAACTCAGCTCTTTCCATGCACAGTGGCTTCTAGGAACCCAGCTGCAAAGGAATAATGGCAGGGCTCTGGACAGTGCTACATATGCTTTGTAGCATTATAAAAAGGATCAGTAGTAGTAGCAGTAGTAATATCTTTCTAAAGCAGTATTGGTGTTTTTTTCCAGGAACAAGCAGGAAATCAGTCCTCACATATAAGTGACAGCGCCGACGAAACCCGCGTTGAAGCATCTCCCCCGGCTTTCAAAAAAAAGCCTTTGGGAGATGCACCCACGCATGCATGGTCCACTTCCCACTGAAGGGTGCCATCTTGCCTCAGTCTCCTTTCTGTGGAGCCCATTGGATGATGTCCACTTTTCGGAAAAAGTCTGATTTTAATATTGAGTTTTGTCCGGTTTGCGTACCAGTACCTTCCTTCCTTCAAGCCAGCTCACCTCTGTGTCGCTCCTTGGGTTTGTCTGTTCATTTTCTTATTTTTTCATTGAGGTGTTCCTCGACCAGCGTTTGCACCCTTTTTCAGCCGAAGGCCTCAGACTCCTGCTGGGAGGTGGGGACCTCCTTTTTCCAATGGTCTCCATTGGCTCCAAAAAGTGTGACTGGTGTGGCAAAATGTCACTCACTGACCCACATGACTACTGCCTCCAATGTCTCGGCCCAGAGCACGACTACTCCAATTGCAAGTTCTGCAGAACCATGACCTCTAAGGCCTTGAAGAGCCACCATCAGCAGCAGAAAAGCTTTTTTTCAGAAGTCAGACTCCACGCTGGAGTCTCCAGTGACACCATTCTCTAGGGTCCCCTCTGATACCTCGGTACTCCACGAAGCCAGAGTTTCCCTGGAGTCCCACGCCGTGATTCCTCCGAGTGAAAATCTCCTGGAGGTGGAGCACAAGAAGAAACAACCCTCGAAGACTGCCTCTGAGGATGGATCCAGGAAAAAGGAGAAATCCCAACCCAGGACCCACAGTCCCAGGCATGAGTCCGAGGATTCGAGGCAGGAGTGGCCTGCCAAGCTGCCCCATAAGGAGTCATTGGCACTCGCTGACTGGCCTTGAACCTGTGAGGCCATCCTCATCGAGGATTCCCTCTCAACAGTATCGACGCCGGGCCTGAAATCCTCTGTGCCCATGTCAAAGGCTGCGGAGACAAATGGTGTAGAGACCAGAATGGCAGCCCTAGAGAGCAGTATATCTGCCCTAGTGTCCATGCAGCGGGTGTTCATGTCTGACTCATCCAGTTCATCCTCCCCGACGATGGGACCCTTGACATCGAGGGCTTCCCCGGACATCGAGCCTGTCCTCGAGTACCATTAGCCTCAAGAGAGCCCCTGGCCGTGAACTAGTCCTGGCCCCGTTCCTTGGGACACCGGTCCTCACTGGCGAATGCCCACAGCTCAGACTACCGATAGCGGTCCTCGACCAAGGTGACTGCACCGCATTGAACTCATACTCTTACTTCAAGTCCAAATGGGAGACCAAGGACGAAGAATCCCCAGACACGAGGTGACACTGTGATGTGCCCTCAGACCCGTTTCTCCTGACGACCTGATGCCGTTCCTCGATTTTATGCGGGACATGGCCAAGGCTCTTGGTATCGAGACTGAGGCCGAGGAAGACCCACACACTGAGGAAATGGAGATAATCCAATACGAAGCACCCCTGAAGGAAACCCTCACTGTACCGGTGCCCCCGATCCTCAGTCACCACCTCCTCTGGATGTGTGAAACACGGAGTCTCAATGTCATGTATCAGGTACGCCGAAGCCTTGGGTTTCAAAAAAGACCCAGTTTCCCCACAACTCCATGATCATAGAGTTGGCAATTGGCCAGCTTAAGAGCCCAAAACCCCATTCATTGATGCCACCCTGCAGGGAGGCCCAAACCCTGGAGGCCTGAACCCTTGATGCCCTCAGCCGGAAGGCCTTTCAGGGCTCAATGCTAACATGCCGGATCCAGTCCCACCAGTTCTACATTGGTATGTACCTGAAGGAACTGTAGCTTGCTGTATTCTCGACAGGCCTCGAAAGGGAACTCTTAAAGAGGTTCAAGACCCTGACCTCGGCAGTAAAAGAATGCTCAAAGTTTTTGTCCTGGGCAGCCTACGATGGCTTCGCGTCATCGGCCAGGGTGGTCACAGCAAGTATTGTGGCATGGTGCCAGGCATGGCCGCAGTGATCCGACCTGGAACAATGGGTGCATGACAAATTGATAGGTTTTCTCCTATGCAGGGGACATCTATTTGGGAAGCCCATGGTGGATAAGGCAGCGGGGATAGAGACAGAGTATGTGACAAGAACCAGGCTCTCTAAGATGACCTCTGTGCAGCCCTGGAAGAAAGCCTAGGGGGAAAAGCCCTTCTTCCCGAGGAAGAAAGTACTCTGCACTTCCAAGCCTTCTCGGCTCCTCAACAGGACCAGTAACAAAAAGGCAGGGACATGGTCCCAGAAAAAAAAAAAAGGCCCTACCTGGCTCCGGCCCAGCCTGGGGATAGCTTTTGACTGCCTGGGTATGACCTCCTTATCCCCAGGGGGTCCTCTGCTGCCCACAGGGGGGCACCTAGCCCTGGTGGACAGCCATCACCACCAATACCTGGGTGCTACAGGTGGTTAAGGAGGGGCTACTTCCTCCACCTACAACGGGCGCCACACTTGTACTTCCAGGAGAGCGCACCAGGCCTCTCCTTCACCAGACCCTGCTCCTCACTAAGCTAGCAGGCCTAATAAATGACAAAGCAGTCGAGCCAGTGATGAAATATCACTGGGGCACAGGCTTCTATTCAAGATATTTCCTCATCCCCAAGAGAACTGGGGGCCTCACACCCATCCTGGACCTGTGAGAGCTCAAGTTTCTGGTCAGGGAGAAGTTCAAGATGCTTTCCCTTGAGACACTACTGCAATTCCTCCAGCAGGGAAACTGGCTAATCTCCTTAGACCGTCTAAAGGATGCCTACCCTCGCATCCTAATTCATTCCAGACACAGAAAATACCTCTGGTTCATTTATTTATTTAACTGTATTTATATCCCGCTTTTCACCAGGTCAAAGTGGTTCATGGTGGGAGGACAGCACTACCAATACAGGATGCTGCCCTTCAATCTGGCTTCGTCACCAAGGGTCTTCACAATGTGCCTCGCGGTGGTCACAGGCCACTTCGGGCTCCAAGGGGCTGTCTTCTTTCCTTATCTGGATAAAGGGAGACACGACTGCAGAGGCACAATGTGCCACTGGGTGCACCATCAACACCCTAAAGCACCTGGGGTTTGTCAAAAATTATGCCAAGTCCCACCTCACTCCTGCCCAGCGCCTAGAGTTCATAGGTGTGCAACTAGATACACTCCAGGCAAAAGGTTTCCTCCCCTAGGAGAGGTAAGAATGCCTCGGAGTTAGCTGCAGAGGTGCACCAATGCTAGACACTACTTGCCCGGCTCCTACTCCGCCTGTTGGGACACATGGTCTCCATGGTCCATGTGACCCCATATGCCCACATGCACAAGAGGGCAACCCAGTGGTGCCTCCACTCCCAGTGGAAGCAAGCCACAGGTAGGCTCAGGGACAGAGTGAAAGTGACCAGTCGACTGGCGGACTCCCTTGGATGGTGGCAGATTCCACATCACCTTTAGGCTGGGATGCCCTTCCAGGCACCCAGCCCCCAGAAGGTCTTCACCACAGATTTTTTTTTATTTTATTTATTTATATTCTCTTATATACCGCGCTATTCTGCATCAGTGCGGTTTACATTGAACAAACTGAAATTACATTGAACAGGGCATTATAACTTGGAGATAACTATTTACAGGGAACATGGGCTATGGAGGGTTAAGTGGCTTGCCCAAGACCACAAGGAGCACCTGTGGGACTAGAAACCCCAGTCCTTCCGGCCCAAGGTTGCTGTCCTCTAGTGGGATTTGAAGCCCCGACCTTCCGGCCTGAAGTACCTTGCCCCAACCACTAGGCCACTCCTTCACTCAGATGCCTCTCTAATTGGCTGGGGAGTGCATTACGGGAGCCTCCAGATGCAAGGCTGCTGATCCCAGAAGGAATCACTGATGCAAATCAACTTGCTAGAGCTCTGGGCAATATACTGTGTCCTCGGAGCCTTCTTCCACCAGCTCCAACACCACTCAGTGCTGATCCAGACTGACAATCAGGTCTCAGTGTTCTACGTGAACAAACAGGGGGGAACAGGGTTGTACCCTCTGCCAGAAGGCAGTGACTACCTGCTCCTATGCTGCACGCAGAGGGATGCTCCTAAGGGTGGGGTACCTCTCGGGCCAGGACAATGCCCTTGCGGACAAACTGAGCAGGGTTCTCCAGCCGCATAAATGGTGCCTGGATCTGGTGGTAGCCTTGCAGCTGTTTTGTCTTTGGGGCGTCCCCTTGATGGACCTGTTCACCAATCTGGACAACACGCAGTTACCCAGATTCTTCTCTCGCCATCTGCACCCGTCCCAGGTGGCAGCAGATGCATTCCTCATCCCGTGGACAGAAGGTCTCATGTACACCTTCCCACCGACACCACTGGAAGCCAAGACCCTATTCAAGGTCCAGTGCGACAGAGCATTGCTAATGCTGATAGCCTCTCGGTGGCCCAGGCAGCCCTGGTTCCCACTGCTCCTCTCCCTATCGGCGACATCTCTGATTCCTCTGGGCTGAGCCCCAGGGCTACTCTCACAGGAACAGGACTCTCTCCTACACCCCAATCTGGGGTCCCTCTCACTCATGACTTGGCTGCTGAAAAGATAGCGTTAGCCCCCTTCAACCTCCCATGGGAAGTGGAAGAGAGTCTTCTGGACTCTTGTAAGGCCTCTGCCTTCAAGTGGTGCTGATTCTCGGTGTAATGTGTGGAAAGGCAGATGAACCAATTTTCCTGCTGAGTACAAGTGGTACTCCAGGTGGGACATGTCCAATTCGGTCAGAGTACACCTGAGCGCCATCGCAGCACATCATCATTTTGTTGAGGGAAACACCCTCTCGGCTCGGCCCCTTATGTCCTGATTCCAGTGGGGCCTCATGTTAGCCAAACCCCCAGCTGCCCCCCAGAGGTGGAGTGGGATCTCAGTGTGGTGATCTCGCAGCTCACTAAGCCTCCCTTTGAGCCTCTGGCTACCTGCCACTTATGGTACCTAGCCTAGAAGGTCGCCTTCCTGGTAGCACTCATATCAGCTCACAGAGTCAGCGAGCTCCAAGCTCTGATGGCAGAGCCCCCCTACACGAGGTTCTACAAGAACAGGGTGGTGCCCCACACACACCAAGTTTCTGCCAAAGGTGGTGTCCCCATTCTACCTCAACCAGGAGGTGGTACTCCCCACCTTCTTTCCATGGCCTCACACCAGTAGGGTGGAGACCCTTCTCCACAATCTGGATTGTAAGAGCCCTGTTCTTTTACCTGCAACGGACATGAGGCCTCCGCAAAGCCCCACAGCTTTTCATATCATATGACCCCAGCCATCTGGGGCTCCCAGTGACTAAGCACTTGGTTGGTGGACTGTATTACCCTTGCCTATGAGCCAGCAGGGATCTCACTGGACCAGAGGGTCATGGTGCACAGCGTCAGGGCCATGATGGAAATCTGCTGGGCTGCCACCTGGTCTTTGGTCCATACCTTCGCAGCTCAGTACTGCCTGAAGAGGGAGTCCCAATGGGATGGTGCCTTCAGCCAGGCCATACTCTGTAATCTCTTCAGGGTGTAGGCAACCTCCTGCCTTCTGACCCTTCTGTGTTCAGGCTGCCGGAGTGCTGGTTCTCTTCTGGATACTTGGGTCTTGCGATTGTCTCTCAGTAAGGACTCTAACTGCTTCTGATCATGGCTTACCCTTAAAGGTTGCTGTGGCATTTTTGTTTACAGGTTCTTGATAGCCTGTAGCTGGGGAATCCTATTTGTGAGGACTGACTTCCTGCTTGTTCCCCAAGAAAGCATAGTTAATCACCTTAACAGGTGTTCTCCAGGGACATCAAGAATCGGTCCTCACAATCCTTCCTCCTCCCCTTGGAGTTGCTTATTTACTGTATTTTATGTTTTCCTTAATGTCTTAGCTATGTCATTAGACTGAGGCAAGATGGCACCCTTGGGCGGGAAGGGGACCAGACATGCGTGGTGCATCTCCCAAAAGCTGCCCTTGAAAGCTGGGGAGATGCTTCCTCGTGGGCTCTGTTGGTGCTGACGTCACCCATATGTGACGACTGATTCCTGTTGTCCCCAGAGAACACCTATTACAGATGAGTAACTACGCTGCTGGCTTAAAACTATAAATTCTAACTGTTGATTTTTGGGGGAATTACTATTATAGTGTCTAACTGTGGTTTTAGACTAAACTTGGGGGCATTTAGACTGCTTTCCTTGTATAGACTTACATCAGATATCGGTGTGTGTGGCAGATAGAGAGTTAAAACTAACAAACTAGATTTTTTACTCCTGCTGCACTGGTTGGTGAAAACCTATTCCCAGGGAGGAGATGATTTGGAGCATTGTACACCTGACCTGACACTGGTCTGAGCCAGTTTTACAGAAGCTGAGAAGCATCCATTCAGCTAAGGACAAACCTTTCTATCTTCTCTGCTGGCTTAAAACTATAAATTCGAACTGTTGATTTTTGGGGGAAATTACTAATCTCCAGGAACAAGCAGGAATGAGTCTTCACATATGGGTTTCGTCGGTACCGACGGGAGCTTGCGCGGGAATGCTCCCCAGCGTCCAAAAGGAAAGCTTTTGGGAGCATCCCACAGCGCCTGCGCGCTGCCTTCCCGCCTTTCCTAACCGCCTCTCTCCAGTTCTTCTTTTCCGCGGAGCCAGCAGGTCGTGTTCCTGTCACCCCTGAAGAATTTCTTTATTTTATTTTATTTCTTTAGTCGCGCGTCTGCCTTCTCGACGCTAGACCGGTACCACTGGTCTTTTCTTTCTTTATTCTAAAAAAACAAAAAAACAAAAAAAATAAACCCTGTTTTTTTCATTTCAGTGCATTTTCTTCTTTGGCCTTAGGCCTAAGAAATTTTTCCTCATGGAAAAGCCCGCCTCTGGGTTTAAAAAATGCACGAAGTGCAGCGGCACTATTTCTGTCACCGACACCCATGAATGGTGTCTAAAATGTTTAGGTCCTGACCCCCTCCATTATAGATTGTGAGTCCTGTTCTATGATGTCTAAAAGAGGTCTACAGAATCGAGCAGCCAAGCTCAGTACCCTGTTTCCCTCTGATGCAGCTTCAGTTGCATCGACGTCTTCCAGGGCTTCTACTTCCTCACATGGATCTCAGGTAACCAAACTTAAGTCCAGCCGGTCCTCGAAGGGTAAATCTCCCTCGAAGTATCGAGATGCCTCCGGGCTTGCCCTCGAGGAATCCGCACCGGCAAAATTACCCCGGCGGGAGGCTCCAGCTTCCAAAGCTTTATCTATGGGGTCACAGGTTGACATCGATGGCATGGCCTCGACCGATCACCTATTGCCATGTTCTGGGGTACCGGTGGTTTCCACTGGTACCGACATCCAGACATTGGTTGCGTCAATGGATCAGAATATTCTGACCATGCAGCGTGCCATCACGGCATTCATACAAGCTGCGACGCCTTCGGTACCGCACCAAACTCCGTTGCCGGTACCGACTTCGGCACCGGTACCGGTACCGATTGCATCGACATCCGCTTCGGTGTCGACTGCAGCGGTACACTGTTCTGTGATGCCCATCGGTACCGAATCGGTACCGATCACTCCCGATGTCGATACCACCCGGTATGCGTATCGGGCTCTGCAGGAGCATCCAGACAGACGATACTTTGATTCCTCTGAAGACTCTGATGAATCAGAGGTCTCTGTCGAAGCATCGGTGATCCATCCTCAGGAGCCCTCTTCTCCAAAAAGGAGAATGTCTCTTCCAGAGGACTTGTCTTTTCAAGACTTCATTAAGGAAGTGGCCAGGGGCCTTTCCATCTTGGTGACCCCTGAACCAGAGCCTAGAGCCAAAAAATTAGATATTTTACAATATCCTAAGGCCCCTAAAGAGGCAGCCACTTTACCAATACATGAGATTCTTTATGATCACATGTTGAGCATATGGGAGACTCCTCTCACCACTTCTCCTCATTCTCGCAGGTTGGACACCATGTATCGTGTTCCTCCTTGCCCTGGCTTCCATAAGACTCAGCTTCCCATCCCCACCACTCCATTGTGGTGGAGTCTGCTATGAAGAAGATAGAGTACAAAAAGGCACTCTTCTGCTCCTCTAGGAAGAGAATGCAGAACTTTAGATGCCTTTGGCAGGAGAATTTTCCAGGCCAGTATGCTTGTTGCCAGAATCAACTCCTATAGTCTCTATATGGGGATGTTTCTAAAAGAACTTACAGATCATCTGCAAACTTTATCTCCTTTTATTTCAGAAGATAAAAGGGAAGAGTTCCTCACCTGGCTCAAACATGCCCAGGATATTTCCAAGTTTTCCAACCGTACAGCCTTTGACTCTTTTGAAGGTGCCAGCAGAGCCTCGGCTATTGCCACAGGTGCACGCAGAGTTGCTTGGTTACAAGCTTCTGATTTGGAACCCTGGGTTCAAGATGGTCTAGGAAACCTTCCTTGTACAGGTGAAAACCTTTTTGGCAAGGATTGGCAAGCAAAGGCCACCCAGATGGATGCTGAAAATTCTGCTTTAGATAGACTTTCAAAGTCTACTTCTGCTCCTTTTAAGAAAAGGTTGTTCAAAAAGGGTTTTTTCCCCAAAAAAGGGAAATATTCTTCTTCTTATGCTCAGCAGTCATCTTCTGCAGGTCGTTTTGTTACAAAGAGACAGCAACAACCAAAACAGGCCAAGCCTAAGACTGCTAAAACTGCTACGGCCCAACAGCCTCAGCCTCCTCAGGGCCTTTGACTTAAAACTAGAGAACTTAGCCTTTCTGGCTCTAGAACATCCAGAGCCTCTCACCATTCCAGGAAGGTTGGCTCACTTTGCTCCCAGATGGGAGCAAATCACAGCAGAGCAATGGACCCTCTCCATCATAAGGGACGGGTACAAGCTTCATTTCTTAAGCCTTCCCCCTCACACCATGGTGAGACAGCTCAATTCTCCAACATCTCTCCTCGACCTTCTGGGTCAGGAGATTGCTACCCTTCTTGCCCAAGGGGCAATAGAAGAAGTACCCCTTCTTCAACAGGGTTCAGGGTTCTACTCCCCCTATTTTCTCATCCCAAAGAAAACAGGGGGCTACAGACCCATATTAGATCTCAGAGAATTGAACAAGTTTCTATACAAGGAGAAATTCAAGATGACTTCTCTCGGTACTCTCCTTCCATACCTCCAGAGTCAGGACTGACTTTGTTCTCTAGATCTCAAGGATGCGTACACCCATGTTCTCATCCATCCAACACACAGAAGGTTCCTTCGGTACTTTTCCAAGGAAAGCACTATCAATACAGAGTGCTTCCTTTCGGTCTGGCCTCTGCTCCAACGGTGTTCACAAAATGCATGGCAATAGTAGCTGCATTTCTACGCACTCTAGGAATATTTGTATTCCCATATCTGGACGACTGGCTCATCCAAGCTCCATCCCAGTCAGAGGCCCAGACTTCCCTGGCCTGCACAAGGCATATTCTTCAGTATCTGGGACTTGTAATAAACATTCCAAAATCCCATCTCACCCCTACTCAATCTCTAGAGTTCATAGGGGCCTTACTGGATACCACCACTGCAAGGGCTTATCTTCTCCAGGCCCGTTGCCTACGCTTGGTGCAGTTAGCCTCCCAGATTCAGTTAAAGTCCCATTTAACTGCTCAAGAGATGTTACAACTGTTAGGCCACATGGCATCAACCGTGCATGTGGTCCCCTATGCTCGCCTTCACATGAGGGCAGCTCAATGGACTTTGTCCACCCAATGGACTCAGGCATCAGGGTGCCTTTCAGACAAAATAGCAACCTCCAGTTGCCTTTTTTGCTCTCTCTAGTGGTGGAGGTCCACCCAAAATCTGTTGCTGGGGTCCCTCTTTCAACAGGTGTTACCCCAAGCAACCCTTATAACAGATGCCTCCCCAAAGGGTTGGGGGGCTCATCTACAAGATCTCTCCTCCCAAGGCATCTGGTCTCCACAGGAGACATCTCTACATATCAACCTCTTAGAGCTCAGAGCAATCTTTCTAGCTCTCAGAGTCTTCCACACCCTGCTCAGCTACAAGACAGTCCTCATCCACACGGACAACCAAGTAGCCATGTTCTACGTGAACAAGCAGGGGGGAACTGGCTCTCTGTCGCTTTGCAACGAAGCTCTGAGATTGTGGGCCTTCGCCAGAGAGGATCACATTCATCTCATGGCAGTGTATCTTCCAGGGGTTCAAAACTCTTGGGCTGGGCAGACAGACTCAGTCGAGTTCTGCTTCCACACGAATGGTCTCTCCATGGGGACCAGATAGCCAGGATCTTTCAAATTTGGGGTACCCCAGACATAGACCTGTTTGCAAGTCCGTGGAATGCCAAACTTCGCCGGTTCTGTTCCAGGATTCCATGTCAAGGAGTTCAGGCCAGGGATGCCTTACTCCTTCATTGGGGCAAGACCTCCTCTATGCCTTCCCACCCATTCCCCTAATTCCCAAGACAGTGTTCAAGCTTCAGAGAGACAGAGGGTCTATGATCCTCATAGCACCACGTTGGCCATGCCAAGTGTGGTACCCTCTACTTCTACATCTCTCTCAAGCTCCCTCCCTGGACTTGGGATCTGCTCCAGACCTCCTGTCCCAGGAGCAGGGAACGTTGTGGCACCCAAATCCCCAGTCTCTTCACCTCAGGACCTGGTTGCTGAAGGCCTAGAACTTCAGGATTTGCATCTTTCTCAGCAAGTGAAGGATATCCTTCATGCTTCCAGAAAACCTTCCACCAGATGTTCCTATGCTTTTAAATGGAAGAGGTTTACCATTTGGTGTGCAGAGAAGGGTCTTAACCCTCTGGCAATACCTCTGAATTTTTTGCTGGAGTATTTGCTGCATTTATCCCATGCAGGCCTTAAAATGAATTCAGTAAGAGTCCATTTGAGTGCTATTGCAGCATCCCTTAAGCCTCTCAGCGGACAACCTATTTCCTCTCATCCTCTTATAGCAAGATTCAGGAGGCCTTCTTTTGACTAGACCTCCCATTAGACCACCTCCAGTGGCATGGGACTTGAATCTGGTTCTTGGCCAGCTTATGAAGCCACCCTTTGAACCCTTAGCCACTACCTCCTTGAAATTTCTTTCCTGGAAGGTTATTTTTCTCATTGCAGTCACTTCAGCTCGTCGCATCAGTGAACTGCAAGTCTTGGTGGCTAATCCTCCTTATACAAGGTTCCATCATGACAAGGTAGTCCTCAGGACTAATCCACACTTTATGCCTAAAGTGGTCTCACCTTTTCATCTGAACCAGGAGGTTTATTTACCTGTCTTTTTTCCAGGACCTCATGCTTCAAGTGCAGAGAGGAATCTTCATACCCTGGATTGTAAAAGAGCTCTTGCTTTTTACTTACAAAGAACACAGCAACATAGAAAGTCCTCTCAACTCTTTGTTGCTTTTGATCCCTCTCATTTAGGACTTCCAGTCTCTAAGAGGACTCTGTCCAATTGGATTGCTCAGTATATTTCTTTCGCCTACCAGAGTAAGAGCTTTTCTCTGGAAGGCCATGTCACAGCTCACAATGTGTGAGGGCCATGGCAGCCTCTATGGCTCATCTAAATTCTGTGTCCATCGACCAAATCTGTCGAGCGGCCACCTGGGCCTCGGTTCATACCTTCACAGCCCATTACTGCTTGGACAAGGACTCCCGCCGGGATGCCTTGTTTGGTCAGGCTGTTCTCAAACACCTGTTCCATACCTAATTCAACTCTTCCCTCCATCCCTGGCTGGATGCCTGAGATTCATGGGTAGAGGTAGAGCCCTTCCCAGGGACTCACAACCTGGGTTATCTCCCAGGCATCTCTAGCTGGGGAGTCCCCATATGTGAAGACTCATTCCTGCTTGTGCCTGGAGATAGCACAGTTACTTACCTGTAACAGGTGATCTCTGGGAACAGCAGGAATAAGTCTTCACAACCCACCCACCTCCCCTAGGAGTTGTATCTCTCTATCTTTCTTTCCTTTCCTCACTCTCTCTCTTTGTCTCAGCTTTAAAACTCGAACTGGAGAGAGGCGGTTAGAAAAGGCGGGAAGGCAGCGCGCAGGCGCTGTGGGATGCTTCCAAAAGCTTTCCTTTTGGACGCTGGGGAGCGTTCCCGCGCAGGCTCCGTCGGTACCGACAAAACCCATATGTGAAGACTTATTCCTGCTGTTCCCAGAGATCACCTGTTACAGGTAAGTAACTGTGCTTTATAGTGTTTAACTGTGGTTTTAGACTAAACTTGGGGGCATTTAGACTGCTTTCCTTGTATAGACTTACATCAGATATTGGTGTGTGCCCACGGTTCAGGAACAGCCTACTCACCAGAGACACTTAGGTTCCCGCCCACCCCACCCCACCCCTCACCCCACCCACCCCACCCCACCCCTCACCCCACCCACCCCAGGGGCTACATTGCCTTTAATAGTGGTCAAATACGTGCCATCTATCCTTTCTTACTTGGGTTAAAGTCCACATCTTCATCCTTTCTTCTTCTTCTTCCTCTCCTGGGACTGCTTAACCAACATGTCGTGTATTCAGTGCAATAACTGCGGTACTCTCATTCCAAGACACATCATTTGGAGCCTAAGAACTTGTCCTATATGCCTCAGGTCAGCTGCCATGCAAGACAAATTAACTCTACTGAGGAAAGACCTAGCTGCCATGCATAAAGAAGTGACTCTACTGAGGGAGGAATTGGCTGCAATGAAACGCACCTCTTCTAGGATACAAACTGAACAAAGTCCACCACTGCTCCCACAAAGAATCAAACACCCCAGGAACAAATGGATCACAGTGGGTTCTGGAAGATTGCAACCTGTAACACAGAGACATCCTATACATCAAGAGATATCCCTGCATAATGCCTTCTCTGCCTTGGCTAATGAGGATGCTCAATCCAAATGAGTCAGACAATGCCCAATCTCCAGCTAACACAAAAAGAAAAAAACTTTTTTTGGTTTGGACAAGTAAAAGAGCAGAAAAAAACAAACCAAATGCACAGCGACCTAATAGTAATTAAACAAATTTTTTTGTCGGAGCTAGCCGGAGGAGGGTCGATATGAAAAAAACGACCCACACCAGGCGGTCAGCTACTTTTTTTCTCATAAGGTTCTTCACCCCAATAGTTAAATCTAATAAAACTTTATTTCACTTACCTCAGTTCAATTCAAAGTTGAATCCCAAGCTGCTAGTAGAAAATAATCTCTCTGCACGACGTGCACGTTTCGGGCACCTTGCCCTGTCTCAAGTGCAATATCCAAGAGTTAAAGAATGAATTTCCAGCAACCGACATCCAAAACGCCATCAATGCGGCTAAGGTCTAATTTTCAATGGCCGAAATGCTATTTAAAGAAGAACCACCCAATCAGAAAAAGAGAACACCCCACATGTAGGGGAATCCCTATTGTGATTGGAAACACAGGTAATAACGACAGCAACATTCAGAGAAGACTCTGCCTATCTATTTCACGGTTTAAACCCCCAGGCTCCACCGTATCCAAGAGAAAAATCCACCGTTGCTCTAATTTTTGTAACCTATCTTCTCTATTTTCACCACGGGGATTTAAAGGCACATGGTCTATGATAGACCAACGAAGTTGATCAAAATAATGAGAACAATCAATACAGTGAGAAACCATAGGTGCTGAAACAATCTTCTGTCTAAGCCGAGAGGCATGTTCTACCAATCTACGTTTCATAGAACGAATAGAACGAATTGTTCGCCCAATGTATAAAAAAGAACACGGGCATTGTATAAAGTACACCACGTAAGTCGATTCACAGTTTGTATCCCATCTACGTCGATAAATTTGTTGAGTTTTAGGATGACTCCATTCTATACCCACCATCGCCGTACTACAGTAATCACACCGCCGGCAAGAAGAGTGACCAAAACAGGTTTTTTATAAACATATTGATCCTCCAACAGAGAGGTACGCACTATATGATTGCCTAAATTACGACCTCTTGAAAAAGCTATCTGCAGTGGTACATTAAAACATTCATAAAGCTGTAAAATGGCCCAATGAGACCATAAAATACGTAAAATCTCAGAGCTCCGATCTGTATAGGGCAAAACACCCATAATCGCATTGATATTGGTAGTATCTGCTGTTGAATACTCAGAGTCTAACAGCCAATCTCTATGGATATGTAAAGCTCTTTTATAAGCTCTAGAGACCATTGAGTTCGGATAGCCTCTGTTTAACAGACGTGATCGTAAATCATGAGCATGTTCTCTAAATTCATCCAATGAATGGCATAAGCGATGTAAACGGAGGAATTGCCCGAAGGGCAGTCCTCGCCGTAGAGGACCCGGATGAAAACTCCGGAAATGCAATAGGCTATTCCGCTGTACCGGCTTCCGATACAAAGTAGCAAGCAATTTTCCATCTGCTATAGAGATCTGCAAATCAAGGAATTCTATAGTATATAGTTCTGTATGTTCAATAAATTTAATATTAGATTTCAACCCATTCAACCACATTATAAAAAGATGAAGGGATTCTAGATCCGACGTCCAGATGAAAAAAATATCGTCCAGGAATCGCCTCCAAAAAAGAACATACTGATAGGCTTCAGTTTTTTCTATTTGCTGAACCTCTAAATCTGCCAAATACAGAGTCGCTATAGACGGAGCCATTGTGGCCCCCATTGCTATTCCAGTGCATTGTTGATAGAAAATCCCTTCCAATAGAAAATAATTTCTGGTCAATACCAACTCCGCCAGTTGAAGCAGAAAACGTTTAGTTAGACGGTCAGGGGCAAAAATAAACTTACTTTTTAAAAGGACCATAGCCTCACTTTGATTAATATTTGTGTATAAAGAAACCACGTCCAATGTAACTAGATAAGCACCATGTGGTATATCCAATGTGGAAATAAGTTGTAAAAAATGAGTAGAGTCCCTTATATAAGATTTAACCTTACAGGCTTCCTGTTTCAAAAATTTCTATGAAACGTAGATTGGTAGAACATGCCTCTCGGCTTAGACAGAAGATTGTTTCAGCACCTATGATTTCTCACTGTATTGATTGTTCTCATTGTTTTGATCAACTTCGTTGGTCTATCATAGACCATGTGCCTTTAAATCCCTGTGGTGGAAATAGAGAAGATAGGTTACAAAAATTAGAGCAACGGTGGATTTTTCTCTGGGATACGGTGGAGCCTGGGGGTTTAAACCGTGAAATAGATTGGCAGAGTCTTGTCTGAATGTTGCTGTCATTATTACCTCAGTTTCCAATCACAATAGGGATTCCCCTACATGTGGGGTGTTCTCTTTTTCTGATTGGGTGGTTCTTCTTTAAATAGCATTTCGGCCATTGAAAATTAGACCTTAGCCGCATTGATGGCGTTTTGGATGTCGGTTGCTGGAAATTCATTCTTTAACTCTTGGATATTGCACTTGAGACAGGGCAAGGTGCCCGAAACGTGCACGTCGTGCAGAGAGATTATTTTCTACTAGCAGCTTGGGATTCAACTTTGAATTGAACTGAGATAAGTGAAATAAAGTTTTATTAGATTTAACTATTGGGGTGAAGAACCTTATGAGAAAAAAAAGTAGCTGACCGCCTGGTGTGGGTCGTTTTTTCATATCGACCCTCCTCCGGCTAGCTCCGACAAAAAAATTGGTTTAATTACTATTAGGTCGCTGTTCATTTGGTTCAATCTCCTGCTAAAGCACCATATATGTATGAAACCTCACCAAACAGAAAACTACTTGGAGACTCCATCATCAGAGGCACCAACTTGGGAACAGCTCAAAGGAGAGAAGATAGTCATGTGCCTACCAGGCTCGACAGCCAACAGGAATACAAACCAAGTTGTTGAAGTACTTAGCACAAAAAGTGAACACTCCAAAATTGATGTTATCCACTTGGGCACAAGTGACCTGGCTAGAAACAGTGCCTCTACAGTCCAAAAAGACTTCCAATCTCTAGGAGAGAAACTCAAGCCCATTGTTAACACTGTTGCATTCTCAGAGATTCTGCCTGTTCTTGGTAAGGGGACAAAAAGGTTGCATCATATTAACAGCTTTAATACATGGCTCCAGACCTTGTGCAAACAAGAGGGATTCAGATTTATTGGCGACTGGGGAAACAGATGGACCAACAAGAGACTATACTGTGCTGATGGACTACATCTCTCTGTTGCAGGGAAAAGAATCTTAAGTGAAAAATTCAGGCAGTATGTGGATATGCATTTAAACTAGGAAAAGGGGGTGACGGATGTGGAGGGTCAAGACCTGCACGCCACCCCCTGCAAAAGCAGAATAACATCAGAAACAGCCACACTTTTAAACCACACATCAAAAACAAGTGGTAAGATGTGGGCAGAACAAAATCAATGCAAAATACACACAAGCCAGGTAAATGCTGGAAAGCAATGAGCACAACTGCTCGAAGCTTAGCTAACAAAGTTCTGGACCTGGAAGCTCTAATGGTGGAAATGGATTTGGACATTGTGGCAATTACAGAAACATGGTTTAATGAAATCGCATGATTGGGATATAGCCATAGCTGGCTATAATCTATTCAGAAGAGACAGAGAAAATGGAAAAGGAGGAGGAGTAGCCTTGTATGTCAAAAGCAATATTAAAGCTACTGAAATGCAGGGGACATGGGGAAAAGAAGAAGCGCTCTGGATTGCGTTGGAAAGAGGAGATGGCATTGTCATCCATACTGCTGTAGTCTACAGACCTCCGACTCAAATTGAAGAGATAGATAACGAATTGATTATAGATATTGCCAAGATAGCCATAAAGGGGGAAGCGATCATATTGAGTGACTTTAATCTACTTGATGTGGATTGGATTACTCCTTCTGCACATCTGAAAAGAAGCAAAAAATTGTAGATGCTCTCCAAGATGCATCACTTAGACAAATGGTCATTTATTTATTTATTTTATTTATTTATAGTCTCTTCTATACCGCACTATTCAGCATCAGCGCGGTTTACAGTGAACAAAGAATTTACACATTTCCGATGGTACTTTGTGTTTACAGTTGAACAGGAATAAACAACTTGGATAACAGGGGTAACTATTTACAATTTATAACATAATCATGAACTCTTCTTGGAACCAACCAGGGAAAGCTCAATGCTGGGTTTATTGCTCACCAACGGTGATAGCATGTCGAATGTCTGCGTGAGTGCCCCTGTGAGCAACAGCGATCATCACACGGTGTGGTTTGAGATAAAAGCCTAGGTACAGGCCAAACATAGCAAGCTCAAAGTCCTAAACTTCAAAAACACTGACTTCAAAAAAATGGCCGAGTACCTAAAGGAGGAGATGACAGGGTGGAAGGAGATAAGGGAAGTGGAATTGCAATGGGCTAAATTAAAGGTGGCAATAAAAGAGACAACAGATAAATATGTAAAAAAAGTAAATAAAAACAAGAGGAGAAGGAAACCTATTTGGTTTTCCAAAGAAGTGGCTGCTCAAATAAAGGCAAAAACCAGAGCTTGCACAAAATTCAAAAGCTTGCAAACAGAAGAACACAAAAATGAATACAGGATCAAACTCAAAGAACCAAAAAGAGAAATAAGGATAGAAATGAGAAATAGAAATTGGTTGACTGACAGACAGAAGGTGATGGTACATGGAGCTCACTCGGATGAAAGGAAGGTGATTAGTGGGGTGCCCCAGGGTTCGGTCCTGGGCCCGGCACTGTTCAGTGTATTTGTGAGGGATATTGCTGAAGGACTGAATGGAAAAGTCTGTCTTTTTGCAGCTGACACAAAAATTTGCAACAGAGTGGACTCCCCCGAGGGAGTGGATAACATGAGGAAAGATCTACAAAAGCTGGAAGAATGGTCTAATGCTTGGCAATTACGATTTAATGCAAAAAAGTGCAGTGTCATGCACTTAGGTAGCAGAAATCCAAGGGAAATGTACGTAATAGGGGGCGAGAGGTTGGTGTGCATGGTTCACGAGAAAGACCTTGGTGTGATTATCTCTGATGATCTCAAGGTGGCAAAACAGTGAGACAAGGTGGTGGCAAAAGCCAGGAGGATGTTGGGCTGCATACAAAGAGGGATTACCAGCAGAAAGGAAGAGGTACTTATGCCACTGTACAGGTCGCTGGTGAGGCCTCACTTGGAATACTGTGTTCAGTTTTGGAGACCATATCTTGCAAAAGATGTAAAAAGACTGGAAACTGTTCAGAGGAAGGCGACCAAAATGATTTGGAGCCTGCGTAAGAAACCCTATGAGAAGATACTTGAAGACCTAAATATGTACACTTTGGAGGAGAGGAGGGATAGGGGAGATATGATTCAAACCTTTAAATACTTAGAGGAACGATGATCAAATGAACCTCTTCCAAAGACGGGGAAGCTGCAAAACTAGAGGGCATAACATGAAGCTGCAAGGTGGAAAATTGAAAGGCAATGTCAGGAAATATTTTTTTCACTGAAAGGGTGATGGATGCTTGGCATGCTCTCCCGATGGAAGTGGTGGGGGCAAACACGGTGATGGAATTCAAAACAGCATGGGACAAGCACAGCGGATCCCTTTATAGCAATAGCATAAAAAGAAAATAAACGGAACCATCTAACTTCTCAACAAATAGGGGTGTCCTACATGGAGTGGTGGGTCCACTCCTGAAGAAAGACATGGGAAGAGTTGGCCTGCTCGGAGTGACAGGTGCACCTACTCTTGCCATATATTTGCTGGGTAGACTGGATGGACCATGCTGGTCTTTATTTGCCATCATTTACTAATTTACTATGCTATCCAAGACTTCCATGCCTAAAGTGCAAGTGTCTTCAGTACCCTCACACATGCCTAAGTTTAAAGCTGCCCTCGAAAGTGCAGGAGGAACATAAGCATCACTTTGTTGACAGTTCTCAGGATGCAGCTTTTAAGCACATACCAGCACAGATGTGTTCAGCACTATCTGCATCATCAAAGGGCTTTGACAAGACCATAACATTGGCCCGAGTCCTTAGCCTTCACTGAATTAATGACAGTTTTCTTCAGTGCAGATTTTATTACACAACAATCTGCAACATACCACCAGCATTGTCTCTTTTTCTAGTCCGTTTAGATATCCAAATGGTCAATTCCTGTGTTACAAGGGCATTTTTCTTTTTTTCCATTGTATTTATAGAGGTTTACTAATATAAAATCATCAAATCTTGTAGAGAAAATGGGCAGGATATCAAAGAAAACATGAAAAGCACTTGCTTCCTTATCGTCCCTCCAGTCCAGTCCTGGTACCTGTGGGTTGTCTCATGCCTCCAGCAGCTGGCACTCCCCTCCTGCCTCCAGTATCTCAGTCTCCAAGTAACCGGAGGGTGTGATTCATGGGGACTCGCTGAAGGAACAATTAGGAATGGGCATATAGTTCAGTTGCAAAGGGTTTGAAGAAGGGGTTTCAACCTTAATCTTTATCACTAGCAGAGGTCAATTAAGGTAGTTGGGGGGAGGGGCCAGTGGCATGGGCGGTACCAGGAGAGCCTGGGCTTGAGGGGGGCGGTGTTTCCGGTCCCTCAGAGGATTCAGCAGCGGCTCTGGCTTAACTGAGGGTAAGGAGCCATCAGCGGCTGTGCAGCCGGTGCAGGGAAGGCAGCCTGTCACTCGGCATCCCGGTGGTGCAACTGTGAGAAGCAGGCTGAGCACCAGAAAGATTTAAGAGGCCCCAGAGAGGTTTTGGAGAGTGAAGGCGTGTTGAGGCTCTGTCACAATCAAGCAGGCAGTGATTGAGAGAGATCTGGCCTGATCCGCATGGTGCCGGGGTCATTTTCTTGTGCAGCGCAGGAACTGCGGCCATCTTAAAGGTGCGATTGTTTTAAAACCGGAGAGTCATTTAAAGTAATTTTTTAAAATTTTCTCCAGGTAAGGGGCCGCCTTAGAGTGAGGAGGAGAGGACTTGCAATTTAAAAAAAAAAAAAAAAAAAAAAAGGGGGGGGGAGAGGGAACAAGGTGAATGGCACAATTGAAAAGAGATGCATGTCTTCTAAGCCCTCTTGTGCTACCTGTGGGTTCCACAAGCACATCACGGCAGAAGGCTGCTGCCATGGCTGCGGGGCTGAGTCCACTGCTCTGGAGTCAGAAGGTAAGGGAGCAGAGAGCACACTGGAAGAGCGGGCGACTGGGGACGTTCCTGCTCAGACCATGGGAGCGAGGGGATCCTCGGGACCATAGCCTCTCTTAGTAGGTGGGGAGCAGCTGGCGGAGACAGGCCAGTCATAAAAGCTGGAAAGCTAAGGCAAAGAGAACACCTAAGGCCAAGGTAGTTAAGGAGGAACACGAAACCTCTGTGCCATGGGACTTTACGCCAGAGTTTGTCATCCTCATGCATAGGGCCTTGTATATGCGGGGGGACCTTGGTTCTGAGCCGCTTAGGAGCAAAGCGAGGGAGAGGCCCCTTTTGGAGCTCTCCCTGCAGGAGCAGCAGGAAGAAGAACCGGAACCAAGTAAATGAGTGTTACAAGAGGATCCTTGGGAGGAGCCAGGGTCATTGCATTCGAAGGAGTGTGAGGACCCGGTAGAGGAGTGGTGGCCAGATTTGGATTATGGAGAGATCCCTCAGGCAGAAAAGGCCAGAATTGTGCAGCTCTTTTGGAGAGAGGAATTGGCAGCGCTCATTGCGCATGCCGCCAAGGCCCTTAATTTGAGAATGGTGGACCTGGAGAGGAGGAACCATTGGAAGATCCACTCCTTCAGGCAGTCAGGACTACACAGACAGCATTTCCTCTGCACAACTTGGTCTGACAGATGATGCAGGATGAATGGGATCTTCCTGACACGTTGAAGAGCACGAGGACTATGTCCCACCTTTATCTGTACAGGAAAAGGATAAGGGTATTTTGCGAACACTAAAGGTGGACGCTGCGGTTTCAGCAGTCACAAAAAAGACTACTATCCCTGTGGAATGTGGTTCGGCACTCAAGGACATGCAGGATAGAAAGATGAAGACATTCCTCAAGCAGGCCTTTGGGTCTTTGTAGGACGGGCATGCCTGCGATGAATGCAGGGGTTCTTCAAAGTGCAGGGAACTCTACATCCCAGCAGCTGGAGGCCGCTAAGCTGGAGTCAGGAGAGTCTATGATCTGATCTGCTATTTGCCAAAAGGTATGGCTTCGGTGGTTGTTGCGTGGCGCTACTTGTGACAGTGCAGTTGGGCAGCAGATGTTTCCTTCAAGTCTCATCTCAGTAAGCTTCCCTTTAGGGATATGCTCTTCTTTGGGAAGGATCTGAAGAAGTTGGTAAAAGACTTGGGGGAGATGAACGGAGGCATGTTGCCAGAGGATAAACAGAAGATCTGCTCCGGGCTTCCGGTGCAGGGACAATTTAGAGATTTCAGGTGGTTTCGTGCGACCCGGTTGGCCCCTTATCAGAGAGGGCACTTTCTGGCCAGAGACCATAATCTTCATGGCTTCAGAGGAGCAGGTAGGGGTTTTTCCCCCCCTCTGCATCCTCGGGGCCCAAGAAAGCCCAATGAGGCGATGCAGATCCAGGCGACTGTGAGTCCTGGAGAGGAGGGGGTCAGTTACAGGACTTTTACAATGCCTGGACCAGACTCACTTCTGACCAGTGGGTTCTGTGCATTATCAAGAAGGGTTACTCCCTGGTGTTCGCAAGACCTCTGCGAGGAGTCTTTATCATCTCTCCATGCAAAGCCCCAAAGAAATGCCAGGCAGTAAGGCAGACGCTGTTGCGACTCTTAGAGTTGCACACAGTAAAGGAGGCTCCGCCAGACCAATGCGGATGCAGTCGATACATTTACTTCATTGTCCCAAAGAAAAATGGTACCTTCCACCCAATTTTAGATCTCAAAAGGGCAAATCGCTGTCTACAAGTTCCATGCTTCCACATGGAGACATTGTGCTCGGTGATAGTAGCAGTGCAGGCAGGGGAGTACTTGACATGTCTCGACCTCACAGAGGCTTACTTGCATATTCCTATTCAAAAGGAGCACCTGCAGTTAATGCAATTTGTGGTACCGATGGGGCACCTCAGTTTTGGGCACTGCTGTTTGATCTAGCAACAGCACCACAGACCTTTACCAAGGTCATGGTGGTGGTAACCATGACACTATGACAAGACTGAATCTTGGTACACCCATACTTAGATGATTGGCTAATCCGGGCAAAGGCCATGGAGAGAGTAACATCCTGCTTGCAAGAGCCAGACTGGGTGGTCAATGTGGCAAAGGGCCACCTTCAGCCATCACAAGACCTTGGTCGGGTGTCCTTGCTGCCAGACAAGATGCAAAAGTTGCAAAAGGAGGACGGGCGCTTCCTCATGCAAGCTCCGACGGTGCGGCATTATCTTGGGATCCATAGCAGCCATGATAGAGATGGTACTGTAGGCTTGAGCGCACATGCGTCCATTGCAAAGAGCGTTGTTGAGGAGGTGGTTAGCTCGGTCTCAGCTGCTCACGCTACCATTGCATTGTCCGGCAGAGGTACGAAAGGCTCTCAGGTGGTGGCTGCAGCCCGAAAAACTGGTCGCGGGCATGCTGCTGGAGACACCACAGTGGATTACCCATCACCATGGATGCCAGCCTGTCTGGGTGGGGGCCACACTGTGAGGCTAACTTAGCACAGGGGCTATGGTCCCCGGTGGGTGGCCCATGAACCGCCTAGAATTGAGAGCAGTGTTCTGTATGCTTGAAAGGTTTCAGATCTACCTGGAAGGCAAGGCGGTGCGAGTGTTATCGGACAATAACATGGCGGTGACCTACATCAGTCGGCAAGGAGCACTAGTGCACACAGCTGGAGGAAGAAGCGCATGCCCTGTTGGAGCGGGCAGAGATTCATTTAGTGGCGATCTCAGCATCACGCATGACTGGCAGGGAGAATATAGCAGCAGAGTGCAGGTCGATCTCAGAGAATGGAGGCTCAACGGAGCAGTGTTTGCCCAGATAGCTCAACGTTGGGGACAGCCAATCATGGAGCTCAAGGCATCATTCGAATAGGCAAAAGCATCTCTGTTTTTCAGTAGAAGATGGGAGCACATGTCAGAAGGTCTTGATGTGCTGGCGCAGCAGTGGCCCACGAAGGGCCTCCTTTTGTGTTTACACCCTGGGAACTTGTAGGACAGTTGATACAGAGGATCGAAGCGCATCGGGGTCTGGTGATGCTAATTACCCCAGATTGGCCGAGAAGACCTTGGTATACCGATCTGGTGTGGTTCAATGTTGCTCCCTCCTAGCGGCTGCCAGCGTGAGCAGATCTTCTAATGTAGGGCCCGATAAGGATGCTTCAAGTGGAGAGGTTCTCGTATCTCCAGGAACAAGCAGGAATGAGTCCTCACATATGGGTACGTCGGTACCGACGGAGCCTGCGCGGGAATGCTCCCCAGCTTCCCAGAATGAAAGCTTTTGGGGCATCCCACAGCGCATGCGCGCTGCCTTCCCGCCTTTCCCACCAACTCTCCTCAGTTCTTCTTTTCTGCGGAGCCAGCAGGTCGTGTTCCTGTCACCGCTGAAGAAGTTCTTTATTTTAATTTATTTCTTTGGTCGCGTGTCTGCCTTCCCCGACGCCGGACCGGTACCGCCGGTCTTTTCTTTTCTTTAAAAAAAAAAAAAAAAATATATATATATTCTTCCCTCACTTAGTGTATTTCTTTCTTAGGCCTACAGGCCCACAAGAAATTTTCCTCTATGGATAAACCAGCCTCTGGTTTCAAAAAATGCACTAAGTGTAGCGGTACAATTTCTGTTACAGACACCCATGAATGGTGTCTTAAATGTTTGGGGCCTGAACACTCCATTCCGGATTGCCAAGCCTGCTCCCTAATGTCTAAACGAGGGTTACAGAACCAGGCAGCCAAGCTCCATGTGCTGTTTCCCACGGATGCACCGGCGGTGGCATTGACATCTTCCAGGTCTTCCTCTCCTGATGGGTCTCAGGTAACCAAACATACTTTTAGCAGGTCCTCGAAGGGCAAATCTCCCTCTAAGCATCGAGATGCCTCTGGTCTTGCCCTTGAGGATCCTGCCCCAGCCAAACAACCCCAGCAGGAAGCTCCGGCTTCCAAAGCTCCTCCTATGGGGTTACAGGTTGACATCGATGGCACGGCCTCGACCGATCACCTGTTAGACTGCTCTGGGGTACCGGCACAATCTCCCGGTACCGACATCCAGGCAGTCGTGGCGTCCATGGATCACACTGCAATCCATGCAGCAGGCTATACTGGCTTTCATCAAGGCTGCGACGCCGTCGGTACCACAACAAGCTCCGTTGTCGGTACCGATGCCGGTACCAGTACCAACTTCGATGCCGGTACCGGCTGCATCAACATCGGCCAGGATACCGATTCCGGCCCCTTGTCCTGGGCTCTTTCTCGGTACCGACCCGGTACCGGGGACACCCGATGTCGGTACCGATCGATATGCCTATCGATCTTTGGAATCGAGCAGACGATACTTCGATTCTTCTGATGATTCTGATTCATCGGATGAGTCCCCTGAAGTATCTGTTACTCTTCCTGAGGAGCCTTCTTCTCCAAAAAGGAGAATGTCTCCTCCAGAGGATTTGTCCTTTCAAGACTTCATAATAGAAGTAGCTAAAGGCCTATCTATTTCAGTAACCTCTGAAAAAGAACCTAGAGCAAAAAAATTAGATATTTTGGGATACTCTAAGGTTCCTAGAGAGGCAGTCACCTTACCAATTCATGAAATTCTTCAAGAACATTTGATTGAATTGTGGGAGACTCCTCTCACCCTTTCTCCTCATTCTCGTAGATTGGACACTATGTACCGTGTCCCTCCTTCTCCTGGATTTCAAAAAACTCAGCTTCCTCACCACTCCATTGTGGTGCAGTCAGCTATGAAAAGGATCAAGAGTACCAAAAGACACACTTCTACTCCAGGGAGAGAATGCAGGACCTTGGATGCTTTTGGAAGAAAAATCTTCCAAGCTAGCATGCTTATTGCCAGAATCAATTCATACAGCCTTTATATGGGTATGTTTCTAAGGGAGGTTGCAGAAAAGCTGCACAACTTTCTCCCTTCTATTCCAGAGGATAGAAGGGATGAATTCCTCCTTTGGCTTAAGCATACTCAAGATATTTCAAAGTTTTCCAACAGGGCAGCCTTTGATTCTTTTGAAGGGGCCAGCAGAGCCTCAGGCATTGCCATAGCTGCTCATAGAATTGCTTGGCTCCAGGCTTCTGATCTAGAACCCTGGGTTCAAGATGGGTTAGGAAATCTGCCCTGTACAGGTGAAAATCTATTTGGCAAAGAGTGGCAAATTAAAGCCACTCAAATGGATGCAGAAAATGCTGCTCTGGATAGACTTTCTAAGTCTACCTCCACTCCAGCCAAGAAAAAATCTTTTAAAAAGTATTTTTACAAGAAGGGCAGATTTCCTTCCACTTCTGGTCAACAATCTTCTACAGGTCGCTTTGCTACTAAGCGTCAGCAACCTAAACAGGCTAGGCCTAAACCTGCAGGGGCTGCTGCAACCCAGCAGTCCCAAGCCCCTCAGGGTTTTTGACTTGATACTAAAGAACATAACCTTTCTGGCTCTACACCATGGTGAGACATTTCAATTCTCCCACATCTCTCCTCAACCTTCTGGATCAGGAGGTAACCACCCTTCTGGCCCAGAGGGCCATAGAAGAAGTTCCTCGTCTTCAACAGGGGTCAGGGTTTTACTCCCCCTACTTTCTCATTCCAAAGAAAACAGGGGGATACAGACCCATTCTAGATCTCAGAGAATTGAACAAGTTTCTATGCAAGGAGAAGTTCAAGATGCTTTCTTTAGGCACTCTCCTTCCATACCTACAGAGTCAGGATTGGCTTTGTTCTCTAGATCTCAGGGATGCGTACACTCATATACTCATCCATCCATCCCACAGAAAATTCCTACGTTTTCTGTTCCAGGGAAAACATTACCAATACAGAGTGCTTCCTTTCGGTCTAGCCTCTGCTCCAAGAGTGTTCACCAAATGCATGGCAATAGTTGCTGCATTTCTACGCACTCTGGGAATATTTGTCTTCCCCTACCTAGACGACTGGCTCATCCGAGCTCCATCTCAGTCAGAAGCCCAAATTTCCCTGGACCGCATCAGACGCATTCTGCAGTATCTGGGACTTGTAGTAAACCTCCCAAAGTCTCAGCTCACCCCTACTCAGTCCCTAGAATTCATAGGGGCCTGGTTGGACACCGCTACTGCAAGAGCCTATCTTCCCCAGGCTCGTTGCCAATGTCTAGTGCAGTTACCTCCCGAATTCAGTCAAAGAGCCACTTAACTGCCCGGGAGATGCTACAGCTACTAGGCCACATGGCTTCCACAGTACATGTGGTGCCCTATGCTCGCCTACACATGAGAGCAGCTCAATGGACTTTGTCCACCCAGTGGACTCCAGCTTCAGGAGCTCTCTCAGACCAAATAGCAAACTCCAAACGTCTCTTTTGGTCTCTCCAATGGTGGATGTCCACTCAAAATCTGTTGCTGGGGTCCCCCTTCCAACCTTTGTTGCCCCAAGCAATCCTCACAACAGATGCCTCCCAAACAGGTTGGGGAGCTCATCTACAGGACCTCTCCACCCAAGGCACTTGGTCCCCACAGGAGACCTCTCTTCATATCAACCTCTTGGAACTTCGAGCAGTGTTCCTAGCTCTCAAGGTCTTTCATACCCTCCTCAGCCACCAGACAGTCCTTATTCAAACGGACAATCAGGTAGCCATGTTTTACATAAACAAGCAAGGAGGATCTGGCTCTGTCGCTTTGCAACGAAGCTCTAAGATTATGGGCCTTCGCCAGAGAGCATCAAATCCATCTCCTGGCAGTATACCTCCCAGGGATTCAAAACTCTTGGGCAGACAGACTCAGTCGAGTTCTGCTTCCACACGAATGGTCTCTGCACATGGATCAGGTATTCAGAATCTTCCAGGAATGGGGAACCCCGGACATAGACCTATTTGCAAGTCCGTGGAATGCCAAACTTCCCCGGTTCTGTTCCAGAATTCCATGTCAGGGAGTTCAGGCCAAGGATGCCTTCCTCCTCCATTGGGGTCAGGACTTCCTGTATGCCTTTCCACCCATTCCTTTGATTCCCAAGACTCTGTTCAAACTTCAGAGGGATCAAGGATCTATGATCCTCATAGCTCCACGCTGGCCACGCCAAGTGTGGTACCCTCTACTTCTGCATCTCTCCCAAGCCCCCTCCCTGGACTTGGGAGCTGCTCCAGACCACCTGTCTCAGGAGGAGGGGACTTTGTGGCATCCAAACCCCAAGTCCCTTCACCTCAGAGCTTGGTTGCTGAAGGCCTAGACCTTCAAGACTTCAATCTTTCGCAGCAAGTGAAGGATATCCTCCATGCTTCCAGGAAACCTTCCACTAGGTGTTCCTATGCTTTTAAATGGAAAAGATTTTCCATTTGGTGTGCTCAACAGGGTCTTGACCCTCTGGCACTTCCTGTGAATTCTCTATTGGAATATCTCCTGCATCTTTCCAATGCAGGCCTTAAGACAAATTCAGTAAGGGTCCATTTAAGTGCTATTGCAGCATCCCTTAAGCCTATCAATGGACAATCTGTTTCCTCTCATCCTCTTATTGCAAGATTTATGAGAGGCCTAACTTTAACTAAACCTCCCATTCGACCTCCTCCGGTGGCATGGGACTTAAATTTGGTTCTTGGTCAGCTTATGAAGCCACCTTTTGAACCCTTAGCCACTACCTCCTTGAAATTTCTTTCCTGGAAGGTTATTTTCCTTATTGCAATCACTTCTGCTCGCCGTATCAGTGAACTGCAGGCCTTAGTGGCTAATCCACCTTATACAAGGTTTCATCATGATAAGGTAGTCCTTAGGACAAATCCTCACTTTATGCCTAAAGTGGTCTCACCTTTTCATCTTAATCAAGAGGTATATTTACCTGTCTTTTTTCCAGCTCCTCATGCATCCAGTGCAGAGAGGAACCTTCATACTATAGATTGTAAAAGAGCTCTTGCTTTTTACTTACACAGGACACAGCAACATAGAAAGTCTTCCCAGCTTTTTGTTGCTTTTGATCCTTCTTATTAGGACTTCCAGTCTCTAAGAGACCACTGTCCAATTGGATTGCTCAGTGTATTTCTTTTGCTTACCAGAGTAAGAACCTTTCTCTGGAGGGCCATGTAACAGCTCATAATGTGAGGGCCATGGCCACAGCCACCTCTATGGCTCATCTTCATTCTGTGTCCATCGACCAGATCTGTCGAGCAGCCACCTGGGCCTTGGTTCATACCTTCACAGCCCATTACTGTTTGGACAAGGACTCCCGCCGGGATGCCTTGTTTGGTCAGGCTGTGCTGAGACACCTGTTCCATTCTTGAACAACTCCTGCCCTCCTTCCCTGAATGGATGCCTGTGATCCATAGGAAGATGAGGAACCCTTCAGGGTCTCATACCCTTGGGGATCTCCCAGGCATCTTAGCTAGGGAGTCCCCATATGTGAGGACTCATTCCTGCTTGTTCCTGGAGATAGCACAGTTACTTACCTGTAACAGGTGATCTCTGGGAAGAGCAGGAATTAGTCCTCACAACCCTCCCACCTCCCCCTAGGAGTTGTATCTCTCTCTTTGTCTTTCCTTTCCTCTCTCTCTCTATTGTCTCAGCTTTAAACTTGAACTGAGGAGAGTTGGTGGGAAAGGCGGGAAGGCAGCGCGCATGCGCTGTGGGATGCCCCAAAAGCTTTCATTCTGGGAAGCTGGGGAGCATTCCCGCGCAGGCTCCGTCGGTACCGACGTACCCATATGTGAGGACTAATTCCTGCTGTTCCCAGAGATCACCTGTTACAGGTAAGTAACTGTGCTTTATGGCATGGCTCTTGAGAAGACACGGTTAACGCAGAGGGGCTACTCGGAACCGGACATTGCGACATTGTTGCAGTCGCATAGACGGTTGACCTCTTTGGCGTATGTCTGTATCTGGAGAATCTTCGAGAACTGTGCAAAAGGGCAGGCTATTGCCCGCTGCAGACGGCTGTACTGGAGGTACTCGCTTTTTTGCAGGACGAATTCGACAAGGGCCTAGCCTGTAGTTCCTTGTGGGTGCAGGTGGCAGCCATCTCCTGTTACAGGGGTAGGCTTCAGGGTGTCTCCTTGAGGGCACACCTGGATTTCCAGAATTTTTTGAGAGCGGTAAAGCTGGTTCATCCCCCAGTGCATCCCTTCGTTCCTCTTTGGGACCTGAACCTCATGCTGTTTGTGCTTATAGAGTCTCCTACTGAGCCACTGGTGGCTTGTTCTCTGAAAGATCTCACCTTAAAAACTATTTTTCTTTTGGCTATATGCTCAGCAAGGAAGATCTTGGAGCTTCAAGCCTTATTGTGTCGAGCTCCTTTCCTCATGTCTAAAGATAGGGTGATTTTGAGATTGGTGCCGCCTTTTCTCCCTAAAGTGGCTTTCGTGTTTCATTTGAATCAGTCTGTATCACTGCCGGTTTTCTCAGGAGCAGGGGAGACAGTACGAAAACCGCTACTGCGACATTTCAATGTTCACCGTACATTACAGCACTCTCAAGAGGACGAGACCTTGGAGCAAATCAGACCGTCTGTGTTATTTTAGAGGCCCTCGACAGGAGGAGGTGGTGTTGAAGGGATCCTTTGCATGTTGGATACGAGAGACCATTGCTTCTGCTTAATTGTTGACATGGCAACGCATTCTGCTAGGTTTGTGGGCTCATTCATCCAAAGCGCAGGCTTCATCCTGTGCTGAGACCAGTTTGGTGCCGCAACATCTGCAAGGCGGCGATGTAGTTGTCTTTGCATTCCTTTGTGAAGCATTATCGCCTGGATGCTCAGGCAGCGGGGAGATGCCTGTTTTGGTTTGGCGGTGCTTCAGGCTGGGCTCGTGGGTCCCTCCCAGGATTAGAGCGGCTATGGTACATCCCACAGAAACCGGGTCTGGACTGGAGAGATACGGAAGAAGAAATGAGGTCCTAACTGCTAATTGATGATCCTTGAGGAACTCCAGTCTAGTCCCGGAAGTCCACCCGAGTGGCATGTAGGCCAGTGAGGCATTACTTGACCCAAAGAAGTTTTTGTTGGGTAGTATGGTTCAGGTTCGCCAGAGTGTAACGGTGGAGTATCAGAACTCCTTCAGCTAAAAATAAATAAGACAAAAGGAAGAAAAAATGAGAACAAATATATGAGGTGTGACAAAAAAGAAACGAGACTGTAGCAACCACGCCCATGACTCAATGGCAATTGACTAACTGCTTATGTCACTGTTGTGCAACATCTCGCCACTATTCTGTGTTATTTTTCATCTCTCACTCTGTTTTACTTTTTCAGGTTTTTTTTTTTAGCACACTCCTCCATCACTTTGTCGTGCAACTGGAGGTGGCAGAAATATGGAGCAAAGAATCAACTTGAAATTTCTAGTTAAGTTGGAGAAGGGCTCAACTGAGTGTCTCCGACTTCTCCAAAAGGCTTATGGAGAAGATGCAATGTCAAGGCTGCGAGTCTTCAAGTGGCACAAACGCTTCAAGACTGGCCCCGAGGAGGTGGAGGATGATCCCAAGTCAGAACGGCCTTCCATGACAAAGATGGCTGAGAACATTGACACAGTGAATCAGCTGGTGTGGAGTGATCGCAGATTGATGGTGCGGATGATAGCTGAGTTGCTCAGCCTGAATAGGGAGTCGGTGCATACCATCTTGGTGCAGGAGCTGGGGATGCGGAAGGTGTGTGCCAAGATGGTGCCCAAGCTTTTATCGGACGACCAGAAGGAGCACTGGGTCAATGTTAAATACAGCTAAATAAATAAATAAATGTTTGTTGAGACTTGCTGGAGAAGATCAGAGAAGGTCCAGAGTTTGTTGGCTGAGTCATCACAGGAGACGAGACTTGGGTCTTCCAATACGACCCTGAAAGCAAGAGACAGAGCTTTCAGTGGAACTCTCGACTGTCACCCAGACCCAAGAAGGCGCGCATGTCCAAATCAAGGATCAAGGTCATGCTGATCGCATTCTTCAACCAGAAGGGAGTGGTCCATCATGAGTTTGTGCCTGAGGGTCAGACAGTCAACCAGCACTTCTACCAGTAGGTCCTCAATCGCCTCTATGACTGGGTTCGGTGCAGCAGGCAGGCTCTGTGGAGAGACAAGTTGTGGCTGCTCCACCACGACAATGCGCCCGCACACACCGGTCTCAGTGTGAGGCAGTTCTTGGTCAACAAACAAATCACAGCTCTCGACCACCCTCCTTATTCCCCAAATCTCGCACCGTGTGACTTCTGGCTCTTCTCCAGGCTGAAGACTGTGCTCAAAGGAACTCATTTTGCCTCTGTAGAAGAGATCAGGGCCACTGTGATGAGGGAGCTGAGGGACCTCAAGGAGGCAGACTTTACTGAGTGCTTCCGTACGTGACAGAAGTGAATACAGAAGTGTATTAACTCTGGGGGGGATTACTTTGAAGGGGACAATGCGTAATTTCTCTTTTTTTTTTTTAGTAAAACATTTATGGGACAGTCTCGTTTCTTTTTTTGTCAGACTTCATATGGTTTGACTGGAGTGACAAGTTGCATTCCCATACGGACAGGTGAGCACCACGTTCAATTGGGGGCATTCTACTTTGAAATTAGGGAATAGTTGTTTACTTCTAGCAGGTTGTTGTTTCTGTGAGTCTGTTTTGTCAATAGGATACTGGAGGCAGGAGGGGAGTACTAGCTGCTTATCCAGGGTGATGTCGAAAGGGTGAGACAACCCCCAGGTACCGGGACTGGACTGGAGTTCCCCAAGGAACATCAATTAGCAGGTAGGCCCTAATTTCTTCTTATATGATATCATCAGAAAAGAAAAGTATTAGATTTCAATTCCCTATCAAGCCTACCACATAAGAAGGTGGATCACCCAAGAAAGATAACACAAGGGAAAGATTATTTTGAGATAAAAATTATGGAAAATAGCAGAAAGCAAATTTTCTCTAGGAACAAGCAGGAAGTCAGTCCTCAGATATGGGTGACGTCAGCGCCGACGGAGCCCTCATGCGGAGCAAATTCCCAGCTTTCTAAGAAAGCCTTTGGGAATTGCATCACGCAAGCGCGGTCCCCTGGGATGCCATCTTGCTCAATCTCCTTTTTTCCGTGGAGCCCAATGGACGTCGTCCAAGTTCCCTTGCGAAAAAAGTGTTTAAAAGTCAGAAAAATTATTTTCTGTCTGACCGATTTGACGCCGGTTCCCCTGCCCGCCGTCAGCTCGGTACACCAGTATCGAGTCCGGTCCAGATTTTCGTGTTTTGTCCTTTGTGACTAGTGTTTACACTTTTTTTCTTTTTCACTGGCAGCCCGGTCCTTTGACCTTACAGGGGCCCTTTTTCCACCGATGGCTGCCAGCGGGTTTAAGAAGTGTGATCGGTGTATGAAGTTAATGTCCCTCACCGACACACATGACTATTGCCTTCGTTGCCTCAGGCCCGACCACGATCCGAAGGTCTGTGGCCCATGTAGGAAGATGTCCTCTAAGGCCTTGAGGAGTAGGCAGCAGCAACATGATAGGATTTTTCCCTAGTCTGCACCCGCCTGGGTCCGGACCTTGTTGGAGGCCTCGACATCTCGGGAGCTCTCTGATCCTGAGCAGCGTCGGGTGTCCTCTGAAAGGGAGTCTCCCTCGCGGGAACACCGGAGGAAGAAGAAATCTGTGAGGGCAGCGACACTGGATGGCTCCGAGCTGCCTGGTCCCTCACGGGCCAGATCGCGGGGTCCTGACTGCCACCCCAGATCCTCAGAGTCGGAGCGCCTAGCAAAACTCCCTCGTAAGGAACCGGAGACGCCGAGGCAAGTAACCACAGTCCTTATAGACTCTTCTCCGGGAGAGCCGGCATCAGGCCTGATGGCATTGGGACCCGACCTGTGGGCTGTGGAGCCTTCTGAGCTCAGTCTCAGAATGGCAGCCTTGGAGTGCAGCATGTCTGCCTTCATGGGCCAGCAGCGGGTGCTGATTGCCAATTCTCACCGGTCCATCCGCCCCAACCACCGGGACTTTGACGTCCAAGTCGACCCCGGAGGCTGAGCCGATCCTAGAGACCCTCAGAACTCGAGTCGATCCTCGGCTGAGGTCCCCCTCAACCTCCCGTTCGGGACTGAGGTCGTCGATGCCGATTCCACCGGCGTCGGGGTGGTCAAGGCCGAAGCCCTCGAGGCCGGCTGCTCGATTCCTCTTTGGAGGAGTCGGGATGGGAGACGGAAGACGAGGAGTCACCGGACACCTATCGGACCAAGTACGTTCCTTCGTATTCCCCGGGTTTTGAACCTCGGAGAAGGTTCTTGGACTTTGTCCGGGACATGGCCAAGGCTTTGTCATTCCCAGCGGAGGCTGATGAGGAGCCTCGACCGCTCGACATCCTCCAGTATGACTTTTCCCCTCTGGAAGCCCTTACTGTACTGGTACCTCCAATTCTGGAACAGCTGATGCTCTGCATGTGGGAGACACCAGCCTTGATGCCAGTGCTCAGCAGGCGAATTGATTCCATTTACCAAGTTCGCAAGAGCACTGGGTTCCAAAAAGCACCACTGCCGCACAACTCCATGGTTGTGGAATTGGCCATGTGCAGGCTCAAGAGACAGAAGGCGTACTCCTTGGTGCCTCCTGGCCGGGGGGCCCGCAACATGGATGCCCTCGGCAGGAAGTGCTACCAGGTTCAATGCTGTCATGCCGAATCCAGACATACCAGCTGTACATGGGCATGTACCTGCAAGACCTGGCAAAGGAGATAGCCGGGGTCTCAGCTGGTCTCTCTGAGGGACCTTTGCAGCACTTCAAGACCCTATCCACTGGGATCCGTGAGTGCTCGAAGTTTGACTCAAGCAGCCTATGGGCTTTGAGGCGTTGGCCCGAGTAGCCGCAGCCGGCATCGATGCACGCTGCCAGGCATGGCTACAGTCGTCAGACCTGGAGCAATGGGTACAGGACAAGTTGGTCGATGTCCCTTGCCGAGGTGAAAACCTCTTTGGCAAGCCCATGACAGAGAAGGCTGCTGAGATAGAGTCTGAGTACCTGACCCGGACACGGCTCTCGAAGAAGACTTCTGCCCCTTCTAAGAAGGACTTGGGTAAAAAGCCCTTTTTCCCGAGGAAAGGTACTGCTTACCGCAACTACCCCACATATCAGGCCTCCCCAGCTCCCGAACAGGGGCAGCAGGCCAAGGGACCGGGACATGTCCCGCATAAGCAAACAGCCCCCAAGCCCCAGACACTGGCTCCGGCCCAGCCTGGAGGGGGTTTTTGACTCCCAAAGCATAGTCACTCTCTCCAAAGAAGTAAGGCCAAGCACAGGAGGAAGGCTGACCCTGTATGTCCACAGGTGGCCAGCCATCACAACAGATACCTGGGTTCTCCAGGTAGTCCAGATGGGCTACCGGTTACATCTCACCCAAGCATCTCCCTCTTTCCAGGGGAGCCTCTCAGACCCCCTTTTCACAGGGACATCCTCTTGAAGGAGTTAGGTCTCACCGAGGATCAGGCGGTAGAACCGGTGCCCCACCACCTGCAGGGAAGAAGATTCTACTCCAGGTATTTCCTGATACCAAAGAGAACTGGAGGCCTAAGACCCATCCTCGACCTGCGCAACTTAAACAAGTTCATGGTGATGGAAAAGTTCAAGATGCTTTCCCTTGGAATATTGCTGCCTTACCTCTGCCAGGCTATGCTCCTTAGACCTAAAGGATGCTTACACACATCCTAATTCATCCAGACCACAGGCAATATCTATGATTTGTGGTGGGAGGAAACCACTTGCAGTACAGGGTACTTCCCTTTGGTCTCGCCTCTACACCCAGAGTGTTCACAAAGTGCCTTGCGGTGGTGGCGGCCTTCCTAAGAAACCAAGGGGTATTTGTCTTCCCCTACTTGGACGACTGGTTCATCACAGCCCATTCAACCCTGGAAGCCCAGCAGGCCATGTCTCGCACTATCCAGTTGCTACAACATTTAGGGTTTGTGATCAGTTACACAAAATCCACTCTGGTTCCCGCTCAGGGGCTGGAGTTCATAGGAGCAAGGCTGGACACCCTTCAAGCAAGGGCTTATCTACCGGAAGACAGGGCACAGAGACTTTTGGCCCTAGTGCGGCAAGTGAGTCGCAGATCTCAGCAAGACACTTCCTGCGCCTCCTCGGTCACATGGCCTCCACCGCACATGTGACACCCAATGCCCGCCTCCACATGATAACAGCTCAGTGGTGCCTCAGAGACCAGTGGACACAGGCCACTGGCAAACTCACAGGATCAAGGTGTCCAAACGACTGGTACGGTTGTTGACCTGGTGGCTTCAGCCACACCACCTACTGGAGGGAGTGCCATTTCAACCTCCACTGCACACGAGAGTGCTGACTACAGATGCATCCTTGCTGGGCTGGCAGGCCAATTGCCAGGAATTGTGCACTCGGGGTGTGTGGTCTCCACAGGA
Organism: Ichthyophis bannanicus; assembly: GCA_033557465.1. NCBI lineage: Eukaryota > Metazoa > Chordata > Amphibia > Gymnophiona > Ichthyophiidae > Ichthyophis > Ichthyophis bannanicus. The sequence continues at coordinate 159,070,168 of CM066033.1, forward strand.
GAGCACACAACAGATAAACCTCCTAGAGCTTTGAGCTATCCGCCTAGCTCTGCGGGCCTTCTGTCAGACCCTGGCTCAACAGCCTGTCTTATTTCAGACAGACAATCAGGTGGCAATGTTCTCTGTGAACAAGTAGGGGGGGCACAGGGTCTCGGACCCTATGTCAAGAGACCCTAGACTTGTGCTCTTTTGCAGTCAGGCAGGGTATGCATCTCAAGGCAGTGTACTTGCCAGGTCAGGAGAACATCTTAGCCGACAAGCTAAGCAGGATTCTTCAGCCGCACGAATGGTAACTGGATCCCAACATAGCCCAGCAGCTGTTTCAGTACTGGGGGCGACCATCCATAGATTTGTTTGCGAGCCCACAGAATCACCAGTTGCCCCGCTTCTGCTCAAGACAGCCACACCCTTGCAGGGTGATGGCAGATGCTTTCCTAATATCATGGTCGGTTGGCCTCCTGTATGCGTTTCCTCCCACATCTCTGGTGGCCAGGACTCTGTTCAAAATCCTGGTAGCTCCCAGATGGCTGAGGCAGCCATGGTTTCCTCTACTGCTTCAACTAGTGGTGGAGGCCCCAGTTCCTCTGGGATTACATCCCAACCTCCTGTCGCAGGAGGGGGGCACTCTCCTGCATCCCAACCTCAGGTCTCTCAATCTGATGGCATGGCTGCTGAAAGGGTAGTCCTTGCACCCCTTCTCTTCCCTAAAAATGTAGAAGATGTACTGCTTGTTTAAGAAGGCAATCGACTAGGAAGACCTATGCCTTTAAATGGCATAGGTTTGAGATGTGGTGTACTAAGCGGAGCGAAAACCCTTTCTCCTGCCAAGTATCAGTGGTGTTGCAGTACCTGCTGCACCTCTCAGATTTAGGCCTCAAGTCAAACTCTGTCCGAGTTCACCATAGTGCCTTGTCAGCACACCACTCTCCAGTGGAAGGACAACCTCTTTCTGCACACCCCTTGGTGTCCAGGTTTGAGAGGTTTGCTCAATGGAAGGACAGACTAGATAGGCCATGTGGTCTTTTTCTGTCATCATATTTCTATGTTTCCTGCTGAAGCCCCCGGTTCGCCCCCCGGCAACCGAGTGGGATTTGAATGTGGTCTTAGAGCAGCTTACTCGCCCACCTTTTGAGCCGATGGCTACCTGCCATCTTCGCTTCCTCTCTTGGAAAATGCTTTTCTTGGTGGCACTCACATCAGCCAGACGAGTGAGTGAGCTGCAGGCTCTGATTTCCGATAGACTGTACACACAGTTCTATAGGAACAGGATGGTGCTTCACACTCACCCCAAGTTCCTTCTGAAAGTGGTCTCTTAGTTCCACCTCAACCATGAGGTGGTACTTCCAACCTTCTTTCCCAGGCCACATGCCAGTCTGGCAGAAGCAGTTCTGCATACCCTGGACTGTAAGAGGGCTTTGGCCTTCTACATGGAGCGTATGCGGTGACATAGAAGGGCTTCTCAGCTCTTCATCTCTTATGACCCCAGTAAGCTGGGGATGCCTGTCTCCAAGCATACGTTGTCCACTTGGGTGGCAGATTGTATTGCCTGGACATACAGTGTGGCCGATCTTCCGTTGCGGGGTCAAGTCACAGCCCACCGGGTCAGGGCTAAGGTGGCATCAGTGGCTCACTTCTGCTCTGTGGGCTGCCACCTGGTCTTCGGGTCAGACCTTCGTGGCCCATTACTGCCTGGATAGGGAATCCCGATGGGACAGTGCTTTCGGCCAGGCAGTACTCCGTAACCTGTTTGAGGTTTAGGCAACTCCTAACCTCCGACCCTTTGTTGTCAGGCTACTGGAGTGTTATGTTCTCAGTTGAATTCCTATTATGGCTGCTGCAGCTCTTCTAGAGGGAGCCTATTTTTCAGCTATGGGTTCTCGGTAGCCTATAGCTCGGGAGTCCCATATGTGAGGACTGAGTTCCTGCTTGTTCTTGGAGAAAGAGTAGTTACCTATAACAGGTGTTCTCCAGGGACAGCAGGAATCAGTCCTCACAACCCTCCCTCCTCCCCTGGAGTTGCAGTCCTATTATGTTTTATTAATTTTGCCGTCTTTTTAGCTATGTCATTCGACTGAGCAAGATGGCACCCTTGGGCGGGAAGGGGACTGTGCATGCGTGATGCAATTCCCAAAGGCTTTCTTAGAAAGCCGGGGATTTGCTCCGCATGAGGGCTTTGTCGGTGTTGACGTCACCCATATGTGAGGACTGATTCCTGCTGTCCCTGGAGAACACCTTTTACAGGTGAGTAACTACGCTATCCCTAACAACTTATTCGGCCAGAGTTACCATCTGACCTTCGCCTAGGCACTATAGCTGTTTTTTGAAGGGGAGACTTATCAAGAAATTCTTTCAAATGCCAAGGTTTCATCAAAAGAATTATAGTGAACATTTCATTAGATACCCCAGAAAAAAATTGCCTACCATTAGTAATAACCCTCTGATGGAGCTGTAGAAAAAAACCTGCATTTCTGAGGTCAGAAAACCCCAAATCTTTTGTTTCATAAACAGCACATTTCTATTTTGAGAAAATAAAAACACGTTTGAATTGTTATCACTCAAAAAAAAAAAAAGGCGACTTTCATGAACTTTCTCTTGTGTTATCTCCAGCATATTAGTTACATCAAGACTGTCTGCCAAGACTTGAGCCAAACTCCCCACCGTATCTTCTTCCACATTAGCATCAGATCTTCTTTTAAATGGCAGATAAAATACTTTGAAGCATGGCATCCATAGGCATATTCAGACAGTCTAGAATATTTTTTTAATTCACAGAGGCCAGTATTTGAGATGTGTAAATATTAACAATCTAATTTTTAGTTGTCTTTCTTTATAATCCAAAAATTCTACCTTTTGGGATAATGCCAGGCAGTCTGGAATCAGTTTTGATTAAGAAACTTGCAATTCACCCTGTCCAATCTCTCTTTCGCTAGGAGAGCATCCCAGGCCCTCAGGAACTTACTACATGATGCTCCATGTTTCCCACGGAGTATTGTTAAGTCCACAGTCTTGTTCAAAACAGCTGCTTCTAAGCTAACAATTGCATGTCAAATCATATCTGGCGTAATTACTTCTGAATTCTCCAATCTCTTCACCTCTGCCAGTATCAAGGGTCTCTTTGGTATCTGGATGCCCAGGTCTTAGTGAGAATTCTCTGAAAGAACTACAGACACTACCACACCTTCACCTTGTCCCGATTCCAGCACAGCTGGAGGCAAACGCCAGAGCATTTTTCAGGTAGTACATGCCAGTACTAAGTACTGGTACCTTTTCTACTTTCTCCTTACTATTACCCTGTTGGTCACAGAACATAAAAAGTGCAGCCAAGCACTGCCCCATATCTACTGTTAAGTAGCCAATTAGCCCTACTAAAACAAAACATGGAAGACATGTAGTTAAGTGTAGTCTTCTCCCTGCCCAGATCATACCCACTTAAATTCCTAGCAGGACAGGGTTACCTTCTCAGCTGCCCCAGTCCTTTCCTCCTCTCCCCAACCCAAGGTGGCCTTGTCTGCCAGTGCTCTTAAATTTTAGAGAGCAGCAGTAGTAGCATGCACTGTAGGGTCTCTGTATAGATGTAAAGCTTCCTGTCACTGGGCGCACCACTTGCTTCAATCCCTATGCTTCCTGTCCAAAGGCTTTTTGATGAAATACAGCTTTTAAAAAAATTTCTTGTGCAATAGTTTTGCTGGACATTTGTTCAAAGAAGATTGGTGTTGGCATCGAAGATTGGTGTTTATCTTGGAACAATAGAGAAACCTGGGACTATAAATTGAGCACGAATAGTGCAATTGAAGAAGAGTTTTAAAAATAATAGGGTTTTTTATAATGAAATAAGTGATAGCAAAAGAAACATCTTCCCAGTAGTTCCTCATATTAATTGGTGACGGCAGTACGGGTGTTAAGCTTAGAAAAATTTCTTGCATTCCAGGGTGGTTGCTGATGTTGTTGAAGCGCTAATGCTCAAACAAACTCTTTGAAAAGCATCTAAAGCGCGGTGTGAAGCTGAAACCCCCTGGTCTATTAACAACATCACTTACTAACATAATTTTCAACACTGGTGCTGACATTAACCTTAGTATTTACACCGTTTAGATGTCCATATGAAATTTGTTTTCCACTAAAGAAATTTGTTAAATTGGTGTGATATTTTACTGTTTGTCAATTATAATTCACCCCGCAAGGACCAAATATATTTTTTGTCCTGTCCAAAGGAAGCAACATGGGAACAGGTAGCACTGCATCTGTACAATGGCCAAGGAAGCTTGGGGAGCCAGGATGGGTGGAAGTGAGAGAGATGAAGAAGAAAAGCAAAAGATGGAGAAAAACAAGGAGGGAAGAGTGGGGGAAAATGATAGAGCAAAGGGATAGAAGAGAATTTATGGAGCAGTGGGGGGAGGTAAGGGAAGGAAGAATGAAAAAGAGGAACTGAATGAGGAATGGAGAAGAGATGAAGGCAGGCATGTTTAAAGGTGAGAAGGTAGGGAGGCACAGGTGAGAGGAGTGAGAGATGAGGGACAGGTGTATTTGTGGAGGAAGAAGGGACCAGGGTATGTATGTGAAAGACATGTGTGTTAGGGCCTGAGATACATGGATCACAGATTGGGGAAGTGTTTGTTTGGAGGGGATGCTTGAGAAAATGAGGGGGAAGGGGAAGGGTATGGTAAACTATAGGATAAAGAGAAATGGAAGTAAAAAAAATAAAATAAAATGACAAAGGGGACCTTGGAATGAGATCTGCAAGAAAAGAAAGACAATAGCGCAGAAAGCTCTAGAAGCAATTCTGAGAAAATAGAATGGCTATGAGGGGGTAGGAAATGTGGAAAATGGAAAATGATCTGTTTTGTCCCTATAAAATTCCTTTGCTGCACTGGAAAATTACGATGCTCATAAAATGAAATCTGAGGAGGAGCCAGAATTGAACAGCTAACTCAAGGCAAACAAAATCCCCAAAGCACTGACAAAAACCTTTCAGAGCAGAACATGCTTACTACTAGGCGATCTTCATTATTAGAGGCATTGATTTGAACATAGTCCAGGATTTCCAAATGGTAAAATTCATTTTAAAAACCTCAGGAATACAAACTAAATATTAAGCATTATAAGTGAAGAATGTAAGGGCTCTAAATAGATGTTATAATTACCTGAGGATCAATGACTTGGCCAAAAACAGCACCCTTTTGTAGCACAGAGAGAATTCCATAAGTTGTAGGGTGGGGCTGAAGTCTATGGAAAGACCTCTAATTTTCAGAAGTACTACCTACTTATGAAAAGTAAGGCCACATCATACAGGCAATTTCAATAAGTGAGTTAAAACTTGGGTTTAGTTGCATTGGGGGCTGCGGCAATATATGGCGAGGCCTACATCTATCTGTGGCAGAAAACGGATCTTAAGTGAGAAATTCGGGCAATATGTTACTAGGTGTTTAAACTAGAGGATGGGGGTGGCTCATGGAAGCAGACAAGTCCAAGATGTCACCTCTAGCAAAAAGCAAGATATCAGTGGGAAATAAATATAACAAAATAAACCATCTTAGCAACTCACTTCTCAGCAACAAAGTAGAAGAGGAGACCAGATAAAAGGCTATACAGAAAATGGGATAGCCCAACAAAAAAAAAAATAGTTGGAAAGCAATGGCCACAAATGCTTGCAGTCTAAGCAACAACAATTCTGGATCTGTAAGCTTTAATGGTGCAGGCAGACTTAGATATTGTCAATGTTATGACAATATGGTTCATTGAGTCCCATGAGTGGGCATGGCCATACTGGGCTATAATATCTTTAAGGATAGAGATGGCTGAAAAGGAGGAGGAATAGCCATTTTTGTAAGAGTCCATATTAAAGTGACAGCAGTGCAGGGAGCTTGGGGAAAGGAGGAAGCAATATGGTCCATCTTGGAATGAGAAGAGAAAACTTCCATCTACACAGATGTTGTCTACAGATTTCCATCTTGCAGAGAAACTGGACAGTAATCTGGCCATGGATATGCAAATGTTGGGAATGAAAAGGAGCGCTCTTGCCTGGGAGATTTCAACCCGCAAATCAATAATTTTGATTGTAAACCATTTAGACAAGCATAAAACAAATATAATAAACAACCCAGGTAAAATAACAGAACGATGACAAAAAAAGAATAAAGAATCAAAGTAGAATAACCTACAATGACAAAGGAAAAGCAGGCACTCAAATCTTTAAATGTGCATGTCCGAAAGATTATTTGCACGCAGTATGTTGAAAAAGGTAGCAGACTACCAGTGAAAATATTAATATGCTAAAGAAAAGCATGATGGCAAATTGGGTAATGTATAAGTTAGTCCCAATAATTGCTTCAGCTCCTCTAAAAGAGAGTTAAGACATGAAAGCCAGACATGACTCTGTTTTGTGGGATTGTTCCATTACAGATCAAGTGGTAACTCCTTCCATAGACACAGGACTAGCCCTGCCACTTGGTGGTCAAGGTGTCCGTCTAGGGCAGCACAATTTCAGGAGTGGCATTGGTGTCAATGTGGATCATGTGGCAGAAGTAAGCAGTAGTTTAAAAAACCCTATTAGTGCTGCCTAGTTCTGTGGCTGTTGCTGCACCCCTCAGCAGCACTAAAGATGACATGGCCTCAGAGCACATGTACGCACTTGAGCTCTGTCCCTTTCTTCCGAGTTTCCTACTTTGGAGTGGGCGGGCCTAGAGCGCACACATGTGCTCAGAGACCCTGGCTGGTTGCCCAGAGTTGTCTTTAGTGCTGTCAGCAGGGACAGTAATGGAGCCCTTGATAGCAGCCACAAGCGACCCTTTAGAGGAGAGTGGAGGGGAGAGGAGATGCTGGACACCAGAGGGAAAAGTAGGGAAGGGGAGCAGCAATCTAAAGAAAAGATGCTGGATTCTTGGGAGGGGGTAGGGAAGAGGAAGGGATATGTTGGATGTTTGGAATTGGGTAGGGAAAGGGAGATGTTGACTATGGGACTAGGAAAAGGGGGGGGGGGGGAGGTGGCGGCGGCACAGGACCCTGGGCCACCTGAAAGGTGCATGGCTGAAGGTTTGCCTAGGGCGGCAGATACTCTTGAGCCAGCTCTGCATAGACATTACATTACAGTAAAGATGGTACATCTGGTAGCTTCTAGCTGCAGTTTGATGAAGGAAGGGACCACTAGCAAGCTCTGTTGTAATGAGTGCAGCATACTCAAAGCAGTGTATCAGATCAACAGACTCTCAAGAAAGACAGGGAGTCCTGAATAAAAAAAAATCTGTTAAGGCCCAATTTAGCTGTATAACTGTTAGTGTTCGTTTTTAAAGTCAATTGAGGCCCTGCTTAGCTGCAAAACTTTAGGGCATGTTTAGTAAAAATTTTAAGAAACGTTAAGATCTCCAGCAACAAGCAGGAATGAGTCTTCACATATGGGTACATCGGTACCGACGGCGCCTGCATGGGAACGCTCCCCAGCGTCCAATCAGAAAGCTTTTGGGAGCATCCCACAGCGCCTGCGTGCTGCCTTCCCGCCTTTCCAACTGTCTCTCCTCAGTTCTTTTTCTGCGGAGCCAGCAGGTCGTGTTCCTGTCACCGCAGAAGAATTTTCCTTATTTTTTCTTTATTTCTTTTCTGTCGTGTCTGCCTTCCTCGACGCTATACTGGTACCGCCGGTTCTTATTCTTTTCTTTAAAAAAAAAAAAAGACCTTTTTTCCATTTATTTTTCTTCAAGTGTACTTCAGTTTTGGGCCTTAGCCCCAAAACCCTTTTCCTTAAATATGGAAAAGCCTGCCTCAGGATTTAAGAAGTGCACAAAATGTGGCGGTACTATCTCCGTCACCGACACCCATGACTGGTGTCTAAAGTGTTTAGGCCCGGACCATTCCATTAAAGATTGTTTGTCCTGTTCCATGATGTCTAAGAGAGGTCGACAGAATCAAGCTGCCAAGCTCAGTACCCTGTTTCCCTCTGATGCAGCTTCCGTGGCATCGACGTCTTCCAGGGCTGCTTCTTCCTCACATGGGTCTCAGGTAACTAAACATAAATCCAGCCGGTCCTCGAAGGGCAAATCTCCTTCTAAGCATCGAGACGCCCCTGGCCTTGCCCTCGAGGATTCTGCACCGGCAAAATTACCCTGGCGGGAGGCTTCGGCTTCTAAAGCATCATCGGGGTTCCAGGATGATCTAGATGACGTGGCCTCAACAGATCTCCTGGTGCCATGCTCTGGGGTACCGGTGGCTTCCACCGGTACCGACGTCCAGGCATTGGCGGCATCGATGGATCAGAGGATTCTGTCCATCGAACGCAGTCTGGCGGCTTTCCTTGTGGCATTGACGCCCGTGGTACCTCAACAGACTACTCCGCCGGTACCGGCTCCGGTATCGCCATCGCCACCGATTCCGGTACCGGTGGCATCGACATCGGCATCAGTGTCAGCTATGCCGGTACTCTGCCCTCAGCAGCCCCCTGGTACCGGTGATTCCTGATTCCGATCCCAGTCGGTAAAGGTATCAGGCTTTGCAAGAGCATCCCGACAGACGATACTTCGATTCCTCCGATGAAACTCTGAGGATTCTGAAGAGTCTGTCGATGCAGCGATGCTTCTTCCACAGGAGGAGTCCTCTCCTAAACGAAGGATGTCTCCTCCAAAGGACTTGTCTTTTCAAGACTTTATCAGAGAGGTGGCTCGGGGCCTCTCTATTACAGTAGCCCCAGAGTAAGAGCCTAGAGCTAAGGAGTTAGATATTCTACAATATCCTAAAACTCCTAAAGAGGCAGCTACCTTGCCTATTCATGAGATTCTGTATGATCTCATGTTAAGGATGTGGGAAGCACCTCTAACCACCTCTCCTCATTCTCACAGGTTGGACACCATGTATCGTGTCCCTCCTTGTCCAGGTTTCCATAAAACTCAGCTTCCTCACCACTCTATTGTGGTTGAGTCTGCAATGAGAAAGATTAGACGTGCCAAGAGACATGCCTCTAATCCTCCAGGATGTGAATGTAGAACCCTGGATGCTTTTGGTAGAAGAGTCTTCCAAGCTTCCATGCTTGCTGCGAGAATTAATTCTTATAGTCTCTACATGGGAATGTTCTTAAAAGAAGTCACTGACCATTTGCAGACTTTAAGTCCTTTTATGTCTGACAGTAAAAGGCAAGAATTTCTCACTGGGCTCAAACATGCCCAGGATATCTCCAAATTCTCCAACTGTGCAGCTTTCGACTCCTTTGAATGCATAAGCAGAGCCTCAGCTATAGCTATAGATGCACGTAGGATTGCTTGGCTTCAAGCATCTGATTTGGAGACCTGGGTCCAAGATGAATTGGGAAATATCCCTTGTACAGGTGAGAATCTGTTTGGCTTTTGCTTGCCAATCTCTACCAATCTTGGCTGCTTTGGATAGACTATCAAAATCTACTGCTGCTCCTGCTAAGAAAAGGTTGTTCAAGAAAACACCTTTTTCTAAAAAGGGAAGATCCTATCCTGCTTATAGTCAGAGAGCATCTTCTGCAGCTCAGTTTCCTTCCAAACGTCAGCAATCCTCCAAACAGACCAAGGCAAAGGCTGCGAGTCCTGCTCCAGCCCAGCAATCTCAGCCCCCTCAGGGCCTTTGACTCTCTGCTAGAGAACTTAGCCTTCCTGGCTCTAGAAGGACCAGAGTCTTCCACCATTCCAGGAAGGTTATGTCACTTTGCTCCCAGATGGGGGCAAATCACAGCAGAACATTAGACACTCTCCATCATAAGAGAGGGGTACAAACTTCATTTTTCCAGCTTGCCCCCTCTCACAAGAGTGCACCTCTTCAATTCTCCAACCTCCCTCCTCAGCCTGTTAGAGCAGGAGGTTGCCACTCTTCTAGCCCAGGGGGCAATAGAGGAAGTGCCTTCTCAACAACAGGGCACAGGGTTCTACTCGCACTATTTTCTTATCCCAAAGAAAACAGGGGGCTTCAGACCCATTTTAGATCTCAGAGAGTTGAACAGATTCCTAGTCAAAGAGAAATTCAAGATGGTTTCTCTAGGAACTCTGCTGCCATACCTTCAGAGTCAGGATTGGCTTTGTTCTCTAGATCTCAAGGATGCGTACACTCGCGTTCTCATCCATCCAACTCACAGAAGATTCCTTCGGTTACTTTTCCAGGAGAAGCACTATCAATACAGAGTGCTTCCCTTTGGCCTGGCCTCTGCACCAAGGGTGTTCACGAAATGCATGGCAGTGGTCGCTGCTTTTCTGCGCACCCTGGGAATATTTGTCTTCCCTTATCTGGACGACTGGCTCATTCGAGCTCCCACTCAATCAGAGGCCAAGACTGCTTTAACCTGCACAATGCGTATCCTTCAATATTTAGGGCTGGTAATAAACATCCCAAAATCCAATTTGATCCCTACTCAGTCCCTGGAGTTTATAGGGGCGCTACTGGATACCACAAAGGCAAGGGCCTATCTTCCCCAGGCCCGTTGCCTTCGTTTGATGCAGTTAGCTTTTCAAGCAGAGTCAAAACCCCTTCTAATTGCTCGAGAAATGTTACAGTTGCTAGGCCACATGGCATCCACCGTCCATGTGGTACCATATGCTCGCCTTCACATGAGAGCAGCTCAGTGGACTTTATCCACCCTATGGACCCAGGCATTAGGCTGCCTGTCAGACAAAATAGCAAACACAAGTCGCCTCATTTTGTCCCTCCAGTGGTGGAAGTCCCCTCAAAATCTGTTGCTGGAGTGTCCCTTTCAAAAGCCTCTACCCCAGGCAACACTTACAGCAGATGCTTCTCCAATGGGCTGGGGAGCTCATCTTCAGGACCTCTCCACCCAGGGCATCTGGTCCCCACAGGAGACTTGTCTACATATCAATCTCTTGGAACTCAGAGCAATCTTCCTTGCTCTGCGAGTTTTCCACATCCTGCTCAGCCACAAGACAGTCCTTGTCCACACGGACAATCAGGTAGCCATGTTCTATATAAACAAGCAGGGAGGAACTGGCTCTCTGTCGCTTTGCAACGAAGCTCTGCGACTATGGGCCCTCGCCAGAGAGCATCACATTCATCTTCTGGCAGTCTCTCTTCCAGGTGTTCAAAACTCTTGGGCAGACAGATTCAGTCGGATTCTGCTTCCACACGAGTGGTCCTTACATATGGACCAGGTATCCAAGATTTTTCAAATTTGGGGAACCCCGGACATTGACCTCTTTGCAAGTCCGTGGAATGCCAAACTTCTCCGGTTCTGTTCCAGAACTCCGGCTCAGGGGGCTCAGACAAGGGATGCTTTCCTCCTTCATTGGGGTCAAGACTTCCTGTATGCCTTTCCACCCATTCCCCTAATTCCCAAAACCCTGTTCAAGTTTCAGAGAGACAGAGGCCACATGATTCTCATAGCTCCACATTGGCCACTGCAAGTGTGGTTACCCTCTGCTTCTACATCTCTCTCAAGCTCCCTCCCTAGAGTTAGGGTCTGCTCCAGACCTCCTCTCTCAGGAGGACGGAAAGTTGTGGCATCCCAATCCCCAGTCTCTGCATCTCAGGGCTTGGTTGCTGAAGGCCTAGATCTCCAGGATCTTCATCTTTCTCAACAAGTGAAAGATGTTCTTTATGCTTCCAGAAAACCTTCCACTAGACGTTCTTACGCCTTCAAGTGGAAAAGGTTTACCATCTGGTATTCTGAAAAGGGTCTTAACCCCCAGGCCATACCTCTGGAATCGTTGCTGGAGTATCTCCTTCATCTGTCTAATGCAGGCCTTAAGACAAATTCAGTAAGAGTCCATCTGAGTGCTATTGCAGCTTCCCTCAAGCCTCTAAATGGACAACCTCTTTCCTCTCATCCCCGTGTAGCAAGGTTCATGAGAGGCCTCCTTTTAACAAAGCCTCCCATTAGACCACCTCCGGTGGCATGGGACTTAAATTTGGTTCTTGGTCAGCTTATGAAGCCGCCTTTTAAACCTTTAGCTACTACCTCCTTGAAATACCTTTCTTGGAAGGTTATCTTTCTCATTGCAATCACATCAGCACGCCGCATCAGTGAATTGCAAGCACTAGTAGCTAATCCACCTTATACAAGGTTCCATCATGACAAGGTGGTCCTTAAGACTAATCCACACTTTATGCCTGAGGTGGTCTCGCCCTTTCACCTCAACCAAGAGGTCTACCTACCTGTCTTTTTTTCCAGGGCCTCATGCATCAAGTGCAGAGAGGAATCCTCATACCCTGGACTGTAAAAGAGCTCTAGCTTTTTACTTAGAGGATACAGCAACATAGAAAGTCTTCTCAACTCTTTGTTGCTTTTGATTCTTCTCATTTGGGACAACCAGTCTCCAAGAGAACACTTTCCAACTGGATTGCCCAATGTATTTCTTTCGCCTATCAGAGCAAGAACATTTCTATGGAGGGCCATGTCACAGCTCACAATGTGAGAGCCATGGCAGCCTCAATGGCTCATCTGAACTCTGTGTCTATCGACGACATCTGTCGAGCAGCCACTTGGGCCTCGGTTCATACCTTCACAGCCCATTACTGCTTGGACAAGGACTCCCGCCGGGTTGCCTTGTTTGGTCAGGCTGTTCTCAAACACCTGTTCCATACTTAATCAACTCCTACCCACCATCCTTCATGGGATGCCAGAGATCCAGGTGGGGAAGTGCAGCCCTGTCCCAGGGACGCACAACTTATGGGCTCTCTCCCTTGCATCAAAAGCTAGGGAGTCCCCATATGTGAAGACTCATACCTGCTTGTTCCTGGAGATAGCACAGTTACTTACCTGTAACAGGTGATCTCCGGCCTCAGCACCAAGAGTGTTCACGAAATGCATGGCTGTGGTAGCAGCATTTCTCCGCACTCTAAGGATATTTGTCTTCCCCTACTTAGGCGAATGGCTCATTCGAGCCCCATCAGCGTCAGAGGCCAGGACTTCCCTATCTTGCACAATGCGTATTCTTCAGTATTTGGGTCTGGTCATAAACATCCCAAAATCCAGTCTAACTCCCACTCAGTCTCTAGAGTTCATAGGAGCTTTGCTGGATACCAAAAAAGCAAGGGCCTATCTTCCCCAGGCCCGTTGCCTTCGCATGGTGCAGTTAGCTTCTCAAGCAGTGCTAAAACCTCATCTCACTGCCCGAGAAATGTTACAACTATTAGGCCACATGGCATCTACAGTGCATGTGGTTCTTTATGCTCGCCTCCATATGAGAGCAGCCCAGTGGACTTTATCCACTCAATGGACCCAGGCATCAGGGTGCCTGTCAGACAAAATAGCAAACACAGATCATCTTATTTTGTGTCTCCAATGGTGGCAGTCCACTCAGAACCTGTTGCTAGGGTCCCCATTTCAACAACCTTTACCCCAGGCAACTCTCAACAGATGCTTCACCAACGGGTTGGGGAGCTCATCTGCAAGACCTCTCCACCCAAGGCACTTGGACTCCACAGGAGACTCATCTACATATCAATCTCTTAGAGCTCAGAGCAATCTTCCTTGCTCTTCGAATGTTCCACATCCTGCTCAGCTACAAGACAGTTCTCATTCATACGGACAATCAAGTAGCCATGTTCTACGTGATCAAGCAGGGGGGAAAAGGCTCTCTGTCGATTTGCAACAATTCTTTGCGACTATGGGCCCTCGCCAGAGAGCATCAGATTCATCTCCTGGCAGTGTATCTTCCAGGCATACAAAACTCTTGGGCAGACAGACTCAGTCGAGTTCTGCTTCCACAGGAATGGTCTCTACATGTAGACCAGGTGGCCAAGAGTTTTCAAATTTGGGGAACCCCGGACATAGACTTCTTTGCAAGTCTGTTGAATGCCAAACTTCCCTGGTTCTGTTCCAGAATTCTGGCTCAGGGCTCTCAGGCCAGGGATCCTTTCCTCCTTCACTGGGGGCAAGACTTCCTTTATGCCTTTCCACCCATTCCCCTAATTCCCAAAACCCTGTTCAAGCTTCAGAGAGACAGAGGGCATATGAGTCTCATAGCTCCACATTGGCCGCAGCAAGTGTGGTACCCTCTGCTTCTACATCTCTCTCAAGCTTCCTCCCTGGAGTTAGGATCTGCTCCAGATCTCCTGTCACAGGAGGACGGAATGTTACGGCATCCCAATCCCCAGTCTCTGCATCTCAGAGCTTGGTTGCTGAAGGCCTACATCTTCATGATCTTAACCTCTCTCAGCAAGTAAAGGATGTCCTTTATGCTTCCAGGAAGCCTTCCACAAGACGATCTTATGCTTTTACGTGGAAGAGGTTTACCATATGGTGCTCGCAGAAGGGTCTTAACCCCCTTGCGATACCTCTGGAATCATTACTGGAGTATCTCCTTCATTTATCCAATGCAGGACTTAAGACTAACTCAGTAAGAGTCCATTTGAGTGCTATTGCAGCTTCTTTCCAGCCTCTAAATGGACAACCTATTTCCTCCCATCCTCTTATAGCAAGATTTATGAGAGACCTTCTTCTAACTAAGCCTCCCATTAGGCCACCACCGGTGGCATGGGACCTAAACCTGGTTCTTGGTCAGCTCATGAAGCCACCTTTCGAACCCTTAGCTACTACCTCATTGAAATTCCTTTCTTGGAAAGTTATCTTTCTCATTGCAATCACATCAGCACGTCGCATCAGTGAGTTGCAGGCACTAGTGGCTGAACCACCTTATACAAGGTTCCATCATGACAAGGTAGTCCTTAGGACTCATCCACACTTTATGCCAAAGGTGGTCTCACCTTTTCATCTGAACCAAGCGGTCTACCTGCCTGTGTTCTTTCCAAGGCCTCATGCATCAATTGCAGAAGGGAATCTTCATACTTTGAACTGTAAAAGAGCTTTAGCCTTTTACTTGCAAAGAACACAGCAACATAGAAAGTCCTCTCAACTCTTTGTTGCTTTTGATCCTTCTCATTTGGGACTTCCAATCTCCAAAAGAACACGGTCTAGCTGGATTGCACAGTGTATTTCCTTTGCCTATCAGAGTAAGAATCTTCCTCTGGAGGGCCATGTCACAGCCCACAACGTGAGAGCCATGGCAGCTTCAATGGCTCATCTGCACTCTGTGTCTATTGACGATATCTGTCGAGCAGCCACTTGGGCCTCGGTTCATACCTTCACAGCCCATTACTGCTTGGAAAAGGACTCCCGCCGGGATGCCTTGTTTGGTCAGGCTGTTCTCCAACACCTGTTCCATACCTAATCAACTCCTACCCGCCATCCCTGGTTGGATGCCAGAGATCCATGGAGGGAAGTGGAGCCCTTTCACAGGGACACACAACTTCCTGGGTCTCTCCCTGACATCTAAAGCTAGGGAGTCCCCATATGTGAAGGCTACATTCCTGCTTGTTCCTGGAGATAGCATAGTTACTCACCTGTAACAGGTGATCTCCGGGAACAGCAGGAATTTTATCTTCACAACCCACCCACCTCCCCTAGGAGTTGTATCTCTCTATCTTTCCTTTCCCTCTCTCTCTTTGTCTCAGCTATAAAACTCAACTGAGGAGAGACAGTTGGAAAGGCGCGAAGGCAGCATGCAGGCGCTGTGGGATGCTCCCAAAAGCTTTCTGATTGGACGCTGGGGAGCGTTCCCGCGCAGGCTCCGTCGGTACTGACGTACCCATATGTGAAGACATATTCCTGCTGTTCCCAGAGATCACCTGTTACAGGTAAGTAACTGTGCTTTCCCCCATTCATTTTATTTCTATGGGCACAGTGACTAGAAATTTTCTAGAAAACTTAGCCTATAAAGAGAAAATGTTTGCAAAGGTCCTTTCCTGTTAAGAGGTTGGAGAAAACTGTCATCTCCAGGAACAAGCAGGAATGTAGTCATCACATATGGGGTATCGTCAGTACCGACAGAGCCTGTGCGGGAACGCTCCCCAGCGTCCAATCAGAAAACTTTTGGGAGCATCCCACAACGCCTGCGTGCTGCCATCCTGCCTTTCCCAACTGCCTCTCTCCAGTTCTTCTTTTTCCGCGGAGCCAGCAGGTCGTGTTCCTGTCACCGCAGAAGAATTCTTTTTTATTTCTTTCTTTTTTGTGGTCGCGTCTGCCTTCCTCGATGCTCTGCCGGTACCGCCGGTTTTTTCTTTTCTTACTTCTGTAAAAAAAAAAAATATATATATATTCTCTTTTTTCTTTTTCTTCAGGTGCACGCGCCTTTTTGGGCCTTAGGACCAAAAATGTTTTCCTTACCATGGAGAAACCTGCATCAGGTTTCAAAAAGTGCACCAAGAGTGGCGGTACCATCTCCGTCACCGACACCCATGAATGGTGTCTAAAATGTTTAGGTCCTGACCACTTAACCCACTAGAGAAAGTAACCTGAACTGCATTGCAGATTGTTCTCTAGCAGCCCTACTGGGCAAACTGGATTTACCATGCCTATCTTTATCTGTCATCCAATATATTACATTGGGGGTGGGGGGTGGGGGTGGTGGGGGAGAGAGAGACAATCCCTCCCACTTTTGAGCATCGATGTGGACTAAGCAAGGTACTTCCACAGGGGCCTACATTCTCAGAAGCTTTTCTAGTACTTTCTGAGCTCTAAAGGAGCTACTTTGTCCTGTAACAGTCAGTTGACATTGTCTACTTGTGTGTCTGGTTTATCCTTCTGCTTTGTCCCTCTGTGATTAAACGCATTACCTGCATAAAAATGTAGTGTGATTGAGTAAAGGAGGGTGAGGGTTAGGTCAGGTGAGGAGTAGTACACCTGGTGATTGCATTTTCAAATCACCATGCATACTTTCTGGAGTGTACTTCACATGCACTTCGATGCAAGTGAAACATGCAGGTATTTCATAACTGTGTTGTGTGCTCTAGCATTAATTTCCAAAGAGAAAAACCATGAGGATTTCTCTTAGAAAATAACTTGTAATTTGACTTAGAACCTTGCAAACAGTATCTAAATTTCTCTGTCTAAGAACATAAGATATGCCATACTGGGTCAGACCAAGGTCCATCAGGCCCAGTATCCTGTTTCCAACAGTGGCCAATCTAGGTCGTACTGTGGTGAGGAATGCTCTCCAGAAGAGACGGAGATAGGGGAAAATCCTGGTAGAAGTAATGAAACAGCACTAGCACACAGGATTTCCAATGCAGAGTTGGAAAAACACAGCTCTCTGCTGAGCACAGGACACACCCCAGCTCAGGGGAGGAGACGGGCTTCTGCACTGATTGGGCACGCTCGGGGGAAGGTCAGGGCGTGCCGGGAAATGAAGCCCTTTTAAATCCCCAAGCAGAGAGGGAAGAGGAGAAGAGGAAAAGAGAAAAGGAGGAAAGAGAGAGAGAGGGAAAAGGAAGGAGGAAAACGCTAGAACCCTGGAGCAAGGCAGAACCTTGGAGCAGTAAACCTTGGAGCCAAGCACACTCTGAGAAAGAACCTTACTACAAGGTAGAGCTTGGGCATGGGAGGGCTAGCAAATTCAGAACATGGAAAGAAGGTATCTGGTCTGGTAGCAAACAAGGCTACAGAAGCAAGGAAGTGAAGCAGGAAGAAAGCTTTTCAAAGAGAAATTCACAGAGCAGAGGAAATAGCAGTAAGGCTGCTGAGTTCTTGAACCAGAGAGACTTCTGGAGGAAAGGTGCCAGTTCTTATTCAAACCCTGCTAAAGGTAAAGCTGACTTTTCTACTTTTAATGCTTTACTAGAGAAACCTTTTATTTGTGCTAACCATCAC
Source organism: Ichthyophis bannanicus (assembly GCA_033557465.1). NCBI lineage: Eukaryota > Metazoa > Chordata > Amphibia > Gymnophiona > Ichthyophiidae > Ichthyophis > Ichthyophis bannanicus. Next base: position 159,087,764 of record CM066033.1, read on the forward strand.
AAGGTAAACCCAGCTGCAGAAGCTGATAGCAAGTGGGGGAAGGGTGTCACCCTTACCAAAGACTTTCACACGGATAAAGAGCAGTTACAGGCTGAATTGCTTTTAAAACAGTTTCAAGAGTTTCTGGAACTGAGGTCAGGGAAGCTTAGGAGGCCTGACAGAGACAGCGATAGCCTTAGCTCTGATGAATGCATGCAAGTGGATAATTACCTGCCTGCCTTAGAAGCAGACCCTTCTCCAATGGATTGCTCAATCTGCCTCAAAGAAGACAGCAATGTAAGAAACCCTTGAACACTGTATGAAAAGAATACAAGGAGTTGGCTGTACTTGCTGCCAAGCTAAAAGGTTTACAAATTGTTTTCATTTGTTGTTTTGAGAAGCCACGCTGTGGAAGGAACAGCTGTTTGTTTGGTGCTGCAATAATTCTGAAAGACCACATGAGGCACTGCTGAGTTAAAGCTGCTGTGATTGTGAAGAGCCAAGTAGAAGCTAACTTAATTTCAGTTGTACTTCCTATGTTCCTGGTTTCAGCTGTTTGGGTTGAAGTTGCACCTTTTGCGTTATGTACCATTGAATTTTGATGCGCTGGAAAATATCCCCACAACAATAAATTTTCTTGCAGCCTTAACATTCGTGTCACGACTACAATTTAATCCTGAAGGAAATACAAGCACACTACAAGTCCCAGAATTCCCAGGCGCCAGTACAAGCTTCATTCCTCAGGGACATTACAAGGCTACTCCTGCCTGTAAGCTCTCGGGCCAGGGCAGGAGCGTCGCAGTACGTACCTAGCAGTTTCCCCAAAAGACACAGGTTCCACAATGCTTGTACTGGGTCAAGCATTGCTATCCTGGGTCCCTTCTTAATAATGGTTTATGGACCTTTCCTCCAGTAACTTGTCCAAACCTTTTTTAAACCCAGCTATACTAACAGCCTTTACTACATCCTCCGGTAAGAAATTCCAGAGTTTGATTACATGTTGAGTGAAAAAATATTTTCTTTTATTAGTCTTAAATAGTTTGTCCTGTAGCTTCATTGCATGTCCCCTAGTCTTTCTATATTCTGCTAACAGAAACAATCGATCTGCGTTTACCTGTTCCACTCTGTTCATTAATTTATAGACTTCTATCATATCTCCCCTCAGCCGTCTCTTCTCCAGGCTAAAGAGCCCTAACCTTTTTAGCCTTTCTTCATAGGAGTGCTTACAGAGAACCTCCTAATGCCCAAACGCTACCCTTGTGATAAATGTAACCCTCCAATTGTACTGTCTAGATGTTCCCTTATGTTAAATGTAACCCTCCATTTGTGATGTGACCACTTTGATTGAAGGATAAGGTGGTATACAAATCTGTTTAAATAAATAAATATCAGAATTACTGATGAAATCCATTTCATTGAATACAGTCAACGAATAAGCTTCAAAATAGATAATGATATTTTAAGAAATGCAGAACACAGTTAACCCTCTTCTTGCTGAGACATTCATCACCTGCAGGCCGATGCAGAAAGCCAGTGCTAGAACTGCGCTGGATCGATTTTTAACTTTCCTGTCAACACATTCATTTTAACATGCGATGCAGGAAGGTTAGGGCATACAAATCCCCGCCGCTGTATCCTATGCATGCAAATGAGCCACCTCAGCTTTAAACTGGGAGAGCAAGCCAAACACATGCGCACAAGAAGTCTGCGCTAATTTGGCTTGCTTTCCAGGAACTGGGTGGCTAATTTGAATTTTTTTTTTTTAAACTTGGGGTGATTTCACATTTACTTTGGAGTGGGGGGTTCAAGGGCCACTAGACTGCCAGGTGATTACTTTGTCGGGGCAGTGTTTCGATGGCATCGGGGAAAAGCACCGGGAGCCATTAAACTACTGGTGGGGGCACGCATCAGAGGTTTACTTATGCTCAAACCCGGCAGTAAAACTTTGGCGCTATGGCTGGTTGTGAAATCCTCTGCGCCTCTCTGCATCAGGCATAGCCATGATTTGCATACCAGCCCAGCTGATTAAAATACATGTGAATAATTAGGATTCATTTAAATAGATTTAAATATGTGTGGTGTTAATTGGGTGCTAGTTTTTCTGTTAGTTTTTACGTCTATTTCTTGCATTTTAATGGATCGTAAAATATGCTTTAACGTAGCATTATGGGCTCATAAAGCCCACGCTAGCTTTCTGCATCGGCCTGTTGGATTGGATAGATAGTCCTCTTAGGGATTGCTTAGTATTCTGTTGACCAGATTACCACATTTTGAAGTAACATTTTAGCTATATCTAACTCCTGAAGAGCAAGACTACAACTAATATCTTTTTATTGTACTATACAAAGTCCACAGGTAAGTACATTGTAGTGCATTGGTTTAACTATTATATTTTAATATTACTTTTTGTAATATTTTCAGTGTACGCAGATCTATGGAAGACTGGAATGTTTGAGCGCATGTCGCTGCCAACAGATGAAGATGAGCACAGTATTGAAATGCATTTGCCTTACACTGCTAAAGCCATGGAAAGGTACAGTGTTTGTGCTGCATGAAGTTAATTTAAATTGTTTACTGTCTGATGGTGAGAATTGTCGTGCCCCCTTCTGTCCAGGCGGCTGCCTAGAGGAGGGGACGTGCCTTAATATAGTCCAGAGCTGGGGCTTCTGGGGATTGTAGTTGTGGGTTCAAATAATATTGAGGCCCGAGAGTTTAAGGCAAACACAGGAATATTTATTTTGGTTTTCCACTTTCCAAAAAGAGCCTTTAAAAGCTCAATGCATGGTAAACAAATTAATATAGGATTCTTTCTCCCAAAACCATGTTTTCTACAAAAGAAAAGACTTTTACATACAGCACCACATAGTAACTGTTTCTGTCAGGTTAAAACGTTTGTAGTTACTTTGCTTACAACTTCCAGCATTCAGAACAAAGCTTTAATTGCTTCCTTCAGCATTAAAGACATGTAGCTGTTTTAAAGTTCCAGCCTTCAGCATAAGGTTTTAGCTGCTTCACTCAACATAAAGCACGTGTAGCTGTTTCCTTCTTTTAAAGGCCACACCGGATTCTTGAGCAATACTGACTTAAACAACGTTCAGCCTGTTTTCTTTTCTGCTTTACCAGACAGTAAGATTCTAGGCCTTTCTCCTTTCAGTTACGACCATTACAGTGTCTTATGACATAAAGAACAGTCCATTATAGAAGACTCGGACTCCTGGTCAGATTCATAACATTCAGTTTGCATTTCTTCACCATCCGTGCTTTCCATATCCTGCTTTAATTCTCCCTGTATAAACTCAGGTTTAACCCCTTCTAGCAGCTCTAGTACTTTACTCCAATGAGACTTCTTTGCACACAGGCTTTTCAGCAGGCACGTGAAGCCTCTTCTCTCTCATTAAGTGGCACAGTGCCTCTAACTGACTTGAATTACTTTTAGTCACAGATTTACTCACGTTCCCTTTTGGAGCTGGCAAATATCCTATAGCTTCCTGGATTACTGCCAAAGTACGTTGCTCCTCGTCAGGACTTCTCTCAGCTATAAATCTCCTCCCTCTAGAGCCCAAAGCAGTATCTCCAGGAACAAGCAGGAATGAGTCTTCACATATGGGTACGTCGGTACCGACGGAGCCTGCGTGGGAATGCTTCTCAGCGTCCAATCAGAAAGCTTTTGGAAGCATCCCATCACGCCTGCGTGCTGCCTTCCTGCCTTTCCCAACTGCCTCTCCTCAGTTTTGGTTTTTCCGGGGAGCCGGCAGGACGTCCTCCTGTCACCGCAGAAAATTCTTCTTTTAATTCTTTAGTTTTCTTGTAGTTGCGGCTGTCTCCCCGACGCCACCGGTACCGCCGGTGTTTCTTTCTCTTTTCTTGTAAAATTTTTTCCTTTTAGGGAATATTTTTTTCTTCTGAGTGTCTTACGGTATTTCAGGCCTTCCAGGCCTCTCCATGTCCTTCATGGAACCGCCAGCCATTTTCTCCAAGAAATGTTCAAACTGCAGCGGTACAACTTTATTTTTAGACTCCCAAAATTGGTGTCTAAGCTGTTTGGGTCCTGACCTTTTTCCTCCCGAGCCCTCGGGCAACAGTATTGTGAGAAGAGGTTTTCAACATCGAGTTTCCCTCGATATGAGGTTCCCTTCCAACTTCAGGGCACCAACCATTTCTTCTTCTACACAGGATCAGGTAACCTGCAAACAGTCTGTTAAGAATAGCCAACCCTCGAGTGGTAGGTCTCATGCACAGCATGTAGACGGCTCCAGCCTTGCCCTCGAGGGCCCATTGGCTTCAAAACCCCGGCGGGAGTCTTCGGCCTCCAAAGCCTATGTGGTATGTTCACCCCCCACAGAACATACCTGAGCCGTGTCCGGTGGTGGCATCCGCTTCGAGCAGTACCGATACCCCGGCATCGGTACTGGTGTTGGATGAAACACTCCTCACCAGGGATAGTCGTCTGGCGTCCTCGGTACCTACGGACTGGTGCATACGTTCCAGACTGACTTTCCAGTATCGGTACCGGCACAGATACTACCTCCAACGTCGGTACCCTCCAGACATGCATCGATAAACTCGCTTCCTTCGATGCCGAGTCTGGAATCGATCTCCAGTCTGGAGGACTGGGTACCGACTCGCCTTGGTACCGGCTCCCGTCGGTACCGAAGGCTCAGTTCCGATGGTTCGGATCCACAACTCTCGGTTCCTCCGATGCCATTTGGGTTGCCACCGGCTGGGTTTCATCCATCGGTATCAGACACGGTACCGAAGTCGGTACCGATGTCTACATTATCCTCGATGCCCAGTTTGGAATCGATCTCTAGTCTGGAAGACGCGGTTCCGACACGCCTTGGTACCACGACCTGTCGATACCGGAGGCTCGGTGCCGAGGGTGACTGCCGAAAGTTTTCGGTTACCTCGGTACCGATTGAGCTGTCACCGATGGCTGTTCCGATGTCTGTCTGTGTCTGGTTCGGTTCCGATATCGGTACCGGTATCGGTACCTATATCCACTGTAGCATCGTGCCCAGCTCCTTCCATGCTTCTTTCAACAGGATCGCTCCCTTCTATACCAAGTTTGGAGTCGATACCTGGCATGGACGATGTGCTACTGACTGTCGATGGTCCTGACCTCCAGTACCAGCGTCCATCCATTAGGGATCCCATATTGCACCGTGCAGGATCCTATATTCCTATATGCCCAGATAGATCCTTCGGTGCCCAGGCTAGTTCCTCAGATCTAACCTGTTCAAGGGGGGTTCTCTTTGGAGATCCTTCTTTTCAGAGTTTCCTCTGGGATATGGCAAGATCACTTGCCATTTCTATCCCTGGACATGATCCTACACAAGGTTCTGTTTCTACCGAAGCAAAGGAAAACATAATGCTTCCTTTGCATCATTCCTTGCAGGATCTTCTTCTAGGAATGTGGGAAGCACCTTTAAGGGTACCCCCACCTTCCAGAGCAACTGATCTCCTATATCAGGTGCCCCCCTCTCCAGGGTTTCAAAAGACTCAACTTCCTCATCATTCCATTGTAGTGGAATCAGCAATGAGGCGGGTGAAGAGTAAGAAAAAGCATTCTTCTTATCCGCCAGGTCGTGAGTCTAAGACACTAGATTGCTTTGGACGTCAAACCTTCCAGACATCCATGCTTTCAGCAAGAATTCTCTCATATATTTTTTATATGAGTCTATCTCTTGAGGAGGTCACAAAGAAATTGCATCTTTTGACTCCGTTTCTTTCAGAACCCAAGAGTGCAGACTATTCCTCACTGCTTAGTCATATTCAGAATATCTCTTGGTTTCTTACTCGTGCTTCCCTAGACTCATTTGAGTCTGTTAGCAGGACCTCTGCCATAGCTATAGGGGCACGACGTAGAGCCTGGCTCCAGGCTTCAGACTTAGACAAATGGGCACAACAAAGACTGGGTAATACTCCTTGCACTGGAGAAAATCTCTTCAATAAGGAGTCTTTACGTCAGGTTACTCAGTGCTTCACTGACTTACCTGTTTCTAAGGGCTGTTCTATGCCCTCTTCTTTCCCAGTAGGTAGGAAATGTTCTACCAAACTTTCTTCCCCTAGGGGGAGAAGGTTTTATTCATCTTCTGCCCATCATACAGATGTTCCCAAACAGGGGAAACATCGCCCTGGTCTGAAGAATCTAAACTCTCACCGGGCTCAGCAAACCCAGCATCCGCAGGGTTTCTGACTAATCACATATTTTTTGTGCCTCTTCGGGTTTAGAACCTGCAGTTGGCTTCTTCTCAGTAGAAGCCTTCCACTGCTTCATTCTAAACTCTAGGCATGGATCTCTTTTCGCAAGACATCCATTTTTTTCTGTTATACGAGCTCTTAGGATGTTCATGCCTATAGGTCACAGCTCCTCCTCTTCCTCCTGCTAGGGAAAGAGGTTTGACAACTATCAAACGATAATTTTCTGTACCAGCATGAATTTTTCCTTTCTACAGACTTACCACATTGTAAGTCTCCATTCAGCTCCATCTTCTCTACCCTCTTATCAAGCATTTCCCCTGTAAGAGTGGTACTATTACACTGGAGGGCTTCTCTCCAGCCCTTCTAGTTTTGTCTCTAGTCCAATGTGGAGTTTTCCTCTCTGAGTTATTAACTCCTTCTTCTTTTTTGCTTTGGGGCAGCTTTCAGACAGGTCCAGAGTTTTCTTACTCCTGTTTTGTCTGTTCTTTCTGTTTTTTAACAGAAAGTTTATTTCTGATGTCTTACTAGCAGCTGCCCATGCAGGAGCCCTAGTGATTGGACCACTGGTTCTTCCCCACAGGCATCCAGAGTTGTCCTTCACTATATTCTTTCTGGCCTTAGTAGTGACTCCAAGACAGTGGATTCATCTTTCTTGGCAAATCTTATCACTACAGGCTTCTCAGATTGTTTTCTTTTCTTGCCATCTCCAATTCCCTTGGGTTTGGCAGCATAGTCGACCTAGGTACTGGGCAGCCAGTTCTATCTCCTAATTCTCCTACATTATGCTCTCTGCAATCTTACAGAGAAGCTTTCCACTATGGGCCCTTGCTAGAGAGCATTAGGATTTCCTCAAACAGCTGTCCTAGATGGTTGGAAAAGGCTCCCTCAGTCATGCCCCTCATGACTGGAAGGGTTCTTCTTACCCTACTATCTCCTTTCTAAAGCAAAGGACATGGGCCTTCTCTTACGTGAAAGCTTAAAGAGGAGTTCAATTCCCTCGTTTGGTCCTCAGGATTCCCACCGGGAATATGCTCTCTTTTTTTTTCCTTGCAGCTCGTCCTCATGGTATCCTAATGCTTCATGGACAGCGCATATTTAGCTAAAGAACGCATGATACCTTTTTTGCCCCTCAAGTAGGTCAACATGGTATCTCATTCCTATGCGTCTTCTGTCCATTTACCATGCCAGAGTTCTGGAGGACTCGGAACTTGCTGCCTGCAGACTGATATTATCCTCTGCTTTTCATGTAACCATCCTGGTTATTTCACTGACTAGCATTCTTGCAGCAATCTAGTCTGTTTTTTGTCCGGGAGATTTTCCCCCTGACTTCTTCCATCATAACCAGGGGGAATAGTTTCTCTATATATCTTCTCAAGTAGGTTCAACCTTCTTGTTAGAATATGTGAAGAGGAAAGATTCATCTATGTGAATATACTTTCTATAGGCATATCTCTGCTTAATTGCAGACACTTATATATAGGCCTATATTTTCATATCTATATCTATATATCTATCTATCTATAGATAGATAGATATAGATAGATATATAGATATGTCTGTCATACTTATCTATCTGACTGTCTATGCTCATATAGATATATATGTCTCTATATGATTCTGACAGTTGGGCTCTACCCATACCATGCTGTCCCAGCATGTTTGGGGTGCTACACACACAACCACTCCTGTGGTAGTTAACAACTTTTCTACCATAACCTGAAAGGTTTAGGTACCCCTGAAGCTCTCCATGTTCCCAGTATCTTTCCTACCTGACATCAGTTAGGAAAGACATTGCAGATCTTCAGTTATTCTGAGGCTAACGCCTCGGCCATCTTTCCTTTTCTTTTGGGATATAAGGGTTTTCCATACCCCTTCTTCCCACAAGGACTAGGCCTGTTTGTCCAAATCAGTCAGCCTTTTCCTCTTTTTGCTCCTATGAGTGAGCCACTCTGTAGCCAAAAGAGTTTGGGCTTTTTTCATAAAGCCTTCCGCTGACGGCTTACAGTTTTTGTACTACCCCAGTTTACCCCTGGGGTTACCTCTTACCTTTCACAATTTCTGACCTCCATTGTGTTTTCCTACAGTTTTATTACCTCTACTTTTGCAGTGAGGTCCTCCTTGAGGTTCCTCTACTGGATCCCCAGTAGATCTCATGAACCTCCATACGTTTGTACAATCCTGTTAGGGGAGGTCCATATTGCAGTATTTCATTTTCAATATATTTGTTGATAATTGTCATCCACACAAGGACTTCTTGTCTGAAGTCCTATGCTAGGTTAGCTGTCTTTTACAGCACCTTTCTGTTTCAACTCCTTCCCACCATCCTGAAGATGCCTGGCCATATGAGGTGTAGCATTTTCCAATCCATAACATGCTGGGACTCCAGGCATCTTAGCTTGGGAGTCCCCATATGTGAAGACTCATTCCTGCTTGTTCCTGGAGATAGCACAGTTACTTACCTGTAAGGTGATCTCTGGGAACAGCAGGAATAAGTCTTCACAACCCACCCACCTCCCCTAGGAGTTGTATTCTCTATCTCTATCTTTCCCTTCTCTCTCTCTCTCTCTTTGCCTCAGCTTTAAAACTTAACTGAGGAGAGGCAGTTGGGAAAGGCGGGAAGGCAGCACGCAGGCGTGGTGGGATGCTTCCAAAAGCTTTCTGATTGGACGCTGGGAAGCGTTCCCGTGCAGGCTCCGTCGGTAGTGACGTACCCATATGTGAAGACTTATTCCTGCTGTTCCCAGAGATCACCTGTTACAGGTAAGTAACTGTGCTTTCCCTGCAGCACTGGCTCCTCTCTGGGTTATGGCTTTTACCACTGAGAGCTCCACTGCATTCCTCAGCGTTCTCTGTGGTTAAACTTTTCCTGTGACTCGGTCTCACAGCTTCCTTCCCTCTGGAACCCTCTCTAGTGTTGTCCTTGGAAATACTCTTCTCTTCAGCTGCCCCGAAGGTCTTCCTTCCTTCAGACTTCCTCGAGTTTCTGCTTCCTTCTATTTCCCTGGTGGTTCTATTTCCTTCCATTCCCCTGCGTTTATATGAGTGTGCCTGAACTAGGGTCCCGTGCTCCTCCCCCAGGTGGCTCTCATTAACTTTACTACTTGCTTCAGAGCTTGGGCGTGGCTTGTAACCAGGAGCTACGTGTGGTTTTTTTTTTCTGTTTAGCTTCAGCACGAGAGCTACAGCCTTCCTGCCTGTCTCTCTCCCTAAAGGTAAATGGGTGTTTTTCTCCTATTTCTATAGGCTCAGAAACACTTTCGCCATCACAGAATGCAGTGTTGACTATCTTGAACCATAAAAACCTAGAAAGCCTTCAGTTTGCGTGATTGACATTTTGTGGCCCTATGCCATGGGATCCATTCATTTAGGTTTTTTTTCCATGGGAAGAAGATGGCTGCTGTTTTACAGCTAAAGGTTTTGCTTAATGCATTAAGTTTCTTTCAGGTAAGTAATTGTTTCTTTGGGAAAAAGCAGGAAATTGGTCCTCACATATGCGTGACATCTGTGCCAACAGAGCCTGTGCAGAAGTATCTCCCCAGATTTCTGAGAAAGCCTTTGGGAAGATACACTACGCGTGCGTGGTCCCTTTCCTGCCCAAACGTGCTATCTTGCCTCAGTCTCTTTTTTTTCGTGGAGCCCACCGGACGTCTATCCCGTTTTTCCCCGTAAGAAGTGTCTCTCTTTGTCCTAAATTAACTTCTTTCCAGTATGCGTACCGGTTCCTCTTCACGCCACTGTGCCAGCTCTCCATGGTGTCACTCCTCTGGTTCGGGGTTCGTTTTCTTGTTTTTTCTTGAGGCGTTATTTGACCAGCTCTTCGTGCCTTTTTTGGCCAGTAGGTTTTTACCCATGGCCTCCAGCGGCTTCAAAATATGTGATCGGTGCAGCAGATGATATCCCTCACTGACCCACATGACTGCTGCCTCTGTTGCCTCGGGCCGGACTATGACAACTTGGACTGCGACCTTTGCAAGTCCATGTCCGCAAAGGCCATCAAGAGCCGTTAGTTGCAGCAGGAGAAGATATTTCATAGATCTGACTGTGCCAGAAACCCGGTGACACCACACTCCAGGGCCCCCTCGGGTATCTCTGTGCCCCGTGATGCCAGGGCTGCCTCGAAGTTCTCCGCGGCCATGAGAGAACTCACGGCCGTGGGACTCTGAGGCAGTCCTGGTCTTTGCAGACATGGAACTCCCTAGAGGTGGAACGCAAGAAGAGCTTGAAGGCCACTTTGGAGGATGAGTCGGGAAAAGTGGATAAATCCCACACCAGGCCCCACAGTTCCCAGCGTGAGTCCAACAGATCGGAGCGGGAGTGACCTCACAAGCTACCCTGGAAGGAGTAGTCTGTATCGGGAGACCAGCCTTGGACCTCTGAGGCCATCCTGGTCGAAGACTCCCCCCTCAACAGAACCGACGCTGGGCCCGAAGCTATCTATGCCTGCGTCAAAGTCTGAGGAACCATCTGGCATGAAGATCTATCAGCATCCTTACCTTTATGACTGCCTCATAAGGGGAGGCACAGCTGCAGAGGTACAGCTGCAGAGGTACACCACGCCACGGAGTGCACTATTCACGGCCTGCAGCATCTGGAGTTTGTCACACCTCTCTCCAGTTCAGTGCCTGGAGTTTGTGGGCTCAGCTGGACACCTCAGGCCAAGGCCTGCCTTCCTCCAGAGAGGACAGAAAGCCTCAGGGTGCTAGCCGCAGAGGTATAGCACTGCCAGTTGGTGCCCGCTCGCTTTCTTCTTTGCCTGCTGGGTTACATGGCCTCCACAGTCCACGTGACCCCATATGCCTGCTTGCACATGAGGGCCGCTCAGTGGTGCCTCCATTCACAGGGGACAAAAGCCACAGGTAGGCTTCGGGACAGGGTAAAAATGATCCGCTAGCTGGCCGACTCCCTTGACTGTTGTAGATCCCCCGCCACCTGCAGGCTTGGATGCCCTTCCATGCACCTCCCCTCTCCCCCCCCCCCCCGAGGATCCTCACTATGGATGCCTCCCTGTGGCGATGGGGGGCTCATTGTGACAACCTCTGCACCCAGGGCAGTTGGTCCTAGATAGAGTGGCAATTGCAGATCAACCTCCTGGAGCTCTGGGCGATATTACTGGCTCTCCGAGCCTTTCACCACTGGTTACAGCATCAGTCGGTGCTGGTTCAGATGGACAACCAAGTCGCAGTGTTCTATGTCAACAAACGAGGGCACGGGGTCAATCCCCCTCTGCCAGGAGGCAGTAGCCCTCTGCTCATATGCGATATACAAAGCAGCCGGTCTACTTCCCGGGCCTGAACAACGCCCTGGTGGATAGGCTAAGCAAGAGGCCTCCAGCTGCACGAGTGGCACCTGGACCCCAGAGTGGCCTCCCGGCTTTTCTGACTCTGGGGCGTCCCCTTAGTGGACCTGTTCACCAGACTGGATAACATGCAGTTGCCTCGCTTCTGCTCCTGCCAGCCACACCCATCCCAGGTGGCGGAAGATGCGTTCCTCATTTCATGGACAGAGGGCCGCCTCTGTGCCTTCCCGCTGACACCACTTGTCGCCAAGACCCTCAAGGTCCAGCGTGACGGTATCGCTGATACTGGTAGCCCCCAGGTGGCCCAGGCAACCATGTTTCCTGCTTCTTCTCTGTCGGCGGCATGCCCGATTTCCCCCTGGGCCGTGCTCCAGGACTGTTCACAGGAGAGGGTGCTCTTTCCTGCACCCAACATGGAGTCCCTGTTGCTCACAGCTTGGCTGCTGAAAGGGTAGCTCTAGCTCCCTTCGAGACGTGGCAGAAGTCCTTCTGGTCTCCCGAAAAGCATCCACGAGAAGGGCATATGCCTTCAAGTGGCATTGATTTTTGGGGTGGTGCGCAGAGAGGCAGGCAAATCCGTTCTCCTCCTCAGTGCAGCTGGTACTTCAGTACTTGCTCCACCTGTCCCAGGTGTGACTGAAATCTATCTCAGTCAGGGTGCACCTAAGTGCTATTGTGGCACACCACTATTCCGTCGAGGGCAAGCCCCTCTCGGCTGAGCCCCTTTTCTCGTTTCCTGTGGGGCTTTGTTGTCCAAGCTTCCCGTCCGCCCACCAATGGTGGAGTGGGATCTCAATGTGGTGCTCTCGCAGCCCACTAAGCCACCGTTTGAGTCCTTGGCTATTTATTTATTTATTTATTTAGTATACATTTGTATACCGCTACTTCCAGCGATCAGCAGCGGTTTTGATTACAGATTGGAAATTGTCAAATCATGACAGGAAATTTTTGAGGTATAAACACATTGATTAGACAGGAAAGCACAGCACACAGAGAACTATTTTACAGGGAACATGGGCTATGGAGGGTTAAGTGGCTTGCCCAAGACCACAAGGAGCACCTGTGGGACTAGAAACCCCAGTCCTTCCGGCCCAAGGTTGCTGTCCTCCAGTGGGATTTGAACCCCCGACCTTCCGGCCCGAAGTACCTTGCCCCAACCACTAGGCCACTCCTCCACACCTATGGTGCCTCTCCTGGAAAGTTGTCTTTCTCGTGGTGCTCACGTTGGCTTGCAGGGTCAGTGAGCTCCAGGCTCTGATGATAGAGCTGCCCTACATGAGATTCTACAAGAACAGGATGGAGCTCCGCACACACCCCAAGTTTCTGTCAAAGGTGGTGTCCCCCTTCCACTTCAGTCAGGAGGTGGGGCTCCCCACCTTCTTCCCGAGGCCTTATGCTGGTAAGGCAAAGGCCGTTCGCCATACTCTGAATTGTAAGAGGGCCCTGTCCTATCTGCAACAGACTTGGGGCCACCGCAAAGCCCCTCAGCTTTTTGTCTATGACCCCAGATGACTGGGGCTTCCAGTGACCAAGTGAAGACTGTCCACTTGGGTGGTAGACTACATTGCTCTTGCCTATGAGCAGGCTGGGATCTCGCTGGACCACCGGGTCACAGCACATTGCATCAGGGCCATGGCTACCTCTGGACAAATCTGCATTCCGTACCTGTGATGGAAATCTGTCGGGCCACTACCTGGTCTTTGGTCCATACCTTCACAGCTCACTACTGCCTGGAGAGGGAGTCCTGATGGGACAGTGTCTTCGGCCAGATCGTACGCCAGAATCTTTGGGTATAGGCAACTCCTGCCCTCCGACCCTTCTGTGTTCAGGCTACCGGAGTACTAGTTCATCGCTGGGCACTTGGGTCTTGTGAGAGTCTCTGTTGGACTCAACTGATGCAGCTCACGGCTCCACTTCTCTGGTCACCCGTGGCATCTTGTACAGATTCTTGGTAGCCTGTAGCTGGGGAGCCACATATGTGAGATCAGACTTCCTGCTTGTTCCCAGAAACACTCACCTGTAACAGGTGTTCTCCAGGATCAGCAGGAATCAGTCCTCACAATCCTCCCTCCTGTCCTTGGAGTTGCTGCTTTACCGTATTTTATTTTTGCCATCTTAGCTATGTCATTAGACTGAGGTAAGATGGCACCCTTGGGCGGGAAGGATGCCACGCATGTGTAGTGCATTTCCCAAAGGCTTTCTCTGAAAGCTGGGGAGATGCTTCCACGTGGGTTCCGTCAGAGCCGACGTCACCCATATATGAGGACTGATTCCTGCTGTCCTTGGAGAACACCTTTTACAGATGAGTAACAATGCTGCTCCAGGAACAAGTAGGAAGTCAGTCCTCACTTATGGGTGATGTCAGCACCGATGGAGCCCACGCAGAACAATTCCCTGGCTTTCAAAGAAATTGCTGCCACGCATGCGTGGTCCTCTTCCCGCCCAAGGATGCCATCTTGCTCAGTCTCCCTTTTTCCATGGAGCCCTTCGGACGCACATCCTCGTCCCTCGGAAAAAGTTTTTGTTTTCGGCCTACAGGCCTTTTGTTTTCTGGTTGCACTGGTCCTCTACCCATCCTTCTCCTGCTGTATCTTCTTAGAGCTGTTGGGGATAGTTTTTTTTTTTTTTTTTTCTTTTTTCATTTTTCATTTTTTGTCACGGGCTTCGCACCCTTTTTTTCTTCCCCTAACTGCTAGCCGCCTGGGTCTTTGACCTTGCGGGGGCCATTTTTGCCCCCATGGCCACCGGCTTCAAAAAATGTGATAGATGCTGTAGGAACATGTCGCCTATGGACACTCATGACTGTTGTCTGCAGTGCCTCAGAGCTGACCATGATCCGGAGCTCTCTTCGCTCTGCAAGAAAATGTCCTCTAAGGCCCTGCTCAGTCGTAAGCAGAGGTCTGAAGACATTTTCCGAAAGGCCGCCTCGGAATCCCCAGTGGCACCCTCGGTCGTTTCTCCCCTGGTGGGGTCCCCCTCCTTCCCCGTGCTCTCGGCGGCACTCTGACCAGGGATCCCCTGAGGTGGAGCAGCGAAAAAAGAAGGCGGCCTCGAAGTCACTGTCGGGGGCTCCCGATAAGCGTGAGCACTCCCCTGCTTGGACGCTCAGCCCCTTCGGCATTCCCAAGAGTCGGACAGGGAGCGGCCCCGCAAGGTACCCCACATGGAAGCAGAGGCCTCCAGCGAAGGCACCCGGTCTCCTAAGGGCCGTCCCGGTGAGGACCCCCTCTCCTCCATGTCTGACCCGGTGACCCCGCATGCTGGTGCTGCATTCATCGTTTCCCAGCAGGCGCTCACAGCCAGCTTTGCTGACTCGTGCCCAGAGAGTGTGGGTCCCTCACGTGGGACACCGAAATCCATTTAGGAAACCCCTGAGAGCCGCGGGCCTTGTGAGGGTCCTCGACATCGATCTCGCTCGCACTCCCGTTCTTCAGAGGCAAGATCTTCCAGGGCCTCCGGCTCCAAGCGGACACTGGCCGTTGGACAGGGCGATCTGCCCGGCTCGGACTCCTTGACCGATTTCTCGGAGTGGGAGTCCAGTGGGGACACCTCCCCGGAAACCCATACCCACTGTGACCTTTAGTCATACCTTTCTCCGCCCGCGTTCCAGCAGTGCTCACCACCCGAGGACATCTCCATCCTGGTGTTCGTTTGGGACATGGCACAGGCCCTTAATCTGGCCACTCAGGCCGAGGAGGACCCTTGTGCTGAAGAACTCTATATTCTTCTGTACGAGTCCCTGCCTAGAGAATCTTTCACTGTGCTGGTTCCTCCTATCCTATCTCGGCAGCTGCTCCACATGTGGGAGTCCCCCGCCTCGGTCCCTATCGTGAGCAAGCGACTTGATACAATGTACATGGTACAACGTAGGCCAAGGTTCAGGAAGACCCAACTTCCTCACACCTCTATGGTGGTGGAGTCGGCCATGAGGAAGCAAAAGAGCCCAAAATCGCACTCTTGGTACCACTAGGCCTAGAGTCGAGGGCCCTTGATGCCCTGGGCTACAAGGCCTACCAAGGCTTCATGCTCTATTGTCACATTCAAGCATAACAACTATACATGGGTATGTTCTTGCGCGATTTAGCCAAGGAACCCAGAGGGTTTTCCGTGAGCCTTGAGGGCGAGCCCATCAATAGATTCGACACTCAGTTGAAGTCCGTTGCAGACTGGTCAAAATACCTCTCCTGAGGTGTCTACAATGGATTCAAGTCATTGGCTCGTGTGGTGGCCGCGGGCATCGGGACCTGCCGCCAGGCATGGCTCCAATCCTTAGATTTGGAGCAGTGGGTGCAGGACTAGAAAGGGGGGCTGTTACTTCTGGAGAGAAATCTGAAATTGTGAGTATATACTTCTGGGAATTTTTCTGAAAGGAATTTCTTTTCTTTTAAAGCTAATTAATCTGTGAACCCACTATTTTTTTGTTAAATCAGTCAGGGCCTAGTAGCAACAGTTTAAGATTCAATTTAAAACACAGAAGAGAACTTTCTGGTTACCTTTCATACCCAGTAGACAGCTGTAGTTTAAATTTCATAGTCACTCAGGGCCTAGCATCAGCAAAGTACTTTTAGTTTCAAATTAAAACACAGAAGAAAGCTTTCTGGTTAAATTTAGAATCCAGCAGAGAGCTTGTAGTTTAAATTTCTTAATAGGTTAGAGCCTAGTAGCAGCAAAGAGCTATAATTTAAATCAAATCAGAATATAGCTTACCTCAGCGGCACAGGACAAGGTACTGTGTAGCAGCCCTTTTTTAATAAGTGTTTTCCTTGAGGCGCTGTTAGTTGCAGTTTTGTACACAACGTTTTAAGATCCACGGTTCCCTTTCGTAGCGCCATTCGCCGTACCTTCAGTGGGTCCGTTGCAGTCACTCTGTAGGGAAACCCTCACTCTGGAGTACCAATTTTCGGGGTTTAACACGAATGCCGATGGAGCTCATCAGTTAAGCTGCTGCCATAATCAAGATGTCACTTTATTGGGTCTACAATAAAGTTCCCCTGGTTTTATCTAAGTGTTTGGTTGTGGTTTTTTGCCTTCCGCTGGTTTTCCTCCTTCCCTACTCGTTTGTAATCTTCCAAAATCCCAACTCACCCCTTCTCAAACCATAGGGGCTCTTCTAGACACGCAACAATCAAGGGCTTTTCCTGCCACAGGTATGCTGTGCTCATATAGTTCAACTAGCTTCTCAAGCAGTTATGAAAACCTCCCTAACTGCTAGAGAAATGCTTCAGTTGCTCAGTCATTTGGCTTCCACTGTACATGTGGTTCCCTATGCTCGTCTACACATGCTGGCAGTTCTGTGGACCCTAGCTTCGCAGTGGACTCAGGCATCAGGTCGTCTGGGGGACAAAATCAGGAACTCTGCACGCCTCATTTTGTCCCTCTAATGGTGGCAATCACCAAAAAATCTACTCGTAGGGTCACCTTTTCAGAGCCCACCACACCAGTCCACCCTGACGACAGATGCGTCCAAATTGGGTTGGGGAGCTCATCTGGACAATCTCTCCACTCAGGGTATTTGGACTCAGCAGGAGCCTCAACTTCATATAAACCTGCTAGAACTCAGAGCTATCTTCAGTGCCCTGAGTGTTCCAGGACTACCTTCGCTCCAAAACAGTTATAGTCCAGACGGACAATCAGGTGGCCATGTCCTATGTGAACAAACAGGGTGGAATAGGTTCTCAGGTGTTTTGTGCAATGAAGCCCTACACCTATGGTCCTTTGCCATACACCTTCAGATACACCTACTAGTGTTGTATCTCTCTGCCAAGCAGAATCTCCTATTCCCTGCACACCATCCCCTATCAAAACTATTTAACTCCTTAATTTTTGTCGGAACCTTTAGCCTCGAGGGGTAACCCCCTCTCGTAGCAAGTGTTCCTTTTTGTTCGTTTTCATGAGCAAAACCTTCACTCAAATTCACCAACTAGTGAAACAATAGGGTACTCACACCTGTGAGCACCCTTGAATAAAATTTAAACAAACGCCAACTTAGCTTTCCAGGCGTGTGTCTGAACACTTGCTACGAGAGGGGGTTACCCCTTGAGGCTAAAGATTCCAACAGAAATTAAGGAGTTAAATTGTTTTGATAGGGGATGGTGTGCAGGGAATTGGTTATTTATTGTTGACAGAAATATTTCCTGGGGTTTCTTTAATATGATTATAAGCAGAATCTCCCGGCAGACAAACTCAGTCGCGTACTACTGCTACACAAATGGTGTCTCCATTCAGAGCAAATTTCTCGAATCTTTCAAATCTGGGGAACCCCAGATATAGATCTGTTTGCAAGTCCTCTGGATGCCAAACTTTCCCACTTCTGTTCAGAATTCCTGCTCAGAAAAGTCAGGCAATGGATGCTTTCCACCTCCACTGGTGTCAGTACTTCCTATATGCCTACCCACCCATTCCTCTCATTCCCATTACTCTGTTTAAGCTTCAGAGAGACAGCGGCCATATGACCCTCATAGCCCCACGCTGGCCACGACAGATTTGGTATCCACTGCTTCTACGTCTCTCAGGCCAAACCTCTGGAGTTGGGATGTGCTCCAGATCTTCTATCCCAGGAGAACGGGACGCTTCTGCACCCAAATCCTCAGTCTTTGCACCTGATGGCGTGGCTGCTGAGAGCTTAGAACTCCAGGATATCAACCTCAAGTAGTTAAAGATATCCTTCTGGCCTCGAGGAAACCTTCCACAAGGCGTGCTTACACTTTTAAATGGAGAAGGTTCTCAATTTGGTGTTCAAAAAAGGATCTTAATCCTTATTCTGTTCCAGTAGAGGCATTACTTGAGTATCTCTTCCACCTTTCATCCTCTGTACTTAAAACTAATTTAGTAAGAGTTCACCTCAGTGCCATCGCGGCTTTTCACATGCCCTTTGATGGACAAGCTATCTCCTCTCAACTGCTTCTAGTGCTTTTTATGAGAGGTCTCCTCTTAACTAAGTCTCCCATTAAGCCACCACCTGTGGCATGGGATCTTAATCTTGTCCTTGGACAGCTCATGAAGCCACCCTTCGAACCCCTAGTCACTACATCCCTGAAGTTTCTTTCTTGTAAAGTCATCTTCCTAATTGCCCTCTCTTCTGCAAGATGCATCAGTGAGCTCCAGGCTTTAGTGGCTGACCCACATTATACATGGTTTCAGCATGATAAGGTAGTCCTTGGGACTCGCCCCCACTTTATGCTGAAGGTGGTTTCACCTTTTCATTTGAACCAGTCGGTTTACCTGCCTGTTTTTTTTCCCTAGACCTCATGCCTCTAGTGCAGAAAGGAATCTATATACTCTGGATTGCAAACATGCTTTGGACTTTTATCTTCAGAGAACTAGGCAGAGAACTAGAAAGGCTTCATAACTTTTTATTGCCTTTGATTCCAGTCACCTCGGTCTACCGGTTTCTAAGAGAACTCTCTCCAAGTGGATTGCAGACTGTATCTCTTTTACCTATGAGAGTAAAGGACTATCTCCAGGAACAAGCAGGAATGTAGTCTTCACATATGGGTATCGTCGGTACCGACGGAGCCTGCGCCAGAACGCTCCCCAGC
This sequence comes from Ichthyophis bannanicus, assembly GCA_033557465.1. Classification (NCBI taxonomy): domain Eukaryota; kingdom Metazoa; phylum Chordata; class Amphibia; order Gymnophiona; family Ichthyophiidae; genus Ichthyophis; species Ichthyophis bannanicus. The sequence continues at coordinate 159,106,778 of CM066033.1, forward strand.
GTCCAATTAGAAAGCTTTTGGGAGCATCCCACAGCGCCTGCGTGCTGCCTTCCCGCCGCCTTTCCCAACTGCCTCTCTCCAGTAATTCATTTTCCGCGGAGCCAGTAGGTCGTCGTTCCTGTCACCGCAGAAATGTTTTTTCCTTATTCCTCTTTTTTGTGGTCGTATCTGCCTTCCTCGACGCTATACCGGTACCGCCGGTTCTCTCTTCTTACTTTCTTTCGTTTAAAAAAAAATAGAATATATATATATATATATTTGTTTCCAAACGTTTCTTCCCAGGTGCATGCGCCATTTTGGGCCTTAGGCCCAAAATTTCTTCCACTATGGAAAAACCCGCTTCAGGGTTTCAAAAAGTGCACCAAGTGTGGCGGTACCATCTCTGTCACTGACACCCATGAGTGGTGTCTTAAATGTTTAGGTCCTGACCACTCCATCTCAGAGTGTATGGCTTGTGCCATGATGTCCAAGAGAGGTCGACAAAACCGAGCTGCTAAGCTCAGCACCCTTTTTCCCTCCGATGCAGCTTTTGTGGAATCAATGTCTTCCAGGGCTTCGTCTTCCTCCCATGGATCTCGGGTAACTAAACATAAGTCTAACCGGTCCTCAAAGGGTAGATCTCCTTCCAAGCATCGAGATGCCTCTTGCGTTGCCCTTGAGGGTTCTGTACCGGCAAAATTGCCCTGGCAGGAGGCTTCGGCTTCCAAAGCATTATTGGGGCTCCAGGATGTTCTCGAGGCCTCAACCTCGGTAGAACTACTGGTGCCATGCTCTGGGGTACCGGCTGCTTCCGGTACCGATACCCAGGCATCGGCAGCGTCGATAGACCAGAGGTTCCTGGCTATTGAACACAGTCTGGCAGCTCTCTTTGCGGCATCGACACCCTTGGAACCGCGTCAGACAGTTCAACCGGTACCGGTACTGATAGCATCGACATCGGTGTCTGCTTTGCCGGTACCCAGTCATGCAATGCCTTCCAGTGCAGATACACCGGTACCAATTCCCCCCGGTACCGACTTCGGTCGGTACGGGTATTGGGCTCTTCAAAAGCATCCGGAGAGAAGGTACTTCGAATCCTTGGAAGACTCCGAGGATTCTGACAGCTCTGCCGGTACCGGGATGATACTCCCGGAGGAGCCTTCCTCCCCTAAATGTAGGAGGTCTCCTCCAGAAGATATCTCCTTTCATGATTTTATCAGAGAGGTGGCTCGAGGTCTGTCCATTACTGTGGCTCCTGAAACGGAGCCCAGGGCTAAGGAGTTGGAGATTTTACAATATCCCAAAGCTCCTAAGGAGGCAGCTACTCTGCCTATCCATGAGATCTTACATGATCTCATGTTGAGAATGTGGGAGACACCTCTTACCACCTCTCCTCACTCTCGCAGACTGGATACCATGTATCGAGTCCCTCCTTGTCCTGGTTTCCAGGAAACTCAGCTTCCTCACCACTCTATTGTAGTGGAATCAGCTATGAGAAGGATCAGGAGTGCAAAGAGGCATGCCTCTAATCCTCCAGGACATGTGTGTAGAACCCTGGATGCCTTTGGATGTCGTACTTTCCAGGCTTCCATGCTTTCTGCCAGGATCAGTTCCTATATTTTATATATGGGAATGTTCCTTAAAGAAGTCACAGGAGACTTGGAGATTTTAAGCCCTCTCCTTCCTGATGACAAGAGGCAGGACTTTCTCACACTGGTTAAACATGCTCAGGATGTTTCTAAGTTTGTCAATCATGCAGCTTTTGACTGTTTTGAGTGTATAAGCAGAATCTCTGCCATTGCCATAGGTGCACGTAGAATTGCCTGGCTCCAGGCATCTGATTTGGAGCTCTGGGTGCAGGACAGACTGGGTAATATCCCTTGTACAGGTGAGAACCTATTTGGCAAAAATTGGCAAAAAAAGCCAATGAGTTGGATGCTGACAACTCCACTTTGGATAGGTTATCCAAAGCCACAGCTGATCCTGCAAGAAAGAAATCTTTCAAGAAACCATTCTTCTAAAAAAAGAAGAGGTTTTATCCCTCTTATTCCCAGCAGGGACGTTCTGCAGGTCAGCCTGCCCGGAAAAGTCAGCTACCACCTAAACAAAGGAAAGCAAAGACTGCTAAGCCTCAACCATCTCAGCAGTCTCAGCCTCCACAAGGCCTTTGACTTTCATCTAGAGAACTTAGCCTTCCTGGCCCTCAATGGACCAGAGCCTTCCACCATTCCAGGAAGGTTGTGTCACTTTGCCCCCAGGTGGGGGCAGATAACAGCAGAGCATTATTGTACACTCTTCATTATAAAAGAGGGGTACAAGTTTACTTTCTGTGCATGCCCCCTCCCACAATGGTAAGACAGTTCAATTCTCAAACCTCTCTCATCAACCTGTTAGATCAAGAGGTCACTATGCTTCTTGCCCAAGGGGCAATAGAAGAAGTACCCATTCATCAACAGGGTACGGGGTTTTACTCCCCCTATTTCCTTATCCCAAAGAAAACAGGGGGACACAGACCTATTTTAGACCTCAGAGAATTGAACAAATTCCTGTTCAAAGAGAAATTCAAGATGATTTCTCTGGGAACTCTGCTGCCATACCTTCAGAGTCAGGATTGGCTTTGTTCTCTAGATCTCAAGGATGCGTACACTCATGTTCTCATCCATCCAACTCACAGAAAGTTCCTTCGGTTCCTTTTTCAAGGAAAGCACTAGCAATATAGGGTGCTTCCTTTTGGTCTGGCCTCAGCACCAAGAGGGTTCACAAAATGCATGGCTGTGGTAGCAGCATTTCTCTGCACTCTAGGGATATTTGTCTTCCCCTACTTAAGCGACTGGCTCATTCGAGCCCCATCAGAGTCAGAGGCCAGGACTTCCCTATCTTGCACAATGCGTATTCTTCAGTATTTGGGTCTGGTCATAAACATCCCGAAATCCAGTCTAACTCCCACTCAGTCTCTAGAGTTCATAGGAGCTTTGCTGGATACCAAAAAAGCAAGGGCCTATCTTCCCCAGGCCCGTTGCCTTCGCATGGTGCAGTTAGCTTCTCAAGCAGTGCTAAAACCTCATCTCACTGCCCGAGAAATGTTACAACTATTAGGCCACATGGCATCTACAGTGCATGTGGTTCCTTATGCTCGCCTCCATATGAGAGCAGCCCAGTGGACTTTATCCACTCAATGGACCCAGGCATCAGGGTGCCTGTCAGACAAAATAGCAAACACAGATCGTCTTATTTTGTGTCTCCAATGGTGGCAGTCCACTCAGAACCTGTTGCTGGGGTCCCCATTTCAACAACCTTTACCCCAGGCAACTCTCACAACAGATGCTTCACCAACGGGTTGGGGAGCTCATCTGCAAGACCTCTCCACCCAAGGCACTTGGACTCCACAGGAGACTCATCTACATATCAATCTCTTAGAGCTCAGAGCAATCTTCCTTGCTCTTCGAGTGTTCCACATCCTGCTCAGCTACAAGACAGTTCTCATTCATACAGACAATCAAGTAGCCATGTTCTACGTGATCAAGCAGGGGGGAACAGGCTCTCTGTCGCTTTGCAACAATTCTTTGCGACTATGGGCCCTCGTCAGAGAGCATCAGATTCATCTCCTGGCAGTGTATCTTCCAGGCATACAAAATTCTTGGGCAGACAGACTCAGTCAAGTTCTGCTTCCACAGGAATGGTCTCTACATGTAGACCAGGTGGCCAAGATTTTTCAAATTTGGGGAACCCCGGACATAGACTTCTTTGCAAGTCCGTTGAATGCCAAACTTCCCTGGTTCTGTTCCAGAATTCCGGCTCAGGGCTCAGGCCAGGGATCCTTTCCTCCTTCACTGGGGGCAAGACTTCCTTTATGCCTTTCCACCCATTCCTCTAATTCCCAAAACCCTGTTCAAGCTTCAGAGAGACAGAGGGCATATGAGTCTCATAGCTCCACATTGGCCGCAGCAAGTGTGGTACCCTCTGCTTCTACATCTCTCTCAAGCTTCCTCCCTGGAGTTAGGATCTGCTCCAGATCTCCTGTCACAGGAGGACGGAATGTTACGGCATCCCAATCCCCAGTCTCTGCATCTCAGAGCTTGGTTGCTGAAGGCCTACATCTTCATGATCTTAACCTCTCTCAGCAAGTAAAGGATGTCCTTTAGGCTTCCAGGAAGCCTTCCACAAGACGATCTTATGCTTTTAAGTGGAAGAGGTTTACCATATGGTGCTCGCAGAAGGGTCTTAACCCCCTTGCGATACCTCTGGAATCATTACTGGAGTATCTCCATTTATCCAATGCAGGACTTAAGACTAACTCAGTAAGAGTCCATTTGAGTGCTATTGCAGCTTCTTTCAAGCCTCTAAATGGACAACCTATTTCCTCCCATCCTCTTATAGCAAGATTTATGAGAGGCCTTCTTCTAACTAAGCCTCCCATTAGGCCACCACCGGTGGCATGGGACTTAAACCTGGTTCTTGGTCAGCTCATGAAGTCACCTTTCGAACCCTTCGCTACTACCTCATTGAAATTCCTTTCTTGGAAAGTTATCTTTCTCATTGCAATCACATCAGCACGTCGCATCAGTGAGTTGCAGGCACTAGTGGCTGATCCACCTTATACAAGGTTCCATCATGACAAGGTAGTCATTAGGACTCATCCACACTTTATGCCAAAGGTGGTCTCACCTTTTCATCTGAACCAAGCGGTCTACCTGCCTGTGTTCTTTCCAAGGCCTCATGCATCAATTGCAGAAGGGAATCTTCATACTTTGAACTGTAAAAGAGCTTTAGCCTTTTACTTGCAAAGAACACAGCAACATAGAAAGTCCTCTCAACTCTTTGTTGCTTTTGATCCTTCTCATTTGGGACTTCCAATCTCCAAAAGAACACTGTCTAGCTGGATTGCACAGTGTATTTCCTTTGCCTATCAGAGTAAGAATCTTCCTCTGGAGGGCCATGTCACAGCCCACAACGTGAGAGCCATGGCAGCTTCAATGGCTCATCTGCACTCTGTGTCTATTGACGATATCTGTCGAGCAGCCACTTGGACCTCGGTTCATACCTTCACAGCCCATTACTGCCTTGTTTGGTCAGGCTGTTCTCCAACACCTGTTCCATACCTAATCAACTCCTACCCGCCATCCCTGGTTGGATGCCAGAGATCCATGGAGGGAAGTGGAGCCCTTTCACAGGGACACACAACTTCCTGGGTCTCTCCCTGACATCTAAAGCTAGGGAGTCCCCATATGTGAAGGCTACATTCCTGCTTGTTCCCGGAGATAGCATAGTTGCTCACCTGTAACAGGTGATCTCCGGGAACAGCAGGAATTTAGTCTTCACAACCCACCCACCTCCCCTAGGAGTTGTGTGTCTCTATCTAAATAATCTTTCTCTTTCCCTCTCTCTCTCTCTCTTTGTCTCAGCTTTAAACTCAACTGGAGAGAGGCATTTGGGAAAGGCGGGAAGGCAGCACGCAGGCGCTGTGGGATGCTCCCAAAAGCTTTCTAATTGGACGCTGGGGAGCGTTCCCGTGCAGGCTCCGTCGGTACCGATGATACCCATATCTGAAGACTAAATTCCTGCTGTTTCTGGAGATCACCTATTACAGGTGAGTAACTATGCTTTACCTTGGATCTGAATCTATTTCTTGTCCAAGAAAAGTTCAAGATGAACACCTCATCCACCTTTTCCCCCTGCTTACCCAAGGCAGACTGGCTGTGCTTGATCTTAAGGATGCTGACACTTAAACTCCAATTGATCTGAATTAAAGAGAAGGTTATTTTTCTTTATCATCCCCTGTTAATACAAAATCCTGCCTTTTTGAACTGTCCGGAGCTCTCATGGTATACATCAAATATCTGATGGTTCGTGGCAGCTCACCATGCAAAAGAAGTTTTTTTCCTGTGTTCCCATATCACGACAATTGTTTCTCTCAGCCCCATCATCAGATCTTCTGATTCTCTTCAATTAATCAGAACTTCAGATGTTGACAAATCCAATCTGTTCCTGACAAAGAAGCTATCCTTTATTGAATTCTGTTTTCACAATGGATGCCTAAGGTTTGGCATGGAGGAGTAGTCTAATGATTAGAACACTGGCTTGGTAACCAAGAGGCTCAGGGTTGTGGCCTTGGGCAAGTCACTTAACCCTCTATTGCCTCAGAAGAAAGGCCTGGTAATCTACTTCTGGTCACACTGCCAAGAAACCCAGGAGATGCTGGGTCACTAGAAGTCAGCATTGACTCAAAGGCGCACATTGCATTGCTTAAAGTTTCAGCGGAATCAGGCTATCTAGTCTGTTCTCGAAAATCTATCATTCGGCTTTTCTGTGAGCCAAATTCAATGGAAGATAGAAGTCAGCTTCATTAAAAATAATACTTCTTTATCGTTCCTCCAGTCCAGTCCCGAACCTCTGGGGTTGTGCACCTCCTCCAGCAGCTTGGAGACTGAGAAACGTCATCCTTTTCTGATGACAGTGCTATAACAGCACAGGAACCGCCTCCTCACTCCAGTTATCTCAGTCTCGAAACAGCTGGAGGATTGGTGAGCCTGGAGGGTGTCACAAGCACAGCGCCCGAAGCCACTTGCCTCTAGTGGTCGAGGGGCGTGGTGGTTGAGGGTTCCTTCTTCTATCAGCTCTTAGCAGCCTATTTCTTCGTGTTGGCTTCTGGGAAGTGTAGTACTGCTAAAATATGTTGGTGCTTTAAGTAGAAGGTTTGTAGTTGAGGTAACCGAGGGTAAGGCTTGTAACTGAAAGTTTATTTCCATAACACAAATCACAGCAGGTTCAAGGTTTCATTTACAGGATTATAATTGTAGGATTTGCTTAAGGTACAGCAAATAATGGCAAACAAACCAAAAGAACTCAGAAATGGCTTTTTAATGTCCTCTTACTTGCAGAAGCAATTGCCTTTAGAAACTAGGCTGCCACTTTCCTTTTTAGTCCTTGTTAATCAGAGCATAAAGAAAAATTCAAGCTTAATTCTTCTACAGCAGTTTGGTTTCTGCCAGCCTTAAAAACCTCTCTAGGCTGCATTTCTATGTGAAACCAAACTTAAAACAAAACAAACATTCCAAGCTGTTATCAAAACTCTTAGCAGGCTTTTCATATAGGAGAGGAGCAAGCAAAAACTCTTATAGCAGCTAACTTGGCTTTTCTTGCCGTTGCACAGTTCAAACACAGGTGACAAACAAGCATGAATCAGAGCTTCCTGATCAAGCTTACGTTGCAGTAAATTTCCCTATTAAAACAGACAGGAGTTTACCTCCACACTGCTTGTGCCATATGGTTAACTTCCAAGGAGAATTACTTCTTTCAGGGCTAGCTTTTCCTCAAGACCTCCTGTCTAGAGCTTGGCATAGAGAGCAATCCATAAAGCAATCCTCTTCCCCCAACTCTGACACTGGTTCTCCCAACTGCATGGGTTCTGACTCACCGACCTAGTCAGACTGCTCAGCTGACAACCCCTCTGGTGGTCTGAAAACTCCTCCACTTCCTGGTCCCCACCTCTGTTGCCAACCTGTTGCAGGGAATTCAGCGCTCTCATCTCTGGGTAGCTCAGCTCTTCTCCAAGAATCAACTCCTTCTCTCTGCTTCTGTCTCAGCTGCTCTCCCGGCTGCTCCCCTTCTCGTCTCCCTCCTCTGCATAATCTAACCCAGGCTTATACCTCCAGGGTTCTATCCCCACCTCTTTCTTTCTCAGGTGTTGGTAATCCCGCTGCCTTCTGATATTAAAATACTCAATGCATTTGTTAAAGTAAGGGCTTTGGTCCTCGTGCTTGCAATCCCTCTTTCTTACTTTATCAGTCATTGGCTGAAACCTGTTCCAGCTGGGGGTTTTCTGTCTTTGAAACCTGGCTGTGGCTTTCTCTCCCTGCACTCCTAGAAGGGGACCCTTAACTAGGGTGAATTCGTTATGCTTCTCACCTCCCCCACTCTCAGGATAGCTGACCTTGCCACAAGGGGCTCACTTGAGGAACAATTACGGAGAGATAGGGCTTAGTGTTGGAGTAGTTTACTTGAATGGTTGTTTAAAAAGAAAAGAGCTTTTGTTGTTTCGTTCAGTTTGTGCCTTTAAGGCAGACTAGGCTGAGGTCCCCCCCCCCCTCGTGGGATTGATGCCGTTTGTACAGCGGGGAAGCAAGCTTCTGGAGGGGCAAGTCTCCGGTTCCCGAACCCACACCAGCGCACACAGGAGGATTTGCCTGTCAGCGCTGATAAGCCATCAACGGGGAGTCCGGCGGAGTGCAGCAGCAGCTCCCCTCTCTGTCTGTCTCTCCCAAAGCGGAAGCCGGGTCCCTTCTGTTGACCGTGGAGAGCGGACGATTTAAGGCACAGAGAAAAAGTGACTTTATGGAGCAAAGGTAAGAGCCTGTCGGATCGCTGCGGCAAGTTTATCGGGGGGGGGGGGGGACGACGACACGCGAGTATAGATCAAAGCAGGCCAAACCACGTGTCCGTCACACAGGAAGCGCCGTTGCTGGCTGGGGGCCTGCAGAGTCTCTTTTTTTTGGCGGAAAAGCTTCGTTTTTGAGTTTTCTCATCATAGTCGGACTGGAAGCACTTCGGTTAAGGCTCCACATAGTTTTTGGAAAAAAACCCCACCGCGAACAGTTTAACGTGGCTAGAGCAGCTTCAGTCAGAATCTGCTGGTGAGGCCTAAAGCCCGGTAGTGACCCAGGTTGGGAGACCAGGGCATCTCCGCGTAAACGGGATGCCTTCTAGACCGTAGTGCGTAGTCTGCGGTTCTAGAAGAGGACCGATGTTGGAGACGGGAGTCTGTAAGGGCTGTGTTCAGGAGGCAGCCACTATGGAACAAGCCCTGGATGTAGGAGTTGAGATTCAAAAAAGAGCACCTGTAGTCCTGCCGGAACCAGTGTCCCCAGATTTGCCACTTTATGGTGCCCAGGGCAGGGACTTCTTCCACTCCAGATCTCCCCCCTGCACAGCCGGCCTTGCCAGGGGGATTGGCTGCAATCTTTTCTCCGGAGTTTGTTGCGCTGATGCAGCAGGCTTTCGGAGGCACTCAGAGGAGTCTCGCAACCGGTTCCACAGACGGGGAACTGGGGCAGAAGAGGCCAGGAACCCCTCTGAGTGCAGGGACAACAGGAATCCTGGCAAAGAAGTCCAGAATCGAAAAGGAGCAAAAGGAACAGTTGGTGGCCTCGGAGGGTCTTCATTCTGACGAGGGAGATCCCGACTTGGAGTTAGACGACGAGTTGGAGGAAGGAGAGCTCATGGAGAAGGAAGACCAGGCTAGGGTGGTTCATGTGTTCCGGAGAGACGAGTTACTGGTACTCATTTCAGAGATGCTCAAGGCACTTAATATGCCATCAGCGGGGCCGGCGGAGGATTCTACTTTAGAAGACCCATTGCTGCAGGCCTTTTGGAAGATTCAGAGGGCTTTTCCGGCACAGAGAGTGGTTTGAGAAATGATTCAGGAAGAATGGGACATGCCAGAGGCCGGTCTTAAAGGGTCCAGAATTATGGCCCGGCTTTACCCGCTGATAGACCAAGATCGGGAGTTGTTTAAGTCTCCGAGAGTAGATGCAGCCGTCTTGGCGGTTACCAAGAAGACTACTATTCCGGTAGAAGGGAGGTGCTGCTCTCAAGGATGCCCAGGACAGGAAGCTGGACACCTTGTTGAAGCAGGTTTTCGACATCAATGCTCTGTCCATTCAGGCATCTATTTGTGGAGCATGGGTTGCGAGAGCCTGCCTTTGCTGGTCTCAACGAGTTCAAGGAGAACAGGGGGAGGACACGAATGGTGAAGCATCCAGACTGGAGTCAGGGACGGCTTATCTGGCCGATATTCATTATGACCTTATTTGAGGGTTATCAAAGTATGGCATTGGTGGTAGCAGCAAGAATGTATCTTTGGCTGCGCAATTGGGTGGCTGATGGATCTTCCAAAGTTAGGCTAAGTAAGCTTACTTTCAGGGGCAAGCTCCTTTTTGGGGAAGATTTAGATAAACTGGTAAAAGATCTGGGAGAGTCCAAGAGCGGAAGGCTTCCAGAGGACAAACAGAAGCAGGGATGGTCGACTTCCTCATCCAAGGGTCAGCAAAGGGAGTTTCGTCGCTTCCGTTTTCTGAGGTTCGGTCAAGGTCAAAGAGGACGTTTTCCCATCAGAAACCAGGGGTTTCGAGGCTTTCGGGGGGCAGGCAGAGGATTTTCTTCCTCCTCCTCCTCGAATCTTCGAAAGTCGCAATGAAGTCAAAGGGACCCAGGTAGAACTGGTGCCCGTAGGAGGTCGTCTACGGGATTTTTACCCTGCCTGGGCCCAAATTACGTCAGACCAGTGGGTACTGGAGGTCATTCGAGAAGGTTATGTATTAGAGTTTCAGAGGCGGTGAAAGATTCATTCGTACAGTCTTCATGCAAAGTGTGGGCCAAGTGCGCAGCAGTGAGAGACTGTAAAAAGGCTGCTCGACCTCAAGGCAGTGGTTCAGGTACCTCCAGACCAATGTGGCTGTGGTCGGTACTCCATATACTTCGTAGTCCTGAAGAAAGAAGGGACCTATCAGCCAATTTTTGATCTCAAAAGAGTAAATCGCTGCCTCCGCGTGTCTCATTTTCATATGGAGATCCTGAGATCTGTTATCGTGGTGGTAAGAAAAGGAGAGTATCTTATATCCCTGGATCTGTCGGAAGTGTACCTACACATTCCGATTCAACGGGAGCATCAGAAATTTCTCAGATTTGCAGTTCCTATGGGACATTTTCAGTTCCGGGTGTTGCCTTTTGGGCTAGCTATGGCACCATGAACATTCACCAAGGGTGATGGTGGTAGTGGCGGCAGCATTACGGAAGGACGGGGTTCTAGTGCACCCTTATCTAGACCATTGGCTGATCCGAGCAAAGTCCAGGGCCGAAAGCAAGTCTGCTACAGCCTGAGTGGTAGCATTCCTACAGAGTCTTTGTTGGGTGGTCAATATGTCAAAGAGCAAGTTGATTCCATCACAAAGTCTGTAATACCTGGGTGCTTGGTTCGATACGAGTGCTGGAAGGATCTTTCTGCTGCAGCAAGGAGCGCAAGGATTGTGGAGACTAGTCCGCCAGTTTCTGGACAGAATGAATCCCACGGTGTGGCATTATCTGCAGTTGCTCGGGACCATGGTGGCGGCAACTCGAGCTGGTTCCGTGGACAAGAGCCCACAGGCTGTTACAGAGAGCATTGCTCAGATGTTGGTTACACCAAAACGACCTTCTGTCTCGGAGACTGCCTTGTCCGACAGACGCGTCAAGCTCTTCAATGGTGGTTATGTCCGGGATGTCTGGAAAAGGGGATGCCCTTGGAAGCACCTTATTAGTTACCCCTAACGACAGACGCCAGCCTTTTAGGCCTGGGAGGTCATTTTCAAGGAAGGGCAGTGGACAGATCGGGAAAAGGACAGGTCAATCAACAGGTTGGAATTGCGAGCAGTAACGCTGGCATTACAAATATTCCAACCCTATCTCCACGGAAGGGCCATTCGTGTGTTTTCCAACAACGCGACCGCAGTAGCCTACATCAATCGTCAAGGGGACACCAGCAGTGTCGCACTGGAAGCCGAGGCTGAGCAGTTGTTCAAGTGGGCCGAGATAAATCTACAGGCGTTGTCGGCAGCATATGTAGCAGGAGTCAACAATGTGCAGGCTGACTTAAGTCGAGTGAAGGTGAAACCAGGGGAGTTGGTCCTTCATCAGGACGTGTTCCAGTTGGTGGTGCGGTGCTGGGGGGACACCAGTAATGGATCTCATGGCGACTTTCCAGTCGGAAATGGTCAATTGCTTCTTCAGCAGAAGACAAGAGAGGATGTCGGAAGGCCTGGATGCTCTCATACAGGCCTGGCCAGAAGAACAACTCCTGTACGTGCTTCCACCTTGGGTGTTAATAGGCAGGGTGTTGCAGCGCATCGAGCTACACAGAGGACAGGTGATATTGATAGCGCTGGATTGGCTAAGGCGGCCTTGGTACATGGATCTGATGAGGCTCTTGGTAGAGAAGCCATGGCATCTTCCCTTTCGGCAAGATCTGTTATCTCAGGGTCTTCTGCACATGCCTCAGGTGGATCGGTTCTCGCTTACGGCTTGGTTCTTGAAAGGGCTAGGCTGAGAGCAAAGGGATACTCCGCAGCGGTGGTTACCACTTTGTTGGAAGCAAGGAGGAGATCTACCTTGTTAACATATGTTCGCATCTGGCGTGTATTTGAAGCATGGTGTGTTGACAGGCAGTTTGAGGCGTTAAGAGCGTCGATACCGCAGGATCTCGTATTCTTGAAGGATGGTTTTGAGAGAGGCTTAGCGGCCGCATCCTTGAGGGTGCAGGTGGCAGCGGTGTCCTGTTATAGAGGAAAGATAGGAGAAGAAGCGCTCGGAGGACATCCAGATATTAAGCAGTTCTCTTTTGAGGCCACTATGTAGACAGGTAGTACCAAAGTGGAATCTCCCTTTCGTATTAGAGGCGTTAGGGTGCGAGCCTTTTGAGCCATTGTCTAGAGCGTCGTTAAAGGACCTCACTCTCAAGGTAGTGTTCCTGGTAGCTATCTGTTCAGCTCGGAGAATCTCAGAGTTGCAGGCTTTGTCTTGTAGAAAACATTTTCTGTCTTTTTATGATACAAAGGTGGTTTTGAGGCCAGTGCCATCATTTTTGCCCAAAGTAGTGTCACCCTTTCACGTGAATCAGGTAGTTTCGTTACCGGTGTTCAGTGAGGGTACGGATGGTTCTTCCGCTGGGAAGTTGCATCTGTTGGACGTTCGGGCATTGAAGTATATCCGTAGGACGGCGTGTTTCCGCAGGTCAGATAGATTATTTGTTCGGAGGGGCGAGAAAAGGAGAAGTGGCGTCAAAAGCTTCCATTGCCAGATGGATTAAGGAAGCCATAGCGTCGGCGTATGTTTTGAAGGGTAAAACGGTACCAGAAGGGCTGAGAGCTCATTCGACTAGAGCGCAAGCAGGGTCCTGGGCTGAGTTCCATTTGGTACCAGCTGTAGAAATTTGTAGGGCAGCTACCTGGTCAGCATTAAATTTGTTTGTCAAACATTACCGTCTGGATGTTCAGGCAGAAAGGGACAACTGTTTTGGATCAGCGGTGCTTCAGGCTGGTCTAGCAGGTTCCTCCCGTTGATTTGTTTCACTGCTCTGTTATATCCCTAGAGGTTCGGGACTGGCCTGGAGGGACAATAAGGAAGGTGAAATTAGACTTACCTGCTAATTGTTGTTCCTTGAGGACCTCCAGTCCAGTCCTGTATCCCTCCCTGGATTTTTTCTTTGGACTATAGCCTGAAGCAAGAGATTTCATAGGTAAGATGAAGGTGTAACTGTGTGGATTATGGTCCATAAGGGGAGGTTTTATAGATGGGGGTCACGATGGGGTCAATATCCTCCATAATGGGGGAGGTTGGACCTAAGCCGTTTTAAGAAAGTTAGTATGGTATGGGGGGAGAACTAAAGAAAGAGTTTCTCTTTTTAAGAGTTATTAGTTAACTTAGTTTACAGCTTGTTTGTAGTGTTTACTACTTCATTGGTGCTCCGGTGAGTCTGCTTTGTCAATAGGTTACTGGAGTGAGGAGGCAGTTGTTCCTTTGCTGTTATACCAGTGTTATCAGTAAAGGATGACGTTTCTCAGTCTCCAAGCTGCGGGAGGTGGAGCACAACCCCAGAGGTTCTGGACTGGACTGGAGTTCCTCAAGGAACAATAAAGCAGGTAAGTCCAATTTCACCTTACAAATCGGACAAAAATATGTATTTTTTTTTCATTTCGTGCACAGTTAAAATATGGAATTTGTTGCCAGAGAATTTAGTGAAAACAGCTTAGCTGCATCCAAAAAGGGTTTAGATAAAGTTTTTGGAGGAAAAGTCCATGAATATTAGTGAGATAGGGAAAGCCACAGCCTATCCTTGATAAGTGGCAATATTGTTTTGTGTTAGGCTAGGAGCAGTGGGGATCTATCCCTCTGTCAAGATGCTGCAATGATATGGGACTTGCACTATCCTTCCAAGCCATTCACACTCCATGAAGGTACAAAAGCAAAAACATTTAGCGGAGTGTTTCCAGCCTCATGAATAGTTACTGAATGCAGCAGTAAGACATTCCATCTTCTGAAAGTTGGAAACACCTCAGATAGGTCTATTTGCTATCAGTGAGAACATCAAATTTCCACTGTTGGGCTCCAGATGGCCATCTTAAAATCATCTTGCATAAGATGCTCTAGCTATAGAATGGATTTAGTTGTACCTCTGTGCATATCCTCTCATACCACTGATAGCCAAGAAATTACAAATGTTTCAGCAGCAGCCAAACCCTCTGATTTTTATAGCATTACATTGGCCTCGACAAAACTGGTTCTAACACCTCAAGAGGTTATCTGTTCATCTTCCAATTAAACTTCGTGTTTCTGGCTCTAATAACAGTCTTCAAGTCCTATTATGATCTCAAGTGGAGGGAATTACCCTAAAGTACTTCTAGAATAAGAACCTAAGAACTGCCATGCAGAATTAGATTAAGGTCCACTAAGCTCAGTAGCCTATTTCGAACCGTGGTTAACCTCTATTAGTTCTCTGGGTCTTCAGGCATCCTCCATCACAGTACATCCTAGTGTGTTGTCTGTGTATCATATCTTGATAGACTAGGCCAGCGATGGCGAACCTATGGCACGCGTGCCAGCTGTGGCACGCGAAGGCCTTGCAGCTGGCACGCGGGCAATAGGTCCGCAAAAAAAAGAAAAAAGCTGTCTCTGACTGCTGCCGCGGACGCGGCAAGGGCAGAATGCAGCGTCCCGCGGGGCCCCCTCCGCCCGCTAAGCCCCTCTGCAAGAGCTTTCAGATTCGCGAGGGAGAGCGTCTCCCTCGCGTCTCTGTTAAGCCCGCAGGGGCTAATGGGAAATTTCCCATCAGCCCCTTTAGACGCGAGGGACTGATGGGAAATTTCCCATTAGCCCCTGCGGGCTTAACAGAGACGCGAGGGAGACGCTCTCCCTCGCGAATCTGAAAGCCCTTGCAGAGGGGCTTAGCGGGCGGAGGGGGCCCCGTGGGACATTGTAATCTGCCGCGGCAGCAGCCAGAGCCTGCTTTTTTTTAAAAAAAATTTGCCGAGGGGGGGGTTAGGACTGCTAATGGGCAGGAGGAGGGGGGGGGGGTTAGGACTGCTAATGGGCAGGAGGAGGGGGGGGGGTTAGGACTGCTAATGGGCAGGAGGAGGGGGGGGGTTAGGACTGCTAATGGGCAGGAGGAGGGGGGGGGTTTAGGACTGCTAATGGGCAGGAGGGGGGGGGTTAGGACTGCTAATGGGCAGGAGGGGGGGTTAGGACTGCTAATGGGCAGGAGGGGGGGGTTAGGACTGCTAATGGGCAGGAGGGGGGTTAGGACTGCTAATGGGCAGGAGGGGGGGGGTTAGGACTGCTAATGGGCAGGAGGGGGGGGGTTAGGACTGCTAATGGGCAGGAGGGGGGGGGGTTAGGACTGCTAATGGGCAGGAGGGGGGTTAGGACTGCTAATGGGCAGGGGGGGGGGTTAGGACTGCTAATGGGCAGGAGGGGGGTTAGGACTGCTAATGGGCAGGAGGGGGGGGTGTTAGGACTGCTAATGGGCAGGAGGGGGGGGGTGTTAGGACTGCTAATGGGCAGGAGGAGGGGGGGTGTTAGGACTGCTAATGGGCGGGAGGTGGGGGGGTGTTAGGACTGCTAATGGGCAGGGGCGGGGGGGGGGTTTAGGACTGCTAATGGGCAGGGGCGGGGGGGGGTTTAGGACTGCTAATGGGCAGGGGCGGGGGGGGTTTAGGACTGCTAATGGTCTGGGGGGGTTAGGACTGCTAATGGGCAGGAGGGGGGGGGGTGTTAGGACTGCTAATGGGCTGGGGGGGTTAGGACTGCTAATGGGCGGGCGGGCGGGGGGGTAGGACTGCTAATGGGCGGGCGGGCGGGGGGGTAGGACTGCTAATGGGCTGGGGGGGTAGGACTGCTAATGGGCTGTGGGCTGATGGGGGCTGTCTGGAAATGGGGTGATGGGGGTTTAGGGCTGGAAGTGAGTTGATGGGGGGGGGGCTAGGACTGGTATTGGGTTGGGGGGTTGCTAGGACTGGAAATGGGCTGATGCAGGGACTAGAAGGGAATGGATGCTGGGTGAGGCTGGAACTAGAAGGGAGCTGATGTTGGGGGAGGATTAGAATGGGATGGGGCTGGGAGAGTAAAATGGAGAGGGGAAAATATTTTGTGTGGGAGGGATAAAAAATCTACAATTGGCCGGGTATTGGGAGAGTAAGTGGGGATTGAGGATGGAGGGGTAAAATTTGAGTGGATGAAATAGGAATGAGGAAAGAGCAAAAGGAGAAAGATTAGTATGTTAAAGCGGATGTAGAGAGAGAGAATGGAAAAAAAAACTAGAAGAGAGAAGAAAGGACAAATGGACAGCAGATGATGGAGAGTTAGCAGAAAACATGAAGAAACCAGAAGAAAGTGGCTGGAGCAATTGCAACTGAGCTGAGGTATTCTGTTTATGTAATTCCTTTTTGACATTGCCACTTGTTCTCTTTCCCCAGTAGGTCATGTATTGTTATTGTCTGAAATGTATTGGTTTAATATTTGCAGTGTTGCCTTTTGATAGGTATGGTGTGGTGCTTTGTGAGTCCTGGTAGTGCTGTTAGGATACGGCGGGTTTGCTATTGGTTCTAAATGGGCAGTGTTTGTAGTAGTTCATAATGTGCCTGGCGGTTGGCACTGGATTATAGTAATGTAGAAATCTTTTAGTCTGTCTTTATCCATACACTCATTAAGAGACATGTTTACTAAAAGTTAGTGTATGTTAGCATTATGCAAATATTTATGCAAATTGACGTGCTGGCACTTTGAGGAAATTCTTTGGTTTTGTGCGGCAGTTTGGGCACTCGGGCTCAAAAAGGTTAGCCATCACTGGACTAGGCTCTGGCTTCTCAATGTCCTATTGTCTCTCGTCACAGGTGGAACAATAGAAAGGACGATAAAATTACCATTTATATACATTTCACGATGGTGGGTGTTTGTTTTTTTCCACCTCGCTCATGTTCTCTGCTGTTGCCTCTAGTTTATAAGAGGATCCTCCATACCAAACCTCACTTCAAAATCAGTCCTATGGGACTTGAATGTTATGCCATGCAAACTCCATGAAGTCATCATTTGAGATGATGGATTTTTCATTTATAATGTATATGATGTGGAAGGGTCTCTTCTAATTGCAGTCACTTCAGAAAGAGGAATCTGTGAATTTTTAGTCTTAGTTGCCTAGGAGCCCTTGATGCAATTTTATCATGATAAAAAAGCCTTACAAAGGTATCCTAAATTCTTGCCTAAGGTAGTTTCATCTTTCCATATCATCAAAGTAGTAGTGTTGCCTGTCTTCTATTCTAGACCATTAAGCATCAGCACACAAAATTTTTCCACATTCTGGACTGTAAGTGCACGTTCACCTACTACCTTAAAAGGACAGCTAGAAAGTCTTCTAATCGTCTCATTGCCTTTTATCCCAACCGACTCTGTATACATATAGCAAAATATATACTAATGAACAACTAGTCAAGCAGGCATCAATCTGACCAAAATAATAAAATCTCATCCAGTCAGCCATTGCTGCCACAATAACTGTCTTGCTAGCTGGTCCTCGCACCACACATTAATTTCATATTATTGTCTAGATCAGTCAATACTGGTTCTATACTGGTGCCTTTAGATAATATCATGCTTGTATGGCTCATTAACCCTGCTGTCTATGGAAAACATCTCTTTACAGATAAGCAGCTTTGCTTTTTTTTCACAGTTGACTACTAGGTGGTCCATCTAAAGTTGCATTGTATTGCTTTTATTGGACAGTTTGGCCACTGCTATTTCCATTAAGTTAACAAATGGAGAACATTGCTTTTAAACATAGACCATGCTTGTAGATAAGGCCCATACAGTTTGTCCATTTTCACCTTCCACGCAGCATTATTATTTCTTCCCTGCCTCAGAGTACTTATGTGCCTGTCCCAAGCCTTTTTGAAATTTGGCACTGATCTTACCTCCACAACTTCCAGTTGGGAGATGGTTCCGTACATTTGCCATCCTTTCTGTGAAGAAATATTTCCTTAGATTACTCGCGTCTCTCCCTCCTTCACCCATTCCATGGTCCTTCATTCCAGAGCTTCCTTTCCATTGAAAGAGGCCTGCTTCCTGTACATTTATTCCTTTGAGGTATTTGAACATACATATCACATTTCCCCTTTCCCATTCCCTTGATCATATGCATGTTTATTTGTGTTCTCATATGCTTTAAGTTTTATAATTAAGAAAAAACTTGCAAAAACTGTAATGAAATACAATGCAGTCAGTGAACGCTTAATTTATATTAGTCTACGAGGAATGCCCATCAACACAATGTTTAGGTATATGCCCCAACAACAGCTGTAGAAGAGGAAGAAGTCGATCAGTTCTATGAACAAATACAAGATGAAATTGACAGGACATGCAAAATGGCAGTAAAGGTGGCAAGTGGTTGGAAAATAGACTTGGCAACAAATGAAGCTAGAGAGAATTCTGCAAACCAACAATCTATT
This sequence comes from Ichthyophis bannanicus, assembly GCA_033557465.1. Taxonomy (NCBI): domain Eukaryota; kingdom Metazoa; phylum Chordata; class Amphibia; order Gymnophiona; family Ichthyophiidae; genus Ichthyophis; species Ichthyophis bannanicus. The sequence continues at coordinate 159,125,278 of CM066033.1, forward strand.
AATTTCAAATACCTTCTTCCAGTAACACAAGTGGTGACTGTACACATGAACGTCACCTAATGGATTATACAAAAATCAAATTGTCTATCTGTTTAAGTCAACGATGGAAAAGCTCAATAACATCATCATACAAAACCTGGAACTGACTGTAGTACAGATCACCAACTACTAGTATGCAAACTCAAGCTAAAGCTGAAAAAGATCGACTGTAGCAAAATAGGACCTCGAGAATATACCATTGGAATTTAAAGACTGCCAGCAAAATTTGTTTTGCTGCATTGGATACAAATGAGAGCACCAAAAGAGTTATGGGATGACATCAAGAAAGTTGTGTTTGAAGAAAATGAGAAGTCACAAGAAGTGAAAAAGCAAAAACGGCCAAAATGGATGTTTGAAGAAACGCTGGAAATTGCCCAGAAATGCAGAGAAAGCTAAAGGCAGAGGAGAAAGAGGCAATCGCAAAACTGAGCAGGGATTTCCAATGTGCAGCAAGACGAGACGAGGAGAAGTGCTACAATGATGCATGCAAGGAAATTGTATCAGAAACTAATAGATGAAAACAGGATCAGCTTTCCTAAAGCTACGAGAATTAAAGAGAAAATTCCAGCTTCGAACTGAAATGCTGCAAGATGCTCAAGGATCCATGTTGAAGGGATGCTGAGAAGATCAAGAAAAAATGGAAAAGAATATACAGAGTCGTCATACCATAAAGATAAAGTGGACCAGTGGCCCTTTCAACCTGTACCTCATGATCAGGAACCATTAGTGATGAAGTTGAAGCAGCATTGAAAGCAAATTATCAAAAACAAAGCACCGGGTATCGATGGCATTCCCATTGAAGCATTACAGCAATTGGATGCAGCTGTTCTCCAGGAACAAGCAGGAATGCAGTCTTCACATATGGGTGACGTTCCACGACGGAGCGCATGTGGGAACACTCCCCAGCATCCAATAAGAAGCATTTGGGAGCATCCCTCTGCACATCTGTGTATGCCTTCCTGTCTTACCAGTGATTTTCCTCAGTCTGTTTTTCCATGGAGCCCTATGGACCCCTGTCATGTCACCGCAGTTAAAACGTTTTTCTCCATGCACTTCAAGGTGCTGCTTCTTTCTTTTTTGCCTTCCTGTGTACTTTGGTACCATTGTTTGACGATGCCAGTTCCCTTTTTTATTTTCAACCTGTGGTGATAGCTTATCTCATACATTACATAGTGCATGCTGTATAGGTCTCAGACTCCTAAGCACTAGAACTTTAATCGTAATTCTTAGTAGAGTGCCAGATCGCATCAATGACCCCCAAGCACTTTTTATCTGTGTGAAAGCACCACCATAAGTGAATATTCATATCATACGGAGAAAATTTAAACACCGCTTAGCTTTTCTGTGTTCCCCAACGCCATCCCCTGGCGCCTTTTCGTGCGTTTCAAAAGGCGACAGGGGATGGCGTTGGGGAACACAGAAAAGCTAAGCGGTGTTTAAATTTTCTCTGTATGATATGAATATTCACTTATGGTGGTGCTTTCACACAGATAAAAAGTGCTTGTGGGTCATTGATGCGATCTGGCACTCTACTAAGAATTACGATTAAAGTTCTAGTGCCTAGGAGTCTGAGACCTATACAGCATGCACTATGTAATGTATGAGATAAGCTATCACCACAGGTTGAAAATTTAACGTTATGTTGCCTGAGGATTTTCTGGAGTGATATTCCATTATTTTTGCTTACTACAGTTCGTCACTTCATAAGCAGACCAAGTGATATTGTAGAGTTCCCTTTTTTGGCACCTCTACTAACTTTTACCTCTCACGTTTTTTTTTCATCAGTAAGGCCACCATCGAGTCTTTTGACTTGGCATAGGCTGTTTCCTGACACTGAGAAGCCAGCCAGTGGTTTAAAAAAATGTTCTAATTGCAGCTGCAGTATTTCGGCCACTGAACAGCACTATTGGTGCTTACAGTGCTTGGGGCCTGACCATAACCAGATTCTTGTACTTTGTCAGCAAATGACAAGGAAAGGGTTAAAAAACTTGGAAAAGCAACATGAAAGTCTTTTCAGATCTGACTCTGTAGCCTAAGCACACTCTTCTTCGATGTTGACACTCTCTTGGGCTTCTGTTCTTTGTGTGGCAGTGGAGACGCGTCGGTGACCGTTGACTTCCTCTCCGATTCCGATGCCTGGGAATCGGGGGCTGAACACCTCCCCCTGTTTCACAGAGATATTGTGATGTGCCGTCAGACCCTTCACAGTCTCATGAGCACTGTCTATCCCCGCTTGAGGACATGTCCTTCCATGATTTTATCCGAGACATGACCAAGGCTCTCTCGGTCTTTGTGGGTACCAAGAAGGAACAGAGAGCTGAGGAACTGGAGATACTCCTAAGGAGGCTGCCACTCTTCCATTCCATCGTATTTTACAGGATCTCGTATTTCAAATGTGGAAGTCCCCTCTCTTGGTTCCCTCTCTCAGTATGAAGCTAGACACCATGTACAGGTTTCCTGATTCTGTGGGCTTCCATAAACCTGAACTTCACCATTCTATGGTGGTCAAGTTGACCATGCGCCGCCTCAAGAGAATTAAGAACCACTCTTTGGTTCCTCCTGGAAGGGAATCACATACCCTTGATGCCTCTGGCCACTGATGCTTCCAGGCATTGATGTTGGTTTCCCATATTAATTCCTACATGCGTTATATGGGCATGTTCCTTGGAGACATGGTAAAGGATCTTGATGGGTTCTCTGCTGTAATTCCTTCAGAAAAGCAGGATGCCTTAGTCATGCATGGTCAGGACTGTTCCAAATTCATCACCACAGCAGCTTTTTTACTTTTTTGAGTCTACCAGCAGAGCTGCAGTGGTGAGCCATTGGAACCAGAAGACTGGCTTGGATGTAGTCCTCAGACCTTGAACAGTGGGTCCCAAGACAAGCTAGCAGACATTCCCTGTCGAGACAAGAACCTCTTTGGTAAGGGCTGGAGGGAGAAGGCTTGTGAAATTGAGACTGATTACCTTACCATGAAGCATCTCTCTTGTAAAACAGCCTATCCTTCTAGGAAGAAGGCCTGTGTAGAGAAATGCTTTTATATCAAAAAGAAGAAATATTACCCCTCTTTTCTGGTTCACCAAGGTCAGCAGAAGCCTCAAGCTCCTCACCAACCCAAGAGGCCTAAACTTCCTAAGCCACAGCCTCAGCCTGGGGCTAGCTTTTGACTGCTTCCCGGAGAACATTGCCACTCTTTCCCTGAAGGACCCCCCAGCCTTCTCCCATTGCGAGCAGGCTGGTCCTTTTTGTCCACAGGTGGCCCCTCATAACATCAGAACCCTGGGCTCTACAGGTCATTCTCAAGGGCTACCTGCTCCATTTCACCTAGTTGCCGCCTCCCTTCTTTCCAGGGGAGTATCCTCTAGAACCTTTCCATCGGGCTCTGTTACAACAGGAAGTCACCACCCTTCTAAGAGAGGTCACAATAGAACTGTTCCCTGCGCACAGGAAAGGTTAGGGTTTTACTCCTGATATTTCCTTATTCCCAAAAAATCAGGGGTGTTCTGTCCCATTCTAGATCTCTGGAACCTCAACAAGTTCCTAGTACAAGAGACGTTCAAGATGTTATTTCTAGGAACCCTACTGCCCTACCTTCAGAAGAACAATGGGCTCTGTTCTCTGGATCTAAAGGATGTACATCCTCATTCACCTGTCTCAGACAGTACTTCGCTTCATGTTAGACAGTGGACATTACCAATACAGAGGCCCTGCCCTATGGCCTGACATCCATCCCAAATGTCTTCACAAAATGTCTAGTGGTAGTAGCGGCCTATCTCCACACCCTAAGCATCTTTGCCTTCCCCTACTTAGACGACTGACTCGTCAGGGGTGAGTCACTTCAAGGGGTGTATCTGTCTGTTCAATGCACCGTCATGGTGCTCAGACTTCTCGGATGTGTCATGAACTTTCCAAAGTCGCACCTTTCTCCCACTCGGAAATTGAAATTCATAGGTGCTCTTCTTGATACAAGCTCGCACTTTCCTGCCTGAGGGCCATCTAAAATGCCTCACAGATATGGCAGGCTTCATTCCGTGCAGTCATTATGCCACAGCGCAAGGCATGTTTTGCCTGTTGGGTCACATGGCCTCCATGGGCCATGTAGTTCCCTATGCTTGTTTCCATATGCACCAAGCTCGGTGGACCCTCTCCTCCCAATGGAAACAAGTGAAGGGCCATCTCCAAGGCAGAGTGGTAGTCGCCCCTCTTCTGGTGGACTCTCTTCAGTGGTGGCTCTCCCAAAATATTCTCATAGGGTCACCTTTTCAGATGACTCCACCTCAATGGACGCTGACAACCGATGCATCCAAATGGGGCTGGGGAGCTCATCCTGCTGGCCTCGGCATGCAGGGCCTCTGATCTCAACAGGAAGCCTTACTTCAGATCAACTTCCTGGCATTGAGGGCAATAACCTCCAGGTGTTTCATCGTCAGTTATCATATTAATCTTTCCTGGTTCAGATGGACAACCAGTTTGTGATGTTTTATGTCAACAAGCAGGGAGATACGGGCTCTTGCAACCTCTGCGAGGAAGCAGTTCACTTGTGGTAATTTGCCCTGCCTCATGGGATGGTTCTCAGAGCTGTTTACCTGCCAGGAGAACAGAATTTTCTTGCGGACAGTCTCAGGTCAGGTCCTCAGACTTCATGAGTGGACTCTTTATTGGAGAATAGTCGATCGGGCTATGGGGAATCACGAAGATCGACCTGTTTGCCACCCCGCTCAACACGCAGGTCCTCTGCTTCTGCTCCAGGGTGCCAACTCCACAGCGTCAGGCCCTGGATGCTTTCCTTCTTCATTGGGGGATGAGTCTGTTAATACACTTAACTGCCTATCCCACTAATAGCCAAAACACTGTTCAAGTTGTGGGTCGACAGGGGCACCATGATCCTGGTAGCTCCGTTCTGGCTCCAACAGCTGTGGGTTGTCCCCCCCCCCCCTCCCCCCTGCTGCTTCGTCTCAACATCAGCCTCTCCGTCTGGGATGCGCACCAGACCTGATCTCGCTGGATCAGGGAGTGCTGCTCCATCCCAATATTTGTGTGCTCCACCTGATGGCTTGGCTGCAGAGAGGGTCGTCCTTTCCGACCTCCCAATTTACCGGATTCCATTCAGGATATCCTGGCATCCCAGAAGGACTCCACGCAATGCACATATGCCTTTAAGTGGCGCCTGCTTGCGGTTTGGTGCACTCGGCATATCCTCAACCCCTTTAATTGTCCAGTGGACTCTATCCTGCTGTACCTGTTCCACCATTTTTCTACGGGTCTCAAGACTAATTCCATTCGTGTCCACCTCGGTGCTATTTCGGGTTCTCTTTGGGAGATTGATGGATAACCCATATACATTTATCCATTGGTAGCCTGCTTCATGCGTGGTCTCCTCTTGACTAAGTCACTGATCTGGCCTCCACCTGTCGCCTCTGACCTCAATGTGGTTCTTGCTCAGCTGCTCAAGCCTCCTTTGAAACTCTAGGCACTACCTTCCTCAAGTTTCTTTCGGAGGAGGTCTCCTTCATAGTTGCACTCATCTCAGCTCTCTGGCTCAGCGAACTGCAGGCTTTAGTGCACATGCGTCTTATGTACATTTTCATCATGACAGGATAGTCCTGAGGACGCATCCACGTTTCCTTCAAAAGGTTGTATCTCCTATCTCCAGGAACAAGCAGGAATGAGTCTTCACATATGGGTATCGTCGGTACCGACGGAGCCTGTGCGGGAACGCTCCCCAGCGTCCAAAAGGAAAGCTTTTGGGAGCATCCCACAGCGCCTGTGCGCTGCCTTCCCGCCTTTCCCAACCGCCTCTCTCCAGTTCTTTTCTGTGGAGCCAGCAGGTCGTGTTCCTGACACCGCTGAAGAATTTCTTTATTTTATTTCTTTGATCGCGCGTCTGCCTTCTCGACGCTGGACCGGTACCGCCGGTCTTTTCTTTCTTTCTTCTAAAAAAAAAAAAACCCTACTGTTTTTCTCACTTCAGTGCATTTTCTTCTTTGGCCTTAGGCCTAGGACATTTTTTCCTCATGGAAAAGCCCGCCTCTGGGTTTAAAAAATGCACGAAGTGCAGCGGCACTATTTCTGTCACCCAATTAATCTCTAACTTCCCGAATGCAATATTTAAAGTGTTTAGCCATGGGTCTCAGACTCACAGGAGCTACGGCAAAAGCTTATTATACCAAACGCACCGATTTGCATCAATGACTCAAATAACTGTTTTTTTTGTAGTTTTTTATAATATTATTTTTTAAAACTCCTTTTTCAAAAATAAATGTCAGGCTTATTTTTTTTAGAGAGTCCCAACGCCAGCCACAGCGCTGCTACGTTTCACGAATGAATCGTTTCTTCAGGGGTGAATGCTCTGACTTACATACTCTCCAACTGTAAACTAGGGAAACGGATGTAAGTTACTCCATTTAATAGTCCATAATTTAACAAACTGTTTCATGAAGAAATACATAAAACTTCACTGCAACAACATAGTCTTTTCAAACTTTAGATGGTTTTGACTCACTCACCACATTACGTCCCCATTGTTACATGTTCTTGTAGCGAAAAAACGCCGCGCATGCGGCTTGAGCAATTGTTTAGCCCTTTTATTGCCTAATTCAACTCTTACCTCTATGATCCCAACAGCTTATGTACACAGGTTCCAATCTATCTGAGAATTAAGGCCTTCCGGAGAAATAGTTTGTAAAGTAAAGATCCAGCGTTGTTCTTTATAAATTAATAACTGATCTAGAGATTTTCTTCCACTGCCCTGTGACACTCGTTCTATACAAAAGCAGCGGAGTTCAGTAAATGAATGATTATGGGTAACACAATGCTCCACAATTGGAGCTGTCATAGTTTTGCAGCGCAGCCGGCTGCGATGTTCCGCCAGTCTCATCTTAAAAGCTCGTAGTGTCTTCCCAATGTACAGCAATTGACAAGGGCATTGAATAGCGTAAATGACTTGTGTAGAAGAACAATTTGTGGAGTGCCGTAGATCATAAAACTTCCCCATATTATTAAATGAGGTGAGTTCCCAATTTACTTCACATAGAGAACAATCGCCACATTTAGTGTGGCCTCTAGGATTTAAACTAATCTCGTTTAAGGTGGGCACAATCGTAGGACAGAGGATCTCCTTCAAATTCCGATTGCGTGTCCAAACGCACCGTATATGTTTGTCTCGTAATGCAGGAATACTGTGAATGACATTCATATGCTGTTTAATAATAGTTGCTATATCGTTACTATACGGAGAGTATGGAGTCACTAAATTGATGGATGTGTCAGTTGTCATTGATGATTTAGGGGTCAATAATGCTTCCCGATGATTATATAAGGCATGTTTATAAGCCTTCTCTATAGTATGTTGTGGATACCCCCTGTTGGATAATCTGACTTTCAACAGGTTAGATTGAGTCTTGAATTCCTGAAGATCAGTACAGTTCCGCCGATACCGGAGGAATTGAGAGAGTGGAAGACCATCTTTTAATTTTCGTGGATGTAAACTATCATAATGGAGTAGTACATTACGGTCCGTGGGTTTACAAAAAACCTTCGTTATCCAACCTTCGTTGCTTTTGGTGACTTCCACGTCCAAAAAAGTCATTTTCTCTTGGCTGTAGGCACAAGTAAATTGAATAGTTGTTTCTCATGTATTAAGCCAACTAGTAAAATCTAATAGAGATGATAGCGTGCCAGACCATATAACAAAAATATCATCTATGTAACGGCACCACAGCCGAACATATTGATACAAAGTGGACTGAGTAAGCCATTCAGCTTCAAAAGCAGCCATAAAAATATTGGCTACAGACGGGGCGCACGTAGCGCCCATCGCAACTCCAATTTTTTGATGATAAATGGCTTAATACACGAGAAACAACTATTCAATTTACTTGTGCCTACAGCCAAGAGAAAATGACTTTTTTGGACGTGGAAGTCACCAAAAGCAACGAAGGGTGGATAACGAAGGTTTTTTGTAAACCCACGGACCGTAATGTACTACTCCATTATGATAGTTTACATCCACGAAAATTAAAAGATGGTCTTCCACTCTCTCAATTCCTCCGGTATCGGCGGAACTGTACTGATCTTCAGGAATTCAAGACTCAATCTAACCTGTTGAAAGTCAGATTATCCAACAGGGGGTATCCACAACGTACTATAGAGAAGGCTTATAAACGTGCCTTATATAATCATCGGGAAGCATTATTGACCCCTAAATCATCAATGACAGCTGACACATCCATCAATTTAGTGACTCCATACTCTCCGTATAGTAACGATATAGCAACTATGATTAAACAGCATATGAATGTCATTCACAGTATTCCTGCATTACGAGACAAACATATACGGTGCGTTTGGACACGCAATCGGAATTTGAAGGAGATCCTCTGTCCTACGATTGTGCCCACCTTAAGCGAGATTAGTTTAAATCCTAGAGGCCACACTAAATGTGGCGATTGTTCTCTATGTGAAGTAAATTGGGAACTCGCCTCATTTAATAATAAGGGGAAGTTTTATGATCTACGGCACTCCACAAATTGTTCTTCTACACAAGTCATTTACGCTATTCAATGCCCTTGTCAATTGCTGTACATTGGGAAGACACTACGAGCTTTTAAGGTGAGACTGGCGGAACATCGCAGCCGGCTGCGCTGCAAAACTATGACAGTTCCAATTGTGGAGCATTGTGTTACCCATAATCATTCATTTACTGAACTCCGCTGCTTTTGTATAGAACGAGTGTCACAGGGCAGTGGAAGAAAATCTCTAGATCAGTTATTAATTTATAAAGAACAACGCTGGATCTTTACTTTACAAACTATTTCTCCGGAAGGCCTTAATTCTCAGATAGATTGGAACCTGTGTACATAAGCTGTTGGGATCATAGAGGTGAGAGTTGAATTAGGCAATAAAAGGGCTAAACAATTGCTCAAGCCGCATGCGCGGCGTTTTTTTGCTACAAGAACATGTAACAATGGGGACGTAATGTGGTGAGTGAGTCAAAACCATCTAAAGTTTGAAAAGACTATGTTGTTGCAGTGAAGTTTTATGTATTTCTTCATGAAACAGTTTGTTAATTTATGGACTATTAAATGGAGTAACTTACATCTGTTTCCCTAGTTTACAGTTGGAGAGTGTGTAAGTCAGAGCATTCACCCCTGAAGAAACGATTCATTCGTGAAATGTAGCAGCGCTGTGGCTGGCGTTGGGACTCTCTAAAAAAAGATAAGCCTGACTTATTTATTTTTGAAAAAGGAGTTTTAAAAAATATTATAAAAAACTACAAAAAAAACAGTTATTTGGGTCATTGATGCAAATCGGAGCGTTTGGTATAATAAGCTTTTGCCGTAGCTCCTGTGAGTCTGAGACCCATGGCTAAACACTTTAAATATTGCATTCGGGAAGTTAGAGATTACTCCGATCTGATGGATATATAACACAATTAATCAGACATTATTTTGCCTAACGGTATTATTACTCTGGAATACACAGACCAATTTTTTGACTATTTCTGTCACCGACACCCATGAATGGTGTCTAAAATGTTTAGGTCCTGATCACTCCATTACAGATTGTGAGTCCTGTTCCATGATGTCTAAAAGAGGTCTACAGAATCGAGTAGCCAAGCTCAGTACCCTGTTTCCCTCTGATGCAGCTTCGATTGCATCGACGTCTTCCAGGGCTGCTTCTTCCTCACATGGATCTCAGCTAACCAAACTTAAGTCCAGCCGGTCCTCGAAGGGTAAATCTCCCTCTAAGTATCGAGATGCCTCCGGGCTTGCTCTCGAGGAATCCGCACCGGCAAAATTACCCCGGCGGGAGGCTCCGGCTTCCAAAGCTTTATCTATGGGGTCACAGGTTGACATCAATGGCTCGGCCTCGACCGATCACCTGTTGCCATGTTCTGGGGTACCGGTGGTTCCCACTGGTACCGACATCCAGACATTGGTTGCATCGATGGATCAGAATATCCTGACCATGCAGCGTGCCATCATGGCATTCATACAAGCTGCAACGCCTTCGGTACCTCAACAAACTCTGTTGCCGGTACCGACTCCGGCACCGGTACCGATTGCATAGACATCGGTTTCGGTGTCGACTGCAGCGGTACACTGTTCTGTGATGCCCATCGGTACCGATCACTCCCGATGTCGATACCACCCGGTATGCATATCGGGCTCTGCAGGAGCATCCAGACAGGCGATACTTCGATTCCTCTGAAGACTCTGATGAATCAGAGGTCTCTGTCGAAGCATCGGTGATCCATCCTCAGGAGCCCTCTTCTCCAAAAAGGAGAATGTCTCCTCCAGAAGACGTGTCTTTTCAAGACTTAATTAGGGAAGTGGCCAGGGGCCTTTCCATCTCAGTGGCCCCTGAGACAGAGCCTAGAGCCAAAAAATTAGATATTTTACAATATCCTAAGGCTCCTAAAGAGGCAGCCACTTTACCAATACATGAGATTCTTTATGATCACATGTTGGGCATATGGGAGACTCCTCTCACCACTTCCCCTCATTCACGCAGGTTGGACACCATGTATTGTGTTCCTCCTTGTCCTGGCTTCCATAAGACTCAGCTTCCTCACCACTCCATTGTGGTGGAGTCTGCTATATGAAGAAGATAGAGTACAAAAAGGCACTCTTCTGCTCCTCCAGGAAGAGAATACAGAACCTTAGATGCCTTTGGCAGGAGAATTTTCCAGGCCAGTATGATTGTTGCCAGAATCAACTCCTATAGTCTCTATATGGGGATGTATCTAAAAGAAGTTACAGATCACCTGCAAACTTTATCTCCTTTTATTTCAGAAGATAAAAGGGAAGAGTTTCTCACCTGGCTCAAACATGCCCAGGATGTTTCCAAGTTTTCCAACTGTGCAGCCTTTGACTCTTTTGAAGGTGCCAGCAGAGCCTCGGCTATTGCCATAGGTGCACCCAGAATTGCTTGGTTACAAGCTTCTTATTTGGAACCCTGGGTTCAAGATGGACTAGGAAACCTTCCTTGTACAGGTGAAAACCTTTTTGGCAAAGATTGGCAAGCAAAGGCCACCCAGATGGATGCTGAAAATTCTGCTTTAGATGGACTTTCAAGGTCTACTTTGCTCCTTTTAAGAAAAGGTTGTTCAAAGGGTTTTTTTTCCCAAAAAAGGGAAATATTATTCTGCTTATGGTCAGCAGTCATCTTCTGCAGGTCGTTTTGCTACAAAGACAGCAACAACCGAAACAGGCCAAGCCTAAGGCTGCTAGGACTGCTACGGCCCAACAGCCTCAGCCTCCTCAGGGCTTTTGACTCACAACTAGAGAGCTTAGCCTTTCTGGCTCTAGAACATCCAGAGCCTCTCACCATTCCAGGAAGGTTGGCTTACTTTGCTCCCAGGTGGGAACAAATCACAGCAGAGCAGTGGACCCTCTCCATAATAAGGGAGGGGTACAAGCTTCATTTCTTAAACCTTCCTCCTCACACCATGGTGAGACAGTTCAATTCTCAGACATCTCTCCTCGACCTTCTGGGTCAGGAGATTGCTACCCTTCTTGCCCAAGGGGCAATAGAAGAAGTACCCCTTCTTCAACAGGGCTCAGGGTTCTACTCCCCCTACTTTCTTATCCCAAAGAAAACAGGGGGCTACAGACCCATATTAGATCTCAGAGAATTGAACAAGTTTCTATGCAAGGAGAAATTCAAGATGATTTCTCTTGGTACTCTCCTTCCATACTTCCAGAGTCAGGATTGGCTTTGCTCTCTAGACCTCAAGGATGCGTACACCCATGTCCTCATCCATCCAACACACAGAAGGTTCCTTTGGTTCCTTTATCAAGGGAAGCACTACCAATACAGAGTGCTTCCTTTCGGTCTGGCCTCTGCACCAAGGGTGTTCACAAAATGCATGGCAGTAGTAGCTGCATTTCTACGCACTCTAGGGATATTCGTATTCCCATATCTGGACGAGTGGCTCATCCGAGCTCCATCCCAGTCAGAGGCCCAGACTTCTCTAACCTGCACAAGGCGTATCCTTCAGTATCTGGGACTTGTAATAAACATTCCAAAATCCCATCTCACCCCTACTCAGTCTCTAGAGTTCATAGGGGCCCTGCTGGATACCACAACTGCAAGGGCCTATCTTCCCCAGGCCCGTTGCCTACGCTTGGTGCAGTTAGCCTCACAAATTCAGTTAAAATCCCATTTAACTGCTCGAGAGATGTTACAACTGTTACGCCACATGGTATCCACTGTGCATGTGGTTCCTTACGCTCGCCTTTACATGAGGGCAGCTCAATGGACTCTGTCCACCCAATGGACCCAGGCATCAGGGTGCCTGTCAGACAAAATGGCAACCTCCAGTCGCCTCTTTTGCTCTCTCCAGTGGTGGAAGTCCACTCAAAATCCGTTGCTAGGGTCCCCCTTTCAACAGGTGTTACCCCAAGCAACCCTTACAACAGATGCCTCTCCAAGAGGTTTGGGAGCTCATCTTCAAGATCTCTCCACTCAAGGCATCTGGTCTTCACAGGAGACATCTCTACATATCAACCTCTTAGAGCTCAGAGCAATTTTTCTAGCTCTCAGAGTCTTCCACACCCTGCTCAGCTACAAGACAGTCCTCATCCACACGGACAACCAGGTAGCCATGTTCTACGTGAACAAGCAGGGCAGGACTGGCTCTCTGTCGCTTTGCAACTAAGCTCTGAGATTGTGGGCCTTCGCCAGAGAGCATCAAATTCGTTTCATGGCAGTGTATCTTCCAGGGGTTCAAAACTCTTGGGCAGACAGACTCAGTTGAGTTCTGCTTCCACACGAATGGTCCCTCCATGGGGACCAGATAACCAGGATCTTCCGAATTTGGGGAACCCCAGACATAGACCTCTTTGCAAGTCCGTGGAATGCCAAACTTCCCGGTTCTGTTCCAGGATTCCGTGTCAGGGAGTTCAGGCCAGGGATGCCTTCCTCCTTCATTGGGGGCAAGACTTCCTCTATGCCTTTCCACCCATTCCCCTAATTCCCAAGACACTCTTCAAACTTCAGAGAGACAAGGGGTCTATGATCCTCATAGCACCACATTGGCCACGCCAAGTGTGGTACCCTCTACTTCTGCATCTCTCTCAAGCTCCCTCCCTGGACTTGGGATCTGCTCCAGACCTCCTGTCCCAGGAGGAAGGAACGTTGTGGCACCCAAATCCCCAGTCTCTTCACCTCAGAGCCTGGTTGCTGAAGACCTTCAAGATTTGCATCTTTCTCAGCAAGTGAAGGATATCCTTCATGCTTCCAGAAAGCCTTCCACTAGACGTTCCTATGCTTTTAAATGGAAAAGATTTACCATTTGGTGTGCAGAGAAGGGTCTTAACCCTCTTGCAATACCTCTGAATTCTTTACTAGAGTATTTATTTATTTTATTTATTTATTTAGTAAAAACTTATATACCGCTACTTCCAGCGATCAGCAGCGGTTTGATTACAATTTTGGGATTTGTCAAAAAATCAAGACAGAAAATTTGGGGCATAGATAGAGAGAACAGGGGTAATACACAGCACACATATTAGGGTCTATATTTAGACCATAATTACTATCACAATCGATTATATATTTATACAAGCAATTATACATTTACACACGCGATTATCCGTCATCTATGTACAGTTTTACATACAGCTATTCACTCTCTTTTATCTTCTTGGCTTTACATCTGTATATAGTGACAATTGAACAGGTGGACAGTTTTACATACAGTTATTCACTCTCTTTTATCCAATTGAACAGGTGCGTCTTTAATTTTTTTCTGAAATCGGTTATGTCTTTAATTGCTCTCAGCTCGTGTGGGAGCTGGTTCCATAAAGTGGGGGCAGAGAAGGAGAACGCTCTGTGACTAGTACTGACTTTTACGTGCCTAATGCTGTTTGGGACTATTAGTGTGTCTGAGTTTATGGTTCTCCTGCTTCTGGTGGTAGGTTGTATGGAGATCAGGGTGGAGAGGAATGAGGGGGCCAGGTTTTGAATTAACTTGAATGTCGTTACCAATGTTTTGTATTGAATCCTGTCAGCAACTGGGAGCCAGTGCAGTTCCATCAATACAGGTGTGATATGCTCAGTGACGCTTGTTCTCATTATGATCCTTGCTGCTACGTGTTGTGCCAGTTGTAATATGTTAGTGGTTTTCTTTGGTAGACCCTGCAGGATGGCGTTGCAGTAGTCAAGGTGGGGCATGATGAGTGCTTGTGCAACTGATCGGAAATCGCACGAATCCAGTACGTTCCTCAGGGGTCGTAGTACTCTAAGCTTGTGAAAGATGGCTTTGTTGGTGTTGCTGAGGTGTTTTTCCATTTTCAGTTTGCTGTCGATTGTGACTCCTAGATATTTTATTTCTTCCTTCGAGTTGTAAGTATTATTGCACAGTGTGATTGCTGGAGGTGGTTCAAAGTCCATTTTACTGGACATAAACATTACTTCAGTCTTCTTATGATTAATTGACATGTTGTTTTGCTTTAGCCATCCCAACATCTCTCCCATGCAGGTTTCAAGCTGGTCGTAATTCGGGTCAGTGGTCTCTAGTTGGGTGTACAACATGATATCGTCTGCGTATATGTGGTAGTTGATGCCGTATTTCCTGAATATTTCACTGAGGGGCTGCATGTAAATGTTAAAAAGTAGTGCCGAGAGTGCCGAACCCTGTGGTATGCCTTGAGTTTGGGTGAAGGCTTCGGCTTTTTCTCCGTTGAATTGGACCTGCGGCTTTCTGTCCGTTATATAGGAGGAGAACCATTTCAAGGCGGTTCCTAAGATTCCAATTGATTCCAGCTTGTTAAGGAGGGTTAGGTGATGGACAGTGTCGAAAGCAGCGGAGATGTCGATGAAAATGAGGATAAACATTTTCTTCTTGTCTTCCAGACCCTTAAGGAGGTTGTTAAACAGGGCCAAAAGAAGGGTTTCGACCCCATGATTTTTCCTGAATCCGTATTGCTGTTTGTCCAGTGTTTCGTTGTCATCAAGGTGTTCTTGCAGTTGGATGAGGGCTGCTTTTTCAATGATCTTTGCTAAAAAAGATATGCTGGAGATTGGGCGGTAAGAAGATGGGTCGTCTTTGTTTAGCGAGTTGTTTTTTAGTATTGGTCTAATTATAGACTTTTTGAGTTGGTTAGGCATGATTCCTTGTGAAAGTGATTGGTTCACAATGTGTGAGACTTGGTGGCCAATGTCCTTTTTTGCTGCTTTGATCCAGGTAGCTGGGCAGGGATCAAGCAGGGAGGTGGTGGTATTGATACTGGTTATTATTTCAACCGCTTGTTTATCATCAATTTTGCGAAAATCATTCCACATCTGTTCTTGCTTCACTACAGTTTTCAAATGGGGCTTGGGAAAACATAGTGTGGTTGATGTTGTGGTCAGCTTGCTTTCGTAGTAGTTTGCTAGGGTTTGGGGTTGAATAGTATCACTCCGCTGTTCTGGTTGGTTTGTTTTGGTTAGAGTTTTCACTAGTCGAAATAATTCCCGTGGTTTGTTGATGGCTTTATTCAGCAGGTTGGTGTGGTGTTTCCTTTTTGCTTCATCTACCTCATCTTTGTATTTTCTAAGGATGTTGAAGTATTCAGCTCTTGGCAGTGTTGAAGAGATGTTTTCCAATGCTGCAGCAAGTACTTCATGGTTTGGTGAGGGGGACCTGTACATTAGGCAGATGGATATTGCTTGGTTCTCCACTTTGAGCAGGTCTATGTCTGGGTTTGATTCCAGGGACGTGCATGAGAGTTTCAAGTGTGATTTGGCAATTATGAGCACTCCTCCACCTCTTTTGTTGGATCGTGGACAGTTATACAGGTTGTAGCCTGGTCTGTCTATCTGGTTCAGTAAGACAGCATCGGTGTTTGTTATCCAGGTTTCTGTTATACAGAGGATGTCTGGTTGCTCATCTTTGATTATGTCACAGATAATGTGGGTCTTGTTTCTGATCGATCGGGCGTTTACGAGGGTGATGCTACATTCCACTAAAGGATCCGGTGGTGCCAGGCTTTGTTGAGCAATGGGCCGGCGGGGTTTCCTCATCTGTGGTATTTTTGATTTCGGTTTGTGGTGCTTTGGTGTACTCGCATGTTTTCTGCGTGCGTGCACTGGATAGGTCATAATTGTTGGTACTATACCGGTGGTGGGGTAGGTTGAGGGAGGGGGTTTTTGGGGGGTTTGGATGGCATAGAGGATGTAGAGTGGGCAACATATAAGTGGGGTAGATTGGTATATGTTTGCTTTGGTTGTGTATGTTGAGATTAGAGTGAGCAGACTAATTCCTAAGACCAGTTTTAGTAGATGCATGTTTAGGTGTGGGTGAGTAACAATACAATACAACTTGCTTAGTATCCAATGCTAATCTAGGACAGATGCAAAAAGGTTACGGTATCAGCAGGTAAACTTAGTGCAGGGGTACAAGTTATAGTATCAGCTGGTAATAGTATCATAGTGACATCTGCATTTATTTGCTGCATATTTGCTGCATTTATCCCATGCAGGCCTTAAAACAAATTCAGTAAGAGTCCATTTGAGTGCTATTGCAGCATCCTTTAAGCCTCTTAATGGACAGCCTATTTCCTCTCATCCTCTTATTGCAAGATTCATGAGAGGCCTTCTTTTAACTAAACCTCCCATTAGTCCACCTCCAGTGGCATGGGATTTGAATTTGGTTCTTGGCCAGCTTATAAAGCCATCCTTTGAACCCTTAGCCACTACCTCCTTGAAATTCCTTTCCTGGAAGGTTATTTTTCTCATTGCAGTCACCTCAGCTCGCCGTATGAGTGAGCTGCAAGCCTTGGTGGCTAATCCTCCTTATACAAGGTTCCATCATGACAAGGTAGTCCTCAGGACTAATCCACACTTTATGCCTAAAGTGGTCTCACCTTTTCATCTGAACCAGGAGGTGTATTTACCTGTCTTTTTTTCCAGGACCTCATGCATCAACTGCAGAGAGGAATCTTCATACCCTGGATTGTAAGAGAGCACTTGCTTTTTACTTACAAAGGACACAGCAACATAGAAAGTCCTCTCAACTCTTTGTTGCTTTTGATCCCTCTCATTTAGGACTTCCAGTCTCTAAGAGAACTCTGTCCAATTGGATTGCTCAGTGTATTTCCTTCGCCTACCAGAGTAAGAACTTTTCTCTGGAAGGCCATGTCACAGCTCACAATATGAGGGCCATGGCAGCCTCTATGGCTCATCTAAACTGTGTCCATCAACCAAATCTGTCGAGCGGCCACCTGGGCCTCGGTTCATACCTTTACAGCCCATTACTGCTTGGACAAGGACTCACGCCGGGATGCCTTGTTTGGTCAGGCTGTTCTCAAACACCTATTCCATACCTAATCAACTCCTACCCCCATCCCTGGTTGGATGCCCGAGATCCATGGGGGTGAGGTGGAGCCCTTATCAGGGACTCTCAACCTTTGGGATCTCCCTGGCATCTCTAGCTGGGGAGTCCCCATATGTGAAGACTCATTCCTGCTTGTTCCTGGAGATAGCACAGTTACTTACCTGTAACAGGTGATCTCTGGGAACAGCAGGAATAAGTCTTCACAACCCACCCACCTCCCCTAGGAGTTGTATCTCTCTATCTATCTTTCCTTTCCTTTCTCTCTCTCTCTCTTTGTCTCAGCTTAAAACTCGAACTGGAGAGAGGCGGTTGGGAAAGGCAGGAAGGCAGCGTGCAGGCGCTGTGGGATGCTCCCAAAAGCTTTCCTTTTGGATGCTGGGGAGCGTTCCCGCGCAGGCTTCGTCGGTACCGACGATACCCATATGTGAAGACTGATTCCTGCTGTTCCCAGAGATCACCTGTTACAGGTAAATAACTGTGCTTTCTGTCTCAACCAGTCGATAATTCTTCTGACTTTTTCCCAAGCCACATGCATCTCTGGCCCAGGCGGCGCTTCATACCCTAGATGGCAAATGGGCTTTAGCATATTACCTTGACAGAACCAAGGCACATTGAAAATCCTCACAATTGTTCATTTCGTTTGACCCTAGTCACCTTGGGTCTCCCTGTGACAACAGTCTCTCTTTGGATAACTGCATTTTCTTTGCAGGCAGGTCTGACTTTAGAGGGTCATATAACCACTCCACAATGTCCAGGCCATGGCCACATCCATAGCCCACTTACACTCTGTCTCCATAATGGAGATCTGCCATATGGCCGTTGATTCATACTTTTGCAGCACATTGCTGTCCTGGACAACGACCAACGACTCTTGTAAGTACAGTGATTTTGGCCAAGCCATACTCCGGTACCTCTTTGGGACTTAGGTGTACCTCCTTCCCTCCTCGCCCTCTGTTCATCCAGGCTACTGCTACTGCCATCTTGATGGAGGTGTTATGGGGATGCCAAGTATACTAGATCCCCTGGACTCCCCATGTTCTTTATTTTTTCCCCATTTCCCTATGCCTCTCTGTTTTCTGGTAGCCTGAAGTTAGGGAGTCCTTTATGTGAAGGCTGCATTTCTGCTTGTTCCAGGAGATAGTGTAGTTACTTGCCTGTAACAGGTGATCTCCGGGAACAGCAGGAATCTGTCTTCACAACCTGCCCTCTTCCCCAAGGAGTTGTAAGTCTTTTTTTCTCAGCTATGAATCTCACTGAGGAGAATCACTGGGAAGGCAGGAAGACATGCACGTATGCGCAGAAGGATGCTCCCAATACTTACTATTGGATGCTGGGGAGTGTTCCCACACAGGTTCCATTGGGGGACGTCACTTATATGTGAAGACTGATTCCTGATGATCCCGGAGATCACCTGTTACAGGTGAGGAACTATGCTTTACCATACTTACAAAGCTCTGCCATGAAATCTGGAAGACAAGATCATGGTCAATTAACTGAAAAAGATCTGTGTTTATACCAATACTGAAGAAAAGTGATCTGACTGTGGAACTTATCGCACAATCACTCTGATCCCACATGCCAGCAAGATTCTACTCAAGATTATTCAGCAGAGACTACAACCATACCTAGAACGATAATGCCTGAAGTGCAAGCAGGGTTCAGGAAAGGGCAAGGAAAGCGAAACATTGTGGATGTGAGATGGATCCTTGAAAAGATCAAAGAATACCAAAAGGATATGTGTGTTGTGTTGACTATAGCAAGGCTTTTGACTGTGTTTAATTTATATGCAGAACAAATCACCAGAGAAGCAGGACTGTATGAAGACCACTGAGGTGTGAAGATTGGTGGAAGACAACCTTCTCTATGCTGATAATACTGGCTGAAAGTGGATATGTCCTGGATCAAGATCAAGGAACATAGCCTTAAAATGGGCCTGCACTTCAACATAAAGAAGACAAAGATTCTGACAACTGGCAAAATCAATAAGTTTGTCGTTAATGGAGAAGAAATTGAAAGAGTGGACAACTTTTATCTGCTTGGATCAATAATAATAATAATAATAATCAATAATCAATTAAGAAATGTCAAGCAGTGAAGAAATCAGACAATGCATTGCTCTTGGCAGAAGGGCTATGAAGGACCTAGACAAGATTCTCAAGAGCAGAGATGTCTTTCTCTATACAAAGATTTGACTTGTTCAAGTCATGGTATTTTCAATATCTCCATATGGATGTGAAAGTTGGACAGTGAAAAGGATACAGGAAGAAAATTGATGCCTTTGAATTATGGTGCTGGCGAAGAATACCGTGTATACAATGGACTGCCCGAAGAACAAACCAGTCAGTACTAGAGGAGATCAAACCTAAGCTTTCTTTAGAAGCCCAAATGACACATCATGCGAAGGGAAGGATCATTAGAGGAAGACGACATGCTTGGTAAGCTTGAAGGTCAACGTAAAAGAGGAAGACCAGGAATGATATGGATCGATACATTAACAGCAGCTATGGATGCCACTCTATCAACAATGGAGCCATCTGACTGAAGACTGAACACAGCTTTGGACAACTATCCAGAGGGTTGCCATGAGTTTACAGTGACTCCACGGTGCTTAACAACAAGAACAACATGCTTTAAGTAGAAAACAATTGATCATTTTGCTATCTGCTTTCTAGACACTTATATTCTTTTGAAGATGTGGACTCCAGAATTGTACACAATATTCTCAATAAGCTTTTATCAGTGATTTATGTAGTGATGTCTACATTTTGCTGTCTGTTGCTCTACCCATACAACCCAGCTGCTGTGTTAACTTTTGGCCACTTTAAGGTAGTCTAATACAATCATCTCTAGTTTTGCACACCTCATAACATCACTCCCCTCCCCCCATAATGCTCTATTTGCTTGGGTTTTTGTAATCCAAATGTGTGACTGAATGATTTATTTTTTTTAATATTCTAGCTGCCAGACTCCAGACCATTCCTCAATCGTCATTAAATCTTCACGTTCTTTTTCATTATTTGCTGTAATTATTTTGTTATCTGTAAAAAGATGCACCTTTTTTGATAGACCATGCGCAATATCACTTAGGAAATTATGGAACAGAACTGAGGACCAGTCCCCGCATCACACCACTGATTTATCTTCCTTTCCACAGAGCAAATCCATATAGTTGGGTTAGAATTCATACCTAGGATGCACAGTTGATTTATAAGTTACTAATGCAGAACCATATCTGCTCCTTGAAGGTAAGAAGACAACCAATGCTATCTACTCAAAAATACGAACCCTGAGGAATCTCTGCCCATTGCTAAACCCTGACTTATTCCAAACTATCTGCCAAGCCTTAACGACCCCAACCCTCGACTATTGCAACCTCATATATCATGGTCTTCGAAAACATAGCATACACCCCCTCCAGATGGCGCAGAATACAATAGCGTGCCTAATAACCAACACATCCAGACAAGCTCACATCACTCCTGTCCTCCTGGACCTTCACTGGCTCCCTATTCAAGCCAGAATAAACTTTAAAAAAATCACATTAATACACAAAGTCTTGCACAATGAATTTGCCCCCTGTTTACTCTCACTCCTTTCTAAAGCAGACAGCACCAGACCACGTAGATCAAACACAATAAATATCTTAAACATGCCCTGACAGAAGAAAAAGACTAAACAATCCACATGTAACCGAGCCTTCTCCCTCTTTGCCCCCTTTGTATGGAATGCCCTCCCTCCTGACCTAAGAGGATGCTCCGACCACTCTGAATTCCACAAAAAGCTTAAAACTTTCCTCTTTCGGGAATGCTTTACCCTGCCCCCAAACCTCAGCCCCCCTAATCTAACTAAAACCAATTTCCATCTTCTCCTCCCCTCTTTCCCGCTCCCTTCCACGTCGGTCCTATCCATCCACCTCCTACTGTAAATATGTAAACAGTTCTATTGAAATTGTTTCACCATTGTATTCAAATTGCTGTTCTCTGTAAAACAGCTGTGAACATACTGTTTTCTCATGTTCTATGTGAACCTTTTTGAATCGTAGAAAGATGGCATATAAAAAATGTTAAATAAAAGAAATAAATGTTCTTGATGAAATTTAAATACATTACATGTAGCACCTTCCCCAAATTCAGCAGTGTGGTCACTTCGATTGATCAGATTTGTCTGATAAGACCTACTTATGGTAAAAGCATTTTATCTCAGATCCTGATCCTGTTATCCACTGGATTCCAGAGGCTATACTATCTTCTTTTTTCAATATAACTTCATTATAGGCCTTTTTTACATTTACTGTTAATTTTCCGGTCTTCACTATCATTTAACATTTGCTTTTCAATTTAAACTAAATTGTAACTTTCAGCAGAGCTTTCATGAATGGCGTTATAAACAATGTCTGCTCAGCAGCATGGGGTTGAAACCGTTCTGGCTACCATCCTGGACAAACTCGTTACCGGAATAGATAAAAGGAAGCAGGTATTCATCCTAATATTCCTGGATATCGCCTCAGCCTTTGATATAGTCGGTCATAATCTGCTACTTATCCACCTACAGGAAAAAGGAATACAGGAATGCAGCCCTTGACTGGTGTAGATCTTATTTGACTGGTCGCCAGCAACAGGTGCATATAGGCGCGCAGACATCAAACACATTCCAGCAAATGCAAGGAGTCCCACAGGGTTCATCTTTCTGCTCCATTCTTCAACATAAACATACAGCCAATCTGCTCAAGAATACAGTCATATAACATTCTGTACCACATCTATGCCGATGATGTCCTACTATACACTCCATTCTCCACAGACAGTTCTAACTTCTCCAACATTATAGAATGCTTCAATGCTGTCACAGACTGGCTCTTCAAACACAACCTTAAGGTTAACTGCAAGAAGATGGAAGTCTTATTTATAACTAAAAAACAAACATTCACCCTACCAGTTTCTTTGCTGGTGAAAGATGTAGAACTGATGATGAAGCAAGAGATGCGCTACCTGGGGGAGTCATCTTGGACCAACGACTGAGTATGGACATGCACATAAAGAATGTCATTAAGGCGGTCTAGTATAAAATAAGGACCCTCCGTCATCTGCGCCCACTCTTGGACCTTCCGACATTCGCACCCATATTCCAGGCACTCATCTTCCTGCACCTGGATTATTCCAATAATATTCTCCATGGCCTGCCAAAACACACACTTCACCCACTTCAGTTGGCCATGAACACAGCAGCCCGAGCACTGTATGGAGCATCCAGATTTGAACACGTTGCACCCATCTTAAAGCAGTTGCATTGGCTACCAATAGTAAGCCGTCTGAATTACAAAGCCCTTTTGATGACGTTCAAAATCCTACATGACATGTCTGTGGACTCCCTTGCTGTAATCATACAACATACCCCGAACAACAGAATGAGGAGAACTAGCAGGACGAATAAGCTAACCACCCCTTCATCAATAAGGATGAGCACCCAAGCCACCAAGAACCGAGCCTTTTCATTATATGCACCTACTCATTGGAACATCTTCTCTTTCCCAATCAGATCCATCTCCGTCCTATTAACCTTTAGGAAAGCCATAAAAACTCATTTGTTCTAGTTTTTCTATTATCACATACCATAGATATGACAGAGAAAATGCCTGTCAACTCCACAGCTCCAACCTCCCTTATGTAAACTACTTATGATCTACTTACCAACTTGTACTTTAGTTCCCCCTGTTCTACCCAAGTTGACATCCCTGTTCAATGTTAATCACTTATTGTTCCAGTTTAATGCCTATTCTATGTAAAACGGTTTGATTGTTCCTGTTCTATGTAAACTGTACTGATTTTGAAATAGTGCGGTATATAAAAGAAAGAAAGTAAATAAATACGATTCTGAGACGTTTCCCTTGAATGTGATGTACATAAACAATTTTTTGCCTTTTAGCCATAAGGATGAGTTTACTATTGTTCCTGTGCTGGTTGGTGCACTGAGTGAATCAAAAGAACAGGAATTTGGAAAACTCTTCAGCAAATACCTAGCAGATCCTAGCAACCTCTTTGTGATTTCTAGTGATTTCTGCCATTGGGGTAAGTGATAGGTTTAAATATAAGCTTTATCTGCTGTCATGTACTATATTAAAAAAAAAATTAAGAACAGTGTGGCCCATCCATTCTGCCCATTAAGGTGTCAAGGGTTATACCCACCTGTGCAGGTTTACTCCCCTTTTCATGTTTTTATTTAAGGTTGTATCTGCTGCTCTGTATAGGTTGTTCCTCTCCATGCCTTTGTTTAGGGTCGTACCTGCCACTCTGCCGATTAGCCCTCTCTGTGTGTGTTATATATATTATAGTTTGAAAACTGTATCTGCTATATCTTTTCGTTTTGTTTGCTGTGTTAGAAATGTGCATGAATTTAAGGTGACAATTGAACTAGACATCTGTTAACGAAAAGGACGACCTGTAATTGGGTGCATGACATTAACTGGAGACAGTCACGATGCCTTCTTATAGTGGAAACTTTGCTCGATGCTAATGGTGCTCCATTTCTGCAGTAACATCTACATCAAGTTCTCACTATTGGAATAAAATTAGCCATCATTAGTACCAAGCTAACACACGAGTAAAGGGAGGGGGTGGAGAAAGAGAGCAATTTTTAAGATCACTCCAGAATTACAATCTATTGTGATAAGTGAATAGTTTTTTTTTATTTACAGTAATGTGCTTGACAAAAAAGCGTGTCCCTTTAAACATGTCCTTCCAATGTTTGACCAGCTTTTCAAAGATGAATAGATCATGCACTGTAATAACATTGACCAAGACATCTTTGAACAATTATATTTTAAATGGTGGTGTTTGGCATAATAATGTGGAATGGAACACAGCTGTTCTGTTTGCTCTTATCTTCCCTGCTGAGCCAAACTTGTTTGTGTTGCTTAAGATATACTTAACATTGAGCTATGCCATCTGGAAGAGCATCAAGAAATATTTTTAATTTTGAAATATGGAATTGCCAGCTCCATTTTTTAATGAAGTTGGTGCCAGGCTGTTTCACGGTATTCTGCTGTTCATAAGTTGGATATGCCATGTACGTGAAGAGAACCATTTTTACTGATTTACTGTCAGATTTACCTTTAGCTTGCAGAAAGTGTCCAGTCATGGACTCTTGCTCAAGTCCATGCTAGGCCTACCTGTTTTAAAGTTTTTCAGGAACATCAGACCAAAAACAGTCCCACCCAAACCTTCCTGATACCTCTGTGCAGAGGTGGAAGATGAATTAATGAAAGTCAGGTACAGAAAGAGCATTAGCACCAAATTGTACTGGTGTTGTAATTGATGCATCATAGTATGAGAATAGTTGTATGCCAAGAGAAGAAACAGTACACAGTGCTTAGAAGATTCCTCTATGCTGCCAATGGTGATCAGAAATGTATGCTTCTGTCTGCCCGGAAGCAGTATTCCTTGTGCAGAATGACCTCATCCAAGGGATCAGATTGTCATCAATGCCCTGAAGCACGTTGTGTGTTCTCCCTGAAATGGAATTGCATATGATTTAGATGACACTCAGAAATGTTTTAAAAACAAACAAACTGAGAAATGACAGGAGAATGAATCTGTGATAATTTGAGGTCACTTTCTTTTAACCTCATAAACTATTGCTCACATTTAATTCTGGGCCATTTTAAAAAATGTTGTAAAATTTCATACGAAATAAATAAAAAAAAATACTGAAGACCCTAAAGAGCTATATGTGGTCGAGCATATAATATGGTAGTCAGATGATTAGGACCTATGGACTTGCCTAGTTGACTCCTGCCTAGTGTATCACCCCAGATATCATTTGATTTTTGGTGTTCTCTCACATCCTTACCACTTCCTTCTCTTTGTCCCAGGCATGCTTGAATTCTGTCACTGTTTGGATTGCTACCTAGTACTTCCATTGAGCTATACATGTTTCGCTTATTATGGTAGTTGGGGTTTAAAGCTGTGATTGTATCACATGATAGCGTATTTTATGGATTGTACAGCAGTTGGGAAGACTGTGCTCTCCCTTTTGGCTTCATAAATAACGTCCGTTTTGTTTTGTTTTCAGTTCCAAATTCATCTCCCTTTTTTTTGTACATGATTTTTGTTTAAAGGTCAAAGGTTCCGATACACATACTATGATGAATCCCAAGGGGAGATCTATAGGTCTATTGAAAATCTAGATAAAATGGTAAGTCTTTCGGTACCTGGAAAATTAAATACCTGATGTGAACACAGTAGAACTTATACAATTCTGTAATCTTTTGTTTGCTCTTTAAAGCAGCAGTTCAGTATCGCTTAAGATGTTTTCGCCTGTCACACTCACACCTACCTGAAAGTTGTATAGACCATTTTTTGTGGATCTAGGTCACACTTTTAGATTGGTAGCTCAAAGCAAGTTATATTCAGGTAGAGCAGGTATTTTCCTGTCCTCAGGATAGATTTTGCTGACTAGTGCTAGCATGTGTTA
The DNA here is from genome assembly GCA_033557465.1 of Ichthyophis bannanicus. Lineage (NCBI taxonomy): Eukaryota > Metazoa > Chordata > Amphibia > Gymnophiona > Ichthyophiidae > Ichthyophis > Ichthyophis bannanicus. The sequence goes on from CM066033.1 coordinate 159,151,109, forward strand.
ATATCCATTATTTAATACAAGCCCCATTATTGTCGGTGGGGCCTATTTACTGACTATGCACCTAACTCACATTTAATGCACATTGACACATTTATGCAGGTTGTAAATTGGGCCCTGAGTTTATACTTGAGGCTTTGGAGGGTGAAATATTTTGCCCAAGTTCATGAGGTGCGTCAGTGAGAGAAGCTGTATTTCAGCCTTTGTTTCCCTGGTTCTCGGCCTGCTGCTCTACCTACTACTATATTTGCATAGCTGCTACTCCATAGGTTTTCATGGAAGCCTATCTGGATTAAACTATTCAACTGTTGTCTGGTAACTGTTGTAATCTTCTACAGGACAAATCGGGGAACATGTGCTGCTCTTTGACACATTGGTAGCAATTGGATTATTCTCCAGGACCAAGCAGGAAGTCAGTCCTCACATATGGGTGTCATCGGCGCCGATGAAGCCCCAGCGGAGCATTTCCCCAGCTTTCTAAGAAAGCCTTTGGGAATACAGGCACGCATGCACGGTTCCCTTCCCGCCTAAAGGTGCCATCTTACCTCGGTCTCTCTTTTCCTGAGAAGCCCACCGGACGTGTGTCCTGTCATCCTGGATAAAAGTGTGATTTTTCGGTGATTTTTGCTATTTTTTCTTTCCGGTTCAATGCCGGTTCCCCTCCCGCCGAGTTCGGTACACCGGTATCGAGCCCGATTCTTCTTTTTCAGTTTTTGCCCTTCGTGGCTGGCGTTCGCGCCCTTTTTTGATTTTTCCCTGGAAGGCCGGTCCTTTGACCTCGCGGGGACTTTTTTTTTTCCCCGATGGCTTCCAGCGGTTTTAAAAAGTGTGATCGGTGTAAGAAGTTGATGTCTCTCACCGACACACACGACTGCTGCCTTCGGTGCCTCGGTCCTGATCACGACCCTAAGACGTGTGGACCATGTGGGAAGATGTCTTTCAAGGCACTACGAAGTCGCCAGCAGCAAAAAGAAAGGCTTTTCTCCGACTCAGCCTCCGGCCGGGCCTGGACCTCGTCTGAGGCCTCGACATCTCGGGATTCGGATCCCGAGCGCCGTCAGGGCTCCTCGGACAGGGGGTCCCCCGACCGGGAACGCAAGAGGAAGAAGCGGCTTGTGAGGGCGTCGTCGGAGGAGGTCCCTGGCTCCTCGAGGGCCAAGTCTCAGACCCCCGACCCTCGCCCCGGGCCCGTGGAACAAGAGAAGCCTGCCAAAGTTCCTTGCGTGGAGCCGGAGTCTGCTGGACACGTAAGCCCCGTAGTCCTCGAGGACTCTCCTCCCAGAGAGCTGACGTCGGGCACGGCGCCGCCGGGGCACGAGTCAGTGGCTGCTGCGTCTCTCGAGCTGTGTCTCAGGATGACAGCCTTGGAGTGCAGACTGTCTGCCTTCATGGAGCAGCAGCGGGCACTGATGGCCAGCCTGTCTGGCGCATTTGCCCCGACCATCGGGACATCAACATCGAAGTCGACCCTGGAGACCGAGCCGATACTCGAGTCCATGATGGCTCGAGGTCAACCTCGGTCGCGGTCTCCCTCGACCTCCCGTTCGGGACCGAGGGCGTTGATGCCGGTGCCTCTGGCGTCAGGGCGGGTGGTTCAGGGCCCTGCGGGGTCGGACCGCGACTCCTCGTCGGACGAGTCCGCCTGGGAGACGGAGGATGAGGAGTCCCCCGACACGTTCAAGACTCGGTGCGTCCCGTCAGACTCACCGCAGTCTGAGCCCCGGAGTAGATTCCCTCCGGAGGATACCCGGTTCTCGGAGTTTGTCCGGGATATGGCCACCGCGTTGGCTATCCCGGCGGACCCCGAGGAAGAGCCTCGAGCTGAAGAACTTGAGGCCCTGCAGTACGACTCTCCTCCGAAGGAGGCCTTTACTGTCCCGGTTCCTCCGATGCTGGAACGGCTCCTCTTCCGGATGTGGGAGGCACCGGCCTCGGCGCCGGTTCTAAGCAAGCGGGTCGATTCGATTTATCGGCTCCGGAAGAGCCCTGGCTTTCAAAAGGCGCAGCTACCACACCATTCCATGGTGGTGGAATCGGCCATGCATCGCCTGAAAAGTCAGAAGATGCACTCTGCGGTGCCCTCCGGCAGGGAGGCCCGGAACCTTGATGGTGTTGGTAGAAAGTGCTTCCAGGGCTCGATGCTTGCTTGCCATGTCCAGTCTTACCAGCTGTACATGGGCATGTACTTGCGAGACCTGGCCAAGGAGTTGGCCGGGTTCTCCGCTGGTCTCTCCAGGGAGCCCTTGCAGAGATTCAAGTCCTTGTCCTCAGATTTGGGACTGCTCGAAGTTTATGTCCCGCGCCGCCTACGATGGCTTCGAGGCTTCGGCCCGAGTTGCGGCAGCTGGCATCGTGGCTCGATGCCAGGCATGGCTGCAGTCATCGGACCTCGAGCCATGGGTTCAGGACAAGTTGGTCGATGTCCCTTGCCGAGGTGAGAACCTTTTTGGCAAGCCCATGGCCGAGAAGGCCTCACAGCTCGAGACTGAGCACCTTACAAGGACAAGGCTGTCCGGAAAGACCTCTGCCCCTTCTCACAAGAAGAAGGCCTCGGGTAAGAAACCCTTTTACCCGAGGAAGGGCACTGCCTACAAACAGTACCCTCAGTATCAGGCTGCCCAAGCTTCACCCCAGAGTCAGCAAGCCAAGGGGCAGGGTAATGGGCCCCGTAGGCAGAGGACCCCCAATCCTCCGGCCCCTGCTCCCACTCATCAGTGTGGGGGTTTTTGACTCCTTGAGCGTAGCCTCTCAGTCCCTGCTCTCCCAACCCTGCACAGGAGGTCGCCTCGCCCTCTTTGCCCACCAGTGGCCCCACATCACTGGGGACAGTTGGGTGTTGAACATAGTCCACAGGGGCTATGCTCTTCATTTTCACCAACTGCCTCCACCATACTTTCCAGGGGAGCCGCCAAGGCCTCCCCTGCACACAGATCTTCTCCTCCAAGAGCTTCAAGGTCTGTTGGTGGACAGGGCGGTGGAGCCTGGTGCCTCCCCACTTGCAAAGTCAGGGGTTCTACTCCAGGTATTTCCTGGTGCCCAAAAGAACCGGTGGCCTTCGACCTATTCTGGACTTCAGGAACCTCAACAAGTTCCTAGAGAAGGAAAAGTTCAAGATGCTTACTCTTGGAACACTTCTGCCCTACCTCCAGCAGGGAGATTGGCTATGCTCCTTAGATCTAAAGATGCGTACACTCACATCCTCATTCATCCAGACCACAGAAAGTACCTCAGGTTCATTGTGGGAGGAAACCATTATCAGTACAGAGTACTGCCTTTTGGCCTGACCTCCGCTCCCAGAGTCTTTACCAAATGCCTGGCAGTGGTGGCGGCCTACCTGAGAAATCAGGGAATCTTTGTCTTTTCCTATCTGGACGACTGGCTCATCAGGGGTCAGACGTGCCAGGAGGCCAGACAAGTCACCTTCAGAACTATTGCTCTTCTTCAAAGCCTAGGGTTTGTAATAAACTTCGCAAAGTCCACTTTGCTCCCCTCCCAGAATCTGGAATTCATAGGAGCAAGGCTGGACTCTCTCCTGGCAAAGGCTTTCTTGCCAGAAGACAGAGCACGAAGATTGATAGCCCTGGCAAACCAGTTTCTCAACAGGTCACTAGTCTCCGCCAGACTCTGCCTGAGGCTTCTAGGCCACATGGCTTTGACAGTACATGTGACCCCCAATGCCAGGCTCCATATGAGGCCTGGTCCCTTCGGAATCAGTGGTCACAAGCCACAGGCAGCCTCAGAGACAGAATAAGGGTGTCCAGACCATTTCTGGACTCCCTCAATTGGTGGCTGCACCCACCCAATCTACTAAAGGGGGTGCCATTTCAAATTCCAGAGTACACAGTGGTACTGACCACAGACGCCTCCCTACAGGGCTGGGGGGCTCATTGTCTCAACAAATGCACCTAGGGCCTGTGGTCTCCTTGGGAGGCTGCACAACAGATCAATCTCCTAGAACTCGGGGCTATTCGCTTGGCTCTCAAAGCTTTCTCTCCTGCCCTGGCTCATCAATCTGTCCTGGTTCAGACAGACAATCAGGTAGCCATGTTATCTCCAGGAACAAGCAGGAATGTGTCTTCACATATGGGTATCGTCGGTACCGATGGAGCCTGCGCGGGAACGCTCCCCAGCGTCCAAAAGGAAAGCTTTTGGGAGCATCCCACAGCGCCTGCGCGCTGCCTTCCCGCCTTCCTAACTGCCTCTCTCCAGTTCTTCTTTTCCGCGGAGCCAGCAGATCGTGTTTCCTGTCACCGCTGAAGAATTTCTTATTTTCTTTTCTTTTTCTTTAGTCGCGTGTCTGCCTTCTCGATTCCGCACTGGTACCACCGGTCCTTTTTCTTTCTTTAAAACCCCCCCCAAAAAAAAACCCTTCTACTCTTTTCAGTGCATTTTTCTTCTGGGGCCTTAGGCCTACAGATATATTTTTCCCTCATGGAAAAACCCACCTCCGGGTTTAAGAAATGCACAAAGTGCAGCAGCACTATTTCTGTCACTGACACTCATGACTGGTGTCTAAAATGTTTAGGTCCTGACCACTCCATTGCGGATTGTGAGTCCTGTTCCATGATGTCTAAAAGAGGTTTACAGAATCGGGCAGCTAAGCTCAGTACCCTGTTTCCCTCCGATGCAGCTTTCGTGGCATCGACGTCTTCCAGGGCTGCTTCTTCATCCCATGGATCTCAGGTAACCAAACTTAAATCTGGCCGGTTCTCAAAGAGTTCATCTCCCTCGAAGTATCGAGATGCCCCCGGGCTTACTCTTGAGGATACCACACCGGCAAAATTACCCCGGCGGGAGGCTCCGGCTTCCAAAGCACTACCTATGGGGTCAGAGGTTGACATCGATGGCTCGGCCTCGACCGATCACCTGTTACAATGTTCTGGGGTACCGGCAGTTTCTACCGGTACCGATATCCAGACATTGGTGGCGTCAATGGATCAGAATATTCTGACCATGCAGCGTGCCATCACGGCATTCATTCAAGCTGCAACGCCTACGGTACCGCAACAAACTCTGTTGTTGGTACCTGTACCGATTCCGGTACCGGACCCGATATCGGTCCCGATACCAGTACCGCTTGCATTGACATCAGCATCGACCGCAGCTGTACGCTATCCAGTGATGCCCATCAGTACCGACCCGGTACCGATTACTCCCGATGTCGATACCTCCCGGTACGCGTATCGGGCTCTATGAGAGCATCCAGATAGTCGATACTTTGATTCCTCTGAAGACTCTGATTCTTCAGAGGCCTCAATTGAAGCATCGGGCATCCTTCCTCAGGAACCCTCTTCTCCAAAAAGGAGAATGTCTCCTCCTGAAGACTTGTCTTTTCAAGACTTCATTAGGGAGGTGGCCAAAGGCCTGTCCATCTCAGTGACCTCTGAGACTGAACCTAGAGCCAAAAAATTGGATATCCTACAATATCCTAAGGCTCCTAAAGAGGCAGCCACCTTACCAATACATGAGATTCTTTATGATCACATGCTGGGCATATGGGAGACTCCTCTTTCCACCTCCCCTCATTCCAGAAGGTTGGACACCATGTATCGTGTTCCTCCTTGTCTTGGATTTCATGAGACTCAGCTTCCTCACCACTCTATTGTGGTAGAGTCTGCTATGAAAAAGATCAAGAGTACAAAAAGGCACTCCTCTGCTCCTCCAGGAAGAGAATGCAGAACTCTAGATGCCTTTGGCAGGAAAATCTTCCAGGCCAGTATGCTTGTAGCCAGAATCAACTCCTATAGTTTCTATATGGGGATGTTTCTAAAAGAAGTTACAGATCATCTGCAAACCTTATCTCCTTTTATGTCAGAAGATAAGCGAGAAGAATACATCACCTGGCTCAAACATGCACAGGATGTATCCAAGTTTTCCAACCGTGCAGCCTTTGACTCTTTTGAGGGGGCCAGTAGAGCCTCGGCTATTGCCATAGGTGCACGCAGAGTTGCTTGGTTGCAAGCCTCTGATTTGGAATCTTGGGTACAGGATGGTCTAGGTAACCTTCCCTGTACAGGCGAAAACCTGTTTGGCAAAGATTGGCAAGCAAAGGCCAACCAAATGGATGCTGAAAACTCTGCTTTAGATAGACTTTCAAAGTCTACTACTGCTCCTTTTAAAAAGAGGTTGTTCAAAAAGGGATCTTTCCCAAAGAAAGGGAAATTTTCTTCTTATGGTCAGGCCTCTTCTCAAGGTCGTTTTGCTACAAAGAGACAGCAACAACCAAAACAGGCCAAAACCCAGGCTGCGGGGACTGCTACGGCCCAACAGCCTCAGCCTCCTCAGGGCCTTTGACTTTCTACTAGAGAACTTAGCCTTTCTGGCTCTAGAACATCCAGAGCCTCTCACCATCCCAGGAAGGTTAGCTCACTTTGCTCCCAGATGGGAACAAATCACAGCAGAGCAGTGGACCCTCTCCATCATAAAGGAAGGGTACAGACTTCATTTCTTAAACCTTCCTCCTCACACCATGGTGAAACAGTTCAATTCTCCAACATCTCTCCTCAACCTTCTAGGTCAAGAGATTTCTACCCTTCTTGCCCAAGGGGCAATAGAAGAAGTACCCCTTCTTCAACAGGGCTCAGGGTTCTACTCCCCCTATTTCCTCATTCCAAAGAAAACGGGGGGTACAGACCCATATTAGATCTCAGAGAATTGAACAAGTTTCTATGCAAGGAGAAATTCAAGATGACTTCTCTCGGAACTCTCCTTCCATACCTTCAAAGTCAGGACTGGCTTTGTTCTCTAGATCTCAAGGATGCGTACACCCATGTTCTCATCCATCCAACACACAGAAGATTCCTTCGGTTCCTTTACCAGGGAAAGCACTACCAATACAAAGTGCTTCCTTTCGGTCTGGCCTCTGCTCCAAGAGTGTTCACAAAATGCATGGCAGTAGTAGCTGCATTCCTGCGCACTCTAGGGATATTCGTATTCCCATATCTGGACGACTGGCTCATCCGAGCTCCATCCCAGTCAGAGGCCCAGACTTCCCTGGCCTGCACAAGGCATGTTCTTCAGTATCTGGGACTGGTAATCAACATTCCAAAATCCCATCTCACCCCTACTCAGTCTCTAGAGTTCATAGGGGCCTTACTGGATACCACAATTGCAAGGGCCTATCTTCCCCAGGCCTGTTGCCTACTCTTGGTGCAGTTAGCCTCCCAGATTCAGTTAAAATCCCATTTAACTGCTCGAGAGATGTTGCAACTCTTAGGCCACATGGCATCCACGGTGTATGTGGTTCCCTATGCTCGCCTTCACATGAGAGCAGCTCAGTGGACCCTATCCTCCCAATGGACCCAGGCATCAGGTTGCCTGTCAGACAAAATAGCAACCTCCAGTCGCCTTTTTTGGTCCCTCCACTGGTGGAAGTCCACTCAGAATCTGTTGCTGGGGTCCCCCTTTCAACAGGTGTTACCCCAAGCCACCCTTACAACACATGGCTCTCCAAGGGGTTGAGGGGCTCATCTACAAGATCTCTCAACCCAGGGCATCTGGTCTCCACAGGAGACATCTCTTCATATCAACCTCTTAGAGCTCAGAGCAATCTTTCTGGCTCTGAGTCTTCCACACCCTGCTCAGCTACAAGACAGTCCTCATCCACACGGACAACCAGGTAGCCATGTTCTACGTGAACAAGCAGGGAGGGACTGGCTCTCTGTCGCTTTGCAACGAAGCTCTGAGATTGTGGGACTTCGCCAGAGAGCATCAAATCCATCTCATGGCAGTATATCTTCCAGGGGTTCAAAACTCTTGGGCAGACAGACTCAGTCGAGTTCTGCTTCCGCACGAATGGTCCCTCCATGGGGACCAGATATCCAAAAATTTTCGGATTTGGGGTACCCCAGACATAGACCTGTTTGCAAGTCCGTGGAATGCCAAACTTCCCCGGTTCTGTTCCAGGATTCCATGTCAGGGAGTTCAGGCCAGGGATGCCTTCCTCCTTCATTGGGGGCAAGACTTCCTCTATGCCTTTCCACCTATTCCCGTAATTCCCAAGACTGTTCAAGCTTCAGAGAAACAAGGGGACTATGATCCTCATAGCACCACTTTGGCCACGCCATGTGTGGTACCCTCTACTTCTGCATCTCTCTCAAGCTCCCTCCCTAGACCTGGGGTCTGCTCCAGATCTCCTCTCCCAGGAGGAGGGAACCTTGTGGCACCCAAATCCTCAGTCTCTTAATCTCAGGGCCTGGTTGCTGAAGGCCTAGACCTTCAAGATTTACAACTATCTCCAGTAACAAGCAGGAATGAGTCTTCACATATGGGTAGGTCGGTACCGATGGATCCTGCGCGGGAACGCTCCCCAGCTTCCCAAAAAGGAAAGCCTTTGGGAGCATCCCACAGCACCTGCGCGCTGCCTTCCCGCCTTTCCTAACCAGCTCTCCTCAGTTCTTCTTTGCCGCGGAGCCAGCAGGTCGAGCCCTGTCACTGCTGAAGAAGTTCTTTATTTTATTTTCTTTCTTTGGTCGTGTGTCTGCCTTCCCCGACTCCGGACCGGTACCGCCGGTCTTTTTCTTTCTTTCTTTAAAAACAAAAAAAAAATCTATATTTTTCCTCACTTAGTGTATTTTTCTTCTTGGGCCTCAGGGCCCACAAGAAAATTTCCTTCATGGAAAAACCAGCCTCCGGGTTCAAAAAATGTACTAAGTGTAGCGGTACTATTTTTGTTACAGATACCCATGAATGGTGTCTTAAATGTTTGGGTCCTGAACACTCCATTCCGGATTGTCCGTCCTGCTCTCTGTCTAAACGGGGTTTACAGAACCGAGTAGCTAAGCTCCATGTGCTGTTTCCCGCTGATGCAGCGTCGGTAGCATCGACATCTTCCAGGTCTTCTTCTCCTGATGGATCTCAGGTAACCAAACATAAACCTAGCAGGTCCTCGAAGGGTAGATCTCCCTCTAAGCATCGAGATGCCTCCGGGCTTGCCCTCGAGGATCCTGCACCAGCAAAACAACCCCGGCGGGAAGCTCCGGCTTCCAAAGCTCCTCCTATGGGGTTACAGGTTGACATCGATGGCACGGCCTCGATCGATCACCTGTTAGAATGCTCTGGGGTACCGGCACAATCTCCCGGTACTGATTTCCAGGCATTCATGGCGTCGATGGATCAGAATGTTCTGTCCATGCTGCGGGCTATCACGGCCTTCATTCAAGCTGCGATGCCGATGGTACCGCAACAAACTCCGTTGTCGGTATCGGCTCTGGTACCGGCACCAGCACCAATACCGGTACCGACTGCATCGACATCGACCAGGATACCGGCTGCAGCGGTTCCTTGTCCAGGGCTACTTTTCGGTACCGATCCGGTACCGAGGACGCCCGATGTCAATACCGCTCGATACGCGTATCGAGCGTTAGAAGAGCACCCTGACAGGCGATACTTCGATTCCTCTGGTGATTCTGATTCATCAGATGAGTCTCCTGAAGTATCCATAGCCCTTCCTGAAGAGCCGCCTTCTCCAAAAAGAAGAATGTCTCCTCCAGAGGACTTGTCCTTTCAAGACTTCATAAGAGAAGTAGCTAAAGGACTTTCTATTTCAGTAACCTCTGAATCAGAGCCTAGAGCAAAAAAATTAGATATTTTAGGATACTCTAAGGCTCCTAGAGAGGCAGTCACCTTACCAATTCATGAGATTCTTCATGAACACATGATTGATTTATGGGAGACTCCTCTCACTCTCTCTCCTCATTCTCGCAGATTGGACACTATGTATCGTGTCCCTCCTTGAACTGGATTTCAGAAAACTCAGCTTCCTCACCATTCCATTGTGGTGCAGTCAGCTATGAAGAGGATAAAGAGTACAAAGAGACACTCTTCTGCTCCTCCAGGAAGAGAATGCAGGACCTTGGATGCTTTTGGTAGGAAAATCTTCCAAGCCAGTATGCTTATTGCCAGAATCAACTCATATAGCTTTTACATGGGTATGTTTCTAAAAGAAGTTGCACAAAAACTGCACAATTTCCTCCCTTTTCTTCCAGAAGATAAAAGGGACAAATTCCTCATTTGGCTTAAGCATACTCAAGACATTTCAAAGTTTTCCAACAGGGCAGCTTTTGACTCCTTTGAAGGTGCCAGCAGAGCCTCAGGCATTGCCATAGCCGCTCGCAGAATTGCTTGGCTCCAGGCTTCTGATTTAGAACCCTGGGTTCAAGATGGCTTAGGAAATCTGCCCTGTACAGGTGAAAATCTATTTGGCAGTTGAAAATCTATTTGGCAGTTCGAGCAGTTTTTCTAGCTCTAAAGGTCTTTCATACCCTCCTCAGCTACAAGACAGTCCTCATTCATACGGATAATCAAGTAGCCATGTTTTACATAAACAAGCAAGGAGGAACTGGCTCTCTGTCGCTTTGCAACGAAGCTTTAAGATTATGGGCCTTCGCCAGAGAGCATCAAATCCATCTCCTGGCAGTATACCTCCCAGGAATCCAAAACTCTTGAGCAGACAGACTCAGTCGAGTTCTGCTTCCACACGAATGGTCCCTGCATATGGATCAGGTACTCAGAATCTTCCACGAATGGGGAACCCCGGACATAGACCTCTTTGCAAGTCCGTGGAATGCCAAACTTCCCCGGTTCTGTTCCAGAATTCCGTGTCAGGGAGTTCAGGCCAAGGATGCCTTCCTCCTTCATTGGGGTCAGGGCTTCCTGTATGCCTTTCCACCCATTCCCTTGATTCCCAAGACTCTATTCAAACGCCAGAGGGATCAAGGATCTATGATCCTCATAGCTCCACGCTGGCCACGCCAAGTGTGGTACCCTCTACTTCTGCATCTCTCCCAAGCTCCCTCCCTGGACTTGGGAGCTGCTCCAGACCTTCTGTCCCAGGAGGAAGGGACTTTGTGGCACCCAAACCCCAAGTCCCTTCACCTCAGAGCTTGGTTACTGAAGGCCTAGACCTTCAAGGCTTGAATCTTTCTCAGGAAGTGAAGGATATCCTCCATGCTTCCAGAAAACCTTCCACCAGGCGTTCCTATGCTTTTAAGTGGAAAAGATTTTCAATTTGGTGTGCTGAAAAGGGTCTTGACCCTCTAGCACTACCTTTAACTTCTCTGTTAGACTATCTCCTGCATCTTTCCAATGCAGGACTTAAGACAAATTCAGTAAGAGTCCATTTGAGTGCTATTGCAGCGTCCCTTAAGCCCATCAATGGACAACCTATCTCCTCTCATCCTCTCATTGCAAGATTCATGAGAGGCCTAACTTTAACTAAACCTCCCATTAGGCCTCCTCCGGTGGCATGGGACTTAAATTTGGTTCTTGGTCAGCTTATGAAGCCACCTTTTGAACCCTTAGCCACTACCTCCTTGAAATTTCTTTCCTGGAAGGTTATTTTCCTCATTGCAGTCACTTCTGCTCGCCGCATCAGTGAACTGCAGGCCTTAGTGGCTAATCCACCTTATACAAGGTTCCATCATGATAAGGTAGTCCTTAGGACATATCCACACTCTATGCCTAAAGTGGTCTCACCTTTTCATCTTAATCAAGAGATATATTTACCTGTCTTTTTTCCAGCTCCTCATGCATCTAGTGCAGAGAAGAATCTTCATACTCTGGATTGTAAAAGAGCTCTTGCTTATTACTTACAAAGGACACAGCAACATAGAAAGTCTTCCCAGCTTTTTGTTGCTTTTGATCCTTCTCATTTGGGACTTCCAGTCTCTAAGAGAACACTGTGCAATTGGATTGCTCAGTGTATTTCTTTCACCTACCAGAGTAAGAACCTTTCTCTGGAGAGCCATGTTACAGCTCATAATGTGAGGGCCATGGCCACCTCTATGGCTCATTTAAATTCTGTGTCCATCGACCAGATCTGTCGAGCAGCCACCTGGGCCTCGGTTCATACCTTCACAGCCCATTACTGCTTGGACAAGGACTCCCGCCGGGATGCCTTGTTTGGTCAGGCTGTCCTCAAACACCTGTTCCATTCTTAAACAACTCCTACCCTCCTTCCCTGGATGGATGCCTGAGATCCATAGTAGGATGTAGAACCCTTCCCAGGGTCTCATTTCCTTGGGGATCTCCCAGGCATCTTAGCTAGGGAGTCCCCATATGTGAAGACTCATTCCTGCTTGTTCCTGGAGATAGCACTGTTACCTGTAACAGGTGATCTCTGGGAACAGCAGGAATAAGTCTTCACAACCCTCCCACCTCCCCTAGTTGTACCTCTTTTCTATCTTTCCTTTCCTCTCTCTCTCTATTGTCTCAGCTTTAAACTCGAACTGAGGAGAGCTGGTTAGGAAAGGCGGGAAGGCAGCGCGCTGGCGCTGTGGGATGCTCCCAAAGGCTTTCCTTTTTGGGAAGCTGGGGAGCGTTCCCGCGCAGGTTCCGTTGGTACCGACGTACCCATATGTGAAGACTTATTCCTGCTGTTCCCAGAGATCACCTGTTACAGGTAAGTAACTGTGCTTTCTCAGCAAGTGAAGGATATCCTTCATGCTTCCAGAAAGCCTTCCACCAGACGTTCATATGCTTTTAAATGGAAAAGGTTTTCCATTTGGTGTGCAGAGAAGGGTCTCAACCCTCTTGCAATACCTTTGCATTCTTTACTAGACTATTTGCTGCATTTATCCCATGCAGGCCTTAAAACAAATTCAATCAGAGTCCGTTTGAGTGCTATTGCAGCATCCCTTAAGCCTCTCAATGGACAACCTATTTCCTTTCATCCTCTTATAGCAAGATTCATGAGAGGCTTTCTTTTGACTAAACCTCCCAATAGACCACCTCCAGTGGCATGGGACTTAAACCTGGTTCTTGGTCAGCTTATGAAGCCACCCTTTGAACCCTTAGCCACTACCTCCTTGAAATTTCTTTCCTGGAAGGTTATTTTTCTCATTGCAGTCACCTCAGCTCGCCGTATCAGTGAGTTGCAAGCTTTAGTGGCTAATCCTCCTTATACAAGGTTCCATCATGACAAGGTAGTTCTCAGAACTAATCCACACTTTATGCCTAAAGTGGTCTCACCTTTTCATCTGAACCAGGAGGTGTTTTTACCTGTCTTTTTTCCAGGACCTCATGCATCAAGTGCAGAGAGGAATCTTCATACCCTGGATTGTAAAAGAGCATTTGCTTTCTACTTACACAGGACACAGCAACATAGAATGTCCTCTCAACTTTTTGTTGCTTTTGATCCTTCTCATTTAGGACTTCCAGTCTCTAAGAGAACTCTGTCCAATTGGATTGCTCAGTGTATTTCCTTTGCCTACCAAAGTAAGAACCTTTCTCTGGAGCTCACAATGTGAGGGCCATGGCAACCTCTGGAGCTCACAATGTGAGGGCCATGGCAACCTCTATGGCTCATCTAAACTGTGTCCATCGACCAAATCTGTCGAGCGGCCACCTGGGCATCGGTTCATACCTTCACTGCCCATTACTGCTTGGACAAGGACTCCCGCCGGGATGCCTTGTTTGGTCAGGCTGTTCTCAAACACCTGTTCCATACCTAATCAACTCCTACCCTCCATCCCTGACTGGATGCCTGAGATTCATGGGTAGAGGTAGAGCCCTTCCCAGGGACACACAATCTGGGTGATCTCCCAGGCATCTCTAGCTGGGGAGTCCCCCATATGTGAAGACTCATTCCTGCTTGTTCCTGGAGATAGCACAGTTACTTACCTGTAACAGGTGATCTCTGGGAACAGCAGGAATAAGTCTTCACACCCCACCCACCTCCCCTAGGAGTTGTATCTCTCTATCTTTCCTTTCCTCTCTCTCTCTCTTTGTCTCAGCTTTAAAACTCGAACTGGAGAGAGGCAGTTAGGAAAGACGGGAAGGCAGTGCGCAGGCGCTGTGGGATGCTCCCAAAAGCTTTCTTTCTAGACACTGGGGAGCGTTCCCGCGCAGGCTCCGTTGGTACCGACGATACCCATATGTGAAGACTTATTCCTGCTGTTCCCAGAGATCACCTTTTACAGGTAAGTAACTGTGCTTTATGTGAACAAAAAAGGCGGAACTGGGTCCAGGCTCCTTTGTCGGGAGGCTCTGGACCTTTGTTCATTTGCCCTCGAGCACAACATGCTCCTCAGGGTGGTGTACCTTCCAGGCCAGGAAAACTACCTGGCCGACCGGCTGAGCAGAATGTTGCAGCCCCACGAGTGGCAGCTCCATCCCTTGGTGGTTCAGAGGATCTTCCTGAAATAGGGTCTCCCTTTGATAGATCTCTTTGCCAGTCCACTGAACAAGCAACTTCCAAAGTTATGCTCCAGGCAACCACATCCTCTGCGGATAGCAGCAGATGCTTTTCTGATTCCATGGTCTCAGGGCCTACTGTATGCGTTTCCTCCCACACCTCTGGTGGCCCGAACTCTGTTCAAGATTCTCCAGGACAAGGCCTCTGTCCTGCTGGTAGCTCCTCGGTGGCCGAGACAGCCTTGGTTTCCACTTTTGCTTCAGCTAGCAGTGGATCCCCCCCCACTGCCTCTAGGGTTGCAACCTGACCTTCTGTCTCAGGATCAGGGGTCTCTTCTGCACCCCAACCTCAAAGCTCTCAATTTGATGGCTTGGAGACTGCAAGGGTAGTTTTGGTTCCCTGGGGCCTACCTCAGGAAGTTGAGGAGGTTGTCCTAGCCTCTAGGAAGCAGTCCACAAGGAAAACCCTATGCTCTCAAGTGGAAGAGGTTTTCTGTGTGGTGTCAGCTACGTACAGAAGATCCCTTCTCCTGTACTGTCCCTGTAGTACTTCAGTATCTGTTGCACTTATCCAATCAGGGACTTAAGTCCAATTCTGTTCGGGTCCACCTCTCAGCTCTAGCAGCTCACCACTCACTAGTGGAAGGACATTCTCTGTCGGTTCACCCCTTGGTGTCCCGGTTTCTCAGAGGCCTGCTTTTGCTCAAGCCTCCCATCCGTCCTCCTGCCCCTGAGTGGGAGTTGAATGTGGTCTTGCAGCAACTGACTTGCCCACCTTTTGAGCCGATGGCTACTTGCCCTCTACGCTTCCTGTCCTGGAAGACACTCTTCCTAGTGGCCCTTACCTCGGCCAGGCGAGTTAGTGAGCTTCAGGCCCTGGTCTGTGACAGGCCTTACACTCGCTTCTATGGGAACAGGGTAGTCCTTAGGACTCATCCAAAGTTCCTCCCGAAGGTTGTCTCCTCCTTCCACCTTAACCAGGAGGTGGTTCTTCCAGCATTCTTCCCTAGGCCTCATGCAAGCCAGGCTAAAGCAGTTCTGCATACCCTGGACTGTAGGAGGGCCTTATCCTTCTACCTTGACCGTACGCAAGGGCATAGAAGGGCTACTCAGCTCTTTGTATCCTTTGACCCTAATAGGTTGGGGTTGCCTGTGTCCAAGCGTACCTTGTCTATCTGGGTGGCTGACTGTATCACCTGGGCTTACAGGGAGGCTGACCTTCCTTTGCAGGGTCGGGTTACGGCCCACCGTGTCAGGGTAATGGCTGCCTCAGTGGCTCATCTCCGCTCTGTGCCCTTGGTAGACATCTGCAGGGCTGCAACTTGGTCTTCAAGCCAGACGTTTGCGGCCCATTACTGTCTGGAGAGGGAGTCCTGTAGGGACAGTGCTTTTGGCCAAGCAGTACTCCGGAATCTCTTTGAGGTTTAGGCAACTCCTGCCGTCCTGTCCTCTGTTGGGCTACCGCTGGAGGTTGAGTCAGTGAAAAGCCTTTCTTTGCTGCTGAGACTAGAGGGAGTTCTCTTTTCAGCCTGGGTACCTGGTAGCCCAGAGCTAGGGAGTCACCCATATGTGAGGACTGACTTCCTGCTTGGTCCTGGAGAAAGAGTAGTTACTCACCTGTAACAGGTGTTCTCTAGGAGCAGCAGGAATCAGTCATCACAACCCTCCCTCCTCCCCTTGGAGTTGCAGTTGTACATAGTTTAATTTTTTTCATTTTTTGTGTGCTGTTCTTAGCTATGTCATTTGACTGAGGTAAGATGGCACCTTTAGGCAGGAAGGGAACCGCGCATGCGTGCCTGCATTCCCAAAGGCTTTCTTAGAAAGCTGGGGAAATGCTCCGCTGGGGCTTCATTGGCGCCGATGACACCCATATGTGAGGACTGATTCCTGCTGCTCCTGGAGAACACCTGTTACAGGTGAGTAACTACTCTTTACTGGAACCTGTGTCTATTGGGCTACAGTACCGCAGAAAGTACCAACTGTTTTTCAAACTTCTCTGTGCATTTTTCCCAAGATATCCTATGCCTTTCTGGCACCTCTAGATTCTATATTGTGGAACATGAGATTCCAGAACTAAAGCATCGTATCCAAGACAGTCCTTTTGATTCAACCGTATTACATCCCTGGGTTAACGAATGTTTAATTCTGTTAAACTGTATTTTATCAAATATAGTAAAATAGTACAGAGAAGGTTTGAAGAAAAAAAAAAAACCAATATGGACATACCATGATTCAGTGCTGCTATCTGAATTGCAAGTGGTGCTGAATATCCGGATAGTGGAGATATTGAGTCCACTATCCTAGTAGCAATCTGGACTGCAGACTCAGTATTGCCACTCCAGATAATTGTTTCCTCAGCTCATGCTGTGCCCCCATACTGCCCAGGCACTATTCAGATAGTGGCACTGTCTGTGTAGTGCCACTTAATAGCCATGAATAATTCCAGATAATTACAGGGCAATGGCGGCACAACATGGGCAGAGGAAGAAATTATCAGTAGAATGGCAATATGGCGTCTGCTATCTGATGATTCATCATTTTCTGGATATTTACTTCTTAATATTGGGCCACGACTGTTCTGTATTACAGTATGGTATACCTAGACTTCTGATTTTTAAGTTTTGATCAGTAAAGACTGATAAAACATCACCAGTGCAGCAAAATTAAAATAGGTGTTTATTGGATAAACACCAGAAAAACACCTCTTCCTTAGTACTCTTATGTTTCCCCTGCTTTAACTTGTATCCTCCACTCAGTTTTTCGGCATTAATGCCATCTAAGTGGCACAACAGTACATTATTTTGATTCCACCAAAAAAGGTGTACACAGTAATAGTACCATGACACAAAAACACCAATAAACACGGATTGAGAGATATAGACAGATATAGATACATATCTATATCTAGAGAGAGAGATAGAGAGAGATTTATTTTTGTTGGTACTCAATGAATCCCAAATTAGCTGGAAAATAGCCACCTAAATTTAAAATGTATATGAACCTAAGAATTGAAGTTCTAAATATGCTGTAGCGTGATGACAATATGCCACATGCTTGGTTTATATTTCTTTGCATAATTTTGAAACATTATGGCAGGCCTTGACAAATTTTCTTGGAATCTAGGAGCCAACTGCTGAAATCTAGGTCACAGTGCATGGTACCACCCCCCCCCCCCCTAAAAAAGGTGTATCGCAGTTACAATTTTAGGTTTTAGTGCCTTATTTACTGTTCTCCCATTTTCTATGGGAAAATGCTTAATTTATCAAGATCTTAATGATTCACTGCACAGTGCCAGTAGAAGGCAGTGGCCACACTCCTCCCTCTCCACCACCTCTACGGACCGTTTAAGCTACACCTGTGTGTCT
Source organism: Ichthyophis bannanicus (assembly GCA_033557465.1). NCBI lineage: Eukaryota > Metazoa > Chordata > Amphibia > Gymnophiona > Ichthyophiidae > Ichthyophis > Ichthyophis bannanicus. The sequence goes on from CM066033.1 coordinate 159,168,604, forward strand.
GTGGGGAAGGGGATGCAGAGGTGGGGGGTGTGTGCGTTGTGCGGAGGTTGGATGCCTGCATGTGTTTGGTGGAAGAGAGGAGTGCACCTTTTGCGCACACATTGAGCCCTTTACTTCCCATGCATTCATCTCTTCACCTTCCCAACCATTCACTGTTTCCCCCCCCCCCCCCATTCCTGTTTCCCCTCCCAGACTCTCTCCACCCTTCTCCCTTGCATTCATCTTAGAAGGCTGCAGGAAGATATGATAGAAGTCTATAAATTAATGAATAGAGTGGGACGGGTTAACGTAGATGGGTTGTTTACGCCATTAAAAAGTAGAAAGACTAGAGGACACGCAATGAAGCTAAATGTAACCCATTTAAGACTAATAAGAGAAAATATTTTTTCACTCAACGCGTAATCAAACTCTAGACTTTGTTACCGGAGGATGTAGTAAAAGCTGTTAGTGTAGCTGAGTGTAAAAAAGCTTTGGGCAAGTTCTGGAGGAACGGTCCATAAACCATTATTAAAGAGGACCTGGGAAATTCACTGCTTACCCCAGGACAAGTATTGTGGAAGCTGTGGATTTTGGGTATCTGCCAGGTACTTGTGACTTGGATTGGCCGCTGTTAGAAACAGGATACTGAGCTTGATGGACCTTGGTCTGACCCAGTATGGCATTTATGTTCTTATTTTCATCTGCTGCCCTTCAAACACCCCTTCACACATGGACTGATATTCAGTGTTGGTGGCATGGACTGAACCCAGATATTCAATGCTGGTGCCATATCTGGGCTCTGACATTGAATATCTGGGTTGCCCAGATAACTGCAAAGCTAACTGGGCAATAGCAATATTCAACTGCTGTTCAGTTAGGTTCTGTGGTGAAAGGCCAGTGTGCCTGACTTTCACCGCATGTTGTTAACAGGGCAGCAATGATATCTAGCTGCTGCTCTGGGACACCACCGACATGCCACGATGCTAACTTTGTGATCTTGTGTCACGGTGAACACCTGCCCTTTATAGCTGACACCTTCCTATGTAAAGAATAGCCGGTGGTAAAAAGAGCAGCAGTTGGTTATAGAAGTTAATCCATAAAACTATACAAGTATATTCTTGTTAAATTTGAGTGTGCTATTTTGATTTTCCGATGCTAACTTTAGCATCAGGGCGTGTAGCGGTAGCACCCATAGATATTCAGTGGCATTAACCGCCAGTAAACCGTGTAAATGCCTTTGAATATCGGGCCCACACTCTTTAATTAAAGAAAACCTTCTGTCCCTTTAAATCTCTTTAGCTATCTGTGCAGCAAAATCCCCACCTCTAACCTTTTTTGCATGCTCCCATGGGTAGAAGGGCTGCAGATGGCTGCGATCGCTGTTAAGGTCAGCAGAGTCTGCTCGTGGGAGATGGGATCACTATGGGCAGACTCTACCGATCTCGACAGCAATCGCAACCATTTGCAGCCCTTCTACTCACAGGGGGTCCCATCTTCTATAGACAGAAGGGTTGCAAAAGGCCACAGTCGTGGCAGAGATCAGCAAAGTCTGCCCACTGGGGTCCTGCTTCCTGTGGGAAGACTCCACCGATCTTGTAGCTCTTCTGCCCATGAGGGATAAGATCCCTGCGGGCAGATTCTGCCAATCTTAGCCGTGATGCAGCTCAGCTCCTGGCAGACAGCACTGGTCCACATGTGCTATGAACCCCAGGCACCAAGTCTGCGTTTTCAGTCTCCATAGTGACCTGGCACTTGGGGTTTGTCGAGCCCTGCATTATGGGGTTTTCTTTTGAATATTTATCATGGTAGATAATTAGTTTTAAAAGGGTTTGAACAGCAGAAGGCCTAACATTTAGCAGAAGGTTATTTTTAGATCTAGAAACGTGATAGTAAAAAAAACCTTTGATGTGGCATAGAGTAATGATAGCATTTCCCAGTAGGAAATGGCACTATCAATATAGTTCTGTAGCAGTTAGAGGGATTTTCACTTGTATTATATGGAGAGGGCACTTAACATTTAGTTGCAGCCACTAAACCTATTTCTAATTTTAGTTTCCGTATTGTCTCTCCAGTCCAGTCCCGAACCTCTTGGTTTAGCACCTCCTCCAGCAGCTTGGAGACTGAACAACGTCATTCTTTTGATGACACTGGTACTAATACCACAGGAACTGCCTCCTTGCTCCAGTTATCTGTCTCCAAGCAGCTGGAGGTTGTTGAGCCCAGAGGTTCAGGGCTCACTTGAGGGACCATTAAGGAATCTAGATTGATAGTTTAAGTTGGGTTTCTTTAAATTTGAGTAGATTGTTTGAAGTAAATTCTTTAAAAAAAAAAAAAAAAAAAAGTGTGCTGTGCTGAGGGGCGTCCCCCCCCCCTTCTCCGGTTGTTTACTAGCGGACAGGAGGCCAAGCACAAGCCTGAAGAGGTGCTCCGGCTCCCGAACCCACCTTAATGGGTGAGGAGCCGGTGCTCTGAGGAGCGCAGTGCACTGTGGGACTCCCCGTGTGAGCGGGTGGCGAGACCAGCATGCACAGCAGCAGTTGATCCTCCAGTCTGTGTCTCCGACGCTGATGCCGCTATTCCAGCCGAGCACGGGGAGACCAGGACTCATCCGCGGCAGCCAGACTGAGGTAAGGGGGAATTAAAATGTGCAGTGGCAGCCGTGAGGTGAAGTGTTTGTTCAGGCCGTGTGAGCACAGGCCGGGTTGCATGGCAAAAGCGCGGGAAGCGGCGGTTTTTCATTTTCTTGCAGTCGGGAATTCAAGAAGGGCCCGAGGGCTGTGGAAGCTTCGTTTTTGAATTTGCATAGTGGATTTCAGCTGAGCGGGCTCTAGAGTAGGTTCCACGTAGTTTTGATTATTTTTTGAAAAAAAGTTTTTTTACTTTTTGGCCACAGCAGAAGCTAGCAGTATTGCTTGTAAGACGTTACAGTTTGTTAGATCTTCAGATCCTCAGGATACGAGGCTGTGTGGCAAGAGAGTGTAAGTACCTAAACGGGCTGCTCTCTAAGCCACAGTGCTTGGTTTGTGGCACTCGAAGGGGTACAGTATCAGATACCGGTGTGTGTAGAGGGTACGTCCAAGAAGGAACTTCAGTGGAGCAGGCTTTGGACTTAGGTTTAGAAAATCAGAAAGAGGCAACTTTAGCCTACCCGGAGCCAGTCTCCCCCCCCCCCCCTTTACCACCTATAGAGGCGGTGGCAGGGCCTTCCTCTGCTCCAGATCTCACTCCTCCATCGCTCTTGCCAGGGGTTTGGCGGCGTTGTTTTCCCCAGAGTTTGTGTCACTTCTTCAGCAGGCCTTCGGGGGGTGTACAGAAAGGGCCAGGAAGCGGTTCTGTGAAGTGGGAACCGGGTGGAAAATGTCCGGGGACACCCCTTGAATTAGGGACTAGTGCAGTCCTTTGTAAAAAGGCTAAGACTGGTAAGGAGCGGCCGGAGCCGTCGGAGATTTCAGAGGACATCCTTTCGGAGGAAGTGGATCCGGACTTAGATATAGAAGATGAGTTAGAAGAGGGGAGAGCTCACGGAGCAGGAAGACCAAGCTAGAGTAATTTGTGTGTTCAGGCAGAACGAATTGCTGGTGCTGATTGCGGAAACGCTTAAGGCTCTTAATATGCCGTCGTCTGGACCGGCAGAGGATTCCACCTTGGAATATCTGTTGCAGGCATTTCTGAAAACCCCAAAGGCCTTCCCGGTGCACAGAGTAGTACGGGTGATGATTCAGGAGGAATGGGACATGCCCGAGGGAGGTCTTAAGGGGTCCAGGGTTATGTCACGGCTGTATCCCTTAGTGGACCAGGATCGCGAACTCTTTAGGTCACCAAAGGTAGATGCAGCAGTCTTGGCGGTTACCAAGAAGACCACAATACCGGTGGAAGGAGTGCCGCTCTTAAGGATGCACAAGACAGGAAGCTTGACACCTTGTTGAAACAGGCTTTTGATGTCAATGCTCTATCCATCCAAGCTTCTATTTGTGGAGTATGGGTAGCTAGAGCCTGTCTCAGCGGATTAGTGGAGAGCAGATTGAGGAGTTGACCGGAGAGGCGGCCAGGTTGGATTCCGGGGCTGCTTATTTGGCCGACATTCATTATGACCTCATTCGAGGTCTATCAAAAAGTATGGCATCAGTTATAGCAGCAAGACGTTATCTTTGGCTGCGCAATTGAGCGGCAGATGCTTCCTCCAAGGCAAGGTTGGGTAAGCTGCTTTTCAGGGGCAAGCTACTTTTTGGAGAGGATTTGGAGAAATTGGTGAAGGCTCTAGGAGAGTCCAAGGGCGGGAGGCTGCCTGAAGACAAGCAGAAGCAGGGGCGTCCGATCCCAGTGACCAAGGGTCAGCAGAGGGGAGTTTTGCCGTTTTCGTTCCCCATGATTCGGACAATTTCAGAGAGGGCGTGCCCCTTATAGGAATCAGGGGTTTCGATGATTTTGTGGAGCAGGCAGAAGATTTGCGGCCTCCGCCTCCTCGAACCTTAGAAAGTCACAATGAAGCCAGGGGGACCCAGGTGGGGCAGATGCCCGGCGGAGGTCGGCTACGGGATTTTTATCCAGCCTTGGGTCCAAATCACATCAGATCAGTGGGTGTTGAAGGTTATTCGAGAAGGATATGCGCTAGAGTTTCAGCTTCTGGTGGTCGATTCTTAACGTTCAATCCCCTTGCAAAGCCCGCAGCAAATACGCAGCAGTACAGGAGACCTTGAACAGGCTACTGGACCTCAATGCAGTGGTGCTGGTACCTCCTCACCAGTGCGGCTGTGGTTGATACTCCATTTACTTTGTGGTACCGAAAAAGGAAGGCTCTTATCAGCCAATTTTAGATCTCAAGAGGGTAAATTGCTGTATCCAGGTGACTCACTTTCATATGGAAACTCTAAGATCGGTCATCGTAGCAGTAAGGAAAGAAGAGTTTCTGACTTCGCTGGATTTGTCAGAAGCTTACCTGCACATTCCGATTCGGCTAGAACATCAGAGGTTTCTCAGGTTTGCGGTTCCAATGGGACATTTTCAGTTCTGGGCGTTGCTGTTTGGGTTAGCAACAGCTCCGCGAACCTTCACTAAAGGTGATGGTGGTAGTGGCGGTGGCGTTAAGAAGAGAGGGAGTGCTAGTACACTCATATCTGGATGACTGGTTGATTCGAGCGAAGTCCAAAAGAGAGCGAGTTGGCTACGGCCAGAGTGGTAGAGATGTTAGTCTGGGCTGTGTAGTCAATATGGCAAAGAGCAGGTTGAACCCGTCGCAGAGTCTGGAGTACCTGGGCGCGCACTTCGATACCAGCGTAGGAAGGGTATTTCTACCACAACTGTGAGCGCAGGGGTTAAGGAACCTAGTCCGCAGATTTCTGGAATGAACAAATCCCACGGCATGTCATTATCTGCAGCCGCTCGGTACCATGGCAGCGACGCTTGAGCTAGTACTGTGGGCAGGGGCCCACATGCGTCCATTGCAGAGATCATTGCTCAGAAGGTGGTCGCACCAAGAGGACCCACTGTCTCAGAAACAGCCCTGTCCACCGTAGACGTGTCAGGCCCTTCAGTGGTGGTTGCGTCTAGGGGGGCTGGTAGAGGGAATGCCATTGGAATCGCCCATCTGGATACCTCTGACACATGCCAGTCTCCTAGGTTGAGGAGCACACTTCGAAGGAAGTTTCGCGCAAGGACAGGGGACCGAGATGGAGAAGGTTTGGTCAATTGGAGTTGAGATTGAGATTGGAGTTGAGAGCTGTAATGCTAGCACTTCAAGCCTTTCAACCTTGGTTGAAGGGGAAGGTGATTCGAGTGCTGTCCGACAATGCAACCACTGTAGCCTATATGAATCGCCAAAGGGGCACCAGCAGTGTCTCTGGAGACGGAGGCCGAACAGCTATTCGAGTGGGCCGAGCAAAACCTGGCAGCTCTGTCGGCATCACATGTCGCCGGAGTAGACCATGTGGAGGCCGATTTTCTGAGTCGGGTAAAAGTGGACCCAGGGGAGTGGGTTCTGCATCTCGAGGTATTCGAGATGGTAGTGCGCCGTTGCGGGATGCCAGTAATGGATCTGATGACAACTTTCGAGTCGGCAAAGACCAACTGATTTTTCAGCAGAAGGAGAGAGAGAATGTTGGAAGGTCTAGATGCTCTCATACAAAGATGGCCAGAAGAACAGCTGCTGTATGTTTCCACCTTGGATGTTGATAGGTCGGGTCCTTCAGCGAATAGAAGTACACAGAGGACAGATTATTTTGATCGCGCCAGATTGGCCGAGGCGCCCGTGGTATGCAGATCTAATTCGACTCTTAGTGGAGCGTCCATGGCATCTTCTGGTTTGGAGGGACTTATTGTTACAGGGTCCTCTGTGCATGCCTCAAGTGGCTCAATTCTCGCTTACGGCTTGGCTCTTGAAAGGGCAAGGCTAACAGGGAGAGGATACTCTTCGACGGTGATTTCCACCTTGTTGAGAGCAAGGCGGAAATCTACCTCTTTAGCGTATGTTCGTGTCTGGTGTATTTTTGAGGCATGATGTGTGAACAAGATAGTAGAAGCATTGAGAGCATCGGTTGCTCACATTCTAGCCTTCTTGCAGGATGGGCTAGATAAAGGTTTAGCATCAGCAACATTGAAAGTACAGTTGGCAGCGCTATCCTGTTTTAGAGGTAAAATAAAAGGGGAGGCGCTGGGAGCGCATCTGGATATTAAACGTTTTTTGAGAGAGGTGTCTCTTCTGAGGCCGCCATGTAGGCCTTCGATACCGGTGTGGGATCTTCAGTTGGTTCTAGAGGCATTGATACTGAGCCTTTCGAGCCTCTGTCAAGGGCGTCGATAAAGGACCTCACTCTTAAAGTGGTCTTTCTAGAAGCGATATGTTCGGCTCGGAGGATTTCAGAATTACAGGCTTTATCTTGCCAGGAGTCTTTTCTGTCCTTTTTTGATAGCAAGGTGGTGTCAAGACCAGTCCCATCTTTTTTGACCAAAGTAGTTTTGATTTTCCATGTGAATCAAGTAGTGTCTTTGCTAGTTTTTAGGGCCGGTAGTGAGGATGAACATTCGAAGAAGTTGCATTTACTAGATGTCTGGAGAGCGTTAGAGGTATTTGCGCAGAACGGCGTGTTTCTGCAAAACAGATAGGCTGTTTGTCCTCTTTGGGGGGACGAGGAAAGGACAAGCAGCTGCAAAATATTCCATTGCCAGATGGATCAAAGAAGCTATAGGGTCAGCGTACATTTTGAAGGGTAAGGCAGTACCGGAAGGCCTTAGAGCTCATTCGACTAGAGTGCAAGCGTTGTCGTGGGCTGAGTACAGTTTAGTTCCAGCTGTTGAAATTTGTAAGGCGGCTACTTGGTCGTCCTTAAATTCTTTTGTCAAGTATTACCGGCTGGACATTCAGGCCGAAAGGGATACTTGTTTTGGATCAGCGGTGCCACAGGCTGGTCTAGCAGGTCCCTCCCGTTGAATTTTATCACTGCTCTGTTACATCCCCAGAGGTTCAAGACTGGACTGGAGAGACTATAAGGAAGGTGAAATTAGACTTGTCTGCTAATTGTTGTTCCTTGAGGAACTCCAGTCCAGTCCTGTATCCCTCCCTGGTATAGTTATCTCCCGGAACAAGCAGGAATGAGTCTTCACATATGGGTACGTCGGTACCGACGGAGTCTGCGCGGGAACGCTTCCCAGCATCCAATCAAGAGCTTTTGGAAGCATCCCAGCACGCCTGCGTGCTGCCTTCCCGCCTTTCCCAACTGCCTCTCCTCAGTTTTCATTTTTCCGCGGAGCCGGCAGGACGTCCTTCTGTCACCACAGAAAATTCTTCTTTTTATTTTTTAGTTTTCTTGTGGTCGCGGCTGTCTTCCCGACGCCACCGGTACCGCCGGTGTTTTCTTTTCTTTTCTTGAAAAATTTTCCTTTTCCACGGGATATTTTTTCTTTATAGTGTCCCATGGTCTCTTAGGCCTTTTAGGCCTCTTCTTTTTCCTTCATGGAACCACCAGACACTTTCTCCAAGAAATGTTCAGACTGTGGCGGTACAACTTTATTTTTAGACCCTCGCAGTTGGTGTCTAACCTGCTTGGGTCCTGACAACAGTTTGGTAAGAAGAGGTTTTCAACATCGAGGCTCCCTCGATACATGGTTGCCCTCCAACTTCGGGGCACCGTCCCCTTCTTCGTCCACACAGGATCAGGTAACCCACAAACAGTCTGTTAAGACTAGCCAGTCCTCGAGTCGTAGGTCTCATGCGCAGCATGTAGACGGCTCCAGCCTTGCCCTCGAGGGCCCACCGGCTTCAAAACCCCGGCGGGAGTCTTCGGTCTCCAAAGCTTATAAGGGGTTTCAGGTTGTTCCTGGGGTTCATCCCCCACAGAACATACCTAAGCCGTGTACGGTGGTGGCATCCGCTTTGAGTGGTACCGATACCCCGGCATCGGCACTGGTGTTGGATGAAACACTCCTCACCAGGGATCGTCATCTGGCGTCCTCGGTACCTTCGGGAACGGTGGATACCTTCCAGATTGACTTTCCATTATCGGTACCAACACGGATACTCCAACCGACGTCGGTACCCTCCAGATGTGCATCGATAGCCTCGCTTCCTTCGATGCCGAGTCTGGAATCGATCTCCAGTCTGGAGGACTGGGTACCGACTCGCCTTGGTACCGGCTCTCGACGGTACCGAAGGCTCCGTTCCGATGATTCGTATCTGCAACTCTCGGTTCCCCCGACGCCGATTGAGTTGCCACTGGTTGCCCTTCCTTCACTGGTATCAGACACGGTACCGAAGTTGGTACCGATGTCCTCATTACCTTCACGGTCGGTGCCTTCCTTGCTTCGCTTATCAGGCTCTTTGCCCTCGATGCCAAGTTTGGAATCGATCTCTAGTCTAGAAGACTGGGTACCAATAGATTTTGGTACCGACACCGATCGATACCGGTGCTTCGGTACCGAGGATAGCGGCTGGAGGTTTTCGGTTACCTCGGTACCGATTGAACTGTCACCGATGACTGCTTCGATGTCTTTGTCGGGTTCGACTCCGACATCGGTACCGGTATCAGCATCGGTACCGGTACCCACAGTAGCATCGTCGCCAATTCCTGCCATGCTTTTTTCAACAGGATCACTCCATTCTTTACCAAGCTTGGAGTCGGTACCTGGCATGGACGATGTGGTAAGGATGGGGGCTGCTCCTGACAGCCAGTACCAGCAGCCATCTTTTAAGCATTCCACATTGCACTCTGCAGGATCTTCTATTCCTATATATTTGGATAACTCTGTGGATGCTCAGGCTAGTTCTTTAGATCTACCCTGTCCAGGGGAGATTCCTGTTTGGGATCCCTCTTTTCAGAGTTTCCTCCTGGATATAGCAAGATTTCTTGCCATTCCTATTCCAGGACATGATCCTGCACAAGGCTCTGTTTCTGCCAAAGCAAAGGACAACATAATGCTTCCTTTGCATCATTCCTTGCAGGATCTCCTTCTAGGAATGTGGGAAACACCTTTAAGGGTACCCCCACCTCCCAGGGCAACTGATATTTTATATCAGGTGCCCCCCTCTCCAGGGTTTCAAAAGACTCAACTTCCTCATCATTCCATAGTAGTGGAATCAGCAATGAGGCGGGTAAAGAGTAAGAAAAAGCACTCTTTTTATCCGCCAGGTCATGAGTCTAAGACACTAGATGCCTTTGGATGTCAAACCTTCCAGACATCTATGCTTTCTGAAAGAATTCTCTCATATATTTTTTATGAGTCTTTCTCTTGAGGAGGTCACAAAGCAGTTACATCTTTTGACTCCTTTCCTTCCAGATTCTAGGAGTAAAGACTATTCTTCACTGCTTAAGCATATCCAGAATATTTCTTGGTTTCTTTCCCGTGCTTCCCTAGACTCTTTTGAGTCTGTTAGCAGAACTTCTGCTATTGCTATAGGGGCACGACGTAGAGCCTGGCTCCAATCTTCAGACTTGGACAAATGGGCACAAAAACGTCTGGGACATACTCCTTGCACTGGAGAAAATCTTTTCAACAGGGAGTCTTTACACCAGGTTACTCAGTTATCCACTGATTTACCTGTTCCTAAGGTTTGTTCTACACCTTCTTCTGTCCCACTAGGTAGGAAATCTCCTACCAAACTTTCTTCCCACAGGAGAAGGTTTTATTCATCACTTGCCCATCATACAAATGTTCCCCAACAGGGGAGGCATCGTCCTGGTCTGAAGAATCCAACCTCTCACCAGGCTCAGCAAACCCAGCATCTGCAGGGTTTCTGATCAATCATCAGATGCCTGTGACTCTTGGGGTTAGCATCTACAGTTGCTTCTTCTCAATGGAGGCAATCCACCGCTTCATTCTAACCCCTACACATGGATCCCTTTCCAAAAGATATCAATTTTTTCTATATTTCTATGAGCTGTCAGGATATTCATGCCTATAGGTCACAGGTTTCTCCTCTTTTTCCTGCTAGGGAAAGAGGTCTAACCACTATCAAATGATAGTTCCTGTGCCGGCATGTATCTTTCCTTTCTATAGACTTCCTACTTTGTAAGTCTTCTTCAGCTCCATTCTCTTCACCCTCTTACCAAGTTTTTCCCCTGTAAGAGGGAATTACTTACTGGGAGGCTTTTTCTTCAGCCTCTCTACTTTTCTCACTTTCCAGTGCGGAGTTTACCTCCTCTGCTCAATCTTGCTTTGGGGTAGCTTATCAGACATGTCCAGAGTTTCCTACTCCTGTTCTGTCTGTTCTTTCTGTTTTTGAACAGTAAGATTCTTTCTGCTGTCTTGCTAACAGCTGCCTATGCAGGAGCTTTAATGTTTGGACCACTGGTTCTTGTCCACAAACAACCAGATTGTCCTCCACTAACATTCTGTCTAGTCTTATTAGTGGCTCCAAGTCAGTGCTTCATCTCTCTTGGAGATCATCTCACTACAAGCTTTCTAGATTGTCTTCTATTCTGCCCTCTTCATTTTCCTGACTTTGTCAGCATAGTTGGCAGAGATACTGGCTCTCTAACAGCCAGTTCGATCTCCTCATTCTCCTGCATCATGCTCTCTGCAATCTACAGAGAAGCTTTCCACTATGGGCCCTTGCTAGAGAGCATGGTGTTTTTTTTTCTCCAACAGCTATCCTAGCTGGTTAGAAAAGGCTTTTCAGTCATGTCTCCCATGACTAGAAGATTCTCCCTTCTTTTACTATCTCCTTTTTTGATATAAAGGACATAGGCCTTCTCTTACGTGAAAGCTCAAGGAGTTGCCAGTTCCCTGCTTTGGTCCATAGTATTCCCAATCGGGGATATGCTCGTCTTCATGGTAAGAACGCACGATACCTTTGCCCTTAAGCAGGTCAACATGGTATCTCATCTCTAGGCGTCTTCTGTCTACTTACCATGCTAGAGTCCTGGAAGACTCGGGACTTGCTGGCTGCGCATTGACATTATCCTTTGTTTTTCACGTAACAGTCCTGGTTATTTTTCACTAACTAGCATTCTTGCAGATCATAACCAGGAGGAATAGATTCTCTATATGTCTTCTCAAGTAGGTTCCACCTCCTTGTTAGATGAATCTTTCCTCCCCACATATCCTATGTGATCACTGTGCTGTAGGCATATCTGTCTAATTGCAGACACCCATATGTAGGCCTACATATCCATATTTATTTTTTGTGTGTATTTTATGCCCTGCCATATCTCACTATAGATATATTTTTATGTCTGTCTGTCTATCTATCTGTCTATCTATATGTATATATATATGTATCTGTTGAGATATTTTATTATAGATAGATATGTATCCATATACTTATCTATCTCACTGTCTATCCTCATATAGCTATATGATTCTGACAGAAGGGCTTTACTCATACCTATGCTATCTAGCAGGTTTGGGGTTCTACACACACAACCACTTCTGTGGTAGTCAACAATTTTTATACCATAACCTAACTGTTTAGGTACCTCTGAAGCTCTCTGTGCCCAATATCTCTCCTAGCTTACCCCAGTTAGGAGAGACATTGTGGATCTTCAGTTAATCACAGGCTTAACGCCTCAGGCATTTGTCCTCTCTTTTTGGGATACAAGGAGTTCCCACACTCTTTCTCCCCACAAGGACTGTGCCTGTTTGTCCAAATCGGTTAGCCTTCTCTTTTTGCTCCTAAGAGTGACTCACTCTGCCTCCAAAAGAGCTAGGGTTTTTCTCATAAAGCCTTCTGCTGAAGGCCCACAGTTTTTGGACTACCCCAGTTTCCCTACTGGGGTTACCTGTTACCTTTCAAGATTCTGACCTCCACTGGTTTTCCTACAGAATTATTACCTCCACTTACAGTGAGGTCCTCTTCAAGGTTCATCTACTAGGTTTCCCAGTAGATCCATGAACCTCCATACTTCTGTGAAATCCTGTCAGGGGAGGTCCATATTGCAATATCCTTTGCAATATTATTGATGACCATCATCATCCACACATGGACTCCATCTCTGCGGTCCTATGCTAGGTTAGCTGTTCCACAGCATCCTTCTTTCTTCAACTCCTACCCTCCATCCTCAGGATGCCTGGTGTTCTGGGAGATAGCATGTTCCAGCCTATGACATGCTGGGACTCCAGGCATCTCAGCTTGGGAGTCCCCATATGTGAAGACTCATTCCTGCTTGTTCCTGGAGATAGCACAGTTACTTACCTGTAACAGGTGATCTCTGGGAACAGCAGGAATAAGTCTTCACAACCCTCCCACCTCCCCTGGAGTTGTATCTCTCTCTCTTTCCTTTCCTCTCTCTCTCTCTCTCTCTCTCTGTCTCAGCTTTAAAACTAAAACTTAACTGAGGAGAGGCAGTTGGGAAAGGCGGGAAGGCAGCACGCAGGCGTGCTGGGATGCTTCCAAAAGCTCTTGATTGGACTCTGGGAAGCATTCCCGCGCAGACTCCGTCGGTACCGACGTACCCATATGTGAAGACTTATTCCTGCTGTTCCCAGAGATCACCTGTTACAGGTAAGTAACTGTGCTTTATTTGGACGGAAGCAAAGAGATGTTCTATTTCATTTGGGCAGCTGGAGGAGCAGCTGTGAGGCTTAAGGGTCCATATGGGGAGGGTAAAGAAATGGGGGTTCGAAAAGGGTCAAGATCCTCTGGAAATAGGGGGGGAGGGTGCCCTATACAGTGCGAAGCACGAAAGTGTTCAAGTTTGTTGGGATGGGAAATTTTATGCCCATACCTTAACTGAATAGTAACAAATATTATTTTAAAAAGGTTTGCTACTTAATTGTTGCTCTGAGTCTGCTTTGTCAATAGGTTACTGGAGCGAGGAGACGGTCCCTGTGGTATTAGTACAGTGTCATCAAAAGAATGACGTTGCTCAGTCTCCAAGCTGCTGGAGAAGGTGCTAAACCCAAAGGTTTGGGACTGGACTGGAATTCCTCAAGGAACAACAATTATCAGGTAAGTCTAATTTCACCTTTTAACACAGATGCAAAAATATTAAAAATAATTTATTGGATAAACACCAGAAAAAAACACCACTTCTGCTAGTACTCTCACCCCTCCCCTGGCTTGTCTTGCATCATTCACTCAGTGTCTGTGTCTTTTCTAGGCTGATGATTCTTAATTGAAACAAACGTGCATATTAGATTCCACCAATAAAGGTACCTAGCTGTAGTACCTGTGGTGTGAAAACACCAATAGGCATGGATTTTTGTACCCTCAAAGAACCTTAATTACCTGTCAAGCACCTAAACTTACAATTTATAAACATCTAAGAATAGAAGCTCTATATTGTAAGTCCCTTTGCACATTGACCCTAATGATTTTTCCAGCTACTGTGACAACCAACTTAAGGTATAACAATATATTTTGTTTACTTCTGTTCAAATGGATCTGATATATTTTTTTTAACAGTTACAGTATGAGAGGAGTACAGGCATCTTTTTTTTTTTTTTTTTTTAAAGAGCAAAATACTCTCTCTCTCGTACCCTTAGTGGTCTACTTCTGGCTGAAAATGGGTGTCTTCTATGGGATATCCTTAGCTACCACCACAGTTGCTGTCTACTCTCAATACCACAACCTCCCCTCTTGATCCCTGTCCAGTCAGTGGATCAAAGCAACAAAAAAAGGAACTCGGCTCAATACTCACTAGAATCACATAGTCATCCATACAACAAGGTCACATGCCATACCCCTGAAACTATCATTCATACGTCCCACCCTGGAGAAACCTAATCTTGACCCAGCCTTCTACAGACCAATTGCCAGTGTCTCCATCACAAAAATCATCAAAAAAGCTGTTCAACAACATCTCCAGGACCACATCGACAGGAACTCCCTTCCTTGACCCCCCAACAACACGGATTCTGCCCCTTCATGGTGTTGAAACACTGATGGTCTCCCTCATTGACACTAATAAAAGACATTCAGAACATCTCCCAAGGATTTTTCTTGATCTTTCTCGACATTTCAGCCGTTTTTGACACTGTGAATCACATCCTCCTGCACCGCGTTCAATTCATTCCTAATCAACAGATAAGAGCTGAAATAAACACCTCCGGCCCTTTCAAATCACCACAAGGATCCACCTTATCTGCAATCCTATTCAACATCTGTTTCCAACCCCTCTGCTCAATCATCAAATCTCACAACCTTGCCTTTCATATCTACGCTGATGTATCATGCTTTATGGACCATTCAACACAAAACAATCATCTTCACTAATAACAAAAACTGCTTATTTGATGTTTCCAAATGGTTAAGCAAAAACAACCTTATAATACTACAAAAAAAAAAACCTAAAGCCATATTCATAACAAAGGACAACAAATTCTGCCCTCCAACCACCATAATATACTAAACAATATCCAAATACAAGTTCAACCAGAAGTAAAATACCTTGGAATCATCATAGATCAACATTTCTACTTCAAAGAGCAAATAAACAAAACCGTCAGAGCAATATACTTCAAGGCCAAAACTATGCAATGCCTCAGACCTCTCCTGGATCCCTCAGATTTCCACACAACACTCTAATCCATAGTCCTCCTGCATCTGGACTATTGTAACTCCATCTACCACAGCCTCCCATAAGCCACCCTGCTTCCATTAGCCACTGCTCTACATACAACAGCATGCACCCTGCAAGGAACTTCAAAATACAAACACCTATCCTTAAACAACTTCATTGACAACCAATAACAAGCCTTATAAAATAAGACTTTCCTGCTAGCACACAAAACCATCCACATACGCTCCACTGCACACACACTCCACTACACGCCTTCACGCTGCTACAAATGCAACAACCCAACAGGACCAGAACAACACCTACAAAGAACACACTTACAATCCCCATGCTAGAACTAAATATAACCAACAAGCCCTCAAACAAGCCTTCCAATTATATGCCCCCTCCTTATGGAACATCCTCCCGACCTCCATAAGAAACATTGTCCAGGAACAAGCAGGAAATCAGTCCTCACTTATGGGTGACGTCGGCACCGATGGAGCAATTCCCCAGCTTTCAAAGAAAGCTTTTGGGATTGCTGCCACGCATGCGTGGCCCTCTTCCCACCCAAGGGTGCCATCTTGCTCGGTCTCCCTTTTTCTGCGGAGCCCTTCGGACGCACATCCTTGTCCCTCGGAAAGTGTCTTATTTTCTGGACTCTGGCCTACTATTTTCCGGTTGCACCGGTCCTCTACCATCCTCATCCTTGCTGTTATCTCTTTTGAGCAAAGGGGACATTTTTTCCCTAATTGTTGCTGTTGACGGGCTTCGCACCCTTTTTTCTCCTAATCGCTGGCCGCGTGGGTCTTTGAACTCGTGGGGGCCCTTTTTGCCCCGATGGCACTGGTTTCAAAAAATGCGACAGATGCTCCAAGAACATGTCACTTATGGACACCCATGACTGTTGTCTACGGTGTCTCGGAGCCAACCATGATCCAGAGCTCTGTTCGCTTTCTAAGAAAATGTCCTCCAAAGCCCTGCTCAGCCATAAGTAGAAGTCTGATGACATTTTTTGAAAGGCTGCCTCTGTATCCCCGGTGGCACCCTCGGTCGTCTCTCCACCATTGGGGTCCCCCACCTCGGCTCTGCGCTCAAGACGGTTCTCCAACCAGGGGTCCCCTGAAGTAGAGCGGCATAAGAAGATGACAACCTCAGTCGCTGTCGGGGGCTCCTGACAAGCACGAGCGCTTCCACACTCGGTCGCTTAGCCCCCCTCGGTGTCCCCGAGAGTCGGACAAGGAGCGGCCTCATAAGGTACCAGGTCTCCTGAGTGTCATCCCTGTGAGGACCCCCTCTCCTCCTCGATGCCCAACCCGGTGACTCCGGTGTCTGCATCGCAGGGCCCCACACCCGCGTGGGAGTCCCGTATGCTGGCACTAGAACGTAGCGTTTCTGCATTCATAGCTTCCCAGCGGGCGCTCGTGTCCAGCTTCACTGGTCCGTTCCTAGAAATTGAGGCTCCCTCGAGAGGGACACCAAAATCCAACCTGGAAACTCCTGAGAGTCATGGGCCTTGCGAGGGTTCTCGGCTTCAGTCTTGCTCGCCTTCCCATTCCTCAGGGGTGAGATCCTCCAGGGCCTCTGGCTCCAAACAGGCCTTGGTCTCTGGGCGAGGTGACCAGCTGAAATCAGACTACTCTTCCAAAGTTTTGGGCTGGGAGTCAGATGGGGATACTTCACCTTAGACACGTACCCATCAGGACCTCCCATCAGACCTGTCCCCACCTGCCTTTCAGCAGCGTTCGCCACCCGAGAACACCACCTTCTCGGTGTTCATCCGGGATATGGCACGGGCTTTCAACCTGGCTACCCAGATGGAGGAGGAACCTCGAGCTGAAGAGTACGAGTCCCCTCCTCGGTAATCTCTTGTCCCGGTTCCTCCCATTTTGTCCAGGCTGCTACTTCACATGTGGGAGACCCCTGCATCTGTCCCCATCATGAGTAAGCACCTTGATGCGATGTACAGGGTCCAGTGTGGCCCTGGGTTCAGGAAAACCAAATTCCCCCACATCTCCATGGTGGTGGAGTCGGCCATGAGAAAGCAAAAGAGCCCGAATTTGCTTTCTTCGGCTCCCACTGGGCAGGGAGTCAAGAGCCCTCGATACCCTAGGCCACAAGGCCTACCAAGGGTCCATGCTCTCATGCCGTATTCAGGCATACCAATTGTACACAGGCATGTTTTAACATGACCTAGCTAAGGAACTTGGGGGTTTCTCCGCGAGTCTCGCGGGTGAACCCCCTCAACAGGTTCCGGACCCCCCTCAAGTCCATTGCGGAGTGATCAAAATAACTCTTCCGCGCCGCCTACGACTGATTCGAGTCGTCGGCTCCAGTCATGGCCGCTGGCATCTGGGCCCAGCGCTAGGCATGGCTCCAGTCCTCTGACTTGGAGCAAGTGGGTCCAGTAAAAGTCTGGGACGGTTACTGTCGCCATTTGGACAGGCTTCCCCCTCCCTTCTCCCCAGTGGAGCCTTCTCGATTCCCCGTGCACCAGTCCTTCCTACAGCGGGAGATAGACAACTTCCTCGCCCAGCGAGCGGTCGAGAGGGTACCGATGCACCTCCGAGGTTGGGGCTTCTGTTCCCGGTAATTCCTCGTCCCGAAGAAGATGGGGGGTCTACAGTCCATCCTTGACCTCCGAAAACTAGACAGGTTTCTGGTGCGGGAGAAGTTCAAAATGCTATCTCTTGGCATCCTGCTGCCCTTACTCCAGCAGGGCGACTGGCTATGCTTCTTGGATCATAGGGACGCTTATGCCCACATTCTGATTCACCCCAGCACAGGCAGTTCCTGCACTTCAGGGTGCAAGGGGAGCATTACCAATACAGGGTGCTCCCCTTCGGACTCGCATCTGCTCTGCACGTCTTCATAAAGTGCCTCTCCGCGGCCGCTGCCTACCTCAGATGGCAGAGCATACCAGTCTTCCGTTACCTCGACGACTGGCTTGTCACTGAGTCCTCAGCCTGGGAAGCCCGCCTTGCGGTATCACACACAATCTTCTTCCTTGAGAGTTTGGGGTTCTTGGTCAACTACCCCAAGTCCCACCTCGAGCTAGCACCAGCACACGCCTTGACACTCAGCGGGCAATTGCTTTTCTGCCAGCAGACCGTGTGGCTCGCCTCCGAGCATTGGCGGCCCAGGTCCAGAGCAACACTCGGGTCACAGTGCAAACTATGTTGCGCCTCCTGGGGCAGATGGCCTCCACTGTCCATGTGGTCCCACATGCCTGCATGCACATGTGGACGGCCCAATGGTGCCTCAGCACTCAATGGCGCCCAGCCTCCGGTCACCTCAGGGACCCCATTCAGGTCTCCTTCAACCCTCGTAGGGCCTTAGACTGGTGGCAGGACCCCCGCAGCCTTCTTCGGGGACTGCCCTTCCAAGCCTCGCAGCACGAACTAGTGCTGACAAAAGACGCTTTCCTGTTGGGATGGGGAGCCCACTGCAGTGCACTGTGCATGCAGGGGCAATGGTCACCCAAAGAGTCTCAACAGCAGATCAACTTGCTTGACCTTTGGGCGTTTCGAAGGGCTCTGAGGGCCTTCGAGGGCCATCTCCAGGGAAAGTCGGTGCTCGTGCAGACTGACAATCGAGTAGCGATGTTCTACATCAACAAGGAAGGGGGCACGGGATCACGCCTCTGCTGGGAAGCGGTGGTCCTCTGCTCCTTCGCCTTCTGTTGAGGGATGACCCTACGAGCGGTCTACTTCCCAAGCCACGAGAACATCCTCATGGACAAACTCGGCAGGATCTTCTGCCCTCATGAATGGTGGCTGGACCCGGAGGTGATCAGCTGGCTGTTACATCAGTGGGGGACCCCCGACCATGGACCTGTTCGCCAGCCCGGCGAACTCTCAGCTCCCTCGCTTCTGCGGCCCAGTCCCGCACCCGAGCAGGGAAGTGTGGGATGCGTTCCTCTTGAGCTGGACCTTAGGGTTTCTCTGTGTGTTCTCTCCCACTCCTCTCATTACGAGAACCCTCCACAAAGCTCAGTGGGAACGAGCGTCGATGATACTCGTCGCTCCCTTGTGGCCTCGGCAACTGTGGTTCCCACTCCTGTTCTGGCTCACATCTGAGCTGTCAATTGCCCTGGGCTGTGCCCCAGGCCTGCTGACGCAGGAGGAGGGGTGGGTGCTGCACCCGAACCTGGCCTCGTCCTTCACAGCCTGGCGGCTGAACGGGTCACCCTAGCCACACTAGACCTCCCAGAGGAGGTCCTCCTCGTGTCAAGGAAGGACTCAACGAGGCGAGCTTACATCTTCAAGTGGTGACGCTTCTCGGTCTGGTGCTCTGAGCTCCAGATCGACCCTTTCGTGTCCTACTTGGTGGGTCCTGCAGTACCTTCTCCATCTCTCGAAGGAGGGGCTGAAGTCTAACTCTGTCAGGGTACACCTGGGCGCCATCTCGGCGCATCACTTCCCTGTAGAGAGCATACCCCTCTCGGAGCAGCCCTTGGTCTCCCGCTTCATGCGAGGTCTCTTGCTGTCCAAACCTCCCATCCGGCCTCCTCTGAACATACTGCTCATGCAGCTGACTCGTTCACCCTTCGAGCTGATGGCGACGTGCTCGCTTTGGCACCTGTCCTGGAAGGTGGTCTTCCTGGTGGCTTTGACCTTGGCCCGCAGAGTCATTGAACTCCAGGCTCTCATGGCTGAAGCCTCTTACATCAGGTTCTATAGGAACAGGGTAGTCCTCTGTACCCACCCCAAGTTCCTGCTGAAGGTTGTCTCAGATTTTCATCTCAATCCGGAGATCGTCTTACCGACCTTCTTCGCGAGACCCCGTGCCAACCAGGTGTCGGCGGTTTTGCATACACTTGACTGCAGGAGGGCTCTTGCCTTCTATCTGCAGCGTACCCAGTCTTATCACAAGTCTGGCTGGTCTTTTGTGACCTACGATCCCAATCGCCTGGGGCAGGCAGTCACAAAGTGCACCCTCTACATTTGGGTAGTGGACTGCATTGCCTTCACTCACATGAAGGCGGGCGCTCTGCTGGATTAGTTGGTCACCGCACAGAGCGTCCGAGCTAAGGCGACTTCGGTTGCGCTCAGTGCCTCTGACGGACATCTGCCGGCCTGCGACCTGGGCTTCTGCGTACACTTTCTCCTCGCACTACTGCCTGGAGTGGGAGTCCTGCTGGGACAGCGCCTTCGACCAGGCTGTACTCCGTAATATTTTTGGGCATAACCAACTCCTGCCCTCCAACCCTTCTCGACGGCTACCGATGGTTTTGCCCCGGGGACCCGTGGACTCGGGCTCCTTCGGCTTCTGCTCATGGCCTCACGGAGGCATTTTTTCTCCAAGGACAGCAGGAATCAATCCTCACTACCCTCCCACCTCCCCTGATGAGTTGCTGGATTTTTATCCTTCCCTTGCCATCTGCTTGGTAGGGTTCGAGCTAAGGGACCTGACTGAGCAAGATGGCACCCTTGGGCGGGAAGAGGACCCCACGCATGCGTGGCAGCAATCCCAAAGGCTTTCTTTGAAAGCTGGGGAATTTCTCCATGCGGGCTCAATCGGTGCCGATGTCGCCCATAAGTGAGGACTGATTCCTGCTGTTCCTGGAGAACACTTGTTACAGGTGAGTAACTATGCTCTACCAACCTTGTTACCTTCTGAAAACAACTAAAAATGCACCTTTACACAGAACATTACAGCCCTACAACTTAAGCCCCCCCATCCACCGCACTTACTGTAGACAATGTAAGCAATATATATAACTAAAATTTGATTGCTACTGTACATTGCCCGTGTTCCCTGTAAAATAGTTATCTCCAAGTTATAATGCCCTGTTCAATGTAATTTCAGTTTGTTTAATGTAAACTGCCTTGATATCATGAAAGGTGATGTATAAGAAATGTTAAATAAATGCATAAATAGTTAACTGTTTCAAAATGTATCCAATGTTTACTGTGTAAAGTGTGATGTAGGAGACTCTTATGAAGCAATGGAAACTGATAGTGATCTGGTGGAGAGAACCGGTACTGCAAGGGAATGCAGGATTTTCTCTTCTGAGAGGAAAAAACACAGAGCTAATCAGGAACCACACCTTACCTCAAGGCACGAGAGAAGCCAAGTCCCTGATTGGGCACGCCCAAGCAGGAGGCGGGCAGTGCAGTACTCAGGTAGCTTGTTAAGAATGCAGAAACAGAAACAGTTGGAGGAGCACGAGCACCAGGAGCAAGACGGAGAGGAGGAGTCAGGACACAAGCACCTGGACGAGGACAGGTCAGAGGAACAGGAACCATTGCAGAGAGAACCACTAAGCAACTGTGATCCACGAAGGAGCAGACAGGACCTGGGAGACTCAGGGGCAGAGAAAGACTTCTGTTACCAGAAGAATTCAAAGGCACTGAGAGACCCAAGGCTAGAGCTCAGGAGTTTAAAGGACCAGGCAGAACCTTGGAACAGGAGGCAGAGGGAGAAAGAATTACCCTGGAAGAAGCCCCAGCACAAGGTATCTGGTGGGTTTGGAACGGCTAGTAAGCTTAACAGTGGGGAAGCCAGAAAGAGTGAACTTTAATTGTGAAAGACAGAACAAAGGCAGAAAGTTTGATAGTAATTGGTTAAAACAAGAGAAGCCTGACTGTTTTCCTTTTAACACTCTGAGAGACTCTCCAAGCACAGCTGAAGCGTTTTACCCTGCACTTTCATTTGGAGATAGGTGGGGGAAGGGAAATGCTTACACGCTGAACTGTTATCCAAGTAAAAGCCCTGATAATTGCCAAGAGATAAGAACATTAAACAAGCATTTACCTGAAGGAGGATATTCTCAGCCTAGCTCAGAAAATACACAGGCTGAATTACTTCTCACTGAATTCAGGGAGTTCCTTAAGAGCAGAGCAGTTTCTCCCAATAACGTAGCAAAGCCTATAAGCAGTTGTGAGGAAGAAATGCCTTTAATTTCTCTGCCGTCTACAGAGCAGGAAGTCCCGATGGACTGCTCTACATGTGTGATTCAAAAGGACATTTAAGTGATATGCTTGCCAAGGTGTTATGAAAGAATATAACAAAGTTTCCTCTCTGATTGCTATGCTAAAGAAGCTTATGTGAAGAGAATAAGTGAAAGCATATTGTGTGCAATTCAGGAGCATTGCTGTTACCAGAGTTTGTTACGTTACTGAAAGGAGGTCACATGACAAATGAATGTGATCCAGAATGGACATTTAGCCTAGCAGTAAGAAGCCTTGTTTAGTTAAGTTTCTCAGCCTTGTTTTGTGCTACATTTATTTCATTTACTTCTGCTGCATTTGAACTGCGAAAGCGGGAAATAAACCTCACAAGAAATTTTCTTTGCCTTGCCTTACTACTTGAGCACCTACACAACTACAACCTTAACCCTCAAGGTCAACCAAGGCCATCCCCTCCTGAAACCCTCAAGGTCCAGGAAGTGGGTGGATGGCAATAGTTAACATGTTTTATGTTGTTCAGACCCATTAGCCGTGCTGGACAGGGCATTAGAACCAGATCCACTGTGGCATAGCTATTCCCCCCCCCCCCCCCCAAAACTCATTTTTAGTTTTAATAATTCTGTTTAGTGTTTGCAGTCTGACTTTGGTATCTTTCTTAATGTGATGCATTGTTTAGTCTCGGTTTTGGCGGACATCTGTAAACTAGGGATGTTGAGAGCTATGATGTGGTGTAAGATGACGAGTGCATGGTTGCTGCAGTTTCTCTGTGGACATGCAGGAAACAAGCCCTCGCATATGGGTGACATCTCCAATGGAGCCCCGCATGGGAATGCTCCCCATTTTCTGTTGAAAGCTTTTGGGAAGCTCCACCATGCTTGCGTGCCTCCTTCCCACCTGCTGCTGCGGCATAGTCTTGATTCAGTCTTTTTGTTTTCTACAGAGCCCCACAAACACATTAGTCATCTTCCACTTAGTAAGCACTTTCTCCCCTACGGGGATTTTTGGGGGTTTTGCCTATTTGCCTGCTTTCATGGTTTCTCTTTTCCCTTTTGTTTTATTCTCCCTCGTTCATTGTTTCTACTCTTGCTGCAGCTCCTGATGCCAGTATCCCGGTTGGGCCATACTCCAACATTGAGCCATTTGACTTGCCGAGGCTGTTTTCCCAGATGACATATCCCAGAAACCTGCCAGCAGTTTTAAGACATGTTCCTAGTGCACTAAGACCATATCCACTACAGACACACACTGTTGGTGACTTTAGTGCCTGGGTCCCAATCATCAGCCTCTTCCTGTAATTTGTGTTTGTAGATGACAAAAAGAGGACTCAAAGGTTGTGAAAAGGAGCACAAAACCTTTTTGGCACTCAGATGTCTAATCCATCACCTTTGGCATTGATGGCACCGGTATCTGTGGCTTCCAAGGTTGCATTGCACGCTGGTGGTGCATCAACAACAAGGAGCTTTCGCGCTCAATTGGAGCCCTCAATGTGACTCAGAGGGCAAAAGCTGGAAGGAGCCTCCCAAGCTACCCTGGCGAGAGGAGTTACCTCCTGAGACTTCTGAGGTACGGTGCGGGGCTCCCAAGACTGTAACCATCATGGAGTCCCTGCTGAAGGAGCCAGCATGGACCTCACCAGTGCTGACCCCGGCAGCCGCAGAGCCCTCCTTCCTAGTGGAGAGGATGCTGGCTCTTGAGTGCAGCCTGGCTCCCTTCATGGCACAACACCCCTCCCTGCTCCCAAAGACCAGGTAACTCCAGTTCCTTGGTGCCGGTGATGGCCCCATCCATGGTGGAGGCCTCTCCAGCCAAAGTGGTCGATCCTTGAAACCTTGCGATTTCCTTAGGTTGCCGAGACCGCTCCTGATCGGTTCAGCCAGTCTCCTCGGGTACCTCTTGTTCTGAGCATCAAGAACTGGGGACCTCTTCCAGTCATCGACGGAGTCCTCAATCCTGTCGATACTTTGAGTTCCTCTGTGACTCGGTCTCCAACTGTGAGACTGAGGATGAGTCACTGGGATGTGTTCTTGGATCCAGATCCTACACCACCTCCTGAGTGTTGACGGTTCCTCCCCCTCCCCCCAAGACCTTTCTTTTCTGGAGTTGTGAGGGACATGGGAAAGGCACATTTCACCCTTGAGCCGGAAGATGAGCCTCGAGCTCAGGAGCTTGAGATCCTCCAGTATCCCACCATCAAAGGAGGCCGTCATGGTCACCCCATTGTGGAGTGGATTCTTATGAGGATATGGGAGACCCCGCTTATGGTGGTGTTGTAGCAAAGTGTCCGCAATAAATAAAACCAGGAGTCTATTTACTAAGATTCAAGCCAATTTATTTGTGCACAGTCTCAGGCACTGTCACATTCAAAATGGTCTGAGCAACGGAGTTCAACAAAACAACATCTTTTATACCTTTCTTCATCAGTTCTATACAGACAAAACTCCTCATTGGTCCCGGTGCCCCCTCCCACCCCCATCCAATGGGGATCTCTGACCGGGCTTAACACCTGTTCCCCCTGCTCAGGCCTCCCTAGCCATGGCTCAGTTTCTAGACATAGCACATTTTGCTACAAGGTCCCTCCTCGGCTTAGAGAATGTGTGAAAGTAAGATCTCCAGGAACAAGCAGGAATGAGTCTTCACATATGGGTATGTCGGTACCGACGGAGCCTGCGCGGGAACGCTTCCCAGCGTCCAATCAGAAAGCTTTTGGAAGCATCCCATCACGCCTGCGTGCTGCCTTCCCGCCTTTCCCAACTGCCTCTCCTCAGTTTTCGTTTTTCCGCGGAGCCGGCAGGACGTCCTCCTGTCACCGCAGAAAATTCTTCTTTTAATTCTTTAGTTTTCTTGTGGTCGCGGCTGTCTCCCCGACACCACCGGTACCGCCTGTGTTTTTCTCTTTTCTTGTAAAATGTTTTCCTTTTAGGGAATATTTTTTCTTCTGAGTGTCTTACGGTTTTTCAGGCCTTCCAGGCCCCTCCATGTCCTTCATGGAACCGCCAGCCACTTTCTCCAAGAAATGTTCAAGCTGTGGCGGTACAGCTTTATTTTTAGACTCCCAAAATTGGTGTCTAAGCTGTTTGGGTCCTGACCTTTTTCCTTCGGAGCCCTCGGGCAACAGTATTGTGAGAAGAGGTTTTCAACATCGAGTTTCCCTTGATATGAGGTTCCCTTCCAACTTCAGGGCACTGACCATTTCTTCTTCTACACAGGATCAGGTAACCCGCAAACAGTCTGTTCAGACTAGCCATCCCTCGAGTGGTAGGTCTCATGCACAGCATGTAGATGGCTCCGGCCTTGCCCTCGAGGGCCCATTGGCTTCAAAACCCCTGCGGGAGTCTTCGGCCTCCAAAGCCTACGTGGGGTTTCAGGTTGTTCCTGGGGTTCACCACCCACAGAACATACCTGAGCCGTGTCCGGTGGTGGCATCCGCTTCAAGCGGTACCGATACCCCGGCATCGGCACTGGTGTTGGAAACACTCCTCACCAGGGATCGTCGCCTGGCGTCCTCGGTACCTACAGGACCGGTGCATACGTTCCAGACTGACTTTCCAGTATCGGTACCGGCACCGATACTGCTTCCGACGTTGGTACCCTCCATACATGCATCGATAAACTCACTTCCTTCGATGCCGAGTCTGGAATCGATCTCCAGTTTGGAGGACTGGGTACCGACTCGCCTTGGTACCGGCTCCCGTCGGTACCGAAGGGCTCGGTTCCAATGGTTTGGATCCACAACTCTCGGTTCCTCCGATGCCGTTTGGATTGCCACCGGCTGGGTTTCATCCATCGGTATCAGACACGGTACCGAAGTCGGTACCGATGTCTACATTATCCTCAATGCCGAGTTTGGAATTGATCTCTAGTCTGGAAGACGCGGTTCCGACAAGCCTTGGTACCGTGACCTGTCTATACCAGAGGCTCGGTGCCGAGGGTGACTGCCGAACGTTTTCGGTTACCTCGGTACCGATTGAGCTGTCACCGATGGCTGTTCCGATGTCTGTGTCTGGTTCGGTTCCGATATTGGTACCGGTATCGGTACCGGTATCCACTGTAGCATCGTGCCCAGCTCCTTCCATGCTTCTTTCAACAGGATCGCTCCCTTCTATACCAAGTTTGGAGTCGATACCTGGCATGGACGATGTGCTACTGACTGTCGCTGGTCCTGAACTCCAGTACCAGCGTCCATCCGTTAAGGATCCCATATTGCACCGTGCAAATACATCCTTCGGTGCCCAGGCTAGTTCCTCAGATCTAACCTGTCCAAGGGAGGTTCTCTTTGGAGATCCTTCTTTTCAGAGTTTCCTCTGGGATATGGCAAGATCACTTGCCATCTCTATCCCTGGACATGATCCTACACAAGGCTCTGTTTCTACCGAAGCAAAGGAAAACATAATGCTTCCTTTGCATCATTCCTTGCAGGATCTTCTTCTAGGAATGTGGGAAGCACCTTTAAGGGTACCCCCACCTTCCAGAGCAACTGATCTCCTATATCAGGTGCTCCCCTCTCCAGGGTTTCAAAAGACTCAACTTCCTCATCATTCCATTGTAGTGGAATCAGCAATGAGGCGGGTGAAGAGTAAGAAAAAGCACTCTTCTTATCCGCCAGGTCGTGAGTCTAAGACACTAGATGCATTTGGACGTCAAACCTTCCAGACATCCATGATTTCTGCAATTCTCTCATATATTTTTTATATGAGTCTATCTCTTGAGGAGGTCACAAAGAAATTGCATCTTTTGACTCCCTTTCTTTCAGAACCCAAGACTGCAGACTATTCCTCACTGCTTAGTCATATTCAAAATATCTCTTGGTTTCTTACTCGTGCTTCCCTAGACTCATTTGAGTCTGTTAGCAGGACTTCTGCTATAGCTATAGGGGCACGACGTTGAGCCTGGCTCCAAGCTTCAGACTTAGACAAATGGGCACAACAAAGACTGGGTAATACTCCTTGCACTGGAGAAAATCTCTTCAATAAGGAGTCTTTACGTCAGGTTACTCAGTGGTTCACTGACTTACCTGTTTCTAAGGGCTGTTCTACTCCCTCTTCTTTCCCATTAGGTAGGAAATGTCCTACCAAACTTTCTTCCCCTAGGGGGAGAAGGTTTTATTCATCTTCTGCCCATCACACAGATGTTCCCAAACAGGGGAAACATCGCCCTGGTCTGAAGAATCCAAACTCTCACCAGGCTCACCAAACCCAGCATCTGCAGGGTTTCTGATTAATCACTTATTTTTTGTGTCTCTTGGGGTTTAGAACCTGCAGTTGGCTTCTTGTCAGTAGAAGCCTTCCACTGCTTCATTCTAAACTCTAGGCATGGATCTCTTTTCACAAGACATCCATTTTTCTCTGTTATACGAGCTCTTAGGATGTTCATGCCTATAGGTCACAGCTTCTTCCTGCTAGGGAAAGAGGTTTAACAACTATCAAATGATAGTTTTCTGTACCAGCATGAATTTTTTCCTTTCTACAGACTTACCACATTGTAAGTCTCCATTCAGCTCCATCTTCTCTACCCTCTTATCAAGAATTTCCCCTGTAAGAGTGGTACTAATACACTGGAGTGCTTCTCTTCAGCCCTTTTAGTTTTGTCACTATTCCAGTATGGAGTTTTCCTCTCTGAGTTAACTCCTTCTTCTTTTTTGCTTTGGGGCAGCTTTCAGGCAGGTCCAGAGTTTTCTTACTCCTGTTCTCTGTTCTTTCTGTTTTTTAACAGAAAGATTCTTTCTGATGTCTTACTAGCAGCTGCCCATGCAGGAGTCCTAGTGATTGGACCACTGGTTCTTCCTCACAAGCATCAAGAGTTGTCCTCCACTATATTCTTTCTCGCCTCAGTAGTGACTCCAAGACAGTGGATTCATCTTTCTTGGCAAATCTTATCACTACAGGCTTCTCTGATTGTTTTCTATTCTTGACATCTCCAATTCCCTTGGGTTTGGCAGCATAGTCAACCTAGGTACTGGCTTTTCCAGCAGCCAGTTCTATCTCCTAATTCTCCTGCATTATGCTCTCTGCAATCTTAC
Organism: Ichthyophis bannanicus; assembly: GCA_033557465.1. NCBI lineage: Eukaryota > Metazoa > Chordata > Amphibia > Gymnophiona > Ichthyophiidae > Ichthyophis > Ichthyophis bannanicus. The sequence continues at coordinate 159,196,440 of CM066033.1, forward strand.
AGAGAAGCTTTCCACTATGGGCCCTTGCTAGAGAGCATTAGGAATTCCTCAAACAGCTGTCCTAGATGGTTGGAAAAGGCTCCCTCAGTCATGCCCCTCATGACTGGGAGGGTTCTTCCTACCCTACTATCTCCTTTCTAAAGCAAAGGACATGGGCCTTCTCTTACGTGAAAGCTTAGAGTTGTTCAATTCCCTCGTTTGGTCCTCAGGATTCCCACCGTGAATATGCTCTCTTTTTTTCCTTGCAGCTCGTCCTCATGGTATCCTAATCCTTTATGGACAGCGCCTATTTAGCTAAAGAACACATGATGCCCTTTTTGCCCCTCAAGTAGGTCAACATGGTATCTCATTCCTATGCGTCTTCTGTCCATTTACCATTCCAGAGTTCTGGAGGACTCAGGACTTGCTGCCTGCAGACTGATATTATCCTCTGCTTTTCACGTAACCATCCTGGTTATTTCACTGACTAGCATTCTTGCAGCAATCTAGTCTGTTCTTTGTCAGGGAGATTTTTCCCCTGACTTTCTTCCATCACAACCAGGGGGAATAGATTCTCTTTATATCTTCTCAAGTAGGTTCCACCTTCTTGTTAGATGAATCTTTCCTCTTCACATCTCCTATGTGAATATACTTTCTAAGCACATCTCTGTCTGCCTAATTGCAGACACTTATATCATTTGTGTGTGTATATGTTTTGCCCTTCTATATCTCACTATAGATATATATATATTCTTATATTTATTTATTTATTACATTCTCTTATATACCGCGCTATTCTGCATCAGTGCGGTTTACATTGAACAAACTGATATTACATTGAACAGGGCATTATAACTTGGAGATAACTATTTTACAGGGAACATGGGCTATGGAGGGTTAAGTGGCTTGCCCAAGACCACAAGGAGCACCTGTGGGACTAGAAACCCCAGTCCTTCCGGCCCAAGGTTGCTGTCCTCTAGTGGGATTTGAACCCCCGACCTTCTGGCCTGAAGTACCTTGCCCCAACCACTAGGCCACTCCACTATATGTCTAGCTGTATATCTATATCTGTGTCTCTCTCTGTCTCTCTCTAGATATATATATATATATATATATTGAGATATTTATTATAGGTAGATATGTATTTACATACTTATCTATCTGACTGTCTATGCTCATATAGATATATGTGTCTCTATATGATTCTGACAGTTGGGCTCATACCATGCTGTCCCAACATGTTTGGGGTGCTGCACACACAACTACTCCAGTGGTAGTTAACTACTTTTCTACCATACCCCTAAACGTTTTGGGTACCCCTGAAGCTCTCCATGTTCCAGTATCTTTCCTACCTGACATCAGTTAGGAAAGACATTGCAGATCTTCAGTTATTCTGAGGCTAACGCCTCGGGCATCTGTCCTTTCTTTTGGGATATAAGGGTTTTCCATACCCCTTCTTCCCACAGGGACTAGGCCTGCTTGTCCAAATCAGTCAGCCTTTTCCTCTTTTTGTTCCTATGAGTGAGTCACTCTGTAGTAAGAGTTTGGGCTTTTTTCATAAAGCCTTCCGTTGACGGTTTTCAGTTTTGGTACTACCCCAGTTTACCCCTGGGGTTGCCTCTTACCTTTCAGAATTCCTGACCTCCATTGTGTTTTCCTACAGGTTTATTACCTCTACGTTTGCAGTGAGGTCCTCCTTGAGGTTCCTCTACTGGATCCCCAGTAGATCTCATGAACCTCCATACTTTTGTACAATCCTGTTAGGGGAGGTCCATATTGCAATATTTCATTTTCAGTATATTTGATGATTGTCATCCACACAGGGACTTCTTGTCTGCAGTCCTATGTTAGGTTAGCTGTCTTTTACAGCTCCTTTCTGTTTCAACTCCTTCCCACCATCCTGAGGATGCCTGGCCATATGAGGTGTAGCATGTTCCAATCCATAACATGCTGGGACTCCAGGCATCTTAGCTTGGGAGTCCCCATATGTGAACTCATTCCTGCTTGTTCCTGGAGATAGCACAGTTACTTACCTGTAAGGTGATCTCTGGGAACAGCAGGAATAAGTCTTCACAACCCACCCACCTCCCCTAGGAGTTGTATTCTCTATTTCTATCTTTCCCTTCTCTCTCTCTCGCTCTTTGTCTCAGCTTTAAAACTTAACTGAGGAGAGGCAGTTGGGAAAGGCGGGAAGGCAGCATGCAGGTGTGGTGGGATGCTTCCAAAAGCTTTCTGATTGGACGCTGGGAAGCGTTCCCGCGCAGGCTCCGTCGGTACCGACGTACCCATATGTGAAGACTTATTCCTGCTGTTCCCAGAGATCACCTGTTACAGGTAAGTAACTGTGCTATACTGGAACACAATCTGTTATCAACATAAAGGAGCTAGATAGAAGATTCTTGCATTCTTATCAAAGCAGTTTAGAGCAGTTTTTCTAACTTCTACTGGCTTTCAGCTCTGCTCAGCTATAATATTCTCAAGTGGGGGTTGGGACTCAGGCCTAACTTACAGGCCTTTCTTACTCCTGCAGGCTATTCTAGGCCATAGCCTATCACATTCCCCCCTTTGATTATTCTCACCCGCAAGTGAGAAAGGGTGAGAATTAAATCACATATGGTACTTCATACTAGGGTGGAGGGATCACTCCGTGGTATAGGGTAGTAGTTCCACATTGCTAGTATCTGTGTAGCTGCCTTACGTTCAATAATACTATCAATGGTTGAGTTTAACATACGCAAGCATAAGGTGAGGAAACAAGGTATACATAAGCAAACAGCCACAATCAAGAATACAATCAATACAAGTGTCTTCAAGCCGCCCATTCCTGAAAACCAAGAACCAAACCAGCCATCAAGTTGCAAGCCATGCCAGGTTTGGACTGGGACATAAGTTTGCCTTCTTATGTGATTGGCTATGTCTTCTACAACTTGCCCTTCATTATCAATTTGTAAGCAGCAGTTAGTCAAATTAAGTTTGCCACATACTCCTCCTTCAGCTGCAAGCAAGTAATCTAATGCTAAGCGATTCTGGTATTTGGCTGTACGCATCTGTGTGGCTTGTTTAGCTAACAAGGTTAGTGCTCTACTAATTTCATTGGTTATAATTTCAACAACAGCTTGCAAACGTATAATACGGTCCAACATATACACAGGAGTGCGGTAGCCCCAAGAACCATCTTGTGCCCAGGTAGCAGGTCCATAGTAGGAAACAATTCTCTCCGGTGGCCATCCCATCTGTCTCACTGGCCGATCTTCAGAGCCTCTCGTTTCTGTCGACTTTTATACACAGGGAATCCCAGTTGTTCTCCGTGGGAAAGGGGCAAGAGGAAGAAAGAAGGTCTGATGGTTCCCAATACACACGCCCCTCCCCATTTGGCAGGGAGTTTAGTATATGCTCGAGTTCCACAAATCCAGTATAGTCCAGGTGGAGCTTGTCAGGTGCTATATGTAGCCAGATTTGTCCATATCCTGGCTAAGTGAGGAAAAATGATCAAAGGATTAGGAGGTTCTGGAGTATTGGCACCTGACCACCAAGATGTCTTCCCTGTAGTGGCATTGTAATATTTTTGGTTCAGACAGACCAACTGTCCCACTAGTGCAGTCAGTTGTGGTCCCGCTCGTGCAAAACATAGTTTACCTACTATGGAGTGAGCTAGGACCCATTCATTGGTAGTTTTATGCAAATCAGTCTGGTTATACGGTATGGAATAGTTCAGTTCTTGTGCTTTCCAAGGCCATTGGTCTCCCATCTGAGTTCCTCCACAGAAGAGACAGTCCGAGACATGGAGGCTGGAGGCCACAGCTCCAGCTAGTTCAATGAACAAATTCTGCGAAGCGTGGGGAACTACAAATTCTGCCTTCATGGCCTCATGGAAGGTATGATGTATGCGATAAGGTGAAGAAACTTGAGTCTTCACATTCAGCTGGATGTATATGATGGTTCCAGGATCAGTTCCACCTCCTGCTATGCGCAGGCCAAATCGAAATCCTTGCTTCCACTGGCTGGGGTCGAAGATCTGAAGTCGAGGGGATTGCATGCACTTTTCTTGCACTTTTCAGGCTCCAGTAAGGGTAATCTCTCCAGCTTAGCCTTGCGATTATCTCCAGTCTGTCCTGTAGGGCCGCCAGACCAGGTAGCATAGTACACACAGTCCCACTTGGGACAGTAGTAGTTTGCTTCCGATGGCTTGCCATACATTGTTGGGGAGTGTATTCCAGTGCATATCCCCCATCTGTATGCACCTTCAGGACACATATACTTATTGTCATAATAGTAAGCTTGTTCCCATGATCCGCACCTGTAGTAATTATTTCTGTTAAGTCACAAGCATCAAAATACAGGTACGCAGGTTGGGTGGGATCAGAGAGTTGACTTGTAGCATTGACGAGGGCTCCATCTTCATCATTCCATCTCAGTTCCAGGACATAGTAAGATGGATTCTGTCGGGGTCTGAAACAAGTACGAGTTTTTCCCTTGGTACAGACGTTCAGTTCTGTACCATTATAGATACACCGGCTGACTATGCCAGTACAAGTATAGTAAGAGTGATAAAGTAGAGTCTGAGTGACTTGCATTCCAGTCCGGGTGGTGGTTATACAGGCTGCGCAAGGGGGCAAAGTATGAGTGGTTCTCAAGAGTCCCAGGGCTACCGCAAGAATGAAACAGTTAGTAATCTTCATGATCATAGTCTTTCGTGATTGATAAAGTCTGAAAGGTAGGTACTGCAAGACTGGAGGACGTCTCTTCCTGTGATGTCCAGGAGCAGGTTGGCACAGTCGTTACGAGGATGGATCTTTCCTTCACAGCGTGAGTTGCAGCGGTGATGCAGGATTAGCGATCGAGGTCCAAGGGCGACTCTCAGGAACTGCTGCTGGCTTCAGTCGACTGTGGTGGATCCAGGAGTCGATTTCTGCTACTTTGACTGCTGTTGGGGTTGATAGCAAAACGACATATGGCCCTTTCCAATGAGGCGCTAACGGTGTCTTCTTCCACTCTTTAACCCACACCGAGGCTCCAGGCTTGAAAGGATGCGATGGCTCTGTTAGATTGATAGGCAACCAGTCCTGCACCCAGGTATGAAGGCCCTGCAAAACAGAACTTAGAGCCAACAATTCTTACCTAGTGATCGCTGATCCAATCTGATTCATATCCCCCCTTATCCCCTGAACTATGGGCGGGGGCCTCCCATACAAAATCTCAAACGGGGATACTCCTAATGGCGTGGTGGGGGCTGAACGTATTCGGAGAAGGGCTATGGGAAGAACTTGGGGCCACTTTAAGTGGACTTCCTGACAAAGCTTGGATAACTGAGACTTCAGGGTCCGGTTCATTCTCTCCACTTTCCCTGAACTCTGGGGTCTGTAAGCTGTGTGTAGCTTCCATCGTATTTGCAGAGCATGGGCTAGCTGCTGGGTTACTTGTGACACAAAAGAGGGCCCATTGTCTGACCCCATGGTCAAAGGTATTCCAAACCGAGGGATGATCTCATGGAGCAAAGCTTTAGTGACTTCTCTGGCCTTCTCAGTTCTGGTGGGAAAAGCTTCCACCCATCCGGAAAAGGTACAGACTAGGACTAACAAGTAGTGATATCCATTTGCTCGTGGCATCTCTGCAAAGTCTATTTGAATATTTCCCATGGGGGTAACTCCTACTGACTGAACTCTTGGGGGTGGGACAGGACCTTGTCGGGCGTTGTTCTTGGCACAAGTCACACATCTTCGGGCTACTGAGGTGGTCAAAGGTCCCAGCAATGAGATATAGAAGTATGGTCTCAGAGCGTTCTCCATTTTAGTTTTTCTATAGTGTGTGGCTTGATGGAAGGCTTGGACAAAAGCAGGGCCTAGTGCCTCAGGAATCACAGTCATACCAGGGGTTGAGCTCCCTTCGGGCGGTGGCAACACTATCCATCCAGTCTCTGATAGTTGCCCCCCCCTCATGTCGACAGTAATAGTCCATCTCATTCTGGGTGTATCGAGGCGTCCATGCACTAAGAGGCACTGGGAATATGGCTGCTTGAATTGTTACACTAGGGGTAGTAATTTGTCCAGCAATGGCCGCTTCTCAGGCTGCGGCATTAGCAAATCTGTTTCCTCGGGACACTTCCCCATCTCCAGTCCGATGGCCTCGACAATGCATTACAGCAACGTGTTTGGGGGCCCATACTGCTTCCAATAGAGTCAATATTTCTGGGCCATACTTGACAGACTTGCCTCCCGAGGTGATCAATCCACGCTCCTTGTACAGGGCTCCATGGGCATGTAGTGTTGTGAAAGCATTTTGGAGTCTGTGTATACGTTCAAGCTGATTCCTGTTCCTATTTTGAGTGCGCGTGTGAGGGCTTTCAATTCAGCCTTCTGTGCTGAGGTTCCTGGGGCCAGGGCTGACAATTCTACTACCATGTCCAGGGTCACCACTGCATAACTAGCACATCGCTTTCCGTCAATTATGAGGCTACTTCCATCCATGAAGAAAGTTTTGTCTGGGTGGCTCAAGGGGACATCAGTTAAATCTGGGCGGCTTGAGTATACGGTGTCCATTACTTCCAAGCAATCATGGTCAGGAGGGCCTGGACCGGCTGGCAATAGGGTAGCTGGGTTCAGAGTTTGGCTGACACTCAATTTCAGTCGAGAATTTTCACATAGCATACTTAGATATTTCAACATTCGAGCGTTAGTGAGCCAATGGTTTCCTTTGTGCTCCATCAGGGTTAAAACAGAATGTGGTACGGTGACTTGAAGATTTTGTCCTAAGGTGAGCTTGTCAGCTTCGCTCACTAAGAGGGCTGTAGCTGCTACAGCTCTCAGGCAAGGTGGCCATCCTTTGGCAACAGGATCCAACTGGTTTGACAGGTAGGCTACAGGTCGTTGCCAAGACCCAAGGGGCTGGGTCAAGACTCCCAATGCGTTTCCACCTGACTCATGGACATATAGATGAAATGGTTTCTGCACATCTGGTAGTCCCAAGGCTGGGGACGACATCAATGCTGTTTTCAGGGATTTAAACGCTTTTTCTTGTTCTGGGCCCCATTCCAGGGGAGATCGTTCCACTCCCTTCGTGACTTGGTACAAGGGTTTTGCCATGAGCGCAAAATTTGGTATCCATATGCGGCAATAGCCTGCAGCTCCCAGGAAAGCCCGCACCTGTTTTCTGGTGGTGGGGGTTGGGATACGGCATACTGCTTCCTTTCGCTCCAGTCCTAATTTCCGGGTTCCTTTGGACAGATGGAACCCTAGGTATTTCACTTCTGTCTGACACAATTGTGCCTTGGCTCTGGAGACCTTGTATCCGGCTTCATTCAAGAGGTGCAAGAGATCACTGGTAGCTTGCACACAGTCAGTTTCGTTGTTGGTGGCTATAAGCAAATCATCTACATATTGGAGTAAGATTCTTTTTCCCGGAGTCACAGGGTAACTTGACAGATCTTGGTTGAGGGCTGCACTGAAGATAGTGGGTGAATTCTTGAATCCTTGTGGTAATCGAGTCCAAGTGAGTTGTCCTCGTCTTCCTGTGGTAGGGTTTTCCCATTCAAATGCAAACAAAAGCTGACTAGCAGATGCCAGGCGTATACAGAAAAAGGCATCTTTTAAGTCCAAAACAGTAAAATGAGTGGCTTCTGCTGGAATCAGTCCCAGGAGGGTGTAAGGATTTGGTACTACTGGATGTATGGTTTCAACTGCACTGTTTACTCGACGTAGGTCTTGCACTGGGCGGTAGTCACTCGTCCCAGGCTTCTTGATTGGGAGAAGGGGGGTGTTCCAGGGCGATTGGCATTCTCTGAGGAGTCCATACTGCAGTAATTTCTTCAAGTGGCGATGAATACCTTCAATTGCTGGTTGTGGGAGGGGATACTGACGCACATGCACTGGTTCTGCTCCTGGTTTAAGGGTGACAAGCACAGGAGCTATATTCTTCGCTAGGCCAGGTAGATTATTCTCCGCCCATACTCCCGGCGGGGCTGCAATGCTGGTAGGTATACAGGAGCCTGCTGCTTTGGATGCAGGTAAATAGAACCACCATTCTTCTTCTCGGGGGACAGTTAACACCATCTCAGGCCAACAGATTTTGAGTTTATAGTCATTTCCATTTTTCCCCTTTCAACAAAGGATATCTGTGCTTGGAGTTTCGCGAGCATGTCTCGGCCCAACAGGGGAACTGGGCATTCAGGCATATACAGGAAGTGGTGTGTTATCTTCTGTCCCCCTAGTTCACAGGCGCGGTTCTGCAGAAAAGGTCTTTTGGTTCTAGTTCCAGTAGCTCCCACGATTGTGACAGATCGAGAGGACACAGGGGCTACAGGCTTGGCTACTACTGAATGCTCGGCCTCTGTGTCTACCATGAAGTCCATATGCTGGTCCCCAATCTTTAAATTGACCATAGGCTCCTGGGGACCCAGGAAGAACTTGGAGCCCGGTGTGGCCTAGTCTTCATCCATAAAATAGTCTTCGGCGGTTGTCACTCCCTCTATAGCAGCCTCTTCTTGCTGCTGAAACTGTGCGCGCTGCATCCCCCCTCGCTGCTGGAATCGCCCCCCCCCCCGCTCTCCTAGTGCTCCCGCCTCCCCTCCAGGGGGTGGAGCCAATGTTCGGGCACTCGTTCTTCCAATGTCCTTCCTCTTTCCAATAAGCGCACTGACTTGCACCTAAGGGGGGCCGAGCGCTCCCTCGGCCCCTTCCCCACCCTCTGGCTCTTCTATTAGGATATCCTCCTCCTCGTCCCTCAACTAGTGCTGCAGCAAGCAGATCTGCCTTCTTCTTCATCTTTCTTTCACTTTCTCTTTTGCATTCTTGATCACGATTCACGAATACCTTTTGTGCGACTTCCATTAACTGTGCTGAGTTCATGCCCGCAAATCCTAATTTCTGCAGTTTTCGTTTTATGTCTCCCTGGGACTGACTGACTCACAAAAGCGGCGTTCACCATACGTAAATTCTCCTGGGCTGCTGGGTCATAGGGGGTGTAAAGTCTATAGGCTTCAGTTAATCATTCATAGAAAGCAGCTGGACTTTCATCTGGGCGCTGAAGAACGTCCGCTACTTTCCCAACATTCATAGCTCTCTGGCCTCCCTTCTTCAGGCCCTGCAGTAAGGCCTGGCGGAACCGGGCGAGGGCCTTCTCTCCATCTGCACTATTTGGGTCCCACTTTGGATCTTCGTTTGGGAAATCTACAGCTGCTGCCTGTTGGGGATTTAGGTCTCTCCCGTCTTCAGGGTTCTCTTCCAACCATCGAGTGGTTGCTCGCACTATCCGTGCCCGCTCTTCAGTAGTAAAAAGAGTAGCCAAGAGCTGGCAGCAGTCGGACCAGGTAGGCTGGTGGGTCTGCATAATACTAGACATCAATTCTGTCAACTCTTGGGGTTTCTCAGTATAGGAGGCATAATGTGTTTTCCAGTTTAATAAATCTGTTGTGGAGAAGGGCACATAAACTAGACTGGTCGGTCCGACCACAACCTGACCCTCTTCATTTACAATAGGTAATCCTGGGACCTGCCGCAGTGGCATTTGGCGAACTTCTCTCGGGCCCGCTGCCCTGCTTCTAAGGGCGTACCACAGGTTTGCGGACCCGGTGGTAATTCTGCTGCTGGTGCTTGGACTAGTGGACGACCCTGGACTGGCATCTGACCCTCTGCTGGCAGATCCTTCAGGGGATGATGGTTCTGCTGCAGAGCTCTGCTCAGGGCTAGGGCTCCGACTTCTCCTTGGGGGAGGGATCTGGTCTTCAGGTGTTGGAAGTGGTGGAGGTGGGTGATCGGGTGGGGGTACCTCAGCTGGAGGTAGTCTTCCACCTCTGGCTCTACTCGGGGTACTAATGGAGCTGACGGGACTGGAGTATACAGAAATGTGGGTGGATAACCCGGGACCTCTGGAGGCTCTAGGGCTGCATAAATAGGGGGCTTTTCTCTCTTAGCAGGGACTCCCGTTGCAGTTGCTAACATAATTCTACACTGCCCCTCACGACAACGCTTCATCCAAGGGGGTTGTTTCTCACAGATATCTAGCCAGGAGTCTATATAGGAAAACTGTTCGGGACCATATCTGCGCACCACCTTGTGCACTCGGGACACAATTTTGACATCAAAAGTACCTTCTGGTGGCCACACGGTGTCCAGCACCGGCCACACCCTACTACACAATATTTCTAAGCGGGTCTGTGTCATTTTTTCCCCATAATCACCACTAAATCCCTTCTTAAAATTCGTGATCATACAGTTCAGCAGAGTTTGTACGGACTCCGCCCCTCCCATTATGACGTATGATGTACAAGACAGCAAACAGAAAGGGTGGGTAGGATGGCTGCGGGTAAGGGGTCCGCACAGCCCACAGAACAATAAGGGGGACAAACACCGAACGCTTCCTCCTTTTCGTGACCTGGGCGCGGTCGCCCGGCCAGGAACTGCGCTACTTAGGAGTCCGCTCTCGCTTGGTCTGTATTGCAAGACCTCTCAAGCACACGTCACACAACCAAACATTGCTAGCATTTCCCAAATTCCAAATTCCCGGGCTAACTGACTAAACCAAAATTTACCAAACCAAAAGGGTCAGTGGCTTCGCCCCGCGCACACTCATGCAGGGTTACTAGGACCGCCCTGGAAGTTGATCAGACTCCCTTTACCTTTACCATACCATATTAGTCTCGAGACATTCCCAGAACTAACTGACTAAGAACCAGAAGAATCATTACCCACCGGATCCGGTAGCTAATGCTCTGCGCAACCAAACCCTCCTTGGGTTGAATCCTGGACTCCTCTCATGGTTCGATGTGTTGGCCGGCCGGACCCAGCAAGCCGCTGAGGCAGGGCGGAACCCTCCGATGCAAGGGGACCGGCGGCGCCTGGGATCCTCTCCACTGTCGGTCGGCCGCGGTTCCAGCCGGACCAAACCTGGAGACGGTAATACGTGGTAGTATTCACTTGCGCACCAGTCACGTACCCCACCTTCCCGGCCAATGCACCAGGAATATGTTGTAGCGAAGTGTCCGCAATAAATAAAACCAGGAGTCTATTTACTAAGATTCAAGCCAATTTATTTGTGCACAGTCTCAGGCACTGTCACATTCAAAATGGTCTGAGCAACGGAGTTCAACAAAACAACATCTTTTATACCTTTCTTCATCAGTTCTATACAGACAAAACTCCTCATTGGTCCCGGTGCCCCCTCCCACCCCCATCCAATGGGGATCTCTGACCGGGCTTAACACCTGTTCCCCCTGCTCCCCCTGCTCAGGCCTCCCTAGCCATGGCTCAGTTTCTAGACATAACACATTCTGCTACAAGGTCCCTCCTCGGCTTAGAGAATGTGTGAAAGCAAGATACTGGAACACATCTGTTATCAACATAAAGGAGCTAGATAGAAGATTCTTGCATTCTTATCAAAGAAGTTTAGAGCAGTTTTTCTAACTTCTACTGGCTTTCAGCTCTGTTCAGCTATAATATTCACAAGTAGGGGTTGGGACTCAGGCCTAACTTATAGGCCTTTCTTACTCCTGCAGGCTATGCAGGCTATTCTAGACCATAGCCTATCACAGTGTCTAGGGCGAGCAAGCAGCTCAATTCCATGTATCTAGTCTGCAAAAACACAACTGCCTCACAACTCCATGGTGGTGGTCAGCCATGTGCCATATCAAGAGCACAAAGACGCGCTCCTTGGTGCCCCTGGGTCGGGAGACCTGCGCCATGGATGGCTTCAGTACGAAGTGTAACCAGGGCTCGATGCTCATGGCCCGTATATAAGCATGTCAGCTGTACAAAAATGCAATGTGTGCCTTCGAGTCAGTCCTGACTCCTGGCGACCCAGAAGCTCCTGGGTTTTCTTGGCAGTGTCACCGGAAGTAGATTGCCAGGCCTTTCTTCCGAGGCAATGGAGGGTTAAGTGACATGCCCAAGGCCCCAAGGAGTGCTAGTGGGAATCGAACCCTGGTTGCTTGGTTACCAAGCCAGTGTTCTAACCACTAGGCTATTCTCCTCCACTCCATGGACATGTATTTGAGAAACCTGGCAGGGGAGCTTGTTGGGTTCTCGGTGGGCCATTTTTGGTGACCATCTCAAGCACTTCCAGAGCCTAGTCAGTAAAACCAAACTCAGCTCCTGCAACCACACAAGTGGACTCTCAACACCCAGGTGGCTTGCAGGATCTTTCAGATGTGGGACACCCCCACCATAAATTTCTTTGCACTCTCCTTATTATGCCCAGCTACTGCTGTTTTGCTCCAGAATACCCTGTCTCAGTTGGATGGCATCCGATGCCTTCCTCCTGGATTGGACTGAGGGCCTCTTCTATGCTTACTCATCAACTCATCTGGTTGGCAAGACCCTCTTCAAGGACCAAGCGGACAGGGCCTCCTTAATAGTCATTGCCCCACGGTGACTACAGCACCGTGGTACCCCTTGTTACTACAACTGTCTTGGGGACTGTCCCTTCCCCGGGCCTTGCTCCAGATCTACTCTCACAGGAGGAGGGCACACTGCTACATCCCTCCCTCCACTCCCTAACGTTCATGGCTTGGCTGCTGACCTGGTAGCTCTGGTGGAGTTCCATTTGCCTATAGATGTCGAGGGATTCCACCAGGAGGGCATATGCCCTGGTGTGCGGACCATGCCCTTAACCCCTTTACTTGCTCGGTGGAGACTGTGCTGACTTGCTTCACCGCTCCAACTCTGGAATGAAGTCTAACTCTGTCAGGGTGCACCCGAGTGTTCTTGCAGCATATCATCTTAGTGTTGATGATCGTCCCCTTTTTGTTCATCCTGTCATAGGAGGCTTTATGCGGGGCCTTCTGATTTCTTTTCCCCCTATTCAACAGCCGCCGGTGACTTGAGATCTCAATGTTGTCCTGCGACAGCTGCTGTTGGCACCCTTGGATCAATTGGCCACCTGTCCTCAAGTTCCTCACCTGGAAAGCCATCTTTTTTGGTGGTGCTTACTTCAGCATGCAGTCAGTGAGCTGCAGGTTCTCGTAGCACACCTGCCTTATAACAGTGGGTTCTGCAAAAAATAGTGGTGCTATGCACTCATCCTAAGTTTTTCCCTAAGGTGGTTTCAGTATTCCACCTATACCAGTCCATGGTACTGCCCACCTTTTTCCCATGGCCTCACGCTTCCAGGACGGAGGCCTTTCCATACTTTGGACTGTAAGAGAGCACCTGTTTTTTATCTTGAACGGATGAATCCTCATTGCTATTCCACTCAGCTCTTTGTTTCTATGACACAACAGGCTGAGGGTGACCATCTCCAAGCGTACCCTATCTGGGTGACTGACTGCACCTCATTTACTTATGCTCTGGCTGTGCTTAACTTAGAGCGCCATGTCACAGCGCATAATGTTCACGCTATGGCAGCCTCAGTGGCTCACTTGTGCTCCATCTCCACAGTGGAGATTTGTAGGACAGCTATGTGGTCGTTTGTCCACACCTTTGCAGCCCACTTCTGCCTGGATGAGTATTCCTGGCATGACAGCACTTTCAGCCAAGTCGTACTCCGGCATCTCTTTGGGAATTAATGCAACTCCTTCCTTCTGTCCCTTCTCTCTATCCAGGCTACCGGAGAGTTGTTTGTTAGTTGATGCCAAAGGCCGATGTTGACTATCAGAACCTCAGAATTTCCTGCCGTTTTCTTGGTTGGGTTTTTTGGTTGCCCCATTGGGCTGTCTGCAAGGTTTTTCAGTAGCCTGTAGCTGAGTCCTATATGTGAGGACTGATTTCCTGCTTGGTCTCGGAGAAAGCATAGTTGCTCACCTGTAGCAGGTGTTCTCTGGGAACAGCGGGAATCAGTCCTTACTACCCTCCCTCCTCTCCTTGTTTTCTTTTTGGGTTTGCTTAAGCTATGTCATCATACTGAGGTAAGATGGCTCTGTTGGGCAGGAAGACCGGCATGCATGCGTGTGTGGCGTACCTTCCAAAAGCTTCCTTTGCAAGCTGGCAAGTATTCCCGCACCAGGCCCCGTCGATGACGTCACCCATATGTGAGGACTGATTCTTGCTGTTCCTGGAGAACTGCTACAGGTGAGTAACTATGCTTTCTCCATAGACAGATGGAATTAGTGCTGACAACTCCTCAGGGAGGTGGGAGGGTTGCAGTCTGCTACAGCTTTTTTTTATCAGACTGTATCAAGATGGTTCCGTGGCAAAAGTCGGGTTTTGAGGTGCACAGGCACGGGGGAACCTTTCAGAAGCTTCCAATAGAAGCTAGGGAGCCGTTCCCACATGGGGCTTCATTGGGTATATCTCCCATATGTGAGGACTAACTCCTGCTGTCCACTGAGAACACCTGCTACAGGTGAGTAACTACCTTTTCTCTTATAACAGAATCTTGTGCTATGGTGAAAAGGAAAAGGCAGACCCTAGAGCTTTTCTACTTATTCAGTGGGTTGTGCCTGTCATTAGGGGACTTATCAATTCATGGTAAGAGGAGAGCGATCAATAACTGCTTTTGGTGGAAGAATCCTATCTTGTGCACCATGACCGAGATGCCCTGTGGCTGTGGCTCAAGTGGTTTTCGATGGAGGCAATACAGGATTTTGACATTCACAATAGTATCATCCAGGGCAATTGGAGAAGGCGGTGAGACAGCATGTCCAGAATTGCCAGCATGTGGAGAGGAAGCAGTTGTCTAACAGACAGGGTTTGGATGCTTTTGTTGTGAATTCCTTTGAGGTTGTTGAGACCTCTCTCAGATTCCATCTTCAAAAACTGGCAGCTATTTCTTTGGAGGCAATTTAGACAGGTATAGAAGGCTTGGTAAAGAATGTTAAAAATGTATTTTTTGACCCCCACCCCCATCACAATTATCTGTTCTTGAGTGATACGTTTTCATAAGAACATGTAGGTTTGATGCGCTTGTGCCCATGCCAATTTCTGAAGTACAGACAGTGAAAGATTAGGTGTCGCTGTGTATTATACTGGGTGTCTAAATCTTGATAGGATCTGTTTTTTTTCTTTAAAATGTGTCCTACTCTCTCTCCCTTAACCTGTGGACTTTTTAGTAACTTTAGAAGAATTAACTATTTGTGGGCTTTTATTTTTCAGTATTAATTATTGTATTGCACAATAATCTTTTTGTTTTTTAATTTCACTTGGGATGCACATGTAAAATTTATAAAACAGTCATTAAAAACGAGTAGAGATATCTAAAGTCTTATATATAAAATAGAACAGAATATCCTTCATGATATACTAATGATTTTATTTTTCTTTCTGTAGTAGCATGAGTACCTAGAAGATTGAGGGTTTGATTCCCACTGGCACTCCTTGTGACCTTGGGCAAGTCACTTTACCCTCCATTGCCTCTGAAGAAAAGGCCTAGCAATCTACTTCTGGTGATAGATTGCCAAGAAATCCCAGAGGCAGTTGGGTCTCCAGGAGTCAGCACTGACTCGATGGCATGAGAAAAAATTGTTGAAGTATCTGCCCATTTATGAAAATCAGGAATTTTGCAGAACTGAGGCCTTGGTGAATTTCAGGTTTACAAGAGATAGCATGCTGTTAGCAGTGGACACTGAAATCCTCCATTTATCTACAGATCAGTGTACCTCAACTGTTCTTCAACGGCCATATCTAAGGTTGATGATTTGTCATTTCTTATATAAGTCAGTTCTTGGTCTCTCTAAGGAATGTAAAGCGTAGATCGGAGTGTTAACATTATGATGACTGTACTGGAGTTTAAAAGCAATATTAGTATCTCTGTCATACTGAGTTTCAGAATAGAAGTCTTGCATCTGGGCAGTAGGCAATTAGCATGGTTCCTCCATGGGTTTCTTTTGGAAGATAACACGTTGGTAAGGATAAGAAAAGTATTTTAGAATGTGCAAAATAAGTTCCTGTTCTATGTCTCAGGTTTATTTTTTATTTTTTAAAGCTGTGATCTCTCAGACTACATTACGAAATTGTATTCCATGCCAGTGTTTATAAATAGCTAATTTTGATCCAAATGACTGATAGCTGTAAATTGAGCAGCATGAAGAACCTACCATGTGCTAGCACAGTTGCTATATAATTCTTTCTGTAGGTTCACCCCTAGTACTACTTGAATCTTCTTATTCAGTGAATAATTTTTCTCATAGTTTGTTTACATTACACATTACAACTTTTTACGCTGTATGCCGTTTGAGTGAGGAGAATGAAGAGGTGGATGCACTCTGATCTCTAAGATTTTTTGGCTTCGATTACTACAGAGGTAGGGTAAAAAGTATTCAGAGGCAAGTGCATGCTATGCTGTGGTTTAATAAGTATGTAGTCAGGTGTTTTGAAAAAAGGTGGCAGAAAGCAGTAACTGTGATGCAAAGATTACAATGCTGAGAGAAGATGGCAGAATATAAGAGTAAGATGCGAGATACCCTTTATGATAGATCAATTCCTAGTATCTCAAGTGTGGAATCGCCCAAAAACTCTTTTTCAAGTGGTTAAAAAACTGACAGCTAATGCCAGCATTATGGTTGGAAATGATTGTTGCATGGCCAGGGCATTCTCTGAATTCTTCAGGAAGATTTTGGGAACCTGACAATTACTTGAGACTTGGAATGGCCACTGTTGGAAACAGGATACTGGGCCTGATTGAATTAGGCCATATGAGTCAGACCAATCTTATGCTCTTATGTAGAGGATTAATCTGAGAAGATTTCAGGTGAACCTTGCCTGGAGATAGCAACATTTGAGATAAGCATCGTGGGATAGCTTCCCTATTCAAGAAAGTTTAGTTGAAATACTGTTCTGGCTCCCAGTGAAGGGAAATAATTTAGATCAGTGTCTGTTTCTGTTGCTTAGGCAGTCATGTGAGATGGTTTTACTGATTAGATGATATTATCTGCGTTTTGCTTGGTTCTGAATGTTATCCCTCTTATGTTGAAGCAGGCTGTAGTGAGGCTATGTTAAAGAAGGGAGGCCTAGACTGATTGTATTTGGGTACAGACTTGTTTTTGCTTTTGAAGGAGATGATCATGTTGCATGAGCTAATAGAATCTCTGGAAGATCATAAGATGTTAGATTCCAGTCGGGTTGGGGGGGGGGGAGGGTCAGCATCTGGAAGAGCCACAGTACTGAAACAGCCTTGTTATCCATGTTTGGGCAGGTGTAAGACATTTTTCATAAATCCAGGGGAAGCACAGCTGTGCTGCTTCTCCTGGAGATTTCATCTGACTTTGATATAGTCAGTCACCTTATTTTGTCAAGATGGTCTAAAGCTTTGTGTCTTGACCATTCAATCTTTCAGTGGTTCAAAGCTTTTTGAGTGAATATTGCCAAGTGGTTTGGCAGGGATCAAGAGTCTGTATTTACATTTGTGTATTTGATATGCTGCCAATCTTTGTAAATCTAAATCTAAGCAATTGAAAGTTTAAAATAAAAAAAATTAAAGGGGAGGAAAACACCACAAGCAAGCACAGTACAAGCAGCGGTACAACAACATATTTAAATACCTCCGTGGCATAAATGTTCAGGGAGAGAGCCTCTTTCATTTGAAAGCAAGTTCTGCTACGAGGGAACATGGGATGAGGGTGAAGGGGGAGAGATTCAGGAGTGATATGCGGAAATATTTCTTTACAGAAAGAGTAGTGGATCCATGGAATAGTCTCCCAGTGGAGGTGGTAGAGATGAGGACAGTAACTGAATTCAAAAAAGCATGGGACCAACACAGAGGATCTCTAAAGGTAAAAGGTGGACTGTTGTAGTTGTTATGGAAGGACAGACTAGATAGGCCATGTGGTCTTTTTCTGTCATCATGTTTCTAACATAGGAAAACACTATCAGGAGCCTAGGTTATAGTAGAGTAAGTCAATAAGAGATGATAAAGAAGAAAAACAAGGAACGACAATAACCAGCAAGCAGTCCATCCTGTTCAAGGAAATGCATTCAGTTACTTGAGGCCAAATTCAGAAAAAGATCAGCACACTGGAAAAAAGCTGTGTTAAAAAAAAAAAAGTGGCGGGGACAGCCTTCAGAGTGGATCTAAATCATTTAAAGGGTAGATTCTAGCCTGATGTCATTAGGCAAACTGTTCCAAAGAGTTAGAGCTAGAACACTAATTCAGAAGCACTTCATTCCCTTTAAATGAATGTTCCGAGGGGTTGACAGTAACAAAAGGTTGTGCTTGGACAAACGAAGCGCACGAGCTGGAGCACAAGAAATCAGGGAGCTGAACAGAAAAGTGGGTATGTAGAATATCTGAGTAATTGAGGATTTTGAAGGGAATTCTATTTACTGTACGGAATTTGTTAAAATCTGGAGTTCCTCAAGACTCCTCTCTTCAATATTTTTCAGCATTTTTCTGCAGCTGTTGATAGCTTTAAGAGCTCAAGGCTACAAATTTTTGGTTTTGTGCAGACTGTATTCAAATGTTGCTGCCTTTAAAGAACATGGATGATGTGAGTGAAGCCATCGGGCCCTGTAATCATTTGGCGGAATGGGCTGATGTGTAACCTTAAACTGAGATCCTATGCATAGCCGAGTTGCATTGAAAATGTAATAGATGTAACTTTTTATAAGTTGCAGTCTTTGCGCAGGCTACATGGAATTTTTGGGAACAGACTAAAATTTTGGATAATATTTGAGATGTTTAGTAATTGGATACCTGAAGACATGCACGCACTTGTCAAAATCATGGACACATCTTAGGCATCCTACAAATGACGTTTGCAGACATCTCTGGTGCAGGGACATCCAAGTAGGCACGGGGTATTGCAGAGGCATGTCCAGAGAGTGGCAATGTACTTGCATGACCCCATTTGATCTCGGAAACGTCTGAGATGTTTGCAGGCACATCTGTGTTTATACCTGTTGCATAGGCATTAGGAAAGTACTTGTTTTCACCTTAGAACAGCCAGAGAGTGTAGAGAAGATGGAGAATTAAGTGACGAGCCTTAGATCACAAAGGCCCACACTGGGATTTGAACCCTGACCACTCTGCTCTTCAGCCACTACTCTAACCATTATGCTATTAGACATCTTGACTCTGAAATGCTACTCTGTGGACGTCTATATAGACATTTGATACAAGTGCAAATTGGGCACGGCCACATTTCAAAAATCATGCCTGAACTTGAGCATGTCTGCTTTTTTTTTTTTTCTCTAGACGTTTTGGCTTTGACTTCCCAGATTCCACTTAGACATCCCCATTGTGAAATGTGTCTCTTAGTATCACAGATTACCATTTTTGTAAAGTTGTTTGCATATGAATGAGCAAGTGAAAATTCATCACATCAGATGACCATTTTGAGTTAAAATTTGAACAAAAAATCTCCTCTGAAAAAGCTGGCAAGCTGTTGGTGGAATGGTGGAAATTTATTGGCCAAAGCAGTTCTGGCAAAATATGAGAAACAGGTGTACACTGTTTCTGTATTCTAATTGCATTGTGTCTGTTTTAAATGCGGTGAGATCTTTTCAATACTGGACTCTGGAGAGAACTATAGACTGGTTTCTTGCCATGGACTGCCACAGTGATAGCTGAGCTAGACGGGAGAAGATTTAAAAGTGGTAGGAAAAAATGTCTAGGTTATTATGACTGAAAGCTTATGGTGCTGTAGTTTGGTGTAGATGCTGGTTCTGATTGATCTGGAAGCCTAGAGTAGGAGAAAACTGCTGGGCATTTGGTTTTCATCCCTGCCCATCTGTGATACTTAACCGTTGCTACTTACTAAGCCATTATATGTGCTGATCAAATCTATCATTTGTTACCTCTTAACTGTATTTAAAAATTGGTTCCATTTAATTCTTGGATTTTAAAAATATTAGTGTAGAAATAGCAACCTAGAAACATAGAAACATGATGACAGTAAAAGACCACAAGGCCCATCTAGTCTGTCCTTCCATAACCTTGTGGGTCCAAGAGAGTTGCATATGATTTGGTATCAGCAGGTGACTGTTTATTTGCCCAGTTCACGTAAGTTGTCCTGCTTATTCTCCAGGAACAAGCAGGAAGTCAGTCCTCGCATATGGGTGTCATCAGCGCCGACGGAACCCCGCGGCAGCAACTCCCCAGCTTTCAAAGAAAGCCTTTGGGAGATGCTACCATGCGTGTGTGGTCCTCTTCCCGCCCAAGGGTGCCATCTTACTCAGTCTCCCTTTTTCCGCAGCACAGAGCAGAACAGGTTGTCCATCTTCTTTCCCTGGAAAAAAGTTGATAATTTTGTGCATAAACCTTTCCTGCTTTCTCCATTAGCATCGGTCCCTTTCCCACCTCCGAACCCCGTTGCCCTGTTATCGAGTCTCAGAACCGTTTTTCCTTTTCTTCCAGAGCGATTTTGCGCCTTTTTCTTACCACTGGCCACATCAAGGGTCTTCGACCTCGCAGGAGACCTTTATGCCCCAATGGCCAGTGGGTTCAAAAAGTGTGATCAGTGTGCAAAGAACATGTCCTTAACCAGTACACGCAACTGCTGCCTCCAGTGTCTAGGTTCCGACCATGACCCGGAGGTTTGCGCCCTGTGTAAAAAGATTTTTCTGGGAACAAACAGGATGTCAGTCCTCACATATGGGTGACTTTGGCGCCGATGGATCGTTCGCGGAAGCATCCTCTCAGCTCTCAAAGAAAGCCTTTGGAAGATGCCACCACGCATGCGTGGTTACCTTCCCGCCCAAGGGTGCCATCTTGCTCAGTCTCTATTTTTCCATGGAGCCCTTCAGATGTCTGTCTGTCTGTCTGTCGTCTTCCCCCGGAAAAAGTTGATTTTTCTCGACCTGAGTTTTATACTCTCCTCCGGTAGTGCACTGGTCCTCTTTCTGTACCCGAGCCTGCTCCCCTGGCATTGAATCTCTGGTTCGTAGTCTTTTTTTCCTCTTCAGTGCCGTCGCGCCCTTTTTTCCCAACTGGCGGCACTGTGGGTGTTCGACCTCACTGGGATACTTTTTTCTCCCATGGCTACCAGTGGTTTTAAAAAGTGTGATTGGTGTGCTAAAATAATGTCCCTAACCGAAACACATGACTGCTGCCTTCGCTGCCTGGGACCGGACCACGACCCCATGGCATGCGGCTTCTGTAAGATGTCCATCCAAGGCCTTTAAGGGCCCTCCAGCAGCAGCACGATAAGCTTTTCCCTGAGTCCCCGGTACCTCCAAAGGCCAAGGCCTTCTCCGAAACAGCGGAATCCCAGGGTAGCCTTACAGACTCTGACCGATGCCGTGGTTACTCGGAAAAGGGGTCTCCCTCGAGGGAACCCAAGAAGAAGAAGGTGGTCTCGAAGGCAGCATCCCTGGACAGCTCAGACAGACTGGGTAAGTCCCGAGCCAGGTCCCACAGTCCTAGACGCTCGTCCGAGAGATCGAAGATGGAGCGACCTGTGAAGGTCCCCCGGAAGAACTCTATCTCGGACCGGTTTGGTTGCCTGATACCATCCTCGTCAAGGACTCCCCCTCGGGGGAACCGGTGGCTGGCCCGATTCCCTCGGTGCTCACGCCACTGGCTGTGGAGCCTTCTGGCCTGGAGTCCAGAATGGCGGCCCTGGAGCACAGCTTTTTTGCCTTCATTGACCTGCAGCAGGCACTGTTGTCTGATACCACCGGTTCCTCTGCCCAGACCCCCACCAGGGCCTCGACGTCAAGGATGTCACCGGAGGCCGAGCCAATCCTCGAGGTCCTTCAGCCTCGGTTCGATCCTCAGCCAAGGTCTCGATCCGGATCCTGTTCCACAGGGCCACGATCTTCCCCAGCTAGTGTGCTGGGCACCGGTCGTAGGGCGAGCTATCCTTCCTTCAAGTCCTCGACGGACTACTCTGACTGGGAAACGGAGGACAAGGAGTCACCGGACACCCGTCGCCACCACGACATCCGCTCGGACTCCCCTCCCCACCCGAGGACAATGGTGTTCTTTGACTTGGTCAGGGACATATCCAAGGCCCTAGTGTTCCTGATGGAATCGGAGGAGGACCCTTGGATGAAGGAGCTAGAAATCCTCCAATACGAGGCCCCTCTGAGGGACTCGGTTACAGTGCCTATCCCTCCCATCCTGGAACTGCTAATGGCTCCGTATGTGGGAGAAACCGGCATTGGTGCCAGTGGTGAGCAAGTGGCTTGATTTGATGTATCGAGTCCGCCATAGCCCGAGCTTCCAGAAGTCACAACTGCTGTACAATTCCATGGTGGTGGAGTCGGCCATGCATTGCCTGAAGAGACAGTAGACTCACTCCTCGGTGCCCCCTGCAGGGAGGCATGCACCCTGGACACCATCAGCAGAAAGTGCTACCAGGGCTCGATGCTCATCGGCCGGATTCAGGCATACCAGCTGTACATGGGCATGTACCTGAGAGAGCTGGTGAAGGAACTCACCAGGTTCTCAGCTGATCTCTCCGAGGAACCCCTGCAGTGGTTCAAGAACCTGGCCAAAGCCGTCCGTGAGCACTCCAAGTTTGTCTCGGGCAGCCTTTGCGTTGGCAGCTCGAGTAGCAGCTGTGGGCATTGGTGCCAAACGCCAGGCTTTGGCTACAGTTGTTCAGCCTCGAACAATGGGTTCAGGATAAATTGGTCGACGTCTCTTGCCAAGGAGATAGCCTCTTTGGTAAACCCATGACCGACAAGGCTGCTGAGCTGGAAACAGAGTTCATGACGAGGACCAGGCTTTCTAAAAAGACCGCTGCCCCTCCCCGATAGAAGGGTTCAGGTAAAAAGCCCTTCTACCTGAGGAAAGGAGCTACTTACAGAAACTGCCCACCTTTTCAGGCCTCCCCGGCTTCCTAGCAGGCTAAGGGACATGGACATGGCCCTCGTAAGCAGTGGGCTCACAAGCCCCAGGCGTCGACCCCAGCTCAGCCAGGGGGGGAGCTTTTGACTCTTTAGGCATAGCCTCTCCACCCCAAGGAGGTCAGCAGCCCACAGGGGGACATCTCATCCACTATGCTCAAATGTGGCCAGCCATCACCACCGATTCTTGGGCCCTCCAAGTGGTTAAGGAGGGCTACCTCCTCCACCTGGCCCTCTATCTTTCCGGGAGAGTCTCCCAGGTCTCCCCTTCACCAGGACCTTCTACTGAAGGAACTGACAGGTCTTCTCGAGGACAGAGCGGTAGAACCAGTTCCTCACCATTTCAGGGGAAAGGGGTTCTATGCCAGGTACTTCCTCATACCAAAAAAGAACAGGGGGCCTAAGGCCCATCCTCAACCTGAGCAATCTGAACAGATTCCTGGTGAGGAAGACGTTCAAGATGCTCTCCCTTGGAACATTGCTGCCTTACCTCCAGCAGGGAGATTGGCTATGCTTTTTGGATCTGAAGGATGCCCACAAACACATCCTCATTCACCCCAACCACAGGCAGTACCTGAAGTTCATGATGGGGGCAGCCATTACCAATGCAGGGTGCTGCCCTTTGGCTTGGCTTCCGCCCCAGGGATTTTTTTTTTTGTAATTTAGATTTTTATTAGCACACATCATAGTACACAACACATAACATATAACCACAACCCCACCAGGTATATACCATTATACATTCCATACCTCTTCTACAAATGTGAGAGATCCCCCCTCCCGATGTGTACCCGATTTTCAACCATTTATACTTTATATAATTTCTACCACCAACATACATTGGCATGACAGAATCCCCCCCTTCCCCCCATACATTAACGAACTAGCAACTCCCAACAGAACTAATAATCATCTGGATTATTAACACAAGTTTACGAGACCTACACATTCCCCCCCATCCCCCTCCGTCCATGTAAACACCCCCACACTACCCCCCTCCCCTCAATAACACTTTACAACATAGAACGCAAATCCTTAACTCTATACCGAAAACATGGTATATCAGTCATACATTTCAATCCCCATAGAGACTCCCCATTAGTAATATATGTCAACATTAATACCCATCCCAATACTTATACAATTGAGTTAGATGAGTAGAAGTATAATACAAACCCTTCCCTTCATCCTGCCCCCTCCACTAACTCATACCACTGTTCCACCCCCCCCCTCCACTGCTCATACCGTCACCACACCCTGCTATACCTTTGAATAGTATGTTTTTGATGTGCTTCAGTCGCACAGAAGCTCCACAGTTGCTCCATTCTCCCCACCACCTCCGCTAGCGGAGGAACACCCATTTTCTTCCACCAATGGAGAAGACTCATCCGGCCCGCGATTACGCAGTACCCCTGTAGTCTTCCTAACTCCTCCCTTCCCCCCCATTTAGTATTACCATACTGGGAGTGAACTGCACCTGCACCCTTGTAATATCCACCGTAAGCCTTTCCACCCCTAACCAATACTCCCGTACCTTAGGGCAACTCCAAACCATATGCAACAAATCCCCTCTGGCCCCGCACCCCTTCCAGCAACAGTCCGGACTATCTGGATATAATGCATGGGAGCCACACAGGGGTCCAATACATTCTCAACCTTAACTTATAACTATTTTCCAGCATTGCTGTCCCTGGGGCTAATTTATGAGTCCGAGTATAAATACTATTCCACCTCTCGGAATCCCACTGCCCTCCCAGCTCCTCCTCCATACTGCAGCTGGCCACGTATGGCCCCCTGCTTAAATTCCCCCAAGAGCTTATACAACTTAGAGATTATCCGAGTAGGCAATCCTTTGCTGCCCATCATCTCCTCAAATGGTGTAGGTTTCGCAACCCAATCTTTTTTCACCTCCCTCTGCTGTAACCAATACCACAGTCTAACATACCCATATCTTTCCTGCTTCTCCAAGTGAGAGTGCTGTTGGAGCTCCTCAAATCTCCGGACCCTCCCCCCATCCACCACCAGTTGACCAATTTTCCACATCCCTTTCTCCCCCCACCTTCTAAAACCCCCTGCCCCCTCCCCCATCTTACCCTCCATCACCGTCTGAATATGAGTTTCCCTAGACTACTGCTTCCCTCCTAATAAATACTCCCTCCATTTCACCCAGACCTGTCTCGTAAGCTCTCTATACGGATTCTCCTCCGCCCTTCCCCATCTTCCCACCCCGGGATCCCAGATCCAAGCCCCTGCGCTTACCCCCTCCTCCCCTTCCATGCCCACCCACCCTGGACACTCGAACCCCTCCTTCCACGCAAACAATGCCCGAAGTTGCGCTGCTTCATAGTATCGAAGTAACGATGGGACCCCTAGCCCCCCCCCCCCTCCTCCTTCGTCTTAAACATGGTAGCCTTAGCCACTTTCGGACGTTTTCCATCCCAAATAAACTGCAAAAGCAGATTTTGCATCCTATCTATTTCCTTTCTTACCAACCGACATGGTAAGGACATAAATACAAACAACAACCTTGGGAGAACATTCATTTTCACAACGGCGATACGGCCCATCCAGGACATAAACAACCCCCTCCATCGAGATAAATCCTGCCTGATACTCTTCACCAATCCCTGAAAATTCCAATGCTTGATTCGGGATAGAGGGATCCGCAACTGGATCCCCAAATACCAAAAGCTCCCTGCCACCTACCGAAACTTAAAATGGTGTCTCAGGCTCTCCTCTACCCTAGGCACTAAGTTAAATCCCAACAATTCAGTTTTACCCTGATTCATTCTATACCCTGCCAACTGGCTGTACCTTTGAATAGCCGTCATCAACACTGGTAGTGTTGTAAGCGGCTGTGTCAAGGTAAAAATAACATCATCCGCAAAGATTCCAATCTTTTCCTCCCTCCCTCGTATCCTTACTCCCTTAATATCCCCCGCCCGTCTGATGTATGCCGCCAGCAGTTCAATAGCCAGTGCAAACAAAGGCGATAATGGGCATCCCTGTCTAGTACCCCTATGGAGCTCAAAACTCTCTGAATACCCACCATTTACTCT
The DNA here is from genome assembly GCA_033557465.1 of Ichthyophis bannanicus. NCBI lineage: Eukaryota > Metazoa > Chordata > Amphibia > Gymnophiona > Ichthyophiidae > Ichthyophis > Ichthyophis bannanicus. The sequence goes on from CM066033.1 coordinate 159,222,130, forward strand.
AACTCTGGCTCGTGGCCCCTGATATAGAGCCCTTATCCATCTGATGTACTTCCCTCCGAACCCCATTTTCTCCAAAACCTGGAACATAAAAGGCCACTCCACCCGATCAAAAGCTTTTTCCGCGTCCACAGTAACCACCACTGCCGATTCTTTAGTCCCCTGAAGTTGCCACATAATGTTCAAAATCTTTTGCACATTGTTACTGCCTTGCCGCCCCTTTACAAAACCCGTCTGATCAGGATGTATCAACTGCGGCACTACATCCTGAATCCTATTTGCCAGTACCTTTGCCAGAATTTTTGCATCTAAGTTTATTAAGGATATGGGTCTATAGGATCCGCATACTCCTTTATCTTTACCTGGTTTCGGTAGAACCGTTATTCCAGCCTCTGCCATTGTCTGCGGAAGTCCCTCCCCTTGCAGAACCCCATTCACTACCCTAGTAAAGACAGGTATAATATATTCCGACATTACCTTGTAGAACTTTGCCGTGTACCCATCCAATCCCGGCGCCTTTCCAAGTTTCAAAGTAGCTGTAGCCCTCCTTACCTCTTCCTCCTGTATCTCCCGTCCTAAATGCTCCCGTTCCTCCTCAGACACTTGCGGTAAGTCACATTCCTCCAAAAACTCTACGATCTCTTCCCCCCGCCCTTAGTTCACTTTTATACAATTTCTCATAAAACTCCCGAAATATCCCCCCTAATTCCCTTAGATTGGTGCACCCATTCCCCTTTAGCATTGCGAATGCCCTCTGCATGTGCTGCCTGCCTCCTTCCCTTAAGATGGCTGGCCAGCAACCTCCCCGCCTGATTTCCCCCTTCAAAATGGGCCTGCATCAGTACCGCTAGCTGATACACTATCTCTTGGGCCCGTAATTTACTCAGCTCCGCTCTTACCCTATTGAGCTCCACAATTGATCCGACACTCTCTGATGCACCCCTTCCAACCCTCTCAACTGTCGTAATAATTCAGTTTCCACTGCCCCTTTTCCCTCTTTACTCGCGCCCCCAAACTGACCAGCTGTCCCCGAATTACTGCCTTTAAACCATCCCACACCACCCCCATGGGCACCTCCCCTGTGTCATTTAACCAAAGGTATTCCTTTATATTCTCCTTAATCTTCCCCACGTGCTGCTGCTCCTCAAGCAAGGAATCATTGAGTTTCCAAAATTTTAAACTTTCATCTATTCTACCCATATCAAATTGAATGCTCACTGGCGCATGATCTGACCAAGTTATTGAGCCATGTTCCACTTCCTTTATTCTCTCCACCCATTTACCGCCCACCCAAATCATATTTAACCTGCTGTAGGTGCCATGAACTGGGGAGTAGAATGTGTACTTCCGTTCTCCCGGATGCCAGCTTCTCCAGATATCTACTAAGCCCAATCTTTCCCGCATTTTATGCAGGCTTCGCCTATCTCCTCGGCCTCCTCCCCCCTGCCCCCCCTGCCCCCCACTAGTATCGACTCGGGGATTGCACGTCAAATTAAAATCCCCTCCCAAGATTATTGGGGTGCTCCCAAATCCCTCCAACTCCTTCAAAATTTGCTCATATGCCTCCCCCTGCTTCTCATTTGGGCCATATAAGCTTATCACCCACACCTCTTCCTGCTCAATTTGCAATAGCACCCCCACCCATCTACCACCTTTTCCCCGCCTAAAACCCTTCACCATATTATGGTATTCCCCTCCCACCAAGATTCCGACCCCCCCCCCCCTTTCCTAGGATTTACTCTCTGACCCGCCAAAAACACCTTGGGGTATTGCCTAGACTCCAACAAATACTCCTGCTCCACCCGCAGGTGTGTTTCTTGTATGCACATAATATCCGCACCCATTCTTCTACCCTCCATCTCCACCAAACTTCTTTTCTGTCTCGAAAGCAAGCCCTTTACATTCAATGTCGCAATCGTTAACCTTCTCCGCTGCCCACACCCCTTCCCCTGTTTCTCCCTCCCCTCCCTTCTACCCCCTCCTTCCCCGCCCACCCTCCCCTTGCCCCTCCCCTTATTAAGAATTCCATCCTGCCTCCCAAATTCCTGCTGTCCCCTCCCCCGCTCTCCCCTCCCCTCTCCCCCCTCCCCTCCCCCCCCCCCTCCATCCCCCCCTCATCCTCCTTCACTTCCAGAGGATCACTCAGGAGTAGTGCGCCCCCTACCTTCCCCAGCCCTTGTACTGTCACAGACCCATTCCCCCCGTCCCCTCACACCGTTCTTCTCTCCCCCCACCCTCCTCCACCAGCCCGTACTCAAACACCCCTCCCCGTCCCCCTCACTCCTACCCCCTTCCTCCTATTACACTCCCCACCACCCCCCCACATCTCATTCAACTTCCCACCCTCTTCCTTTTCCATCATCTACCATTTTCCTTTCCCTACCCTACTCCCTCCAACTCCCTCTCCCCACCCCGTACTCTCCCTACCACCCCACCCTGCTCCCCCAACACTGCCTTGCATATTACACATAAACCCCTTAACAAACATTCTTAAACAAAACACTCCCCCGTCACCCCTCCGTACATGACCAGCATATTCTCAGTCCTCAGGTTTCTTCAGGTTTTGTCCACCAACCAATCATCTCGCAGCTCTTGCCATTGTCCTGCCGCCCGCTCGTTCCTTCTCTCTTGTCTGTCTCCGCGTTGCTCCTGCCACCGTCCTGTTAATGGTCCTGACCCCAGGGGTATCTTCTGGGACCGTAGGCCCGCTTCCCGTAGGACCTTCATTGCCGCCTCTGGTGTCTGTATCCTCCATGGTCCGCCCTTTAAGGGTAAACGATAATCCAAATGGGTGCAGCCACCGATACTTAACTTCCGCTCTCCGCAGTATTTGTGTAACTGGTTGCATCGCCCTCCTTCTCTGCAACGTGCCTGCAGAAAGATCCTCATATATATTCACTGGGTACCCCTGCCATATTAGGGCTCCACCCCTCTTCATTTTGTTGACAATTTTCTCCTTTGTTTTATATCGCCAAACATATTATAATATCCCGGGGCCTGTTTCCAACTGGTGGCCCCAGTGCTCTGTGCGTCCTTTCAAGTTGTATGTCCACAGCCGCTGTCTCCTCACCATCTTTCTGTAGCACCTCGAGACACACAGACCTTGCCACTTTTTCACTATCTTGAAATTCTTTCTCTTCTGGAATTCCGCGGATTCTCAAATTATTGCAACGCGATCGATTTTCCAAATCCTCCAGCTTGTACAGTAGGGCCTCGTATTGCGATCCTAGCTTTGCACCCCTCTTGTACCTCTCCTGCCTGCATCTGTTCAAGCTCTTGCAACCTACTTTCATGGTCTCCCATTCTGCACACCAGCTCTCCAATTTCTTCTTTCAGGGGCCCCAGCAGCTCATTTAGCTCACTTTTCACAGACTGCACTTCATTTTTGATTTCAAGAAACCAGTCCCTGAGCTCCGCTCTGGTGACATTTGGCGCAGGGTCCATTTCAGGGGCTTTCACATTCACCACCTCTCCTTCTCCCCCCTGCTCTCCTGGCCCATCCTGGTGCTTTTTGTTCTCATTCTGCCCTGAGTCACACTTCCCTCTTTGTGACCCCGAGTACACATATTCTCTGAGGTCCGCTGCTTTTCTTCTGGTAGTCATCTCTGAGCCACTTTTGCCTCCAAATATTGAACTGGACTCCCTGTTCACAGCCTCACAAGCACAGTATTCAAACTTTTTCTGTCCATTTGCATTCCACCAGATCACACTCTCTCCCTGCCTTCGTTAGGACGGCACCAGGTCTTCTCACTGCCCCTCCAAGGGTCTCTCCGACCTCACAGCACGTCCCTCTGGTCACTGCTCTGCTAACCCCCAACTCCAAATGCCAGCACAATGCCTGTGGGTTGTACACCTCCGCCCCTTCTCACCTCCAGCACCTCGGTTCCTCTGCCGCTTTACAGCCTGAAGCACTCTTTGTGGTTGAGAGTGTGGGGCTCCTGCTCTTCACTGCCTATTTCCTGCCTCTCATGCAGACCCCGCCATCGCTCCGGGCGCCATTTTAATTCCACACGCGGCTGCCCTCCGCTCCCGCAATTACTGCTCTCCGACGCTGTATTTTGCTGCCACCGGCTTTCTGCCGACCTCCGCCACCTCCCAACAGCTTCCTACACCCGGGGTGTCTATTTTCCACCTCCGGGGGACTGCGCTTTCCTCCCGATGACTGGGTCGGTGCCGGAGCAGCTCTCTCAAGCTGCCATCGGTTCCGGTGACGTCACTTCCTCCCTGCCCCAGGGGTTTTTACCAAATGCCTGGCAGTCATGGCCACCTCCAGGGGGTGTTTGTCTTCCCCCTACCTGGGCGATTGGCTCATAAAGGGAAGCATGGCCTCAGAAGTGCAGCAGGCAGCTGCACATACCATCCAGGTCCTGCAAAATCTGGAGTTTGTAATAAAACTACCCCAAGTTCCACCTCCTCCCAGCACAGTATCTGACGTTCATAGGAGCAAGACTAGACACCCTCCAGGCAAAGGCCTTCCTTCCAGGAGACTGAGCCACCTGACTCAGGGCTCTGGCCCTGGACATACAACACCGTCCCTCAATATCTGCTCTGTTCCTGCTGTGCCTACTCGGACACATGGCTTCCATGGTCCATGTCACCCCAGATGCCTGCCTCCACATGAGGGCTGCACAGTGCCAGTTGGCAGAATCCCTGACCTGGTGGCAAAATCCCTAGTACCTCGAGGCAGGGATGCCCTTCCAGACTCCGTCGCCTCCCTGCTGGGATGGGGAACCCACTGTGAGGAACTTTGCACCTAGGGCAGCTGGTCGCCGAGCGAGAGCAACCAGCAGATCAACCTCCTGGAATTATGGTGATGCACCTAGTCCTCAGAGCCTTTTGCCTCTGCCTATGTTGCCAACCCATGTTGGTCCAAACAGACAACCAGGTGGCAATGTTCTATGTGAACAAGCAGGGAGGCAAGGGGTCCTGCGCCCTCTGCCGTGAGGCGAAGGTCCTCTGCTCCTACGTAGTCCAGCAGGACATACTCTTACGGGCAGTATACCTGCCAGGCCAGGACAACACACTGGCCAATAGATTAAGCAGGATCCTTCAGCAGCACAGTGGTAACTGGACCCCAGAGTGTCCAGTTGGCTCTTCTACCTCGGGGGGGGGGGGGTGGAACCATGGATAGACCTGTTTGCCAGCCTGGACAGCTACCAGTTGCCCAGCTTCTGCTCTCCCTATACCCTACCCTTAGAGTTATATCAGTCACTTCACATTCACTCAAAGGGTAGGGTATAGGTAGAGACTCGAGTGAAGGGTCAGATGTTGTTCAGCTTCTGCTCTCGGCAAGTCCACCCTTCCTGGGTGGCAGCAGATATGTTTCTCATCTCATGATTCGAAGGTCTCATGCACGCCTTCCCACCCACCCCACTAATTGCCAAAATGTTATTCAGGACCCTCTGTGACAAGGCCTCGCTGATCCTGATAGCCTCTCAATGGCACAGGCAGCCGTGGTTTCTGTTAGTCCTCTGGCTTTCGGTGGAGACTCCCAACCATTGGGGAGCTCCCCAGGGCTCCTGTCACAGGAGGGGGGGTTCTCTTGCACCCCAATCTGGGGTCCCTGTCACTGACAGCATGGCTGCTGAAAGGGTGACCCTAGCCCCTTTCATCCTCTTGGAGGAAGTGGGGGAGATCCTTCTAACTTCCCGTAAGTCCTCCACCAGGAAAGCATATTCCTTCAAGTGGCACAGATTTTCACTCTGGTGTGCAGAGCACGGGATTAACCCATTCTCCTTTCCAGTGCAGCTAGTCTTGTAGTATCTTCTCCATCTTTTGCCCTCCAGAATCAAATTGAACTCTGTCAGAGTGCACCTCAGTGCCCTGGCAGCAGATCACCATGCAGTGGATGGCAAACCCCTCTCGGCCCAGCCGTTTGTGACCCTCTTCATGAGTGAACTCTTTTTATCAAAACCCCTGGTACGCCCTCCTGCGACAGAATGGGACCTCATTGTCATATTGGCTCAACACTCGCCTGCCTTTTGAGCTCCTGGCTACCTGCCACCTGCGATACCTTTTTGTGGAAGGTGGTCCTGGTTGTGCTCACCTCTGCTCGCAGGGTCAGTGAGCTTCAAGCCTTGGTGGCGGAGGCGCCTTACACCAGGTTCTACAAGAACAGGGTTGTGCTCTGCACACACCCCAAATTCCTTCTGAAGGTGGTATTGCCTTTACACCTCAACCAGGAGTGCTGCTCCCCACCTTCTTACCGAGGCTTCACGCCAGTAGGTGGAGACTGTCCTCCACACTTTGGACTGTAAGAGAACCCTGTCCTTCTACATTCAACATACCCAGGGCTACTGTAAAGCTTCTCCGTTTTTTGTCTCGTATGACCCCAGTAGGCTGGGGAAGCAGTGACCAAGCGTACGCTATTTACCTGGGTGGCGGACTGTATCAACCTCACCTATGAGCAGGTGGGGCTCTCGCTGGACAGCTGAGTCACGGTACACCGTGTCAGGGCAATGGCGACCTCCATGGCAAACCTGCACTCCATCCCGGTGATGGACATCTGCAGGGCCACCACCTGGTCTTCCATCCATACCTTCACAGCTCATTATTGCCTGGAGAGGGAGTCCCGATGGTTTGGTGCCTTCGGTCAGGCCGGCAGCTCCTACCCTCTGGCCCTTCTGTATTCAGGCTACCGGAGTGCTGGTTTCCATCGGACCCATGGGTCCTACCAGAGTCTGTATCTGCGGACTCAATTGCTGCTGCTCTCGGTTCCCCTTGAGGGTGACTGTGGTTTTTTCCTATGGGTTTGAGGTAGCCTGTAGCTAGGGAGTCCCATATCTGAGGACTGACTTCCTGCTTGTTCCTGGAGAAAGTGTAGTCATTCACCAATAACAGGTGTTCTCCGGGGACAGCAGGAATCAATCCTCACAACCCTCCCTCCTCCCTTTGGAGTTTCTTCTTTACCGTATTTTTTTTTTTTTTTGCCATTTTTTAACTGCCATCTGACTGAGCAAGATGGCACCCTTGGGCGAGAAGAGACTACGCATGTGTGGTGGCATCTCCCAAATGCTTTCTTTGAAACATAGAAGCATAGAAATATGATGACAGAAAAAGACCACATGGCCTATCTAGTCTGTCCTTCCATATCAACAACTACAACAGTCCCCTTTTTACCTTTAGAGATCCTCTGTGTTTGTCCCATGCTTTTTTGAATTAAGTTACTGTCCTCATCTCTACCACCTCCACTGGGAGACTACTCATTAGTCTCCCAGTGGAGGTGGTAGAGATGTCCCACTCATTGGTCCCGCAGGGCCGAGAATCGAGAGCCCTTGATGCCCTGGGCCGCAAGGCCTATCAGTGATCCATGATCTCTTGTTGCATCCAGGCATACCAGTTATATATTGGTATGTTCCTCCGCGACTTGGCAAAAGAACTTGGGGGTTTCTCTGCGGGCCTCAAGGGAAGGGCCGCTCGATAGGTTCCGCACCCTATTGAAATCTGTGGCTGATTGCTCCAAGTATCTCCCGAGTTTCCTACGATGGCTTTGAGACATCGGCTCAGGTGGCGGCCATGGGCATCGGAGCCCGCCGCCAGGCTTGGCTCCAATCTTCGGATTTGGAGCAGTGGGTGCAGGAGAGGTTCCAGGATGTGCACTTCCTCAGCGAACAACTTTTTGGTAGGCCGATGGAGGAGAAGGCTGCGGAGATCAAGACTGAGTATGTCACTAGGACCCATCTCTCCCGCAAGACCCCTTTACACTGCCTCGGAAGAAGCAGCCGGCCAAGTAGCCATTCTTCCCCAGGAAAGGCCTCCAATACCGCGGCTACCTGCCATGTCTGGCCACTCCTGCGCCGACCACTCCTGCGCAGGGGAAGCCTGGCCAAAGTCATCGTAAAACAAAGGGCCCGAAGCGCCAGATGCCGGCTCCCCCATAACCCCCTCGGGAGATTTGATGCCAGCGGCATAGCCCCTCGCCCTCCGGCGATGCAGCAGCAAGTGGGCGGGGGGATGCCTGTCCTGTTTCGCCCCATTGTGGGCGCTTATCAGCTGGGACACCTGGGTCCTCCAGGTCATCCGGGAGGGCTATCACCTCCACTTCGACAGGCTTCCACCCGTTTCTCCCCGGCGGAGCCTCCTAGACTCCTCACACACCAGCTTTTGCTGCAGCAGGAATTACACTCCCTCCTTGCCCAACGGGCAGTCGAGAAGGTCCCTCCACACCTTCGAGGTTGGAGCTTTTATTCCTGGTACTTCCTCGTCCTGAAAAAGACAGGTGGGTCTGCGGCCCATCCTCGACCTCCGCAGGCTAAACAAGTTCCTGGTGCGGGAGAAATTCAAAATCTTATCCATTGGCGTGCTGCTGCCCTTTCTCCGGCAGGGCAACTGGCTATGCTCCTTGGATCTAAAGGATGCTTACACCCATATCTTGATCCACTGCCAACACAAGGCAGTACCTGCGTTTCAGGGTGCAGGGAGAGTACTTCCAGTACAGGGTGCTCCCCTTCGGCCTTGTATCTGCCCCTCGGGTCTTCACAAAGTGCCTCATCGTGGCCGCCGCTCACCTTCTGCGCCGGGGTGTGCCGGTGTTCCCTTACCTCAACGACTGGCTCGTTACAGGCTCCTCCATCGAAGAGGCCCGGCAAGTGATGTCGTGCACTGTCCTCTTGGAGAGCTTGGGGTTCTTGATCAACTACACAAAGACTCACCTCGAGCCAACACAGGCTCTCGAGTTTATCGGGACGCACCTCAATACTCGGCAGGCCGTGGCCTCTTGCCTGTGGATCTATCCACCCGCCTCCGAGCACTGGCAGTCACTGTTTAGTCCATGCTATGTCCCTTGGGCCACATGGCCTCGACTGTGCATGTGGTTCGTCACTTCCATCTGCACATGGAGACGACTCAGTGGTGTCTCAGCTCCCAATGGAGTCAATCCCTCTGACACCTTCAGGGACCCCGTCAGGGTTCTTCCCGACCTTCGTTTGTCCCTTAACTGGTGGCAAAACCCCCGCAACCTCCTACGGGCATTGCCTTTCCATGCCCCATAGCACGATGTGGTACTGCCCACGGATGCGTCCCTGTTAGTGTGGGGAGCCCATTGTGGGCGCCTCTGCATGCAAGGGCAGTGGTCGTCTGTGGAGGCTCAGCAGCAGATAAACCTGCTCGAGCTCCGGGCCATCCGGTGGGCCCTGAGGGCCTTGGAGAATGTCCTCAGCGGGAAGTTGGTTCTGGTGCAGACCGACAACTGGGTAGCGATGTTTGTACATCAACAAGGAGGGGGGACGTGGTCGTGCTCCCTTTGCAGGGATGCAGTCCTCCTCTGCTCTTTTGCCGCCCGGCGGAGGATGTCCCTCAAGGCGATATATCTCCTGGGTCAGGAGAATGGCCCGGCAGACAGACTCAGCAGAATCCTTCGTACCCACGAGTGGCGCCTGGATCCCAGAGTGGCAGGCTGGCTGTTTCTACGCTGGGGCACTCCAGTGATAGACATCTTCGCCAGCCCCCAGAACACACAACTCCCTAACTTCTGCGGCCCAGTGCCACACATGGGCAGGGAGGGCCCTGATGCATTTCTCCTGGACTGGTCCTCCAGTCTCCTATATGCATTCCCTCCTTTCCCCCTCATTGCAAGGACTCTGTTTAAGGCTCAGTGGGATGGGGCATCGCTGATTCTGGTAGCCTTGGCAACCTTGGTTCCCACTCCTGCTCCAGTTGTCATTGGAGCCTCCGATTTCCCTGGGCTCTGCCAGGAACTTGCTGACGCAGGAGGAGGGTTGGATACTGCACCCAAACCTACCTTCCCTATCCCTCACGGCCTGGCGACTGAAAGGGTCTCTCTAGCCTCTCTGGCCCTTCTGGAGGAGGTTGAGGAAATCCTCCTTGCCTCGAGGAAGGACTCCACTAGGCGGGCTTACGCCTGTAAGTGGAAATGCTTCTCCATCTGGTGCTCTGAGCTCCAGATTGACCCCTTCTCATGCCCGGTTCGGTGGGTTCTCCAGTACCTTCTCCACCTCTCGAGGGAAGGACTGAAGTCGAACTCTGTTAAGGTTCATTTGAGCACCATATTGGCTAATCATCTCTCTACCGAGGGAAAGCCTCTCTCGGGGCAACCACTAGTCTCCCACTTTATATGGGGCCTTCTGCTATCCAAACTGCCCATCCACCCCCCTCTGGCGGAATGGGACTTGAACGTGGTGCTCACGCAGCTCACTCATCCATCCTTCGATTCGATGGCGACGTGTTCGCTCCGGCATTTATCCTGGAAGGTGGCCTTCCTTATGGCGCTTACCTCGATTCGCAGAGTCAGTGAGCTTCAGGCGCTCATGGCTGGCGCCCCTTACACCAGGTTTTATCGGAACAGGGTGGTCCTCTGGATGCATCCTAAGTTCTTACCCAAGGTCATGTCGGCCTTTCATCTCAGCCATAAGAACATAACATAAGATATGCCATACTGGGTCAGACGAAGGTCCATCAAGCCCAGTATCCTGTTTCCAACAGTGGCCAATCTAGGTCATACGTACCTAGCATTTTCCCCAAAAGACACAGGTTCCGCAATGCTTGTACTGGGTCAAGCATTGATATCCTGGGTCCCTTCTTAATAATGGTTTATGGACCTTTCCTCCAGGAATTTGTCCAAACCTTTTTTAAACCCAGCTACACTAACAGCCTTTACCACATCCAATGGTAACAAATTCCAGAGTTTGATTACACGTTGAGTGAAGAAATATTTTCTTTTATTAGTTTTAAATAGTTTACCCTGTAGCTTGATTGCATGTCCCCTAGTCTTTCTATATTCTGATAACGTAAACAATCGATCTACGTTTACCCGTTCCACTCCGTTCATTAATTTATAGACTTCTATCATATCTCCCCTCAGCCGTCTCTTTTCCAGGTTAAAGAGCCCTAACCTTTTTAGCCTTTCTTCATAGGAGAGTATCCTTCCATCCCCTTTACCATTTTGGTGGCTCTTCTCTGAACCTTTTCTAATAACGCTATATCCTTTTTAAGATACGGCGACCAGAATTGCACACAATATTCAAGGTGCGGTCTCACCATGGAACGATATAGAGGCATTATAATATCTTTTGTTTTATTTTCCATTCCTTTCCTTATGATACCTAGCATTCTATTTGCTCTCTTGGCTGCCGTTGCACACTGGACCGAGGGTTTTAACATGCTATCCACAATGACGTCTAAATCTTTTTCCTGGGTGGTGGTTCTTAATGTGGAACCTTGCATCGTGTAGGTGTACAAAAGAGGCAAGAGAGATGGATGATCACATGTGCCTTTGTGTCCCCTACGCGTTTCGGCGTATGCCTTCCTCGGGGGGATATACTTAAACATATAAACATAAAACAACATGTTAAATAATTATACAGTAAAAAACATCAACCTCATAAATGATAAAAACATACAGGCATGTATTGTTTACAAAATATAAGCCACTAAAAACCAAATGCAACAACCAAAAGAAAATACTGTTAAAAACAAGCATTTAACAATGCTAAAAATATAAATAAACAATATAGCAAATAAGATAATAAATAATTAAAAGACGCAGGGCAGAACACACAGAACAAATAGCATGCAAATACTTATATATATATATATAATAAATAGTAATAAAAATGATACTGATAATAACATAAACAGATGTTTACTTACAAGGCACAATTGGTTAATGGCCAATAGGCAGAATGGTAAAGAGATTCCTTGTGTTAAAAATTAACTGCAAACATATAAAAATATATAATGTAAAGCATGAACAAACAAGTAAAAACACTATACCTAGGCATAGGCAATTGGCACTAATGGACAAACTTGCTATTAAATGAATGGATAAAAGCAAAAAAGTATACAGATAAAAAGAAGAAGAAAGGAAGAAGAAAAGAAAAAAAGATGATGGCATTAAGCTGAGTTGGTTGGCACATTTTAAAGACATCAACATGAATAAACTGAGGGTAAATGTGAAGCTATATTTAAAATATACTCAACTAAACATAACCTTAAAAAACATGGGCACCACCAAAAATATACACGGAGTAACTTAAACAAAAATAAGTGCAAACCAATAAATGAGCCAAACTTACATGAAATGAGCAATTCAATCCCAAGCAAAAGCAAAAAGGTTGTCAATGAACAGGAAGCACGTTCTGTTAGCGTTCAGGACGAGTTAAGGACTGACTGGCTGAACGTTGAAACTTTATATACCAGAAAAAGGGGGCAAGGCTACAATGACCATGTGACAGTGATCAGGTGACCTAAAAACTTCAAAATAGGAGTGCTCAACCTTTAAACAGAAGAAAAGTACCTCTATATGTTATGTCACATTAAGAGGCACACAGGTAAGCATCATTAAAATTGTAATGATGAAAAGATATAACTAAATGTAAATATGAATGAAAGGAGTGTAAACAAATTATGGCTCTCAGAGAAATTCATGATATAAAAAAGGGGGGGGAAGGGAGGGGCATTGCTCACAGAAAAACTGTCAGATCTACCTCCTGATTCAAGCCATGAGGTGCCAAACTGTTTAATTCATAAATGTACCTTTGTTCCAATCTAAGCAAAGCTTTATCTGTGTCTCCACCTCTCCAACTAGGAATCACAGTCTTAAGGACAAAATACTTTAAATCTTGAATGGTATGTTGTTTATCCTGCCAGTGTTGTACTAGAGGACTGTCTAACAGTTTCCTCTGTAGACAACTCCTATGCTCGATGATGCATCGTGTAACCATAGTTTGGGGGGTTCTTCCCTAGGTGCATAACTTTGCACTTGTCCACATTAAATTGATGCCCAGTCTTCCAATTTATCAAGATCCTCTTGCAATTTTCCACAGTCCTCTTGGGTTTTAACAGCTTTAAATAGTTTTGTATCATCTGCAAATTTGATAATCTCACTCGTTATTCCACTTTCCAGGTCATTTATGAATATGTCAAAAAGCATAGTGCTCCTGACCTTCTTTCCGAGGCTCCATGCCGATCAGGCGTCGGCGGCTCTCCACACCCTCGACTGCAAGCGGGCCCTCGCCTTCTACTTGCAGCATACCTAGACTCTCACCGTAAGTCTGACCGACTCTTCGTTGCCTATGATCCCAAAAGGCAAGGGCAAGCAGTCACTAAGCGCACCCTCTCCGTTTGGGTGGCAGACTGCATTGCGTTCGCCCATTCGAAGGCAGGCATCCCTCTGGATTGTCGAGTTACTGCACATGGGGTCCGAGCCAAAGTGGTCTTGGTGATCTTGCTGCGCTCCGTGCCATGATGAACATCTGCCGGGCGGCAACCTGGTCTTCTACAAATACCTTTGCCGCCCACTACTGCCTGGAGAGGGAGTCCTGCTGGGACAGCGCCTTCGGCCAGGCTGTACTCCTTAATCTGTTCGGGGTATAAGCAACTCCTGCCCTCCGACCCTTCTTCATGACTACTGAGGGCTTCGCCCCGAGGACTCGGGCTCCTTCGGGCTTCGGCTTCTGCTTACAGCCTCGCGGAGGCATTTTTTGGTTACAGATTCAGTAGCCTGTAGCTAGGGAGTCCCATAAGTGAGGACTGACTTCCTGTTTGTTCCTGGAGAAAGTGTTGTTATTCACCTGTAACAGGTGTTCTCCAGGGACAGCAAGAATCAGTCCTCACTACCCACCTGCCTCCCCTATTGAGTTGCTTTATTTTTGTCCTTCCCTTGCCATCTGCTTGGTAGGGCTTGAGCTAAGGAACCTGACCGAGGAAGATGGTACCCTTGGGCGGGGAGAGGACCATGCGTGCATGGTAGCAATCCCAAAGGCTTTCTATGTAAGCTGGGGATTTGCTCAGCGCGGGGTCCGTCGGTGCCGACGTCACCCATAAGTGAGGACTGATTCCTGCTCTCCATGGAGAACAGCTGTTACAGGTAAGTAATTATGCTTTTTGGTAGGTGCCTTCGCTGCTGCAGTTAGGGAGCTGTTCCAAGTATCCATAGCGTCGCCCAGGTTATCTGTCTTGCTGTAGCTTGGGTATAATTTTGTTCAGGAGTTTGTCTTTATTGAAGCTTTTGAATCATCTGTAGTTGTGTTATGGGGGTTCTTGTATAGATGGCTGTGTTATGCATAAAATGAAGCTTATTAGGTAGTGGTCTGACCATGGTAGTGGGGTGATTGTGAGGTGTGTTACATAGTTGTGGTCTAGCATTGTTTGGGGGATGAAGATAAGGTCTGGAGTCCTGCCAGTTTGGTGCGTGGGAGTGTTTAGTACTTGGTGGTAATATAAGACTTCCATGACATTGAGAGAGGACCTGGCCTCCTTGTTAGGAGAGGTTCCAAGGTTAAAGTCTCCCAAGGCTATGAGGGGGTTTTTGAGGGGTGCTGTGTGTACATACTGATTCGAGAACTTTGGATAGTTCATCACCCTTGGCAGTAGGGACTCTGTAAGTGAGGCTCAGTGTGATATATTTATTGGCTATGGTGATTGTTTGAGTCATTTGAACTGCTAGATCTGAGGATCCTGAATTTAAATTGTGTTTTTGCTAGTATAAGGACTCCTCCTCCTCTCCTGTGGTTTCTAGGGCAGTTGAAGGAGGAGTAGGTGTCTGGGGTGATTTGATTGAGGATGAGCTGGTTGGTGTCATTTAGCCAGGGTTCAGTGATGCATAGTATATCTGTTTTGTGTGTCTCTAGGTAATCAGTGATCGTGTATATTTTGTTTTGTATAGACCTTGCGTTAAGGGTGCAGGTGATGGGGGCGTCTAGCAAGGGTTTGGTGTGTGTTGATTGTTTGCGGGCGGGGGGGGGAGTGGGGTTTGGCTTGATATGTATAAAGAAGAGGTTTTTTTATTTTGGAAGTTAAGGGATTGCCAGGGGGTGACATACCAAGTGTGAATTGGTGGGAGGAGTAATAAGGTCCTTGTATAGCTTTGGCTAATGGTGGTATACCTTTGCAGCTGCGTTGCTATTAGGGCACAAAGGAGGTATTTTTAGCGAGCCATTATAGTATTGAAGGATTGAGGAGAGTGACACTTACCCTGAGTGGCATGGGTGTGGTGGTTCCACCTGGATCCTGTAACTTGTTTGGTGGTGGCCAAGAAAGTTGATGAGACTGTAGGTCTGCTAGTTGTTTTTCCTTAAAATTGTTGGCTTCCTGCCGTTTGTGTAGCGGTCTGTATTTTTCCTAAGGGTCACGACAAAGGGCCTCGGGCCATGCCCTCCGGCGCAGGCCCACCAGGCACGGGCGCGCCCGATGGCGCCTCCGCTTTTAAATATAAGTCTGTCTTCTTCAGCCTGATTGGCCTTGGTGGTGGGGAACAGGGAGGGACTTGCATTCTCTCCTGGAAGATAATCTTCCTGGTGGCGCTTACCTCTGACTGCAGTGTCAGCGAGCTTTAGGCGTTGGTGGCTGAGCCACCTTACACCAGATTCTACAAGAATGGGGTCATTCTTTGCACCCACCTTAAATTCCTTCCGAAAGTAGTATCTGATTTCCAGCTCAACCAGGAGGTGGTGCTCTCTATCTTCTTCCACGGCCCCATGCTGACAATGTGGTGGCCGTTCTCCATACTTTGGTTTGCAAGAGGACTCTGTCCTTCTACCTGCAATGTATCCAGAGCCACCGCAAAGCCTTGCAGCTTTTTGTTTCCTATGATCCCAGTCGACTGGGGGAGGCTGTCACCAAGTGGATCCTGTTCACCTTGGTAGCGGATTGCATCGCCTTTGCCCATGATCAGGTTGGGCTCTCAAGCCCTGGGTTGCAGTGCACAGCGTTGGGGCTATGGCTGTTGCAAGCTTACACTCTGTCCCTATGGTAGATTTCTGCTGGGTCGCCATCTAGTCCTCATTTCACACCTTTGCAGCTCACTACTGCCTGGAGAGGGAGTCCCTACAGGATAGTGCCTTCTGCCAGGCCGTACTCCATGATCTTTTCGGGGTCTAGGCATCTACTACCCTCTGACCCTTCTTGTTAAGGCTACCGGAGCGATGGTTCTCCCTGGACACTGGGGTCATTAAAGTCTTTCCTCAGACTCGCTTTTGACTGCTCACAGCTGGGCCGTATTTTTTTTTTTTTACAGGTTTTCAGTAGCCTATAGCTAGGGAATCCCATATGTGAGAACTGACTTTCCTGCTTGTTCCTGGAGAAAGCACAGTTATTCACCTGTAACAGGTGTTCTCCAGGGACAGCAGGAATTGGTCCTCACAATGCTCCCTCCTCTCCTTGGAGTTGCTGTACAATTGTTTTGCCATCTTCTTTTGTCGGCTCTAGCTATATCATCTGATTGAGTAAGATGGCACTCTTGGGCGGGAAGGGGACCACACATGCGTGGTGGCATCTCCCTAAGGCTTTCTTTGAAAGCTAGGGAGATGCTTCCACAGGGAATCCTTCTGCACTGTCACCCATATATGAGGACTGATTCCCACTGTCCCCGGAAAACGCCTGTTACAGGTGAGTAACTACGCTTTGTGCATCTCTGCAAACTCTACTTGATCGTAGGTATTTTATCTCTTACCACCTCTCTTATCTAGTTCAATTATGTTTGAATTCTGTAGCTGTTTTGCATATTATCTAGCACCTTTTTGGTCCAGTTGTTTGTTAGCAGGCTTCCTGTTCAGTCAGATTAAGCTCCATGGTACCACAAATCTGAGAGATGCAACAGCCGTAAGTTAAAGCCTATAACATGGGATCAGAAAGAAATTTAGGGCCATTTTTTTTTACTAAGGCTTAGTGTGCACTAACCGACTTAATGTGCACCATATGCTCTTCAGACCATTTTATTCCTTTAGGCTGGGCAATACTTAGCACATACTAATGTCAATTAGCGCACCCTAAGCTTTAGTAAACATGGCATTAAAAGAATTATTGCTATTAATATTACTCCTATTCCATTCAATTCTAAGCGGATAGCAAGCGTTTCCAAAATTTCATACACCATACACACTAGATTACTCATCAAGATTCCAAATGCTAATTTCACTAATAAGCTAATTCTTTGTTTATTGAGCATTCATCGTATACAATCAACATAGTCCACAGTCCTCCAGTAACAATGGCCAAGGATGTCCTTACAAAAGTAGTAATAATTCTCACCAGAAACAGTAAGTTTCAGTAACACTGTGCTTTCCTCAATACAGACATCTACAAGTGTGGGAAATCCAGAGAGGATTAGTTAGACATAAGCTAACAAAAATGCATCGTTTCACTGAGACCACCCTTAAAGTTTATAAATATAGAATAAACAAGATGCTAACCATCAGAAGGCAACAGTGATATCAATGTTTGTAGCTGTGTGAAACTAAAATCTGTGTATGCATATGTTTGATGTTACAACTATGGCCTAATGTACAGTATGTTCTCTACTGTTTGCTGCATTCTTAGTTGCTGGTTTTATGTATGTGCTCTTCTGTTTAATGTAAACCAAGTTACTATTCTATGTAAACCGCCTTGACGTGTCAAAAGGCAGTATATAAAACCAGTTAAATAAATTAAATGTGTATTAGATAAATGTATCCACTCTAATATTTAGGGGGCAAGGGCATCAGATGATGAATACTTGTGGAAGGAAAATGACATTTTTTTCAAATTGTTCCACTTTACCTCTTAAGGAACATGTAAACTTTTCATGCTAAACCACGATTTTCCATTTCTGAGCCCACTCTTTTTAAAGAAGTCTCCATTGCTACTTTTCATCATGTGCAATATATATTCTCGCAGCAAGTGCCTGATTACAACCACTCCCATTCATAAAAAAAATTGAACATCCATATCCGAACAAATGAACTTAAACTCACAGGATAAACTGTAAGCAGTTGTATAATGGCTTCACCAACTTGAGACCAAAACTTATCAACTATAGAGTGCTCCCAACATATGTGTTCGAAGGATCCAGCCTGCCAGTGCAATGAGGAACTGTTCATCCCCATTTTAAATAGTTGTAAGGGAATAACATATAAACTATTAACCCATTTAAATTATAAATATATAAATATTGAGAGGCATTCCTAACGGGCTCTACAGGTCAAACAACGGTAAGGATGTGAGGGTTTATTTTTATTAAATTGCTAGCTCTGACTGGAAGCTCTTAAAAGGGTTTTTGTATATTTTTAAAGCAAAGTTACTTTATTTTGGTGCTTTAGTAGAAATTTCCTTGAGCAGAGTAGGTTGTTGAACTCTAGTAACCTCAGCTTTGGGAACTGCTGACACCTAATCAGGTGTTAGTTCCCTCCCTTCCCACCCACCCCTAGTGAGCAGTCTTGCTTTATAGGGCACCTCCCCATTTAACAAAGCAAAGAGACTTAGAGAAGCACATTTTGAATATAATTAAATAGATCTAACTGCTTTTTCTCTGAAAGAACAGCTGGGAAAACCGGCTGGTACTTGGTAGATCTCTCTCTTTTGCTTTAACAGATACCTAAGCTCCACAAACAGAACATTGGTTGGGAAAAATCGTATCGCTAAAGCTGTTGCCCCCGTTACAGCTTCTGCCTCTGTCCAGACAGAGGTCCTAATGCCAGTTGAAGGACCGGTTCCATGTGCAGGGTTGCCTGCATGCTGAAGCTCTGAGGAAACAAGTGGAGGAACTCGGAGAGGAGGTGGCGAGGCTGAGGAGCATTCAAGACAGTGAGAAGTACATTGATGAGATGCTTCTTACAGCAACCAAGCTCTCCAGCAGAGGCGAAGATGGGTGCCTACAGAATGTTGATGGTTGGACACAAGTTACCAGGGCCTGCAAAATCACCAATCCAACTTCTCCAGCCCTTGAATTGAAGAACCATTATGCGGCCCTGGAAGTGGAGGAGGTGAAAGCATCCCTGGAAAGGGAAGAACCAGAGCTCAAGTACCCCAAAGTTGCAGAATCGGTGACCACAAGGAAGCGAAGGGTAGTGGTGTGGTTGGAGACTCTCTTCTGAGGGGTACTGAGGTGTCCATCTGCCGACCAGACTTGATGTCCAGAGAGGTATGCTGTCTGCCTGGTGCCAAAATCCAAGATGTTATGGAGAGTTTGCCGAGACTCATCAAGCCCACTGACTATTACCCAATGCTGCTAATCCATGTTGGAACAAATGATACTGCCAGGTATCCCTTGGAACGTATCAAAAGTGACTTCATGGCTCTGGGACAGAGGGTGAAGCAGTTAGGTGCACAGGTGTTCTTCTCTTCAATCCTCCCTGTTGAGGGTAAAGGCCAAGGCAGAGAGGCTCGCATCCTGGAGATGAATGCATAGCTGCGTGAATGGTGTCATCAAGAGCGTTTTGGTTTCCTAGACCATGGGATGCTGTTCCAAGGGTTGCAGAGCAGAGATGGCATCCATCTGTCCAAGAAAGGTCAACATGTCTTTGGTAGTAGATTGGCTAATCTACTGAAGAGGGCTTTAAACTAGATTCGTTGGGGATGGGTGAAGAAAGCCCCCAGGTAGGTGATACCCATTTCCATAAAGGTATTTAATGTAACAGGGGTAACATATGGAAAGCAGTGTGTATAAATGCCCATAGCATGGGAAATAAGATCCCTGATGTTGAAGCTTTGGTGGGAGTGGCTGACTTGGATTTAGTGGCAGTTACAGAAACATGGTTCACAGAAAACCATGATTGGGATGTAACTATACCTGGCTATACTTTAATCAGAAAGGACAGGGTAGGAAGAAGGGGAGGAGGCGTGGCACTATAGCTAAAAAATAATATTAAAGCTTTGGAATTACAGAGCTTAAAAGGGAGAGAGGAGGCATTGTGGGTTAAACTAGAAAGAGGGAAAGAGAAATCTATTTGCATTGGTGTGATATATAGACCACCCACACAAGAGGAAGAGGTGGACAGAGAGTTAATTGAAGACATACACAGCATTGCTAGGAAAGAGGAAGTGCTACTAATAGGAGATTTCAATATGCCAGATGTTGATTGGCACATTCCTGCTGCAGTATCATCTAGAAGTAAGGAGATCCTAGATTCTCTACAGGGAGAACTATTCAGGCAATTGGTAACAGACCCCACACACGAAGGGGCCATACTGGGCTTGGTGCTTACCAGTGGTGAAAGTGTTTCTGATGTTGTAGTGGGAGATCATTTTGCATCCAATGATCACCAGATGGTGTGGTTCAGTATTAGGACTAGGGCTGTTAGAATCCATTCAAAGGTGAGGGTCTTAGACTTTAGGAAGACTAACTTTCCCAAGATGGGCCAATACCTCAGGGAGTCGTTAGTGGGATTGGAACAGCTGGGGGATGTAGAAAAACAGTGGGCAAAACTGAAAGGGGATATTTTAAGGGCAACCAACCTTTTTGTTAAAATAGTAAATAAAGGTAGAAGGAAAAGGAGACCGCTATGGCTTTCAAAAGAAGTAGCTGAGAAAGTGAAGAAAAAGAGGGAGGCCTTCATGAAATACAAGAGATCACAGAGAGAGGAAGACAGGCATCTGTATTTGGAAAAACTTAGAGAAGCTAGTAACGTAGTCAGGAAGGCAAAGATTCAAAAGGAGGAGGAAATAGCCAGTGCATTAAAATGGGGGGATAAGACATTTTTCAGATATGTTAGTGAGAAGAGGAAGGGCAAAAGTGGTATTGTCACTCAAGGGTGCAGGGGAGAAATATGTAGAAGCTGATAAGGATAAAGCGGAATTGCTTAATAAATATTTCTGTTCTGTGTTCACAGATGAAGAACCAGGAGCAAGACCTCAGGAAACACCCACAAACAGGAACAGAAGCGAGGGGCATCTTGAACAATTTTCAGAAGACTGTGTTCGTGAGAAGCTAGCTCAACGTAAAGTAGACAAAGCGATGGGACCGGATGGGATACACCCTAGAATACTGAGGGAACCCGGGGACGTTCTAGCAGCTCCACTGACTGACCTTGTCAATGCCTCGGAGTGGGGAGTGGTGCCAAAGGACTGGAGAGAGGCTCATGTGGTGCCTTTACACAAAAGCGGAAGTAAGGATGTGGTTGAAAACTATAGGCCGGTTAGTTTAACTTCAGTGTTGAGTAAATTATTGTTAACGCTGCTGAAAGAGAAAATAGTGAGGTTTCTGGAGTTCAGCGGATTACAGGATCCGAGGCAGCATGGATTCACCAGAGGCAGGTCTTGTCAAACAAATCTGATTGATTTCTTTGACTGGGTGACCAGTATGTTGGACCGAGGAAGAGCCCTAGATGTGGTGTATTTAGATTTCAGTAAAGCCTTTGACACTGTTCCTCACAGGCGACTTATAAACAAACTGAGCACCCTAGGGATGCACCCTAAAGTTACTTCTTGGGTTAGAAATTGGTTGGGTGGGAGGCGACAAAGAGTACAAGTAAATGGAGCTCACTCTGAGGAGAAGGATGTTACCAGTGGTGTGCCGCAGGGATCTGTCCTTGGTCCGATTCTTTTTAACATCTTTGTTAGTGATGTAGCGGAAGGGCTGTCGGGTAAGGTTTGCCTCTTTGCGGATGATACCAAAATCTGCAATAGAGTAGACACCCAGGAAGGTGTAGATAACATGAGGAGGGATCTAGCTAAGCTTGAAGAATGGTCTAGAATTTGGCAGCTGGGATTTAATGTTAAAAAATGTAAGGTCATGCATTTGGGCTGCAGCAATCCAATGGAGCAATATAGTATAGGGGGTGAAGTACTTTTGTCCACTAAAGAAGAGCGGGACCTAGGTGTGGTTGTGTCTGATGATCTTACAGTAGCTAAACGGTAGAAAAGGCAACTGCAAAAGTTAGAAGGATTCTTGGGTACATATGGAGAGAAATGGCTAGCAGAAAAAAGGAGGTGATAATGCCTCTGTATAAGTCTTTGGTGCGACCTCATTTGGAGTATACTGTGCAATTCTGGAGACCACACCTTCAAAAGGATGTGAGCAGGATGGAGTCTGTGCTGAGGGTGGCTACTAAAATGATTAGTGGTCTTCATTATAAAGCATATGAGGACAGACTTAAGGATCTTGATATGTACACCTTAGAGGAAAGGCGGGATAGAGGTGATATGATTGAGATGTTTAAATACCTCCGTGGCATAAATGTTCAGGGAGAGAGCCTCTTTCAATTGAAAGCAAGTTCTGCTACAAGGGGACATGGGATGAGGGTGAAGGGAGATAGAGTGATATGCGGAAATATTTCTTTACGGAAAGAGTAGTGGATCCGTGGAATAGTCTCCCAGTGGAGGTGGTAGAGATGAGGACAGTAACTGAATTCAAAAAAGCATGGGACAAACACAAAGGTAAAAAGGGGACTGTTGTAGTTGCTGATATGGAAGAACAGACTGGATAGGCCATGTGGTCTTTTTCTGTCGTCATGTTTCTATGTTTCTAAATTGGGTCTCCTTCAAATTAATTGTTCATTAGGTGATACGCTGAGGACCACTTCCCTATAGTAAGGGGGAGTACCCCAGCAGGCATTTTCAGGTGACTTAATAAAGTTTAAGAATATCCTCTATCGTCCCTTGAAGGGCACAATAGATACATGAAATCAAACCCTTAAGCATTTCTAGCCCTAAGAGCACAGTCTCATTGTTTATTGGCTCCCTCAAAATTTTGGGAAGTTGCTCACTTCTAGAAAGAAAGTCACAGTTAAAAGTAAGGATAAAAAGCTACACAGCATCCTACCTTCTCCTCAGTATACTCGAGGGGTACAATCTTAACCATATGAAGGAAGTCTTTCAACGTAACAAAATGGGGTAGCAACAGCTTGCAATAAATACCCCAGTCCAACTCCAAAAAAGATAAAGGATCACATATGAAACCATAAGATTCAAGACCCTTTATTCTAGACCTCTACCTCTCTCCTCTCCAAACATGAAATAGTGTGTCTAAAAAATGGCTGACCACGCCATTTATCTAGTTTAACCCTGTGACCTCCATGCCCTGCAACCATCTTGAAGGTGGAATATGGAGAAAATTATTTTTCCATCAAAACCCAATGGGTGTCTGGTGATAATGGGTAAAAATATCGTTCTTAGAAATGCAGCTAAATAGTAATTACAGAGAATCTTATTTCCTCCTCCTCTAACGCCTCCAGACGTCTCCACCGGGTCCTGCATTTTCTCTCCTCACCTTCTACCTCCCCTGCATCGTCAGCCCTTCCTGCCGATACCCCAAGCCCAGTTTCTCGCTTCATTTTTCTCCGACAAGATCCAGTCCATTCGCTCCTCCTTCCCATCCTTCCCTCCCCCTCTCCCTCCCTCCTCCCTCTCTTCTACGTCCTCTTCCCCCTCATCTCATACCCTTCCTCACACCTGGCATACATTCTGGCCTGTCACGTCCTGTGAGCTTTTCAAAGCCATCACCTCCTCCCACAAGACCACATGCCCACTTGACCCCTCCTCTCCTCTTGGCTTCTTGACCCTTCATTCACACTCCTTCGCTATATCTTACTTATGGAGTGGAGGAGTGGCCTAGTGGTTGGGGCAAGGTACTTCAGGCCGGCAGGTCGGTGGTTCAAATCCCACTAGAGGACAGCAACCTTGGGCCGGAAGGACTGGGGTTTCTAGTCCCACAGGTGCTCCTTGTGGTCTTGGGCAAGCCACTTAACCCTCCATAGCCCATGTTCCCTGTAAAATAGTTATCTCCAAGTTATAATGCCCTGTTCAATGTAATTTCAGTCTGTTCGATGTAAACCACACTGATGCAGAATAACGTGGTATATAAGAGAATGTAAATAAATAAATAAATAAATGGTCAACACTAGTCTCGCCTCTGGTTTCTTTCCCACTACCTGGAAGCGCGCCCTTGTCCGCCCCCTTCTGAAGAAGCCCAATATCAACCCTGCTGTCCCAGCAAATTGGCGCCCAGTATCCAACCTATTTCCTTTCTAAAGTTCTTGGAAAGCTCGTCTTCACACAACTTCCTGCACATCTCGACTTGACTTTCACTTCACCCCCGTCAATCCAGCTTTAGATCTGGTCACAGCACTGAAACCACCCTTCTGGCACTGCTAAGCAAGATCCTATCAATTCCACTACCGCGGTGACCTCTCTGTTGCTGTCTCTTTGGATCTTTCTTCTGCTTTTGACATTGTCAATCACTGCACCCTTCTCACTTGCCTGTCTGATCTCGGGGTTCATGGGACAGTTCTTCAGTGGTTCTGCTCCTTCTTAGCATTCCGCACCTTTGCGGTTCAGTCAGGCTCCACTGTCTCCCCTTCACTTCCCCTTCACTGTGGTGTTTCCCAAGGCCCCTCTTCTTTTCAACGTCTTCCTTGCACCGCTTGCCTTGCTCATCCAACAATAAAGAATTTCTGCCTACTACTATGTGGATGACATCCTACTTTTGCATCACACTAGTCCCCTGGCCCCCGATCTCACTGCCCTCAACACTTGTCTCACACATATCACCACATGGCTTGCCAGCAACTTCCTTCACATGAACCCCTCTAAGTTTGCTGCTCTCTGGTTCTCTTTTGGTGCTCCCTCCCCACCCCTGTCTCCTACCCTCTCTGCCTCCCCTATCCCCTACCCTCTCTGCCTCCCCTATCCCCCTTGTCTCTGCCCTACGCTATCTCGGTGTCACCCTGGACCCCTCACTTTCCTTCCATCACCACATCTCTTCGCTCACCCGTAGTTCTTTTTTTCCATCTTCACAGAATCCGTGCTGTCCTGTCCTTTCTCCCTCCCTCCTCTCTCACCACTCTTGTTTTATCCCTCGTGGTTTCCCATTTGGACTATTGTAATTCTGCTCTCGCAGGCCTTCCACAATATCAGTTACGACACCTTCAGCTTGTTCAGAATACCACTGCTCACCTCATCATCCACTCGCCCTCATTTGCTCATGTCACTCCTCTCCTCTTTGACCTTCACTGGCTTCCCATTAAGGTCCGGTTCATCTATAAGCTGCTCATCACCCACAGAGTCCTTCACACTGGCACACCCCAGTATCTTGCCGATCTCATCCACCTCTAGCCCGCCCCCAGCCTTCTCCGTTTCGCACATGGTAACCACCTCTTTCTTCCGTCTCCGTCCCAAGCCCATCTTGAACTCACTCGCCGTTCTGCTTTCTTTTTCCTAAGTCCAGCCTTTTGGAACTCACTCACACTCACTCCGCACAGAGCTCTCTTTCCCACGATTCAAAGTCCTCCTTAAGACCCACCTCTTCTGCCAAGCATTTGATCTCCCCTCCTCCCCAGAACATCTTAACTCGCTCCTAGCTACAGGTTGCGACAGACATAACTCCCCTCACAGCTCTTTACCTCTTCGCTCCCCCCTGTCCCCTTTCCCTCTGCAAACTGATATTGGATGTCTTTTATTTGTCTTTCTCTTTTTTCTCCCTATCTACAGTATATCTTCTCTTTCCTGTAGTTAATGGCGTTCTTTTTTTTCTCTTTGCTTTTCTAGCAGCCTGTATTTTATTGTACACCGCTCTGACGCTTATGCACAAGCGGTATATCAAGCCTTGCAAATAATAAAGAACAAAGCACCCAAGAACCCTCCTCTTTCTTTCTGGGAAGTCACTGCCAGCTTATCCTTAGCTTCCTGCCCTGCTAAGCCTTGAATTGTTTTTTTGCCATAGCTTGAACCAATATTTGGGAATGTGAATTGCCAGATGTGAAAATAAAAATAAAAACTGCAGTAGCACCCTCATTTTAAAGGTAGCAGACTGCCCTACCCAACTCAGGAGAATTGACCAGCTTGCCAGGTTGTTTTTGTTTTGTTTGGTTTTTTTAAACAAGAAGTGGAGGGAAGTTGAGCTGAAATAGGTGTGTGGGCTCTGTAGAGTTAAACCCCCCAGAAATATAAACTTTTAACAGTTCTTTTAAATGAAAAATGGTCTGGAAAGTCTGATCTAGAGAGACCTAGGCATTAAACGTCCATTTTGTCTAAACTGAGTGGAGGAGTAGCCTAATGGTTAAGAACACTGGCTTGGGAACCCAGAGACCAGGGTTAGATTCCTACTAGCACTCCTTGTGGCCTTCGGCAAGTCACTTAACCCTCCATTGCCTCAGAAAAATCCAAGTTATCAATGTCCCTGTTTAATGTACATTACCAAGTTTAAGTTTCAATGTAAACTGCTTTGATTGAAATCATAAAGCAGTATATAAAACCTGTTATATAAATAAGTAAAAATAAAATTAACTTTGAAACCTGAAAGGCAGGATAATATTCTATTTCTTTAAGCAAGGTGGGTAGTGATTTTTTTCAGGGTTCTGAAAAGAAATGAATATTATCTACATAAAGCAATATTTTGGGAACAGTCATTGGTGTGATGTGCTGGAGGATTTGGGGCTTACCATTCCCCTCTGACTGACTGCATTAGGTACCTGCTTGCCAGGGCATGTGGAATTCAGCAGGTGCATCAGAGGGCAGCCCCTCTGCCAGAGGAAGGACCCCACACCGGCATAAGAACTGTGGTTTTTACGGGAACAAGCAGGAAGTTACACTTCACACATGGGTGAGGTCGCTGACGGAGCCCACGCGGAAGGAGCTCTCCAGCTTTCAAAGAAAGCCTTTGGGAGATGCACCATTCATGCATGGTCCACTTCCCGCCAAGAGTGCCAACTTACCTCAGTCTCCTCTTTTCCATGGAGCCCTTCGGATGCTGTCCAATTTCCCCAGGAAAAAATCTGATTTTATTCTCAAGTTTTGTCCAGTTTGTGTAGCGGTTCCTTTCTGCCCCCGAGCCAACTCTCCTTGGCATCACGCCTCGTTTGTTAATTTTTTCCTTAGTTTTTTATCGAGGTTCCCTCGACCCGTGTATATGCTCTTTTTCAGCCAAAAGCCTCAGACCCTGCCGGGAGGTGGGGACCCCTTTTTTCCAATGGCCTCCAGTGGCTTAAAGTGTGACTGGTGTGGCAGAATGTCACTCACAGACCCACACGACTGCTGCCTTCAATGCCGTGGTCCGGAGCACAATGACTCTGACTGCAAGCTCTGCAGAACCATGATCCCAAAAAGCAGCAATCAGCAGCAGGAAAAGTTCTTCCAGAAGTCCGACTCCGCTCTGGAGTCTCCAGTGACACCACGCTCTAGGGCTCCTTGCGATACCTCAGTGCCTCGCAAAGCCAGAACCTCTTTGGAGTCCTGCAGCTGCAGTTCCTCTGAGCGGAAGTCCCCGGAGATGGAGCATAAGAAGAAAAAATCCTCGAAGACTGCCTCAGAGGATGGATCTGGGAAGAAGGTGAAATCCCACCCCAGGCCCCGCAGTCTCTGACGTGAGTCTGAGGAGTCGGGGCAGGAGTGGCCCACAAAGATGCTTTGCAAGGTGTCAGCTCCTGCAGACCGGCCTCGGGCCTCCGAGACCATCCTTATCGAGGACTCTCCCGCGACAGTGCCAGTGCTGCCTGAGGTCCTCTGTGCCCGCGTCGAAGGCTGCAGAACCAATTGGCATGGAGACCAGAATGGCAGCCTTGAGAGCAGTATATCTGCCCTAGGTGTCTATGCAGTGGGCGTTTATCCGACTTGTCCAGTTCATCCGCCCCGACGACTGGATCTTTGACATCAAGGGCTTTCCCGGACGTCGAACTGATCCTAGAGCGCCATTGGCCTTGAGAGAGCTCCTGGTCCCGTTTGTCGGGATACTGGTCCTCCTTGGCGAGTGCCCGTGGCTTGGACCGACGATCCTCCAGAGGGTTGTGCACCACAAAGAGCGGTCCTTGACTGAGGTGATCGTGCAGTGTCTGAGTTGTACTCTGGCTTCAAGTCAAAATGGCAGACTGAGGATGAAGAGTTCCCTGGACACGAGATGCCACTGTGACGTGCCCTCGAACCAGTCTTTCCCGGTGATCTGATGCCGTTCCCCTCCAGAGTACGTAGTATTCCTCAGTTTTGTGAGGGATATGGTCAAGGCTCTCGCTATCGAGACCCAAGCTGAGGAGGACCCGCGAACCGAGGAATTGGAGATCCTCCAGTATGAGGCACCCCCGATGGAAACCCTTACAGTCTGGTCCTCAACCGCCTCCTCTTAACGCATGTGGGAAACACTGGCGTCTGTACCAATTGTTAGCAGGCGCCTTAACGCCATATACAGAGTATGCCGAAGCCTGGGGATCCAAAAGACCCAGCTTCCCCACAAACTCCATGGTCATGGAGTCTGCCATGGGTAGGCTCAAGAGCCAAGAAAACATTTGTCTTATACCACCCAGCAGGGAGACCTGAACCCTCAACACCCTTGGCCGGAAAGCCTTTCAGGACTCAATGTTAACATGCCGAATCCAGTCCTACCAGCTCTGCATTGGCATGTATCTGAAGAAACTGTCGAAGGAGCTTGGGGCATTCTCGGCAGACCTTGAGGGCGAACCCCTGCAGAGATTCAAGACTCTAGCCTTTGCAGTAAAAGAATGCTCAAAGTTTCTGTCCCAAGCAGCTTATGGCTTCGGGCATGATGCTAAGCATGGTTCCAGTTATCAGACCTGGAGCAATGGGTACAGGACAAACTAATTGATGTCCCCGGCATAGGTGAAAACCTATCCAGGAAGCCCAAGGCAGATAAAGCAGTGGAGATGGAGACCGAGTATGTCACAAGAGCCAGGTTCTCAAAGAAGACCTTGGTGCAACCCTGTAAGAAAACCCTGGAGAAAAGCCCCCCTTCCTGAGGAAGAATGGGGGCTTTGGTAGCACTCCGCACTTCCAGGCCTTCTCAGCCTCTCAGCAGGGCCAACAACAGAAGGGCCAGGGACATGGTCCCAGAAAACAAAAAGACCTGAAGCCCCAGTCACTGGCTCAGGCCCAGCCTGGGGGAAGTTTTTGACTGCCTGGGTGTGACCTCTACTCCCCCAGGTGGTCCTCTGCTGCCCACAGGGGGCACCTAGCCCTGTTTGTTCACAGGTTGACAGCCATCACTACCAATACCTGGGTATTACAAGTGGTCAAGGAGGGTTACCTCCTCCACCTACATCGGCCACCTCCCTCGTACTTCCCGGGAGAACCCACCAGGCCTCTCCTCCACCAAACCCTGCTCCTCACCAAGCTAGCAGGACTACTCCAGAACAGAGCAGTGGAGCCAGTGCCACATCCTCTCTGGGGCACCAGCTTCTACTTCAGGTATTTCCTCATCCCCAAGAGGACTGGGGACCTCAGGCCCATCCTGGACCTGCAAGAGCTCAATAAGTTTCTGGTCAGGGAGAAGTTCAAGATGCTCTCCCTTGGAACACTGCTGCCGTTCCTTCAGCAGGGAGATTGGCTTTGCTCTTTAGACCTAAAGGATGCCTACACTCACATCCTTATTCACCTCAGCCACAGAAAATACCTTCGATGCTGCCCTTTGGTCTGGCCTCGTCTCCAAGGGTCTTCACAGATTGCCTCGCGGTGGTTGCAGTCCATCTCAGGGTTCAAGGGGCCTTTGTCTTCCCTTATTTGGCCGACTGGCTCATAAAGGGGGACACAGCTACAGAGGCACAATGTGCCACCAGACGCACCATAAACGCCCACAAGTCCCACCTCACTCCAACTCGGTGCCTAGAGTACATAGGGATGCAGCTGGATATCCTTCTGGCAAAAGCCTTCCTCTCTCAGGAGAGGTCAGAATGCCTCAGGGAATTAGCCGCAAAGGTGCAATGGCGCAGGACACTATCCGCCCGGCTTCTCCTCTGCCTGGCTGGGACATATAGCCTCCATGGTCCATGTGACACCACATCCTGCCTGCACATGAGAACAGCCCAGTGGTGTCTCTGCTCTCAGTGCGCCCAAGCCACAGGCAGGCACAAGGACAGAGTGCAGGTGACCCGCCAGATAGCAAGTTCCCTCGGATGGTGGAAGAACCCATGCCACCTTCAGGTGGGGATGCCCTTCCAGGCACCCATCCCCCAGAAACTCCTCACCACAGATGCCCCTCTAATGGGCTGGAGAGTGCATTGCAAGAGCCACCAAACACAAGGCTGCTGGTCCCAGAGGGAATCTGAAATGCAGGTCAACCTACTGGAAGTCAAGGTGATATTTCTAGCCCTCAGAGCCTTCTGCCACCAACTACAGCACCACGCAGTGCTGATCCAGTCTGACAATCAGGTTGCAATGTTCTACATGAACAAACAAGTGGGCTCAGGGTTGTATGCCCTCTGTCAGGAGACAGTAGCCCTCTGCTTCTATGCTGTACGCAGAAGGATGCTCATAAGGGCAGTCTACCTCCTGGCCAGGACAATGTCTTAGCGGACAAACTGAGCAGAATACTCCAGCCACACAAGTGGCGCCTGGACCCAATGGTAGCCTCACGGCTGTTTCAACACTGGGGTGTCCCAGTTATGGACATGTTCACCAGCCTGGACAACACATAGTTGCCCGTTTCTGCTCCCGCCAACCATACCCATCTCGGTTAGAGGCAGATGCATTCCTCATCCTGTGAACAGATGGCCTCTTGTATGCCTTCCCTCCAATGCCACTGATAGCCCAAGACCCTGTTCAAGGTTCAGCGCGACAGTGTCGCTAGTGCTGATAGCTCCTCGGTGGCCCAGACAGTCCTGGTTCCCGCTGCTCCTCTCCCTATTGGCAGTACCGCTGATTCCCCTGGTGCTGAGCCCCAGGATTACTCTCGCAGGAGCAGGACGCTCTCCTGCATACCAACCTGGGGTCCCTTTCGCTCACAGCTTGGCTGCTGAAAGGGTAGTGTTATACCCCTTCAATCTCCCACGAGACGTGGAAGAGATACTCCTGGTGTCTCATAAGTCCTCCATGAGAAGGGTGTATGCCTTCAAGTGGCACCGTTTCTCATTGTGGTGCACAGAAAAGTGGATGAACCCATTCTCCTGCTCAGTGCCTATCGCAGGCGAGACTGAAGTCCAGCTTGGTCAGAGTACACCTGAGTGCCATTGCAGTGCATCACCACTCTGTCGAGGGGAAATCTCTTTCTGCTCAGTCCCTTGTGTCTCAGTTTTTATGGGGCTTCATGTTGTCCAAATACCCTGTTTGCCTTCCAGCGGTGGAGTGGGGCCTTAATATGGTGCTCTTGCAGCTCACCAAGTCTCTGGAAATCTGTCACCTGCAGTACCTCTCCTAGAAGGTTGTCTTCCTGGTAGCGTTCACATCAGCATGCAGTGTCAGCAAGCTCTCCAGGCTCTTATGGCAGAGCCTTCTTACACGAGGTTCTACAAGAACAGGGTGGTGCTCTGCACACACCCCAAGTTTCTGCCAAAGGTGGCATCCCCATTCCACCTCAATCAGGAGGTGGTGTTGCCCACCCTCTTTCCCAGGCCTCACGCCGGTAAGGTGGAGACCGTTCTCCATATTCTGGATTGCAAGAGAGCCCTGTCCTTCCACCTGCAACGGACCCAGGGCCACCGCAAAGCTCACAGCTTTTTGTATCCTATGACCCTAGCCATCTGGGGCTTCCAGTGACTAAGCGAACTCTGTCCAATTGGGTGGCAGACTGCATTTACCCTTGCCTACGAGCAAGTGGGTATCCCACTGCACCAGAGTCACGGTGCACTGCGTCAGGATCATGACTACTTCTGTGGCCAATCTGTATTCCGTCACCATGATAGAAATTTGCCAGGCTGCCACCTGGTTTTCAGTCCATACCTTCGCAGTTCACGTCTGTCTGGAGAGGGAGTCCCGATGGGACATTGCCTTCGGCCAGGCCATACTCTGTAATCTTTTCGGGGTGTAGGCAACTCCTGCCCTCCGACTCTTCTGTGTTCAGGCTACCGGAGTTCTGGTTCTCACTGGTTACTTGGATCTTGCGAGAGTCTCTCTTGGGATTCAACTGCTGCTGATCACGGTTCACCTTTGCAGGTCATCTTGATATTTTCTACAGGTTTTGGTAGCCTGTAGCTGGAGAGTCCCATATGTGAGGGCTGACTTCTTTCTTGTTCCTGGAGAAAGTATATTTACTCACCTGTAACAGGTGTTCTCCTGGGATTACAGAAATCAGTCCTCACAACACTCCCTCTTCCCTTTGGCATTGCTTCTTCACCATCTTTTATTTTTGGCATCCTAGCTATGCCATTTAACTGAGGCAAAATGGCCTCCTTGGGTGTGAAGTGGACCACTTATGCGTGATGCATCTCCCAAAGGCTTTCTTTGAAAGCTGGGGAGATGCTTCCACGCGGGCTCTGTTGGCACTGATGTCACCCATAAGTAAGGACTGATTCCTGCTGTCCCTGGAGAACCCTGTTATAGGTGAGTAACGACGCTTTACTTGCAGTAAGGTGGAACAGTTGTTTTGAGGTGCTGGAGATTTTGGGGTTTTCTACGGTAACAAGCAGGAAGTCAGTCCTCACATATGGTTGACGTCAGCATCGACGGAGCCCGCGGCTTTACTCCCCAGCTTTCAAAGAAAGCCTTTGGGAGTTTGACCGCACATGCGCGCAGTCACTTTCCCACCCAAGAGTGCCATCTTACCACAGTCATCTTTTTTTCGTGGAGCCCTGCAGATGTCCTGTCTGTCTGTTCCCGGTAAAAGTTGATTTTTCTAACCCTTCTACTTAGTGTTTTTTTCTCTTTTTGCCAGTCTGTTCCAGATCACCTTCTCGCTGCCCGAGTCTGCCCTCGTCTCAGCATCACGTTTTTCTTGGGTCCTTTCTCTTTTTTTGGTGCATGGGTCTTTTCTTGCACCCTCCCTGACTGAGACTTCTGAGTTTGATCTCACGGGTGCTGTCTTCCCCACTGTGTCTTCAGTCAGAGGATTTAAGCAGTGTGGCAAATGCACTGTACCATTTCTAACACGACTGCTACAGTTGCTGTATCAAGTGCCTCTCTGCAGATCACGACTCCACTAGCTTGCTCTGTCTGCAGATGTTGAACAAGAGCCAGAAGAATTGTGAAAAGCAGAGAGGTGAGCTTTTTGGCTTGAAGGCCTCTGCCAAGGTGCCAGCACAGAGTCTGGAATCACTGTCCTCGGAAACTGCGTCTGACGACTTGGCGTCAAGCGCATGTGCTCTATCCAAGCCCAGAGATTGTGCAGCCTCGGACCGGGGATCATCCTTGGAGGATCTCCTCTGCGGGTCCAAGACATCATCCAAGTCAAAGTGTGAACCAGGAATCGGGGGTAAGACCTCCAGTACACGACCTTGGCGTCCTCAACCCGACGCCAAGGATGATGGCCAGGAGCAGCCTTTGAAGCTGCTCCAGCAGGCGTAGACGTCCACTGCATTTGGAGATCGGGCTTGGTCCTCTGATGCGATCACCATTGGTGATTTCCCTTTGAGGGAGCCAGTTTCAGGATCATTACCTTCAAAGCCTGAACCGGTTGCTGCAGAGCCTATTGGCATTGAAGACAGGATGGCAGCCTTGGAACACAGCCTGGCTGCCTTCCTCAGGGTGCAGTGGGGCCTGATCCCTGGATCCTTCGGTCATCTGTGCTGACAACTGGACCCTCCACTACAAGATCCTCCCCAGAGGACATCCAGCTGGTGCTGGAACAATTCGCTTGCCTAGAGCCACGTTGGAGGCGCGACTCGCCCCCAGGCAACTCTGAGTTAGTGCATGTGGCACCTCGCTCTCTATCGGCACTGGCGGTTCATTGCTCTGATGACCATCCGGGCCTCGAGAACTCATCAGGCTCCAAATTTGGGCTGGGAGACCGACGAGTCACCTGACACCATGTTACACAAGGATGTCCCATCTGAACAGT
This sequence comes from Ichthyophis bannanicus, assembly GCA_033557465.1. NCBI lineage: Eukaryota > Metazoa > Chordata > Amphibia > Gymnophiona > Ichthyophiidae > Ichthyophis > Ichthyophis bannanicus. Next base: position 159,255,482 of record CM066033.1, read on the forward strand.
CTCTACCTCAGGAGGGCCGGAGATCCCTGCCCGATGACCTCGTGTTCCTTGAGTTTGTCTGGGGGATGTCGAAGGCCCTGGCCTCCATTGCAGAGCCAGAGGATGAGCCAATCCCCCCCCTTTCCCCATCCTGGAGTGCTTGCTGTTCAGTATGTTGGAGAGCCAGGTGACTGTGTCAGTAGTGAGTTGGTGACTCGATTCCCAGTATCGAGTTGGCAAGAACCCTGGCTTTCAGAAGAGACAGCTGCCTCACAACTCCATGATGGGGGAGTCTGCTATTGTTGAATAAAGAGTCAGAGACGTACTCCTCTGTGCTTCTTGGTAGGAAGGCCCACACCATGGATGCGTTTGGCAGAAAGTGCTACTGGGACTCGATGCTCACGGTCCACATTCAGACTTACCAGCTGTACATAGGCCTGTACCTGAGGGATCTGATGAAGGAGCTGGCTGGATTGGCATGTGAATCTCTTGAGTGATTCCTTGACAGAGGATACGAGGGTCTGGAATGCTCCAAATTCCAGACTCGAGCGACCTATGATAGCTTCAAGTCCGTGGATCGTGTGGCTGCAGTGGGCATTAGTGCCCAGCGTCTGACTTGACTATGGACTTGGATCAATGGGTACAGGACAGACTGGCCAGTATGCCCTGCTAAGGAAAGAATCTCAAAGGTAAACCTATGACCAACAAGGCGGCAGAATTTGAGTCAGAGTTTGGCCAGGATTAGGCTGTCCAGGAAGACCGTTGACCCTTTCTACCAGGCTTTGGAGAAAAAAGGTTATGGAAAATACCTCCAATTTCAGGCCTATCAGGCTGCCCAGCAGGCCAACGGCCAGGGGCACGGCTCCCATAAGCAGAAAGCCCTCAAGCCCCAAACAGTGCTCCAGCCATAACCTGGAGGCTCTTTTGTCTCCTTGGGCATAGCCTATCTTGCCCCCAAGGGCCAGGACCCAAGGCACACAGGAGGATGTATAATTCACTTTACTCACCTATGGCCGGGCATCACCACCAATGCCTGGGTGCTGCAGATGGTGCAGGAAGGTTACCTTCTGCACTTCGACTATACGCCTTCTCCCTTTTTTTCAGGGAACTTCCCATGACCTCCCTGCACAGAGAGCTCCTTCAGAAGGAACTAGAGTCTTTGCTCAAGGATCCGGTGGTAGAGCCAGACCCTTGGCCCCTCTAAGGCATGGGGTTTTAATCCTGGTACTTCCTCATTCCAGGATGGGCTGAAAGCCTCCTTTCGTTTTTTTGGATCTGCGGGACCTAAACTGCTTTCTGGTCCAGGAGAAGTTCAAGGTGCTATCCCTTGGAGCCTTGCTGCCCTACCTCCTCCAGTGGTGAGATTTGCTGTGCTCCTTAGATCTGAAAGATACCTGTACCCACATCCTGATCCATGTCACTAGCAATATAGGGTGCTCCCTTTCGGCCTTTCCTCGGCCCGCTGGATGTTCACCAAATGCCTGGTGGTAGTTGCCACTCATCTCCGCTTGCTGGGAGTCTTTGTCTTCCCCTATCTTAAAGGCCAGCTAACCAGAGCAGGTACATGACGCGGCCCACCACACCATCAGGATGCTGCAGCATCCGGGGTTTGTGATCAACTTCCCAAAGTCTCATCTGCAACCAACCCAGCACCTGGAGTTTATAGGAGCCCTTCTGGACTCTACCCAGGCCAGAGCCTTCCTCTTGCTAGAAAGGGCACAGCGTCTGGTGACCCTAGCAAAAAAGATACAGGATTACTCATCAGTATCTGCCTGTCTCCTGCTGTGCCTATTGGGGCACATGGTTTGACTGTTCACGTAACCCCTCTGTTCTGTTTATGGATGTGACAGGCTCAGTGAATCCTCAGCTCTCAATGGACTCAGGCTGCAGGCCAACTGAAGGATCAGGTCCAGATCACCCAGCCTCTGGCAGCCTCTCTAGCCTGGTGGCAGAGCCAACAGAATCTCATGGCCAGCCTACCCTTCCAGGGAACAGGCTAGTACTTCCTCTGCTGGGAGACGGTTCGCCTCTGGATCTTTGCCGCGAAGAAGAGCAGGACCCACCAGGCAATCTACCTACTAGGCCAGGACAATCTGCTTGCAAATAGACTTAGCAGTCCTTCAGCACCATGACTGGTGCCTCAATCCAGTGGTGGCCACCTCCATCTTTTGACATTAGGGGACCCGGATGTTGGACCTCTTTGCCAGCCCTGAGAACGAGCAGCTGCTGTGTTTCTGCTCCCGGAAGCCGACCACAGAACGAATGGTGGCAGATTCCTTTCTCCTGTCCTGGTTCAGGAGCCTACTCCCTTGGTTCCCAAGACCTTGCTCAAGGTTCAGTCGGATTGGGCCTCGATAATTCTCATTGCTCCTCGGTGATCCAGGCAGCTGTGGTTCCCTCTGCTCCTGCTGCTGTCCTGAGTAGCCCCGATACCCCTCGGCCAGGCCCTGGACCTGCTCTCACAGGAGGATGGGACCCTTCTCCCTCCCAACTTCCAATCCCTCGCCCTGACTGAATGGATGCTGAACGGCTAGCCCTAGCGCACCTCCACCTCTCCAGGGATGTGGAGGAAATCCTACTGGCATCGCGCAAGGACTCAACATGGCGCGCATATGCCTTCAAATGGCGTAAATTCTCAGTCTGGTACACAAACAAGAATCTCGGCCCTTTTTCTTGCTCGATGCAGGTCATACTGCAATACCTTTTGCACTTCTCCTGGGTTGGTCTAAAGTCCAACTCAGTCAGGGTGCACCTCAGCGCACTGGCGGCACATCACCTCGTCGATGGCCAGCCTGTTTCTATGTACCTCCTTGTGGGCTGTTTTGTGAGGGAGCTTCTCCTCTCATGGCTCCCATCCACCCTCCGCTGGTGGCATGGGACCTGAGTGTTGTCCTCAGGAAGCTGATGGCTTCCTCTTTTGACCCTCTGGCTACATGCCATTTCAAGTTCTTATGGAAAGTAGTGCTCCTGGTAGTGCTTACTTCAGCCCCCTACACCTGGTTCCACAAGAACAGGGTCGTTCTCTGGACTTGCCTGAAATTCCTGCCTAAGGTGGTGTCTGCTTTTCACATGAACTAGGAGGAGGTCCTTCCCATCTTCTTCCCCAGGTCTCACACTTCCTGAGCGGAGGCCTCGCTACATACAGATTGCAAGAGGGCGCTGGCCTTCTACCTTCAGAGGACACAGACCCATTGCCGCTCGTCACAACTGTTAGTCTCTAACAGGCTGGACTCTTCGGAGCGTCATGTTACTGTGCATAATGTGCATGCCTTGGTGATCTCTGGCTCACCTGTGCTCAGTCCCCCTGCAGGACATCTGCTGGGCCGCCACCTGGTCTTTGGTCTATGGTACATACCTTCACAGCACATTACTGCTTGGAGGAGAGCTCATGCCACAATAGCACCTTCGGCCAGCCAGTACTTTGTCACCTGTTTGGGGAATAGTGCAACTCCTTCCCTCTGACCCTTTGTGTCCAAGCTACTGGAGAGATGATTCCATCATCAATGTTGGGGCTCCATCACTGAACTTCAAGCCATGCAGCACTCCTTGCTACCCTTCATGATTTACCTTTTGGGTGATCCATCTCCTATAGGTTTTTTCGGTAGACTGTAGCTTGGGAGTCCCATATGTGAGCACAGACTTCCTGTTTGTTCCCAGAGAAAGCATAGTTAGTTTCCTGTAGCAGGTGTTCTCCAGGGACAGCAGGAACCAGTCCTCACAACCCGCCCTCCCTGTGGAGTGTTGTTTTTTTTCTTATGCTTGATTGAGCTGCTATCATACTGAGATAAGATGGCACCCTTGGTCAGGAAGGTGACTGCGCATGCTTGTTCTAACCCCCAAAGACTTTCTTTGAAAGCTAGGGAGTAAATCCATGTGGGCTTCGTTGATGCCGACGTCGCCCATAGGTGAGAGCTGATGCCTGCTGTCCCTGGAGAACACCTCTATGGGTGAGTAACTATGCTTACCATTCCCCTCTGACTGGCTCTGCTGCAGGAATCTGCTTGCCAGGGCATGTGGAATCCAGCAGGGGTACTGGCGGGCAGCCCCTTTGCCTGAGGAAGGGACCCCCCCCCCCCACCAGCATAAGAGCTGCAGTTTCTCTGCAGTGAGGTGGAACAGTCGTTGGTGTGAGGTGCTTGGAGGATTTGGAGCTTACCATTCCCCTCTGACTGGCTCTGCTGCAGGAGCCTGCTTGCCAGGGCGTGTGGAATCCAGTAGATGCACCGGAGAACAGCCCTGCTGCTGGAGGAAGGACCCCTCACCGGCATAAGAGCTCTCTCTGTTCACGGCCTCGGCTTGTGGACCAAAGCGGCATGACTGAACGGGCAGGACACGCTGCTTTGGTGCACTGGTGGTCAGCGGTACAGGTTTCCTAGTCTCGTCATTGGAGGAGATAGGGAAATGGAAGAACAAGGTAAGAGGTAAAGGGGATTTGACTTCATCTACACAAGGTAAAATTATTGGTCCTTTGGATAGGCATCTGGTTCCCCTTCATGCGAGTTGGGCTTCATCCAAAGGAGCATTCTTGAGCTCCCTTGGTCGGTCACCACCCCCACATCCATCGCCTACTTTATACTCAGCTATGTTTGATGGTGTTTCTTTAAGCCTGGGAGGTGAAGGTAGCATGGGTCCCGCTACCCAAACCACTGAGTTTGTGTGACTCCCCTCAGGTTAGTCTGCCTTTTGGAGGCTTCCCCTGAAGGAGACATAACTTTGCGTCAATGCCCTTAATTGCCCCCCCACAAGTCTCTCAAAGTAATCTTCTCCTGTTATATCTTTGTGCATGTTTACATAGGAAGTTGTTGAAAATAATGGTTGATTTAGATAATCGAGTTTGTTTTAGGCAATTCTCTGGCACGCTTGGATAGTCTGGTGCAGTCTGCCAGTGCATCAAATACTTTGCATATTAAAAGATTTTTTGTTTTTTCAAACACTGTTATAAGCCCTTGAAAATGCCTCACATTCCAGAAACCTTTGGTTCCTAAATTTCCCCATAACACATTTATTTTCCCTGGAAATGCTTCTGAAGAAGTATTCCTCTAAAGTTCTTCAGCTGACGAATGATATTACGATTGTTCAAGCATTTTATATTCCTACTAAATCTTGGGTGTTGGATCCAAATGAAGGATCCTTTAATTTTTGTTGTCCTACAGTTAGAATCTGATACATTTCTTAGAGGACTTGTCAGATATGATAACCAAACGTAATATACGTTGTTAATTACATTTAATTCAGGGTCTGTTAAGAGAAAAATTCTTAAACTTTTCTTTAAATATAAAGATGCTATATTTTGTAGTCAAAACTAATTTTTTTTCCCAGTTATTTGGGCTACGCAGGTAAGAAGGAAACAGTTTTTGGGTTTGAATTCTAGGGTCTTGGGACCTAGGTGCTACATTTTATCTACACTTACCCTGCAAGTGTATAATTACCTTGCAGAGGAAGACATTTGTTTTTCTTGATGTTTCTTACCTCGAGAGGTTTCTCTTAGATAGACAGAAGTGATGGAGTTAGGCTGGTGGCCTGTGTGGTAAGGAGAGTGCAGCTCAGCATGGAAATAAAAGAGAAAGAAGAACTTTTTCTTCTTTTCGGGGGATGGGTGCACTAGAACACATACACCACAGCAAAATCCCTGAGAGAAACCAAGAGGGTAGAGCTAGGTTTAAGTCACTCCCAGACTCCATGACAACCCCAGGTAAGAGTAGGAGGTACAAGTGGGTGGAGTCAGGAAGGGAGGTGCCCTGCTCAACGTTTAAGTTTGGGAAAACAAACAAAGTTGAGAGAAGCAGCCACAAAGAGAGCAGCAGCAGAGACAAGAGCAGCCAGCACTGCAGCCAAGGAAGCTACAGAGAAGGTTCCAGGCAGAGGACCAAACAGACTGGCAAGAGGGAGAGAGAGAAAAGGTTGGCTTTGGGAAGGCTAAAGCAAGAATGCTTAGACTTCTCTGATGAAGGGTCTGTCTGCAGGCAGCAGAAGCCCCAGGAAGGGAAGTGGAGGTCTTACCCTGATTCCCTGTCTAGCTCAGAGGCAGAGAGAGTCACAAGCCACAGAAGCCTCAGCCAGGAAGGTCAACAAGACTCCAAGGTAGGAGAAAGAAAGCAGTAAAGCTAAAACCCTGTGTTTCTTGCTCTGACTCTGAAGAGAGGTTTAGGCCTGAGAAAACCCGGTTTAGGAAGAAGGGGTTTTCAGGAGAAACTGAACAGGAGAAACCCGTTGAAGTCCTACCTAGAGGAGAAGGGGCCATTCAGTGGAATAGGCTGTTTAACCTGTTAAAGGACATTAAGCATAAAGTGCCCGAGCGTTTTCAAACTTTGCCAAGATACAGCTCGGTAGAAAGTAAAGAAAGTGACCTGACTTCAGCTTGTTCTGAGATGGACTGTGATATGTGCATTGTGGCTAAGTAATGAAAGCTTGAGAGCAGCGAGAAGTTAGGAATTGTAAATACATGTGCTTTATGATTACGGAATTGAGAAGCATCATAAAGGGAAAAGAAAAGAAAGCCTGTGTAAATAATTCTACTACAACACTGGTTGTAAGCTTAATGGGAGAAGATTATCCTTTATTTTCTTTGACTTGAGTGTACAACTGCTTTAAGATTTGTTATCCGCTTGCCACGGAAGCTAATAAAATTCCTGTGTGCTTTGAAACAACCACTTGGTTCATTTATCTCTATACACAACTACAATCCTTGGTAAAGAGGAATTCAAGATGGCTTCCCGTCCCTACTAGGCGACCGCCTGGTGGGGGCGCGACCGCCACACCTGTTAAATGACATTTCCTCCTAGTTGGCATTATTATTGCCTGATTACTTGTATTTTAGTTCCTTGTATACTGACACTGTTCTTATGACGTGGGCTTTACAAAGCCTGCCTGTTGTATAAGGATTGATTGTTTCTGTACTGTTTCTTAGATTTTGGTTTTCTTTGTTAAAGTGGAATGTATATCAAAAATTTCCAATAAAATTTAAAAAAAGGCAATGTTTGAACCTTTTCCCCAGTCTGCACTGGCTGACTGGAAAAATTAATATAATATTGACAAATATTTTCAAACATTTTTCCACTCGGCAAGTGTTTCTTGAAAAACTAATTTCATAATAGTTGATAGTAACTTAATCATCAAGAACATAAAGCAGCATCCTCTCTCGTCAATGATTGGTGGAAATCTAGATACTTTGTCAGACTTCAGATCTCCACTGAGTGTTCATTTCATGCAATAGCTGCTCTGTAATTTGAAAAACTGTCCAGATGTCATTTGAGAGTAAATTTCCTACATGGTGACCGCATCTGAAAATTATTTCTTCCTGAACAATGTGGTCTTAAACTTGATTGTAGTTGCACCATCGATAATATAGATATATAAGCAAGAATGCATCCATTCAAAATCTTAAAAATGAAGCACAGTAATTTAAAGTCTATCCTTGCAATGATTAGAAGCCAGTGTAGATTATTAAGGAATAGTTTAGCTCTTTTCCATCTATGCCCATGCAAAATTGTTTTAGCTGCAGCATTTGCAAGCAAGCCAAATGCTTCTTTAATAAACCTAAATAAATAGTGTTACAATAATTGAATTGCAATATTACTATAGCTTGCATCAAAATGTTTAATGATCGCAAGTCAGATATGCTCTATTCTCTGGGAACAAGCAGAAGTCAGTCCTCACATATGGATGACGGCATCGACGGAGCCCTCGTGGAAGCATCCCCCCAGCTTTCAAAGAAAGCCTTTGGGAGATGCCACCATGCATGCGTGGTCCCCTTGCCACCCAAGGGTGCCATCTTGCTCAGTCTCCTTTTTTCCGCAGAGCCCATCAGATGTTTGTCTGGCTTGTTCCCGGAAAAAAAAATTTTCTCTCCGAGTTTTATAGTCACCTCTGGTATCGCTCTGGTTCTCCAGGACCAAGCAGGAAGTCAGTCCTCACATATGGGTGACATCGACGTCGATGGAGCCCTTGCGGAGCATTTCCCCAGCTTTCCATGAAAGCCTTTGGGAATGCAGGCACGCATGCGCGGTTCCCTTCCCTCCTAAAGGTGCCATCTTACCCAGTCTCTCTCTTTCCGTGAAGCCCGTCGGACGTGTGTTCTAGTCCTCCCGGAAAATAGTTGGCTTTTTTTGGCGATTCCTTTGCTATTTTTTCTCCGGTTCGACGCCGGTTCCCCTCCCGCCGGGTTCGGTACACCGGTATCGAGCCCGATCTTATTTTTTCGGTTTTTGCCCTTCGTGGCTGGCGTTCGCGCCCTTTTTTTCTTTTTCCCTGGAAGGCCGGTCCTTTGACCTCGCGGGGACCCTTTTTTCCCCGATGGCTTCCAGTGTTTTCAAAAAGTGTGATCGGTGTAAGAAACTAATGTCTCTCACCGACACACACGACTGCTGCCTTCGGTGCCTGGGTCTTGACCACGATCCTAAGATCTGTGGACCATGTGGAAAGACGTCTTCCAAGGCGCTTCGAAGTCGTCAGCACCAAAAGGAAAGGCTTTTCTCCAACTCGGCCTCTGGCCGGGCCCGGACCTCATCTGAGGCCTCGACATCTCGGGAATCGGATCCCGAGCACCATCGGGGCTCCCTGGACAGGGGATCCCCCGACCAGGAATGAAAGAGGAAGAAGCGGCTCGCGAGGGCGTCGTCGGAGGTCCCTGGCTCCTCGAGAGCTAGGTCTCAGACCCCCGACCCCCGACCGTCGCCCTGGGCCCGTGGAACAGGAGAAGCCTCCAAAAGTACCTTGTGTGGAGCCGGAGTCTGCTGGACACGTAAGTCCTGTAGTCCTCGTGGACTCTCCTCCCAGAGAGCTGACGTCGGGCCCGGCGCTGCCTGGATCTCAGGCTGACAGCCTTCATGGAACAGCAGCGGGCACTGATGGCCAGCCTGTCTGGCACATCTGCCCCGACCACCGGGACATCGACATCGAAGTCGACCCCGGAGACCAAGCCGATACTCGAGACCATGAAGGCTCGAGGTCGACCTCGGTCGCGGTCTCCCTCGACCTCCCGTTCGGGACCGAGGGCATTGACGCCGGTGCCTTCGGCGTTGGGGCGGGTGCTCACAGGCCTCGTGCGGTTGGACCCCGATTCCTCATTGGACGAGTCCACCTGGGAGATGGAGGATGAGGAGTCCCCCGACACCTTCAGGACTCGGTGTCTCCCGTCGGACTCACTCCGGAGGATACCCGTTTCTCGGAGTTCGTCCGGAATATGGCCATTGTGTTGGCTATCCCTGCGGAGCTCGAGGCCCTACAGTATGACTCTCCTCCGAAGGGGGCCTTTACGGTTCCGGTTCCTCCGATGCTGGAACGGCTCCTCTTCCGGATATGGGAGGCACCGGCCTCGGCGCCGGTTCTAAGCAAGCGGGTCGATTCTATCTATCGACTCCGGAAGAGCCCTGGCTTTCAGAAGGCGCAGCTACCACACCATTCCATGGTGGTGGAATCGACCATGCATCGCCTGAAAAGTCAGAAGATGCACTCTGCGGTGCCCCCTGGCAGGGAGGCCCGGAACCTGGATGGTTTTGGTAGAAAGTGCTTCCAGGGCTCGATGCTTGCTTGCCGTGTCCAGTCTTACCAGCTGTACATTGGCATGTACTTGCGGGACCTGGCCAAGGAGCTGGCTGGGTTCTCTGCTGGTCTCTCCGGGGAACCCTTGCAGAGGTTCAAGTCCTTGTCCTCGGGGATACGGGAATGCTCCAAGTTTATGTCCCGCGCTGCCTACGATGGCTTCGAGGCTTCGGCCCGTGTTGCGGCAGCCGGCATCGTGGCTCGACGCCAGGCATGGCTGCAGTCATCGGACCTCGAGCCATGGGTTCACGACAAGTTGCTCGATGTCCCTTGCCGAGGTGAGAACCTTTTTGGCAAGCCCATGACCGAGAAGGCCGCACAGCTCGAAACTGAGCACCTCACGAGGACAGGGCTGTCTAGAAAGATTTCTGCCCCTTCTCACAAAAAGAAGGGCTCGGGTAAAAAGCCCTTTTACCCGAGGAAGGGCACTGCCTACAAACAGTACCCACAGTACCAGGCCTCCCAAGCTCCCCCTCAGGGTCAGCAGGCCAAGGGGCAGGGTAATGGGCCCTGTAGGCAGAGGACTCCCAAGCCTCCGGCCCCTGCTCCCACTCAGCAGGGTGGGGGTTTTTGACTCCTTAGGCATAGCCTCTCCGTCCCTGCTCTCCCAACCCTGCACAGGAGGTCGACTTAACCCTGTTTGCCCGCAAGTGGCCACTCATCACTGGAGACAGTTGGGTGCTAAGCATTGTCCACAAGGGCTATAAGCTACAATTCCAACAGCTGCCTTCTCCATTCTTTCCAGGGGATCCTCCAAGGCCTCCCCTGCACACAGATCTTCTTCTGAAGGAGCTCCAAGGTCTGTTGCGGGACAAGGCAGTGGAGCCTGTGCCTCCCCACCTCCAGGATCAAGGGTTCTACTCCAGGTACTTTCTTGTACCCAAAAGAACCGGTGGCCTCCGGCCTATTCTAGACCTCAGAAATCTCAACAAGTTCCTAGAGAAGGAAAAGTTCAAGATGCTTACTCTTGGAACACCTCTGCCCTACCTCCATCAGGGAGATTGGCTATGCTCCTTAGATCTAAAGGATGCGTACACTCACATCCTCATTCATCCAGACCACAGAAAGTACCTCAGGTTCATTGTGGGAGGAAACCATTATCAGTGCAGGGTACTGCCTTTCGGCCTCACCTCCGCTCCCAGGGTCTTTACCAAATGCCTGGCAGTGGTGGCGGCCTACCTGAGAAATCAGGGAATCTTTGTCTTCTCCTATCTGGACGACTGGCTCATCAGGGGTCAGACGTGCCAGGAGGCCAGACAAGCCACCCTTCGAACTATTGCTCTTCTTCAAAACCTGGGGTTTGTCATAAACTTCACAAAGTCCACTTTGCTCCCCTCCCAGAACTTGGAGTTCATAGGGGCAAGGTTAGACTCTCTGCTGGCAAAGGCGTTCTTGCCAGAAGACAAAGCCCAAAGACCGATAAACCTGGCAAACCAGTTTCTCAGCAGGTCACTGGTCTCCGCCAGACTCTGCCTGAGGCTTCTTGGCCACATGGCTTTGACAGTACATGTGACCCCCAGTGCCAGGCTCCATATGAGGCCTGCACAGTTATGCCTTCGAACTCAGTGGTCACAGGCCACAGGCAGCCTCAGAGACAGGATAAGGGTGTCCAGACAATTTCTGAACTCCCTCCGCTGGTGGCTGCACCCACCCAATCTCCTGCAAGGGGTGCCTTTTCAGATTCCTGGGTTCACAGTGGTGTTGACCACGGATGCCTACCTGCAGGGCTGGGGGGCTCATTGTCTAAGCAAGTGCACCCAGAGCCTGTGGTCTCCCTGGGAGGCCGCACAGCAGATCAATCTACTGGAACTCAGGGCTATTCGCTTAACCCTCAAGACTTTCTCTCAAACACTGGCTCATCAGTCTGTCCTGGTTCAAATGGACAACCAAGTAGCCATGTTTTATGTGAACAAGCAGGGCGGAACTGGGTCCAGGCTCCTTTGTCAGGAGGCACAGGACCTTTGCTTGTTTGCTCTCAGGCACAACATGCTCCTCAAGGCAGTATATCTACCTGGCCAGGACAACTACCTGGCAGACAGATTGAGCAGGATTCTGCAGCCCCATGAATGGCAGCTCCATCCCTTAGTGGTTCAGAAGATTTTCCTGAAATGGGGACTTCCAACCATAGATCTGTTTGCCAGTCCATCGAACAAACAACTGACAAGGTTCTGCTCCAGGCAACTGCATCCTCTGCGGCTGGCAGCAGATGCTTTTCTGATTTCCTGGTCCCAGGGCCTCCTGTATGCGTTTCCTCCCACGCCCTTGGTGGCCCGAACCCTGTTCAGAATTCGTCAGGACAAGGCCTCGGTCCTGCTGGTGGCTCCCAGATGGCAGAGACAGCTTTGGTTTCCACTTCTGCTTCAGCTGGCAGTGGATCACCCACTGCCTCTGGGGTTGCAACCCAACCTTCTCTCTCAGGATCAGGGTTCCCTTCTGCACCCCAATTTCAAAGCTCTCAATTTGATGGCGTGGAGGCTGCAAGGGTAGTTTTGGTTCCCTGGGGCCTTCCTCAGGAAGTTGAGGAAGTTGTCCTAGCCTCTAGGAAGCAGTCCACTAGGAAAACCTATGCCCTGAAATGGAAAAGGTTTTCTGTGTGGTGTCAGCTACGTACAGAAGATCCTTTCTCCTGTGCTGTACCAGTAGTGCTTCAGTACTTATTGCACTTATCAAATCAGGGACTTAAGTCCATTTCTGTTCGGGTCCACCTCTCAGCTCTAGCAACTCACCACTCACTGGTGGAAGGACATTCTCTGTCGGTTCACCCCTTGGTGTCCCGGTTTCTCAGAGGCTTGCTCTTGCTCAAGTCTCCAATCCGTCGTCCTGCTCCTGAGTGGGAGTTGAATGTGGTCTTGCAGCAACTGACTCGCCCACCTTTTGAGCCGATGGCTACTTGTCCTCTCCGCTTCCTGTCCTGGAAGACACTCTTCTTGGTAGCCCTAACCTCGGCAAGGAGAGTGAGTGAGCTTCAGGCCCTGGTCTGTGACAGGCCTTACACCCATTTCTATAGGAACAGGGTAGTCCTTAGGACTCATCCAAAGTTCCTCCCGAAGGTTGTCTCTTCCTTCCACCTTAACCAGGAGGTGGTTCTTCCCACATTCTTCCCTAGGCCTCATGCAAGCCAGGCTGAAGCAGTTCTGCATACCCTGGACTGTAGGAGGGCCTTATCCTTCTACCTTGACCGTACGCAGGGACATAGAAGAGCTACTCAGCTCTTCATATCTTTTGACCCTAATAATTTGGGGTTAGCTGTGTCCAAGCGTACCTTGTCCACCTGGGTAGCTGACTATATCACCTGGGCTTACAGGGTGGCTGACCTTCCTTTGCAGGGTCGGGTCACAGCCCATCGTGTCAGGGCAATGGCTGCCTCAGTGGCTCACCTCCGCTCTGTACCATTGGTGGACATCTGCAGGGCTGCAACTTGGTCTTCAAGCCAGACTTTTGCAGCCCATTACTGTCTGGAGAGGGAGTCCCGTAGGGACAGTGCTTTTGGCCAGGCAGTTCTTCGGAATCTCTTTGAGGTTTAGGTAACTACTGCCCTCCAGCCCTCCGTTGGGCTACCGGTGCAGGTTCTTTCAGTGAAAAGCCTTTCTTTGATGCTGTGACTAGAGGGAGTTCTCTTGTTCAGCTTGGGTTCCCTGGTAGCCCAGAGCTAGGGAGTCACCCATATGTGAGGATTGACTTCCTGCTTGGTCCTGGAGAAAGAGTAGTTACTCACCTGTAACAGGTGTTCTCCAGGAGCAGCAGGAATCAGTCCTCACAACCCTCCCTCCTCCCCCTGGGAGTTGCAGTTGTACATAGTTTATTTTTACATTTTTGTGTGTTGTTTTTAGCTATGTCATTTGACTGAGCAAGATGGCACCTTTAGGCGGGAAGGGAACTGCGCATGCGTGCCTGCATTCCCAAAGGCTTTCATGGAAAGCTGGGGAAATGCTCTGCAAGGGCTCCATCGACGTCGATGTCACCCATATGTGAGGACTGATTCCTGCTGCTCCTGGAGAACATCTGTTACAGGTGAGTAACTACTCTTACTCTTCCCACCACCGACCTCTTCCTCAGCGTCTAGTTCGGGTATATTTTGTAGTTTTTGTTTTCTTTTTCTGGCCTCTTACCGCCATTTTTCTCCCACTGGCAGCCCAGAGAGTCTCGACCTCGCAGGGGTACTTTTTTTCCCCCATGGCTACCAGTGGCTTTAAGAAGTGTGATTGGTGCTCTAAAATTATGTCTTTGACTGACACACATGACTTCTGTCTCCGCTACCTTGGGCCAGACCATGGCAGCCTGTGATATCTGCAAGAGGATGTCCAGTAAGGCCCTCAAGAGCCGCCAGCAGCAGCACGACAAGCTTTTCCCCTGAGTCCCCGGTGCCTCTGAAGGCCAGGGCCTCGTCTGAGGCAGCATCCTTGGACGGTTCTGACCGACCGGGTACTCCCAGGCCCCGATCACGCAGTCAGAGATGATCGTCTGAGGCTTCGGAGAGGGAGCGGCCTGTAAAGGTCCCCTGAAAGGATCTGACCATGGACCAGCCTTGGTCCCCAGACACCATCCTCGTCAAGGATTCCCTTTTGAGGAGCTGGCGTTGGGCCCGAATCACTTGGTGCCCACACCAAAAGCTGCAGAGCCTTCTGGTTTGGAGTCTAGAATGGTGGCTCTAGAGCGCAGTTTGTCTGCCTTCATGGACCAGCAGTGGGTGCTATTGTCCGGCATGACTGGTTCATCTGCCCCGACCACCGGGCCCTGAACATCGGAGACGTCCCCAAAGGCTGAGCCGATCCTCAAGGTTCTTCGGCCTCAAGTCACTCCACGGCCGAGGTTGCAATCCGAGTCCTAGTTGACGGGACACCAGTCATCCCCGGCGAACGGTAGACAGAGGAGTCCCCCGATACTCATTGCCACCGTGACGTCCCATCTCGGAGCCTCGACGGCGGTCCCTGACAGAGGATATGGGCTTCCTTGATTTCATCAAGGATATGTCAAAGGCCCTGGTGTTCCCTGTAGAGTCGGAGGAGGTCCCTTGGGCGTATGAGTTGGAAATCCTCTAGTACGAGGCTCCTCTGAGGCAATTGCTCATGGTGCCTATTCCTCCCATCCTGGAATGGCTAATGCTCCGGATGTGGGAGACACTGGCTTCGGTACCGATGGTGAGCAAACGTCTCAACTCGATGTACCAAGTCCATTGGATCCTGGGCTTCCAAAAGTCACAGCTGCCGCATAACTCCATGGTGGTGGAGTCCGCCATGTATCGGCTGAAAAACCAGAAGACTCACTCCTCGGTGCCCCCCCCCCCAGCAGGGAGGCCCACACACTGGACGCCTTGGCAGAAAGTGCTACCAGGGCTCAATGCTCATCGGTTGCAACCAGGCCTACCAGCTGTACATGGGCATGTACCTGAGAGACCTGGCGAAGGAATTCACCGTGTTCTCAGCTGGTCTCTCCAAGGAACCCTTGCAGCAGTTCAAGAACCTGGCCAAGGAGTCAGTGAATGCTTTAAATTAATATCTGCAGCGGCCTATGACTGGTTCGAGTTGGCGGCTCGAGTAGCGGCGGCAGGCATTGATGCACACCACCAAGCTTGGCTACAGTCGTCTGACCTCGAGCAGTGGGTTCAGGACAAATTGGTCGATATCCCACTGCCAAGGAGAGAACCTCTTTGGCAAATCCATGACTGACAAGGCTACCAAGCTGGAGACAGAGTTCATGATGAGGACCAGGCTCTCTAAAAAGATCTCTGCCCCTCCCTGATGGAAGGGCTCGGGTAAAAAGTCCTTTTACACGAGGAAGGGAGCTGCTTACAGAAACTACCCACCTTTTCAGGTCTCCCCAGCTTCCCAACAGGGTTAGCAGGCCAAGGGACACAGGCATGGCCCTCGTAAACAGAAGTCTCCAAACCCCAGACACCGGCTCTGTTGACTCCTTGTGCATAGCCTATCTACCCCAGGGAGATCAGTCCACAGGAGGACCTCGGGCCCTCTATGCCCAGAAATGGTTGACCATCACCACTGACTCCTGGGCACTTTGGGTAGTCGGGGAGTGTTATCTCCTCCAACTGACTCAAACACCTCCCCCTTACTTTCCGAGAGACCCCTCAGGTCTCACCTTCACTGGGATCTTCTATTGAAGGAGTTGGCAGGTCTTGAGGACACAGTGGTGGAACAGGTGCCCCACGATCTCAAGGGCAAGGGGTTCTACTCCAGGTACTTCCTTATCCCAAAAAGGACAGGGGGCCTAAGGCCCATCCTCGATTTTCGCAACCTCAACAAATTCCTGGTGAGGAAGAAGTTCAAGATTCCTCTCCCTTGGAACATTGCTGCCATACCTCCAGCAGGGACACACTGACTATGCGTCTTAGACCTCAAGGATGCTTATACTCATATCCTCATCCACTCCCACCACAGGCAGAACCTGCAGTTTGTAGTGGGGGGCAGACACTTTCAGTACAGGGTGCTCCCCTTCGGCTTGGCCTTGGCCTCAAGAGTCTTCACAAAATGCCTGGCAGTCGTGGCCGCCTTCCTCTGCCTCCAAGGGGTCTTTGTCTTCCCCTACCTGGATGAATGGCTCATAAAGGGAGGCACAGCCTCGGAGGTACAGTAGGCCACCGCACGCACCATCCAGGTCCTGCAATACTTGGGGTTTGTCATAAACTATCCCAAGTCTCACCTCCTCCCAGCACAATGCCTGGAGTTCATCGGGGCAAAGATCGACACTCTCCAGTCGAAAGCCGCCTTGCCCAGGGACTGAGCCGACTGTCTCAGGACTCTGGCACGGGACATACAGTGCCGTCCCTCAGTGCCTGCTTGGCTTCTTCTGTGCCTCCTCGGGCACATGACCTCCACAGTCCATATCACTCCAGACACTCGCCTCCACATGAGGGCAGCGCAGTGGTGTCTCTGGGATCAGTGGTTTCAGGTCACGGGTCACCTCCGAGACAGAGTCTCTGTAACCTGCCAACTGGCAGACTCCCTGATCTGGTGGCAGTCTCTCCAACATCTTGAGGCAGGCATGTCTTTTCAGGCCCCAAGCCCCTCAAGGATCTTCACCACGGACACCTCCTTGCTCGGCTGGGGAGCCCACTGCGGAGAGTTCCACACCCAGGGCAACTGGTCACCAGACAAGAGCACCCAGCAGATCAACCACTTGGAGCTCTGAGCCATACGCTTAACCCTGTGAGTTTTCTGTCACCACCTGCATCACCAGCTGGTGCTGGTCCAGACGGACAATTAGGTGGCAATGTTCTACGTGAACAAATAGGGGGGCATGGGGTCTCGTACCCTTTGTCGGGAGGCACTGGCTCTCTGCTCGTATGCAATCCAACAAGGTGTCCTCCTGTGGGCTGTGTACCTGCCAGGCCAGGACAACCTTCTGGCCGACAGACTGAGCAGAATCCTCCAGCCACACACGTGGCAGCTGGACCCCAGGGTAGCCAGTCGGCTATCTCCAGGAACAAGCAGGAATAAGTCCTCACATATGGGTACGTCGGTACCGACGGAGCCCGTGCGGGAAAGCTCCCCAGCTTCTTAGAATAGAAGCTTTTGGGACCTCCCACTGCACATGCGCACTGCCTTCCCGCCTTCCTGAACAGCTCTCCTCAGTTTCTCTTTTTCCGCGGAGCCAGCAGGTCGTGTTCCTGTCACCGCTGAAGAAATTGTTATTTTATTTGTTTCTTTAGACCGCGTACCTGCCTTCCCCATACCGATACCGGTATCGCCGGTCTTTTCTTTCTTTCTTTAAAAAATTATAATTCTTTTTTCTTATTTTTTAGCTCTTTGGTCACTTCAGAGAGGCCTCTCGGCCTACTCAATTTCTCCTCATGGAGAAGCCAGCCCCTGGATTTAAGAAGTGTACCAAATGTAATGCTGTTATTTCAGTCACAGACACCCATGACTGGTGTCTGAAATGTTTGGGGCCTGACCATTCCATACCGGACTGCCCATCTTGCTCCCACATGTCTAAACGTGGGCTGCAGAACCGGGCCAACAAATTCCATGTGCTGTTTGCTTCAGAGAACACAGCATCACAGTCATCCAGGTCTTCTTCTCCGGATGGATCTCAGGTAACCAAACCTTCTGTGGGCAAGTCCTCAAAGAGCAAATCTCCTTCAAAGCATCGAGAGGCTCTTAGCTTAGAACTTGAGGACCCTGCCCCAGCCAAACAACCCCGGCGGGAAGTCCAACTTCCAAAAACGCCAATTCAGGGGTCTCAGGTTGATATCGATGCTACGGCCTCGACAGATCACCTGTTAGCCTGCTCTGGGGTACCGGGTCACTCCGGTACCGACATCCAGGCAGCTATGGCGTCCATGGGCGATACTGTACAGTCCATGCAGCAGGCCGTCATGGCTTTCATTAAAGCTGCAACGCCATCGGTTCCGCTTTCAGCGGTTCCGGGCCCGATACCGGTATCGTCCGCCATGCCGGTATCGAGGCCGTCCACCTCTAAACGCAAGTCGGTACCGTATGGGCTTTCGCTCCATACCGGTTCCATACCCGATACGCCCGATATCGATACCGATCGGTACGCGTATCGTGCGTTAGAGGAAAGCACCGATTCCTCTGAGGATTTTCACTCCTCTGATGATTCTGCTGAGTTTTCACTCAACTTACCTGAGGAGCCCTCTTCTCCTAAAAGGAGAATGTCCCCTCCAGAGGATTTGTCCTTCCAGGACTTTGTTTTAGATATGGCTACAGCCCTTTCTATTACCACATCCTCTGAAAAGGAACCCAGATCCAAAAAACTGGATATTTTGGGATACTCAAAGGCCCCTAAGGAGGCAGTTACCCTGCCTATCCATGAAATCCTTCAAGAACAACTGATGGATTTCTGGGAAAATCCTTTGACTTTGTCTCCTTATTCCCGTAGGTTGGACACCATGTATAGGGTCCCTCCTTCTCCTGGTTTCCAAAAGACTCAATTGCCCCACCACTCTATTGTGGTGAAGTCTGCAATGAAGAAGATTAGGAGTACCAAAAGGCACTCTTCCACCCCTCCAGGACGGGAATGTAAGACTTTGGACTCTTTTGGTAGGAAAATTTTCCAGGCTAGTATGCTTATAGCCAGGATTAATTCCTACAGTCTCTATATGGGCATGTTCCTGGAGGAACTTGCCAAAAAGGTGCGGCATTTTGCCCCCTTTATCCCTGAGGATAAAAAGCAGGGATTCCTTTCCCTAGTGAAACAACTCTTAGAGGTTTCTAAGTTCTCTAATAGGGCAGCATATGATTCCTTTGAGGGAGCCAGTAGGGCTTCGGGCATTGCTATTGCAGCCCGACGTCTTGCTTGGCTCCAGGCCTCTGATCTGGAACCTTGGGTTCTAGATGGCTTACGGAATCTGCCCTGTACAGGTGAGAACTTATTTGGGGAAGAGTGGCAAATCAAAGCCACCCAGATGGATGCTGAAAATGCCACCTTGGAAAGACTTTCAAAGTCCACTTCAATTCCTACTAAGAAAAAGTCTTTTAAAAGGCCTTACTATAAGAAGGCCAGAGTTGCTTCAAATACTGGCCAGCAGTCTTCTCAACCTCGCTATACTGCTAAGCGTCAGCAATCCAAACAAGCACGAGCTAAGCCTGCAGCAGCTACTGTAGCTCAGCAGGCTCCAACCCCTCAGGGGTTTTGACTTGCTCCTAGGGAACTTGCCACTTCTGGTTCTAACACAACCAGAACCTCTCACCATACCCGGAAGGTTGGTTCACTTTGCTCCCAGATGGGAACAAATCACAACAGAACAATGGACCCTCTCTATCATTCGAGAGGGTTACAAACTTCATTTCTCCAGCCTTCCTCCCCATCATATGGTGAGACCATTCAATTCTCCCCCATCTCTCCTAACCCTGTTGGGTCAAGAGGTTTCCTCTCTTCTTGCCCAAGGGGCCATAGAAGAGGTTCCTCTTCCTCAACAAGGGTCCGGTTTCTACTCCCCTTATTTTCTCATTCCAAAGAAGACAGGGGGATTCAGACCAATCCTAGATCTGAGAGAATTGAACAAATTTCTCTTCAAGGAGAAATTCAAAATGCTGTCTCTCGGCATTCTCCTTCCTTACCTCCAGGGTCAGGACTGGCTTTGTTCTCTAGACCTACAGGATGCGTATACACATATACTCATCCATCCATCCCACAGAAAGTATCTTCGCTTTCTGTTTCAGGGAAAACATTTCCAATACAGAGTACTCCCCTTCGGTCTAGCCTCTGCTCCAAGAGTATTCACAAAATGCATGGCAGTCGTAGCCGCATTTCTAAGAGGCATGGGAATCTTTGTCTTCCCATATCTGGACGACTGGCTCATCCGAGCTCCAACTCAGTCACAGGCCCAGATTTCCCTGGACCACACAAGGAGCCTTTTGCAGTATCTGGGACTGGTAGTAAACCTTCCCAAGTCCCAACTCATCCCTACTCAATCTCTAGACTTCATAGGGGCCCAGTTGGACACCATCACTGCAAGGGCCTACCTTCCACATGTTCGAGGCCAGCGCCTCCTGAGTTTGGCCTCCCAAGCTCAGTCCAGCACTCACTTGACAGCCAGGGAAATGCTACGCCTACTGGGTCATATGGCCTCCACAGTGCATGTGGTGCCCTATGCTCGTCTTCATATGAGAGCAGCTCAATGGACCCTGGCCACTCAGTGGACTCAGGCGTCAGGAGCGCTCTCAGACCAAATACAAACCTCCGATCGTCTGTTTTGGTCCCTCCACTGGTGGACTTCCACCAAGAATCTGTTGTTGGGGGCTCCATTTCAACCATTGCTACCCCAAGCAACCCTCACAACAGATGCCTCCCAAACAGGGTGGGGAGCCCATCTGCAAACTCTCTCCACTCAGGGCACTTGGTCTCTACAGGAGACCACCCTTCATATCAATCTTCTGGAACTGCGAGCAATTTACCTTGCCCTCAAGGTCTTCCACTCCCTCCTAGCCAACCTCACTGTCCTAGTTCAGACGGACAATCAGGTGGCCATGTTTTACATAAACAAACAAGGAGGGACGGGCTCTCTGTCGCTTTGCAACGAAGCTCTAAGACTATGGGCCTTCGCCAGAGAGCATCAGATTCACCTGCTAGCAGTGTATCTCCCAGGAGTTCAAAACTCTCGGGCAGACAGGCTCAGTCGAGTTCTGCTGCCACACGAATGGTCCCTACATTTGGACCAAATAAACCGAATCTTTCAGGAATGGGGGACCCCGGACATAGACCTCTTTGCAAGTCCGTGGAATGCCAAACTTCCCCGGTTCTGTTCCAGAACTCCGTGTCAGGGAGCTCAGGCTACGGACGCCTTTCTCCTGAATTGGAATCAGGCATTCCTATATGCCTTTCCACCCATTCCTTTGATTCCCAAGACTCTGTTCAAACTCCAGAGGGATCATGGAACTATGATCCTCATAGCTCCACGCTGGCCACGCCAAGTGTGGTTCCCTCTACTTCTACAGCTCTCCCAGGGATCCTACTTGGATCTGGGAGCTGCGCCAGACCTCCTGTCTCAGGAGGAGGGGACTTTGTGGCACCCAAACCCCAAATCCCTTCACCTCAGTGCTTGGTTACTGAAGGCTTAAGCCTTCAAGACTTTCATCTTTCCCAACCAGTGAAAGATATCCTTTCTGCCTCTAGGAAACCCTCTACCAGGCGTTCCTATGCTTTCAAATGGAAACGTTTTTCCATTTGGTGTGCTCAGCAGGGTCTTGACCCTCTGGCACTTCCTTTGAATTCTCTTCTTGATTATCTCCTGCATCTATCCAATGCAGGCCTCAAGACGAATTCGGTAAGAGTCCATTTAAGTGCTATTGCAGCATCCTTGAAACATATAAATGGACAACCTATCTCCTCTCATCCTCTTGTTGCAAGATTCATGAGAGGCCTGACTCTCACTAAACCTCCCATCAGACCACCCCCGGTCGCATGGGATTTGAATCTAGTGCTCGGTCAACTTATGAAGCCACCTTTTGAGCCAATGTTTTCCACCTCCTTGAAATTTCTTTCCTGGAAGGTCATCTTCCTCATTGCAGTCACTTCGGCTCGCCGCATCAGTGAGCTGCAGGCTTTAGTGGCTAATCCACCTTACACAAGATTTCATCATGATAAGGTGGTCCTTAGGACGAATCCCCACTTTATGCCTAAAGTGGTCTCGCCTTTTCATCTTAATCAAGAGGTATATCTACCTGTCTTTTTTCCAGCTCCTCATGCATCCAATGCAGAGAGGAACCTTCATACTCTGGATTGTAAAAGAGCTCTCGCTTTTTACCTTAATAGGACTCAGCCACATCGAAAGTCTTCTCAACTTTTTGTGGCCTTTGATCCTTCCCATTTGGGACTTCCAGTCTCCAAGCGTACACTTTCCAATTGGATTGCTCAGTGTATTTCTTTTGCTTACCAGAGCAAAAACATTTCTCTGGAAGGCCATGTCACTGCTCACAATGTGAGGGCCATGGCAACTTCTATGGCTCATCTGCACTCTGTTTCCATAGATCAGATCTGTCGAGCCGCTACCTGGGCCTCGGTTCATACCTTCACAGCCCATTACTGTTTGGACAAGGACTCCCGCCGGGATGCCTTGTTTGGCCAGGCTGTCCTCAAGCACCTGTTCCATTCCTAAACAACTCCTGCCCACCTTCCCAGAATGGATGCCTGAGATCCATACGAAGATGGCGAACCTTTACAGGGGATCCCATGCATCTAAGCTAGGGAGTCCCCATATGTGAGGACTTATTCCTGCTTGTTCCTGGAGATAGCACAGTTACTTACCTGTAACAGGTGATCTCTGGGAACAGCAGGAATTAGTCCTCACAACCCACCCACCTCCCCTAGGAGTTGTATCTTTTGTCTATCTATCTTCCTGTCCTCTCTCTGTTGACTCAGCTATAAACTCGAAACTGAGGAGAGCTGTTCAGGAAGGCGGGAAGGCAGTGCGCATGTGCAGTGGGAGGTCCCAAAAGCTTCTATTCTAAGAAGCTGGGGAGCTTTCCCGCACGGGCTCCGTCGGTACCGACGTACCCATATGTGAGGACTAATTCCTGCTGTTCCCAGAGATCACCTGTTACAGGTAAGTAACTGTGCTTTTCCAGCTTTGGGAAGAAACTGTGATGGACCTGTTCGCCAGCCCTGACCACTTTCAGTTGCCCTGCTTCTGTTCAAAAGTTATGACCTGTGCTGCGGTGACAGCATTATTGTAGATGGCTGATGTACCTGGAATCCTTGACTTTGCACTTGATACAGGGCGTTAATGCCCGAAACGTGCACGTCGTGCTGAGAATTATCTACTAACCAGCGTTTCAATCTAAGATAAGTCTTCTGTTTTTCAGATACCAGATTTTAAACTAAAAAATTTTTGGTGAAGAACCTTAATAAAATAAAATAAAAGTGGCTGCCCGCCTGGTGTGGGTCGGTTCCCCATCCGACCTTCCTACGGCCAGCTTCGACAAAAGTATTTATTTATAAAGGTCGCTGTTTTTGAGGTTGGGTTTTCTATTTAAATCTGCTTCTGTTCCCGGCAGGCCCACTCCTCCATGGTGGCGGCGGATGTGTTCCTTGTCTCATGGTCGGAAGGCCTTCCCTCCTATACCGCTGATCACCAAGACCTTGTTCAGGACCCTCCGTGATAGGGTCTCGCTCATCCTGATAGCTCCTCAGTGGCCCAGACAACCCTGGTTCCCGCTGTTCCTCCACTTGACGTTGGAGACCTCGATTCCCTTGGGGACCACCCCGGGACTCCTATCTCAGGAGGGGTCTCTCTCCTGTACCCCAACTTGGGGTCCCTGTCGCTGACAGCGTGGCTGCTGAGAGGGTGACTCTAACCTATTTCAGCTACTCGGTTAAGGTGGAAGACATTCTGCTGGCTTCTTGGAAGGCCTCTACTAGGAAGGCTTACGCCCTCAAATGGCGCAGATTCTCTGTTTGGTGCACCAAGCATAGGGCTGACTCTTTCGCCTGCCCGGTGGCACTGTTGTTAGAGTACCTTCTCCACATCTCCCAATCCGGGTCAAGTCTAACTCCGTCCGCATGCACCTTAGTGCATTGGCAGTGCACCACCACCCGGTGGATGGTAAGCCCCTCTCGGTCCAACCTTTGGTGACCCGTTTTCTTTGGGGCCTGCTCTTATCCGAAGCCCCCAGTTTGCCCTCCGGCAACCGAATGGGACCTCATTGTAGTGTTGGGGCAGCTCTCACCCACCCTTCGAGCCTCTGGCTACCTGCCAGTTTTTCTACCTCTTGGAAGGTGGTTTTCCTGGTTGCGCTCACCTCTGCTCGCAGAGTTAGCGAGCTTCAGACCCTTGTGGTGGAGGCATCTTATACCAGGTTCTACAAGAACAAAGTGGTGCTTTGCATGAACTCCAAATTCCTGCCGAAGGTAGTATCACCCTTCCATCTCAACCAGGAAGTGGTACTCCCTTCTTTCCAAGATCTCACTCCAGTCGGGCGGAGACATTTCTTCACACCTTGGACTGTAAGAGGGCTTTGTCCTTCTATATCCAACGCATTCAGGGTCACTGCAAAACCTCTCAGCTTTTCATCTCCTACGACCCCAGTAGGCTAGGAGAGGCAGTTACCTAGCGTATGCTATCCATATGGGTAGCGGACTGTATCGCCCTTATGAGCGGGCGAGACTCCTGCTGGAAGGCCACCTTACGATGCACCGTGTCAGGGCCATGGTGGCCTCAGTGGCAAACTTGCACTCTCTCCCGATGGTGGACATCTGCCGGGCTGCCACCTGGTCTTCAGTCCATACCTTCGCAGCCCATTACTTCCTGGAAAGAGAGTCCCAACGGGACAGTGCTTTTGGCCAGGCTGTGCTCCATATCCTCCTTGGGATTTAGGCAACGCCTACCCTCTGACCCTTCTGTGTTCAGGCTACCGGAGTGCTGCTTTCATCGGACATGGGTTAAAACACAAGAGGATGTGGAAAATTGCAAGAGGATCTTGATAAATTGGAAGACTGGGTATCCAAATGGCAGATGAAATTTAATGTGGAGAAGTGCAAAGTTATGCACGTAGGAAAGAACAACCCAAACTATGGTTACACGATGCAAGGTTCCACATTGGGAACCACTACCCAGGAAAAAGATTTAGGCATCATCGTGGATAGCATGTTAAAGCCCTCCGCCCAGTGTGCAGTGGCGGCATAGAGAGCAAATAGAATGCAATGTATCATAAGGAAAGGAATGGAAAATAAAACAAAGGATATTCTAATGCCTCTGTATCATTCCATGCTGCGACCACACCTTGAATATTGTGTGCAATTCTGGTCGCCATATCTTAAAAAGTATATAGCGTTATTAGAAAAGGAACAGAGAAGAGCCACCAAAATGGTAAAGGGGATGGAAGGATACTCCTATGAAGAGAGGCTAAAAAAAGTTAGGGCTCTTCTACCTGGAAAAGAGACGGCTGAGGTGAGATATGATAGAGGTCTATAAATTCATGAAGGGAGTGGAACGGGAAAACGTAGATCGATTGTTTACGTCATCAGAATATAAAAAGACTAGGGGACATGCAATGAAGTTACAGGGTAACCTCTTTGAGACTAATAAGAGAAAACGTGTAATCAAACTCTGGAATTGGTTACCGGAGGATTAGTAAAAGCTGTTAGTATAGCTGGGGTTAAAGGTTTGGACAAGTTCCCGGAGAAGAGGTCCATAAACCATTATTAAAAGGGACCAGGAATATCACTGCTTGACCCAATACAAGCATTGAGGAACCTGTGTCTTTTGGGGCGACTGCTAGGTACTTATGACCTAGATTGGCCACTGTTGGAAATGGGATACTGGACTTAATGGACCTTGGTCTGACCCAATATGACATATCTTATGTTCTTTTGTTCCTACTGTGATCTGTGGACATGGACTAAATTGCTGCTGCGTGCGGCTCCCCGAGAGGGAGCTCCTATTTTGCTATGGGCTTTCGGTAGCCTGTTGCTGGGGAGTCCCATATTTGAGGACTGACTTTTTGCTTGTTCCCGGAGAAAGCGTA
The DNA here is from genome assembly GCA_033557465.1 of Ichthyophis bannanicus. Taxonomy (NCBI): domain Eukaryota; kingdom Metazoa; phylum Chordata; class Amphibia; order Gymnophiona; family Ichthyophiidae; genus Ichthyophis; species Ichthyophis bannanicus. The sequence continues at coordinate 159,280,939 of CM066033.1, forward strand.
TTTATTCAACTGTAACAGGTTTTCTCCAGAGACAGCAGGAATCAGTCCTCACAACCCTCCCTCCTCCCTTGTTGTTACGGCAAAAATAAAAGATAGTAAAGGAGTTTTTTAGCTATGTCATCTGACTGAGAAAGATGGCACCATTGGGCGGGAAGGGGACCATGCATGCGTGGTGGCATCTCCCAAAGGCTTTCTTTGAAAGCTGGGAAATGCTTCCTCGAGGGCTTCGATAGTGCCAACGTCACCCAAATGTGAGGACTTGATTCCTGCTGTCCCCAGAGAACACCAGTTACAGGTGAGTAACTACACTTTCTCCAGGAACAAGCAGGAAGTCAGTCTTCACATATGGGTGACGTCAGTGCCGATGAGCCCGCATGGAAGCATCTGCCCAGCTTTCAAAGAGAGCCTTTGGGAGATGCATCACGCATGTGTGGTCCCCTTCTCGCCCAAGGGTACCATCTTGCCTCAGCTTCTTTTTTTCCATCGAGCCCACTGGACGTCTGTCCTGTTTTCCCTGGAAAAAGTGCCTCTTTGTTTTAAATTATCCTCTTTCTGGTACGCATACTGGTTCCTCTTCCCACCCCAAGCAAGCTCCTCCGGTTCGTATTCTTTGTTTTTCTCAAGGTGTCCCACGACCGGCGCTTTGCGCTCTTTTTCGGTCAGTAGGCCTCGGAGCCTCACCTGGGTTGAAGGGCCTGTTCTGTATCGTCCCTCCAATCCAGTCCCAAACCTCTGGGTAATTTATTTATTTATTTTATTTAACAGTATTTCTAAACCGCCTTATCATAATAATCAAGGTGGTATCACAGCAAACAATCTGGTAGTGTGAGTGTGTTATACATGCAGTGAGGGTGGAAATTTAGTTGGGTGTGTGTTGTATTGTGTGCTAGATTGGTTTGAGCTATGTACAATGTGGGCTATATACAGTGGTGCTAAAAACATTTTATATACATATAGTGTTAGGCGGTAACGTGTGCTGCTATACAGTTACTTAGTTTATGTGATGTGTCCATAGTGTTCTATGAACAGCATGGTTTTCAGCTGTTTTCTGAAGTCCTTGAGGTCTGTAGTTGCCCTCAAATCGTCCGGTATTTTGTTCCATATTGTTGGAGCAGCCATGGAGAGTGCTCTGTCTGTTGTGTCCTTGCGTGTGTGTTTGTATTCACTTGGGGTGCTGACTCGGTTGTGTGTTTGTTTTCTTCTAGGACGTGTGCTGGTGTCTGGTTGTATGAGGGTGTGCAGGCTGTTGGCTGATGTTTGCTGTTTTATCTTAAATAGGTTTATGATAGTTTTGTATCTGATGCGTGCATCGATTGGAAGCCAGTGTAAGTCCTTTAAGGTGGGTGTGATGTGCTCCTGTCTTGCAGTTCCGGATATGATTCGTGCTGCGGTGTTTTGTGCCAGTTGGAGTGGTTTGATGGCTTGTTTCGGTAGTCCAAGGTATATCGGATTGCAGAAGTCCAGTAGAGGGGTTATCAGTGCTTGACAGACGGTACGGAAGTGTTCTGGGGCGAGGAGTGGTTTCAGTCTCCTGATGATTCGCATCTTGTAGTAGGCTTTTTGTATTGTTTTGTCTATGTGTGGCTTGAGATTGAGTTTATTGTCCAGCGTAACCCCGAGGTATCTCACTTCTGACCTTATTGGTATAGTAATGTTTTGTATCTTTATATTTGGTGGGTGTATGAAGCTTTGGTTCTGAGTGATGATTAAAGCTTCAGTCTTGTTGTAATTTATGGCGAGTTTGTTGTTTTGACACCAACTGGTCATTTGTGTAAGGCAGTCTGTTATCTTAGAGAAGTCCGGGTTGTCGATTGATATCGGGGTGTATATCATGATGTCGTCCGCATAGATCGTGTATTGAATGTTGTTCTCTTTCATGATGTTGCATATTGGTTGGATGTAGATGTTAAATAGGAGTGCTGAGAGCGCAGAACCTTGAGGTACTCCTTGACGGACTTTGATGGGTCGGGAGGTGATGTGTCCCACCTTGACCTGTAGCTGTCTTTCGGTTAGGTATGAGTGGAACCATTTCAGTGTGATACCGTGTATACCAGTGTTCTGTAGTCTTTCCAGGAGCGTGTTGTGGTCCACTGTGTCGAAGGCTGAGGAGATGTCGATGAATATCATTATGATTCCGTTCCTGGTGTTGTCAATTATTCTTAGGATGCTGTCGAAGAGGTAGATCAGTAGCGTTTCGACACCGTGGTTGGGACGAAATCCGTGTTGGTTGTCGTCGAGTGTTTCGTGTTTGTCGATGTGATCCTGAAGTTGTAGTTGAACCGTTTTTTCGATGACTTTTGCGAGGAAGGGTATGCTGGAGATTGGTCGGTATGCTGCTGGATCTTTTTTGTCGTGAGTTGTTTTCTTTGTGATTGGTCTCACTGAGGCAAGTTTTAGTTGCTTTGGCATGAGTCCTTGAGTGAGTGAGTTGTGTACCATTTTATGTATGGTGGGGATGAGGCTTGATTTGGTGGCTTTGACCCATGACACTGGGCATGGGTCTGTAGGAGCGGTGCTTGTGTTGATTGTAGAGATGATGTGGGATATCTGTTCTGTGGAGGGTGAGGAGAATGTGCCCCAGGTTTTGGAGTGTACATCCGTCCTTGTGGTTCTACTAGGCGTTGTTTGTTCTGTGGAGTGAAATTTGTCTTTGATGTGGTCAGAGAATTTCTGTGGATCAATTTGTGCTTCCCCTTCTGTTGTTTGCCGCCTCCAGCAGCTTGGACTAAGCATGTCATCTTTTTGGTGACAACCCTGTACTTATGTAGCTGGCACAATCTGCCAGCCCCATTAAGCTCTTTCTCCCAGCCCCATTAAGCTCTTTCTCCAAGCAGCTGGAGGAGGTTGTGAGTCGCGGTGCTAGACTCGTAGAGGGGCAGCTAAGGAGATAGGCCTTTTTTCTTTGTAGTTTCCTTTATTTTGCAGTAATTTCCTTTATTTCCTTCTTTTCGGTGAGAGACCTGCTTGCAGGGGCTTGCTTTGATTAAAAAAAAAAAAAAGACCAGAGGCAGCAGGCAAGAGGAGTCCCCTGCTTTATTAGTCTATGTAAGACTAATAAGAGAAAATATGTTTTTTCACTCAACGTGAAATCACACTCTGGAATTTGTTACCGGAGGATGTAGTAAAAGCTGTTAGTGTAGCTGGGTTTAAAAAAGGTTTGGACAAGTTCCTAGAGGAAAGGTCCATAAAGCATTATTAAAAGGGACACGGGATATCACTGCTTGACCCAATACAAGCACTGTGTAGCCTTTGTCTTTTAGGGAAACTGCTAGGTACTTATGACCTATATTGGCCACTGTTGGAAACAGGATATTTATTTATTTATTTATTTATTTTAACAATCATTTACTGGGATACTGGGCTTGATGGACCTTGGATCGTTTACTGGGATACTGGGCTTGATGGACCTTGGTCTGACACAGTATGGCATATCTTATGTTCTTATGATTGGCCGGTCAGGCAGTGGGGACCTGAGTGTGTGCCGGGAAGACAGGTGGCTCCTGAACCCGTGGTCAGGTGAGGAGCTGCCGACAGCACAAGCAGCCCAAGTGGGTAGTTCCCTACTTCCCCGTCAGCGCCAAAGCCTGAGCTCACTGACTGAGCGTGAGGGGCATGCAGCACAGAGGAAAGGATTTAGAGGAGACTCGGAGGCAATCCCAGGCGTGAGGTAAGTCGGGCAGGTGGATTTCGGCAGCTCGGAGGCCGGGGGAGTACAGACTACGAGCTGTGAGACATGGGGCCTTAGCCCGTGGGAAGCGGAGTACATTGCGGCCTGGGCCATGTGGTGGGGAACTGCAAACGTCGCTCGTGGATGGCACAACTTTTTTTTCTCACTGCTGGTGGCCATTTTAGCCGTTGGGTTTGGCAGTCTCCTTTAACCCTTCCTCTTCCCCCGGATGAGCTCGGTGCGAGAAGGAAAAGCAAGCTGCACAGGGTTATTTCTTTGCCAGGAGCTGGTTATTTTCTTTGATTTCTTTGATTTTTTTAAAGTTTCTTGTTTCCTTTGGTTCAGCTCCTAGCAACCCAGAGACCTGGGTGGGGAGGTATTCCATAGGCTCTGTGCAGAGGGTTGCTCTGGAGGGTCCCTTCCAGGCCCAGAGTGATGCTCCCAAGCAGTTCTTTGGCCCGGGGGCCATGCCTTCCAGACCTCATTGTCTTGTTTGCAGGACCAGGCGACGAGGAAGTCTGTTGGGGCTGTGCTCATCAGACTGCTACGGTGGAGAAAGGTCTACAGGAAGGCCAGGATAGGTCTGCTTCCCTGGTTGGGGAGACCCTGGGGGCCAGTGGAGGTCTTGGAGGCAGCCTCTGTTCTCTCGTCTGATCCCAGGCCCTCTACTTCGTGCCAGGGCGAGTTAGGGTTCCCTGGAGACTTTTCTCCTGAATTTGTGCTGCTATTATACAGGGCCTTCGGTCTGCGCCTGCAGGGACAGCTTAGCGTCCCTACAGCATTGGACGGTGGGGCTAAGAGAACGGCTGATGGGAGGCCTGGGGCGGAAGTAGTACATGCAAAGAAGGCTTGACCCTCGGAAGAGGGACAGGTACCTTCCTCTGTCTCAGTGGGGCAGGACATGGAGGACCTGGATACAGTGCAGTTCTTTCTTCCTCTCCCTCCATCCCTTCCTCTGACCCATTTCCTCTTCCCTGTGGGGTTCCCCAAGGTTCCGTCCTGGCCCCCCTCCTCTTTAATCTTTTCCTAGCTCCCCTCGCTTTATTGATACAACAATCTGGGATCTCCGCTTTCTACTACGCAGATGATATAGTTCTTCTTTTTCACACTTCCCCTATCCACCCTGACCTTTCTACACTTAATTCTTGCCTTTCTACTGTTGCTGACTGGCTAACCCGGAACTGCCTCCACCTCAATCTGACCAAGACCACTGCGATCTGGTTTCCTCATGGTAGCCCACCCCCCTCATTGGCCCCATCTTTCTCCGGTACTCCCATACCTTTGGTTTCTACCTTCCGCTACCTAGGCGTACTCTTTGACTCCGATCTTACCATTCAACCACATGTCTCTCACGTCACCAAGACCTCCTTCTTTTTCCTTCGCCAAATCTGTGCGATTCGACCCTTTCTCTCTCCACCTGCTCTCGCTACTTTACTACTATCACTTGTTATGTCACACGTCGATTTCTCTAACTCCATTCTCACCGGTCTCTCCAAAGCTAAACTGAACAGACTTCAGAGGATCCAAAACACTGCTGCCCTTCTCATCACTCACTCCTCCCCTCGAGATCACGTCCTCCCCTCGAGATCACGTAACACCTCTTCTTCTCCACCTCCATTGGCTGCCCGTTTCCTTCCACACCCAGTTTAAACTGCTCACCCTTGTCCACAGGGCACTTCATACTAACACCCCACAATATTTGGCAGGTCTTATCCACTTTCACACGCCCAGACATACCCCCCGTTCATTTCACCTTAACCGCCTTACACTCCCCCCCCCCCTCCCTTGCCCACCTCCAGTCCACCTGCTCCTCAGCTTTCTTTTTCGCAGTCCCTGCCCTCTGGAACTTCCTTCCCACTTCCCTTCGTTTAGAACCCCATCATACCAACTTTAAATGTGACCTAAAGACCCACCTCCTTTCCTTGGCCTTTAATTTTCCCTCTCCTCTCATGTGCGTCTCTCCTTCTACATTTACTGTCCTATTTTCCTCTTTTCTCCCCTATTCTGTCAAGGATTGTAAATTCTTTTTCCATATTCCTGGCCTTGTGCCTCTCCTTTTATTTATTGTATTGTAAACCGCTCTGATTACCACAGAAGGGTGGTCTATCAAGTGAAATAAACAAAAACAAACTATACTCCCAGGTGGAGGAGTTGAAGGAAGGAGAGATCCTGGAACAGGAGGACCAGTTGCAAATGGTGCAGGTGTTCCTTAAGGAGGAGTTGGCGGCTCTCATAGGAGAGCCTTAAAGGCTCTGAATATGCCAGCAGGTGTGCTGGCAGAAGATGAGGCTCTGGAGGAAGTAGCAGAAGGTCTTTCCTGTCCACAGAGTAGTTAAACAGATGATCTAGGAGCAGTGGAATCTGCCGGAGGCAGGCTTCAGGTGGGTATGGGCCATGTCTCAGCTATACCCATTGCCAGAGCATGAGCGTGAGTTGTTTCAGACCCCCAAGGTGGATGCTGCAGTTTCCGCAGTTACCAAGAAGACGACGATACCGGTAGAGGGTAGCGCAGCTCTTAAGAATACCCAGGACAGTAAGGTGGACACCTTACTGAAGCAGGGCTTTGATGCCCTTGCCCTACAGGCCTCTATTTTTAGGGCCTTCGTGGCTAGAGCGTGCCTCCGTTGGTCTCAATGGGTGCAGCAACTGAGGGAGCCAGCAGCGGACTCATCTGGTGAGGCGGCCAAGTTGGAGTCCGGGGCTGCGTAGATAGCGGACAGCCATTATGATCTCAACAGAGGACTCTTGAAGAGCATGGCATCCTTGGTGGCAGCTCGTCACTATCTGTGACTAAGGAACTGGGCAACAGACAGTTCCTCCAAGTCCCGGCTTAGTAAGCTCCCTTTTAAGGGCAAGTTGCTTTTTGGGGAGGATTTGGAGAAACTGGTCAAGGATGTGGGTGAATCCAAAGGGGGCCGCCTGCCCGAGGATAAACAGAAGCAGAGCCGCCCACCCTCAGCGTTGAGGAGACAGGCAAGAGACTTCAAGCGTCTTCGCACCTCCAGGTTTGGCCCTTAGCAGGGAGGCAAGCCTGCCTTTTGTGGGCAAAGGTTTTGGGGTTTTTGTGGGTGGGAAGGGGGTTTTGTACCCTTTCTAATTTGGGACCAAAGAAAACCCAATGAAGTGAGGGGGGCCCAGGTGGGGTTGATTTCTGTAGGGGGCTGACTGCGGGAATTCTACTCCGCTTGGGTCCAGATTATGTCAGACCAATGGGTCCTGAAAGTCATCTGGGATGGCTATGCCCTCGAGTGGGCGCACCTGATCAGCCACTTGTTTGTCCAGTCTCCTTGCAGGGTGCCAGGACAAAGCTGCGGCGATGAAGACAACCTTGGCAAGGTTATTGCAGCTAAAGGCGATGGTGCCAGTACCCAGAGACCAACTCTGGTGCGGTTGGTATTCCATTTATTTCGTGGTACCCAAGAAGGAAGGTTCTTTTCGACTGTTTATCTCAAGGGTGGAAACCACGGTCTCAGGATATCGCACTTTCACATGGAAACCCTGCAATCAGTCATAGTGGATGTGCGGAGCGGGGAGTTTCTAACGTCACTCGATCCGTCTGAAGCGTATCTGCACATTCCCATCCAGCCAGAACACCAGCAATTTCTCTGCTTCGTGGTGCCGATGGGGCATTTCCCATTTCTGGCTTTGCCATTTGGCCTGGCAACTGTGCCGTGCACATTCACCAAAGTTATGGTGGTAGTAGCGGCAGCGCTTCGCAAGAACGGGGTTCTGGTTCACCCATACTTGGATGATTGGCTCATCCGGGCAAAGTCAGGGGGCGAGAGCGCAGCAGCCGCGACAAAGGTGGTGCAGTTCCTAGAAAGTCTGGTGTGGGTACTCAACTTGGGCAAAAGCTGTCTGGTGCTTTCCTAGGAGTTGGAGTATTTGAGGGCATGCTTTGACACCAAGGCAGGAAAGATTTTTCTGCCAGAGAAGCAAGCTCGGGGGGCTGCAGCAGCTTGTGCACCAGTTCGTGCGGATGCTGCGGCCATCGTCCAGGCATTATTTGCAGGTTCTCGGAACCATGGCGGCCACACTCGACTTGGTCCCAAGAGCGAGGGCTCACATGCGGCCCTTGCAGAGGGCTCTCTTGCGTCAGTGGTCCCACCAGATGCAATCTGTCCCACCGGCTACCATGCCCAAGGCGGACAAGGAGAGCGCTGAGATGGTGGCTGCGTCCGGAGAGACTAGAGAAGGGGCATGCCTCTCGAGATGCCAGCTAGGATAAGGGTACCGCTGATGACAGATGTCATCCTGGCAGGTTGGGGTGGCCCATTGCGAGGGATGCTTCGCTCAGGGGCAGTGGAGCGCCCAAGAGGCCCGCTGTTTCAACAACAGGCTGGAGATGCGGGCAGTGTTCAGGGTGCTGCGGAGCTTCATGTTCTGGCTGCAGGGAAAGGCGGTCAGGGTATTCTCGGACAATGCAACCATGGTGGCCTACATCAACTGCCAGGACAGCACGGGAAGCGTGGCCCCAGAGAAAGAAGCCGAAGTGCTGCTCGTCTGGGTGGAGAGTCATCTCCAGGCCTTGTCAGAGTAGACAACATGACTGCAGACTACCTGAGCTGGGTGCAAGTGAACCCAGGAGAGTGGACTCTCAACTAGGAAGTGTTCGAGCAGGTGGTGAGTCGATGGGGCTGTCCAATGCTAGATCTGATGGCAACCTTCCAGTCAGTCAAGGCAAGTCAGTTTTTCAGCAGAAGAAGAGAGGATGTCGGAGGGTCTTGATGCCCTTGTGCAAAGATGGCCAGAGAGAGAGAGCTGCTATATGTGTTTCTCCCATGGGCGTTCATCATTCAAATGATTCAGCGGATAGAAACCCACCGAGGATTAGTGATACTGATCGTTCTATTTTATCATAGTCTGCCTTTTGAAAGTTAAAAGGTAGTACTATGGATTTCCTTTCTGACCTTCCTCCATTTATTAAAGCAAATACGATCATGCTATGATCACTATTGCCAAGTGGCCCCAACACCCTTATCTCTTGCACCAGATCTTGTGTACCCCTAAGGATTAGGTCCAAAATAGCTTCCCCTCTTGTCTGTTCATGAACCAGCTTCTCCAAGAAGCAGTCATTTTTCATCTAGAAACTTTCTCCTTAGCATGTCCTACCATGACAATGACTCAGTGGATACCGGGGTAATTGAAATCACCCATTATTATTACTGTATTGTAACGTATGTTAGCTTCCCTGATTTTTTTTTAGCATTTCATCATCCATTTGTTCATTCTGGCGGTAGTACACCCCAACTGCCGTCGCCTTCCTCTTTTTACATGGAATTTCAATCCATAGAGGTTCTGCAGTGTATTTTGTTTCCTGCAATACTTTAATCCTGTGTGACTTAATGCTCTCTCTAACATAGAGTGCAACCCCTCCACCTTTTATCATTGCAATATAGTTGTACCCAGGTATCATAGTGCCCCACTGGTTGTCCTCCTCCTACCAGGTCTCTGAGATACCAATCATATCTAACTTCTCATATTATATATATATATATATATATATATATATATATATATATATATATATATTCTAACTCTCCTATCTTATTTTTTTAGACTTCTTGTATTTGCATACAAGCATTTTAGAGGTGGTATTTCATTCATATTAAATTGATTAGCGGTAGGCAAGGGTAATTTAGAATCTTTAAGACCTGTCTACTCTGTACTTAAAGACATTTGGATTATTTTTGTCTTTATTGGAACTTCTGTGTTGATATCCCCTAATTTCAATCTTGCTAGTATCCTTCATGGCTACATCGTTCTGAACCATGCACTGTTGGGTGACTCTCTGCTTTCCCCTATTAGGTTTAAAAGCTGCTCTATCTCCTTTTTAAACAATGAATGGCAGCATCCTGGTTCCATTCCAGTTAAGATGCAACCCATCCCTTCGGGAAAAGCCCCTCCTTTCCCTAGAATGTTGCGCAGTTCCTAACAAATCCAAAACCCTCTTTGCATCATCGTCTCATCCACACATTGAGACTCTGGAGCTCTGCCTGCTGTTTGGGTACTGCATGTGGAACGGGAAGCATTTCTGAGAATGCTACCCTGGAAGTTCTGGATTTCAACTTCCTACCTAAAAGCAAAAATTTGGCCTCCAGAACTTCCCTACCACATTTTCCTATGTCACTGGTACCAATATGCACCAAGACAGCAGACTCCTCCCCAGTGCTATCTAACACATTGCCTAGGTGGCGCATGAGGTCTGCTAACTTTGCCCCAGGCAGGCATGTTACTAGGCGATCCTCACTACCACCGGTCACCTAGCTATCTACTTGCCTAATAATCGAATCACCAACTATAACAGCCATTCTAATCCTCCCCTTATGGGCATATGGCCCCGGAGAAACCTCTGTGCAAGAGGGTTTTACATCACCTGGAGGATAGATCCTAGGTACAGGATCACTTCCTGCCACACCAGGGTGATGCTCTCCCATCATGTGACCTCCATGGCAACAGGGAAGTTGCCAGACTGGAGGTGGGACTTCAGTACTACATTCCTGTAGGTCTAGTCTATATACTTCTGTCTTCCTTATGTCCTCAAAGTCTGTTACTCTAGCCTCTAGAGATTGGACTCATTCCCTGAGAGCAAAGAGCTCCTTGCACCTAGTGCACACGTAAGACCCCTCACCAACTGGGAGAAAATCATACATGTGACACTCAATGCAAAAGAATGGAAAACCCCCATCTCGCTGCTGGACTGCTGTCTGCATTTTAGTTTTAAGGTTTTGTTCAGATATTAGTTACATAGAAACTTCCCCAAGCTGTTGAGTTTATTGATAAGTCTCCTATGAGGAATAGTATCAGATGCTTTGCTGAAATCCAGGTAGATAACATCCACCGCATGCCCTTGATCTAGTTCTCTGGTCACCCAGTCAAAGAATCAGATTTGTTTGGCAAGATCGTCCTTTGGTAAAACCCTGTTGCCTCGGATTATGCAACCTCTTGGTTTTGAGAAAGTCCACTATTTGCTCTTTCAGGAGTGCTTCAATTACTTTTTCCTCCACCGAGGTAAGGCTTTACTGGCCTGTAGTTTCACTGCTTCCCTATTACCACTTTTGTGACGAGGTACCACATCAGCCTTTCTCCAGTCTTGTGGTACTTCTGTCTCCAAGGATCTATTAAAAACATCCTTTAATGGCCCTGCAGGAACCTCTGAGCTCTTTCAGTATCCTGGGATGTATCCCATCTGGTCCGATGGTCTTGTCCACTTTGTTTTGTAAGCTGTTCTAACACGTCTTCTGTGAATGGTGTGGTATCTACTCCATTCCCTTTTATATATTTGTCACTCACAGGTGGTCCTTCTCCAATATTTTCTTTAGTAAAAACAGAGCAGAAGTATTTGTTTAGCATTTTTGCTTTTTCAGTGTCCCTTTCTGCAAATCGGTTTCCAGCATTTTTGAGTCCTGCAATTCCATTTCTGATTTTCCTCCTCTCCCGAATATACCTGAAAAAGGTTTTGTCGTACTTCACATCTTTAGCCATCTTTTCTTCTGCCTTTGATTTTGCTATCCGTCTTTCTCTTTTTGTCTCTTACTTTATGTTGTGCTCTTTTCTGTGTTCCTCTGTTTGTAAACTTCTGAATTTTGTGAAAGCTGTGATCTCCAGGAACAAGCAGGAATGTAGTCCTCACATATGGGTATTGTCGGTACTGACGGAGCCTGCGCGGGAACGCTCCCCAGCATCCAATAGGAAAGCTTTTGGGAGCATCCCTCAGCACAAGTGCGCTGCCTTCCCACCTTTCCAACTGTCCCTCTTCAGTTCTTCGTTTTCCACGGAGCCGACAGGACCTTTTCCCTGTCACCGCAGAAAATTCCGTCTTTAAATTTCTTTCTGTGGTCGCGTTTGCCTCCTGTACGACGCCTGCCGGTACCGCCGGTTCTTTTCTTTTCATATTTAAAAAAAAAAAAAAAAACCTTAAACGTAGACTGTTTTTTTTCTGAAACTTTTCCTCTTTGGTGCTAGGCGCCATTTTGGGCATTAGGCCCCATTTTCCTAAATCATGGAAAAACCAACTAGTGGTTTTAAAAAAATGTACTAAGTGTGGCAGTACCATTTCAGTCACTGACACCCATGATTGGTGTCTAAAATGTTTAGGACCTGATCATTCTCCAACTGAATGTCTCTCCTGCATGGGAATGACCAAAAGAGGAAGACAGAACCGGGCCGCAAAGCTCGGTACCCTCTTTTCTTCAGATGCCAGATCCATTGCATCGACATCGTCGAGGGCCTCTTCTTCCTCCCATGGATCTCGGGTAACTAAACATAAAAGCCGGTCCTCAAAGGGTAGCTCTCCTGCTAAGCATCGAGAAGCCATTGGCATTGCCCTTGAAGGAACCACACCGGCAAAACAGCCCCGGCGGGAGGCTTCAGCTTCCAAAGCATCCATGGGGCTTTAAGATGTTCTTGAGGCTTCAACCTCGCAAGAACTACCTGTGCCATGCTCAGGGGTTCCGGCTGTTCTTACCAGTACCGACACCCAGGCATCGGCAGCGTTGATAGACCAGAGGTTTCTTGCTATCGAGCGCAGTATCGCAGCTCTTCTTTCAGCTGCAGTACCTGTGGTCCGAATGGCAACGGTGCCGACATCGATATCGACACCGGTGCCGGTACCGACATCGATACCGACACCGATGCTGGTACCGACGGTACTGGCCCTGGTGGGAACTCTTCCCATGCCATCTCTGGCTGGAGTTGACAAAGCGGTACCGGGTCACCTCGGTACCGACTTTGATCGATACCGGGATCGTGCTTTGCAAGAGCATCGGGGTCAGGAGTACTTCGATTCCTCCAATTCCAAAGACTCTGACAATTCTGCTGGCACTAGAGGGTTTCTCCTAGAAGATCCCTCTTCTCTCCAACGCAGAATGTCACCTCCAGAGGACATGTCATTTTAGGATTTCATCCGTGATATGGCCAAAGGTCTTTCAATCACAGTAGCTCCTGAAGAGGAACCCAGAGCAAAGGAATTGGAAATCCTCCAATATCCTAAAGCTCCTAAGGAGGCAGCCACTCTGCCTATCCATGAAATTCTGCATAGCTTGATGCTCAGAATGTGGGAAACACCTCTGGCTACTTCTCCTCACTCTAGGAGACTTGATACTATGTATCGAGTTCCACCATGTCCTGCATTTCAGAAAACTCAGCTGCCACGCCATTCAATGGTAGTGGAATCTGCCATGCGTAGGATGAAAAGTGCGAAGAGGCATGCATCCAATCCTCTAGGTCGTGAATGCAGGACTCTGGATGCTTTTGGACGCAGAACTTTTCAAGCTTCCATGCTTTCAGCTAGGATCAGTTCATATATCCTATACATGGAAATGTTCCTCAAGGAAGTCACAGGAGACTTGGAGCTTATGAGCCCATTTCTCCCAGATAAGAGACAAGATTTTCTTGCTCTAGTTAAGCATGCTCAGGATGTCTCCAAATTTGTCAATCGTGCAGCCTTTGACTGCTTCGAATGCATCAGCAGAACTTCTGCTATTGCCATTGGTGCACGATGGATTGCCTGGCTACAGGCATCAGATTTGGAGACTTGGATACAGGACAAGTTAGGCAACATTCCTTGCACGGGGGAGAATCTCTTCGGCAAGAACTGGTAGGAAAAGGCTAACGAGTTAGATACTGACAATTTTACCTTAGATAGATTGTCAAAGTCTACAGCCACTCCAGCCAAAAGGAAGCCTTATAAAAAACCCTCTTTTAGCAAAAAGAGGAAGTTTTATTCTTCTTATACCCAGCAGAGTCAGACTCCAGGTCAGGTTGCCCAAAAGGGACAAACTAGACGACAAAAGAAACCAAAAGGCCCGAGAGACCAACCAGCTCTCCAGGTTCAGCTCCCCCAAGGGCTTTGACTCCTTCCTAGAGAGCTTGGCCTTCCTGCTTCTGAGGGGTCCCCAACCCCCCTATATTCCAGGCAGGTTATGCCACTTTGTCAACAGATGGTATCAGATAACAGCAGAAGATTGGACTTTGTCCATTGTAGGAGAGGGGTACAAACTTCATTTTCACAGCATACCCCCTCCTACAATTCTAAAGCAATTCAATTCACAAACCTCTGCATACAATCTTCTAGATCACGAGGTCTCCACACTTCTTGCCCAAGGGGCAATAGAGGAAGTACCCATTCTTCAACAGGGAGCAGGGTTCTACTCCCCCTATTTTCTTATTCCAAAAAAAACAGGGGGACACAGACCCATTTTAGACCTCAGAGAATTGAAGAAATATCTGTTTCGAGAGAAATTCAAAATGATTTCTCTAGGAACTCTTCTGCCATACCTTCAAAGCCAGGACTGGCTTTGCTCTCTAGACTTAAAGGATGCATACACTCACATTCTAATCCATCCAGATCACAGGAAATGTTTGTTTCCTTTTCAGGGGAAGACATTTCCAGTACAGGGTTCTTCCTTTTGGTCTGGCTTCAGCACCAAGGGTATTCATGAAATGCATGGCAGTAGTAGCTGCATCTCTATGAACCCTGGGGATTTTTGTCTTCCCTTACTTAGACTGGCTCATTCAAGCTTCCACAATTGCAGAGGCCAGCACTGCACTGTCCCGTACAATGCGAATCCTCCAATACTTGGGATTGGTAATAAACTTCCCAAAATCTCAACTAGTTCCTTCCCAATGCCTAGAATTCATAGGAGCCTGTCTGGATACCAGACAGGCAAGGGCTTTCCTTCCACAAGCCCGGTGTCTTCGCATAATGCAGTTAGCTTCCCAAGCAGCAGGCAAGTCCTCCCTCACTGCTCAGGAGCTACTGCAGTTACTGGGACACATGGCATCCACAGTTCATGTAGTCCCATATGCTCGCCTCCACATGCGAGCAGCTCAGTGGACCCTCTGCACACAGTGGACACAGGCCACGGGTCATTTGTCGGACAAAATAACAATCACTCAACGACTAATTTTGTCCCTCCAATGGTGGCAATCACTAGAATATCTGACAGTGCGGTCTCCTTTCCATCAACCCCTCTTTCAGGCCACCCTAACAACAGATGCATCACAGGTGGGTTGGGGAGCACACCTGAATCATCTCTCTACCCAGGGCACCTGGACTCCACAGGAGGTTGGTTTACACATAAACCTCCTTGAATTAAGAGCAATTTATTTAGCTCTTCGAGTGTTCCACGCCCAGCTCAGCTACAAGACAGTCCTAGTCCAGACGGACAATCAGGTAGCCATGTTCTATGTGAACAAGCAGGGTGGAACAGGCTCTCTGTCATTATGCAACAAAGCTTTACAACTGTGGGCCCTCGCCACACAGCATCAAATTCACCTTCTAGTGGTATATCTTTCAGGCATTCAAAACCTTTGGGCAGACAAACTCTGTCGAGTACTGCTACCTCACGAGTGGTCACGCCACCTAGACCAGGTGGCAAAGATATTTCATCTCTGGGGCACTCCAGACATAGACCTCTTTTGCAAGTCCACTCAATGCCAAACCTCCCCGGTTCTGTTCCAGGATTCCAGCACAAAACTGTCAAGCAAGGGATGCCTTCCTCCTTCACTGGGGTCAGGACTTTCTTTATGCCTTCCCACCCATTCCTCGCATCCCCAAAACACTCTTCAAGCTTCAGAGAGACAGGGGTCGCATGAATCTCCAGGAACAAGCAGGAATGAGTCTTCACATATGGGTACTCTGGCACTGACGGAGTCTGCGCGGGAACGCTTTCCAGCGTCCAATCAGAATGCTTTTGGAAGCATCCCAACACGCCTGCGTGCTGCCTTCCCACCTTTCCCAACTGCCTCTCCTCAGTTTTCGTTTTTCCGTGGAGCCGACAGGACGTCCTTCTGTCACCGTAGAAAATTCTTCTTTTATTTTTTAGTTTTCTTGTGGTCGCGGCTGCCTTCCCCGACGCCACCAGTACCGCCGTTGTTTTTTTTTTTTCTTCAATTTATTCCTGTTAGGGAATAACTTTTTCCCTCTTAGTGCCTGACGGGGTTTTCCCGGCCTTCTAGGCCTACCCCTTTTTTCCTCTTGGAAACGCCAGCCACTATTCCTAAGAAATGTTCAAACTGGCGGTAAAAAACTTATTTTAGACACTCATAATTGGTGTCTATCTTGCTTGGGTCCTGACCATTTTCCTCGAGTGTCCCTCTTGCAATAATATTGTGGGAAGAAGTCTTCAGCATCGAGTTCCCCTCGATACGAGGTCCCCATCCAACTTCAGGGCACCGACCAGCTCTTGGGATCAGGTAACCCAAAAACAGTCTGTTAAGACTAGCCAGTCCTCGAGTGGTAGATCCCATGCACAGCATAGAGATGCCTCTGGCCTTGCCCTCGAGAACACACTGGCTTTAAAACCCCAGTGGGAGTCTTCGGCCTCCAAAGCCTGCGTGGGGTTTCAGGTTGTTCCTGAGGTTCACCCCTCACAGAACATACCTGAGCCATGCTCGGTGGTGGCATCCGCTTCGAGCGGTACCGATACCCCGGCATTGGCAATGGTGTTGGACGAAACATTCCTCACCAAGGATCGTAGTCTGGCGTCCTCGGTACCTACGGGGCCGTTGGATACGCTGCAGACCGACCTTCCAGTATCAGTATCGATCCCGGTACCGATACTAGTACCGACGTCGGTACCCTCCCGATGCATCGATAGACTTGCTTCCTTCGATGCCGAGTCTGGAATCGATCTCCAGTCTGGAGGACTGGGTACCGACTCGCCTTGGTACCGACGGTTCTTTCAATACCGTTAGAACCGTCACCGGCTGACCACCTTCCACCGGTATTTGATACGGTACCGGAGTCGGTACCGGTATCCTTTTTACCATCGTTGTCGGTACCTTCCATGCTTCTTTCATCAGGCTCGCTTCCTTCGATACCGAGTCTGGAATCGATTCCTGGCATGGACGATATGCTACTGACTGTTGCTGGTCCCGACCTCCTAAGGTACCGGCAACCATCCTCTAAGGATCCCATACTCCACCATTCAGGATCTTATAGTCCTATAAGGTTGGATAGATCCCTGGGTGCCAATGCTAGTTCTTCAACAGATCTAGTCTGTCCAAAAGGATTTCCCTCTGGGGATTTTTCTTTTCAAGCTTTTCTCCTGGATATGGCAAAATCACTTGCCATTTCTATACCTGGACAGGATCCTATACAAGGGAATACAGAATCCCTGTATATTCCTGGGAGAGCAAAGGAGAACATCATGCTTTCTTTGCATCATTCCTTGCAGGATCTCCTTCTACGAATGTGGGAAGCTCCTTTAACGGTACTCCCACCTTCTAGGGCAACTGATCTTCTATATCAGGTGCCCCCCTCTCCATGTTTTCAAGGGACTCAACTTTCTCATCATTCCATTGTTGTAGAATCAGCAATGAGGCGGGTTAAGAGTACTAAAAAGCACTCTTCTTATCCGCCAGGTCGTGAGTCTAAGACTTTAGATGCCTTTGGACGCCAAACCTTCCAGGCATCCATGCTTTCAGCAAGAATTCTCTCATATATTTTCTATATGGGTTTATCTCTTGAAGAGGTCACAAAGAAATTACTGTTTTTGACTCCTTTTCTTCAGGAGCCCAAAAGTACAGACTATTCCTTACTGGTTAGTCAGGCTCAAAATATCTCTAGGTTCCTTACTTATGCATCCCTAGACTCCTTTGAGTCTGTTAGCAGAACTTCTGCTATAGTTATAGGGGCACGATGTAAAGCCTGGCTCCAGGTTTCAGACTTGGACAAATGGGCACAAGAAGACTGGGAAATACTCCTTGCACTGGAGAAAATCTCTTTAACAAGGAGTCTTTACTCCAAGTTGCTCAGTTAACCACTGACATTCCTGTTTCCAGAGGCTGTTCTACGCCTTCCTCTTTCCCAGTTGGTAGGAAATGTCCTACCAAACTTTCTTCCCCTAGGGGGAAAAGTTTTATCCATCTTCTGCCCATCATACAGATGTTCCCAAACAGGGGAAACATCGCCCTGGTCTGAAGAAACCACAACCTCAACAGGGTCAGCAAACCCCGCAATCGCAGGGTTTCAAATAGATCATCATGCCTTATTTACTCAAGATGATGATAAGAAATTCTATCCTGTGTATATAGGTTCTTTGCATGTTACAAATATGTACAAAGTTTCCCTAAGTTAAAATCCCAGTTGTATTCTCCTGTTATATGTAAACTCACCACAGTCTGTTGATTGCAATGAGTATTCCTGTTTAATGTAAACCGCGCTGATGAAAAAGAGTGCGTTATAAAAGAAATATAAATAAATAAATAAATAAATCATTACCTCTTTTGGTTGGTGGTTAGAGTGGCAGTCTGCTTCTTTTCACTTGAAGTATCTGCACTAATTTTATCCTAACCTTTTCTAGATATCTCTTCACGAGACATCTTTTCTTCTACTCTAAGAGACTTTATGATGATCATGCCCATACTTAACAGGTTTCTCTTCCTCTTTGGGGAAAAGAGAAGTGAACAACTATCAATAAGACAGTTTTTTCCCTGTACTGGCATGTATCATCTTACCTTTCAGAGACTTCCTGCATAGTCAGTCTCCTTCAATTCTGTCTTACCTCCCTCTTACTACAACATTCGGTTTGTAAGAGTGGCTCTTTTACAATGGTAAGCCCCTATGGTCCTCTACCTATTCCACAGGGGGATTCTCCCTTCCAGAGTTGTCTCCCCCTTTATTACCTTAGGGCAGCTCATCAGACAATAGGAAGTCCTACTATGTCTGTTATTTCTTTTTCCCAATCTAAAAAAGGGGGAGAAAAGAAATTTTTTCCGCTGCCCTGGTAGTTTGCTGCAGATACAGCAATTCCTAGTGGTTAAGCCACTGGTTCTGTTCACCACACAACCAGGGTTTTCCCTCCACTAGCAATCCTTCTAGCCTCAGTGCTAAACACCAAACAGGTTGTTAACCTTGTTTGGAAACCCTATTATCACAGAC
Source organism: Ichthyophis bannanicus (assembly GCA_033557465.1). Classification (NCBI taxonomy): domain Eukaryota; kingdom Metazoa; phylum Chordata; class Amphibia; order Gymnophiona; family Ichthyophiidae; genus Ichthyophis; species Ichthyophis bannanicus. The sequence continues at coordinate 159,299,493 of CM066033.1, forward strand.
TGGTTGGTTAACTTCTATTCTTTGCCCCCTTGTCCTTGGCAGAATAGTTAAGTTACCCACTGGCTTTAAACAGTCAGTTTTTTCTTCTAACCAACCTGCAGTATGCTCTCTGCAACTCTACAGAGTAGCTTTGCACTATGGGCCCTTGCTAGAGAGCATTAATATTCTGCCTAGCAGATAACTCCAGATGGTTAGGAGGGGTTCCCCCAGTCATGTTTCCATGGCTGTTAGATGTTCCCTACCCTTACCATCTCATCTAAAATCTCTTTTGAGACATAAGACACAGGTCTTTCATCACGTGAAAACCTAAAGAACGGCCAATTCCCTGGCTTGGCCCATATCTCCTTTGGACTCTCGCCAGAGATAGTTTTCTTTCAGTGGCAGCTCAAGGACGCCTGATACCCATCTTGCCCTTATAGGTAGGTCACTATGGTATCTTATTCCACTGGCGCCCTCTATCCAATCACCATACTGTAGTTCTGGAGAGATCTGGACTTGCTGCCTGCAGACTGAAGTTATCCTCTGCATTTTTCACGTAGGCCATCTTGGTTATTCAAGAACTCTATTTCTAAAAGGAATCTAGATTCCTTCTTGTCAGGGAAACCATTCCTCTGACTCTGTCAGTTATAACCAGGGAAAGAAGATTCTCTATGCATCTATTCAAGCAGGTATCACCCTTCTTGCTATTAGATGAATCTTTCTCTCTCCCCATATTCCTAGGGGGATCTAGTTCTATAGGCATCTCTCCATCCACATACCTGGAGACATGTGTCTATATGCCTACATATTCATATACATATATATATCTGTGTATCTTCTGCCCATACATATATCTATCTATAGTGGAGGAGTGGCCTAGTGGTTGGGGCAAGGTACTTCAGGCCGGAAGGTCGGGGGTTCAAATCCCACTAGAGGACAGCAACCTTGGGCCGGGAAGGACTGGGGTTTCTAGTCTCACAGGTGCTCCTTGTGGTCTTGGGCAAGCCACTTGACCCTCCATAGCCCATGTTCCCTGTAAAATAGTTATCTCCAAGTTATAATGTCCTGTTCAATGTAATTTCAGTTTGTTCAATGTAAACAGCACTGATGCAGAATAGCGCGGTATATAAGAGAATGTAAATAAATAAAATAAAATCTCTCTCTCTCTCTCTCTCTCTCTATATATATATATATATATATAGATAGATAGATATAGATATAGATATAGATATATAGATATATATAGATATAGTGAGATATATCTTTTAGGTAGATATGTATCCACATATCTATCTGTCTGTTTAGGTTCAGATATCTATACATTCCTATATGATCCTGACAGATGGGCACTACCCCTATCAAAGCTGTGCCAGCATGCTCACGGTTCTACACATATAACCACTTCCTGTGGTAATCAACAAACATTTTCCTTACCATAACCTTTCAGGGTTAGGTACCTCTGAAGCTCTCCATGTACCTTTTTCTTTCCTAATTGACCCCATTTAGGAAAGACATTGCGGAACTTCAGTTAATCTAAAGCTTAGCGCTTCCTAAGTCTGTCCTTACTTTCTTATCAGATACAGGGGTCTCCATACCCTTTCTCTCCTACATGGACTAATCCATTGCCAGTCCAGATGGGTCAGACTCATTTCCCTTTTGGTCCTAGGATTGTACTGTTCTTGGACCAAAACAGCTTAAGCTTTGTCTAATAGTACCTTCTGCGTCTTCCGCTGAAGCCCCTACCTCTTTATACTACCCCAGTTTTCCCCTGGGGCTATTCCTCACCCTGAAGGGTTCTGACCTCCACTTGTTTTTTCTATTTTTATTACCTCTACTTCTCAGTGAGGTACTGCTTGAGGTTTTTCCACTGGCTCTTCTAACAGATCCATATGAACCTCAGTAGACTTTTGCAGTGCCAACAAGAGAGGCCCATATTACGATATTTTACTACTAAATGCCCTCTATGCAGGGTCTTCCTCTATAGAAGTCCTGTTCTAGTCCAGCTGTTCCACAGCACCTTTTCTGTATTCAACTCCTACCCTCCATCCCCAGGATGCCTGAGGTTCTGAGGAGTAGCATGGCTCTTTCTAGTTTCGCAACATGCTAGGACTCCCTCTGGGCATCTCAGCTTGGGAGTCCCCCATATGTGAAGACTCATTCCTGCTTGTTCCTGGAGATAGCACAGTTACTTACCTGTAACAGGTGATCTCTGGGAACAGCAGGAATAAGTCTTCACAACCCACCCACCTCCTCTATCTCTATCTTTCCCTTCCTTGCTCTCTCTCTCTCTTTGCCTCAGCTTTAAAACTTAACTGAGGAGAGGCAGTTGGGAAAGGCGGGAAGACAGCACGCAGGCGTGTTGGGATGCTTCGAAAAGTGTTCTGATTGGACGCTGGGAAGCGTTCCCGCGCAGACTCGGTCGGTACCGACATACCCATATGTGAAGACTTATTCCTGCTGTTCCCAGAGATCATCTATTACAGGTAAGTAACTGTGCTTTCTCGTAGCATCACGATGGCCACGCCAAACGTGGTATTCCCTGCTTCTGCATCTCTCTCAAGCGGCACCTCTGGAGTTAGGGCATGCTCCAGATCTCCTTTCCCAGGAGAACGGGACGCTATGGCACCCGAACGGGACGCTATGGCACCCGAACGGGACGCTATGGCACCTCACGGCCTGGTTGCTGAAAGCTTAGACCTCCAGGATTTCAACCTGTCCCAGCAGGTAAAAGATATCCTTCAGGCTTCTAGGAAACTTTCCACAAGAAGATCTTATGCTTTCAAGTGGAAACATTTTACTATATGGTGCTCCAAGAGGGGATTAAACCCCCTGGTCATACCCTTAGAATCGATACTAGAGTATCTCCTTCACTTATCGAATTCTGGGTTAAAGACCAATTCGGTAAGAGTCCATCTTAGTGCACTTGCAGCTTCTTATAAGTCTCTAAATGGACAACCAATTTCCTCTCATTTATGAGAGGCCGTTTATTAACTAAACCTCCCCTCAAGCCACCACCGGTTGCATGGGATCTAAATCTAGTTCTCGGGCAGCTCATGAAGCCGCCTTTTGAGCCTTTAGCCACTTCAGCCCTTAAGGTTTTGACCTGGAAGGTCATCTTCCTAATTGCAATCACCTCTGCCCATCGCATTAATGAATTGCAAGCTTTAGTGGCTGATCCTCCTTATACTAGGTTTCATCATGATAAAGTTGTTCTTCGAACTCACCCACATTTTATACCAAAGGTGGTTTCGCCCTTTCATTTAAATCAATTTACCTTCCTGTATTTTTTCCGAGGCCTCATACCTCTAATGCAGAAAGAAACCTTCATACTTTGGATTGTAAAAGAGCCTTGGCTTTTTACATACAAAGAACACAGCAACATAGAAAGTCCTCACAACTTTTTATAGCTTTTGACTCTAGTCATTTGGAACTTCCAGTCTCCAAAAGAACTTTATCTAAATGATTGCCCAATGCATATCCTTTACTTATGAGAGTAAGGGTCTTCCTCTTCAGGATCATGTCACATCTCATAATGTGAGAGCCATGGCAGCTTCTATGGCTAATCTCCACTCTGTCTATCGATGACATTTGTCGAGCAGCCACCTGGGCTTCGGTACATACCTTCACAGCCCACTACTGCCTAGATAAAGCCTCCCGTCGGGATGCCTTCTTTGGCCAAGCTGTTCTTCAAAATCTCTTTAAAACCTAAACCAACTCCTACCCACCAACCCTAGTGAGATGCCAGAGATCCATGGGAGGAAGGATTCTCACCTTCGGTGTCACCTTCTTGGGGCATCTCCCTGGCATCTTCAGCTAGGGAGTCCCCATATGTGAGGACTACATTCCTGCTTGTTCCTGGAGATAGCGTCGTTACTCACCTGTAACAGGTGATCTCCGGGAACAGCAGGAATTTAGTCCTCACAACCCACCCACCTCCCCTAGGAGTAGTCTCTGTCTGTCTGTCTCTCTCTCTCTCTCTTGCTCTGTCTCTTTTCTCTCTCCCTCTATCCTTTCCCTCAGCTACAAACTTAACTGAAGAGGGACGGTTGGAAAGGCGGGAAGGCAGCACACATGTGCTGAGGGATGCTCCCAAAAGCTTTCCTGTTGGATACTGGGGAGCGTTCCTGCGCAGGCTTCGTCGGTACCGACGATACCCATATGTGAGGACTAAATTTCTGCTGTTCCCGGAGATCACCTGTTACAGGTGAGTAACTACGCTTTTTTTTGCCTTTATTTGTGCAGCCACTTTTTGGAGAACCAAATAGGTTTCCTTTTGTTTTTATTTACTTTTCTTACATATGTATCTGTTGCTCCTTTTATTGCCTCCTTTAGTTTAGCACATTGCGATTCCACTTCTCTTCTCTCCTCCCTCCCTGCCAATATCTCCTTCAGGTACTTGACCATTTTACTGAAATCTGTGTTTTTGAAGTCTAGGACTTTGAGCTTGCTGTGATTGGACTCCACCTTGGCTTTTATCTTATACCACATTGTGTGATGATCGCTACTGCTCATATAGGCACCCACACGGATAGCTGACACGCTATCTCTGTTGGTGAGCACTAAATCCATCATCGAGCTTTCCCTGTTTTGTTCATCACCATTTGTCTAAGTAATGCATCCACAATTATTTTTGCTGTTTTCCAGATTTGAAGAAGGAATACTCTAATCCACATTGGGTAGATTAGTCACCCAAAGCAGGGCCAGCCCGTCCATTGTGCGAGAATGTTGTTTGCACAGGGCCCTGCACTTTAGAGGGCCCCGCGCCAACAACTTGCATAATCAGCACCGGTAGCAGGGTCAGCTTTAGAGGGCTCCAGGCAGGCCCCGGCTCACCTCTGACAGTGCCGAAGTGAAAAGTGCCATTTTTCTTCACTTCGCAAGCTGTGTTGTAGTATAGGCTGCTGGCACGTTGGAGGTCAAAGAGAACTTCCTCTTTCCCGGCACTCAGCACGCCAGCATCCTATACTACAACACAGCTGCTGAAGTGAAGAAAAATGACACTTTTCACTTCAGTGCAGTCAGAGGTGAGCTGGGGCCTGCCGGGAGCCCTTTAAAGGCAGTTGGACAGCCACGGGGCTTTTGGGGGGGGGGCTAGGACTGGAAATAGCTGATCGGGGAACTAAGGCTGCAAAATGGGCTGAGTGGGGGGGGGGGGGGGAGCCTGGGCAGGAAATGGGATGATGGAGGGCCTAGGATTTGAAATGGACTGATGGGAGGCTAGGATTGGAAATGGGCCGATGGGGGAGCTTGGACTGGAAAAATGCTGAGGGAGGAGCTAGGACTGGAAATGTGCTAAGTTAGGGGGGGGCTTGGACTGGAAATGGGCTGATGGGAGGGTCTAGGATTGGAAATGGGCTGAGTGGGGGGCTCAGATTGGAAATGGGCTTATGGGGGAGCTAGGACTGGAAATGGGCTGATGGGGGGCTAGGTTTGTAAATGGGCTAATGGAGGAGCTTAGACTGGAAATGGGCTGGTGGGGAGCTAGGATAGGACTGGAAAGGGGCTGGTGGGGGAGACTATTTCTAGGATTGGAAATGGGCTGGTGGGGAGCTAGGATAGAACTGGAAAGGAATGATGGGGGAGACTAGGATTGAAAATGTGCTGATGGGGGGGCTAGGGTAGGACTAGAAATGACTGATGGGTGGGTAGCTAGGACTGGAAATGTGCTGATGGGGAGGGGTAGAATTGGAAATGGGCTGATGGGGGGGGGGGGGAACTAGGACTGGAAATGGGTGATGTGGTGGGATGGGAGAATGGGACTAGAAGGGAGCAGATTCTGGGTGGGGCTGGAACCAGAAGGGAACTGATTTGGGGGAGGACTAGAAGGGGATGGGGCTGGGGAATTGAAGATGGAGAAGGGAAAATATATTGTGCGGGAGGGAAGAAAAATCTACAATTGGCCAGGTTTTGGGAGAGTAAGTGGGGATTGAGTATGAAGGGGTGAAATTTGAGTGGATGAAAAAGGAATAAAGAAAGGAATGTAGGAAAGAGCAAAAGGGGAAAGATCAGTATATTAAAGCAGATGTAGAGAGAGAATGGAAGAAAACTAGGAGAGAAGAAAGGACAAATGGACAGCAGACAATAGAGGGTTAGCAGAAGACACAAAGAAACCAGAAGAAAGTGACGAGCAATTACAACTGAAAAATAAAATTCACAAACACAAAAGGTAGAAAAATACTTTTTTATTTTGAATTTATTAACTGGAATATGTCAGCTCTGGGAAACGTGCATCATTAACATCTTTGTGTTTTGTTTAATACAAGAGGAAATTAATTTATAGTTTATTTTTTTTTCTCCAGTGGTGTTGTACATTCCAAGTTTGGTTTTTGGTGTTCCCTGTTTAATTATTGTCTTCCTATTTTTAAATTGTGATCCCTTGTTCTTTGGTGATGGTCTGCATGTGTAACCGAGCTGAGGAATTCTGTTTGTGGTTTCTATTTGACAGTGCCACTTGGAGATGTATTGGTATTCTCTGAGATGTATTGGTTTAGTATTTGCAGTGTTGCCTTTTGATAGGTGGAGTATGGTGCTTTGAGACCTGGTAGTGATGATATGATACAGCGGGTTTGCTATGGGTTCTAAATGGGCAGTGTTTGTAGTACTTCCTAATGTGCCTGATGGTTGGCACTAGTAATGTAGAAATCTGGTAGTCTTTCTTTATCCATACGCTCATTAAGAGGCATGTTTACTAAAGGTTAGTGCATGTTAACATTATGCAAATATTCGTGCAAAAGAGGCCCTGCAATGAGTCTCCGCACATGGCCCCACACCCCCTTTGGGCCGTCCCTTACCCAGTGTTATCACTTCCCTCTTCGTGGCTATCCATTTCTTCGGTTTGAGTTGGCGTGTAGTTAGGTTTGCAGGGGATGCTTATATTAATACAACTATATCTTATGTGTTAAATGGACTTTGTTCACCTCAAGAATAATTAATCTCAGGTCCTTAATGAATGTCTTCCTGATGAGGATAACCATCCGCATATGAAAGTGATTATGAGCACCTCCCCCCTTTTATCGGTTTAAGAGCGTATAAAGCTAAGATTATCCCAGGGGTGGGAGGGATGGGAAGAAGAATTACAAGCTGGTTTGCTACACTGTACCCTGACCTGTGCTTCTAAGGTAAAGTCTTACCAATTTCCTCGGTGATTCACACAGCCCTTGTTTTGATAGAGGGGGTCTTTCAAATTGCCCCTTTGACCTGTCACTTGCCTTTAACACCTATTTAAAACAACTTCACAGATCTTTTGTTTCCTAACTGTAAGGCCTATTTGTAAAGGTCACTAGAAACCAGCTTAGGTTTTTTGGGTCTTCCTCAAGATACAAGTGGAGGCGGCCTCAGTCATCTTCATTGTGTCCTGGTGGCCCAGGCAGCTCTGTTTTCCCCTACTTCTGCAGCTATCCTGGAGGGACCCATTGCTGCTGGGGGAATGCCCCGGACCTGTTGTCTCAGGAGGACGGGATGCTACTGCACCCCATCCTCTAGTCCCTGGCCCTGACTGCCTGTATACTGAGAGGCTAGCTATAGCGCATCACTGCCTCCAGGCCGCTGGAGGATGTTCTTGCCTCGCATAAGGACTCCATACTTCGGGTGTATGTTTTTAAATGGCACAGGTTCTTGCTCTGGTGTTTGCATGAGGGTCTCAACCCCTTCTGTGCAATGCTGGACATTTTACTGTACCTTCTACACCTCTCGGGGGCTGGTCTCAAATCCAACACAGAATTCACTTCTGTGCTATCTCTGCTCTTCACCACGCAATGGATGGGTAGACTGTGTCAGTGCACCCCTTGGTGGGCTGGTTCATGCAAGGCCACCGCCTCCTCTCTTGGTGCCCGATTTGTCTGCTACCAGTGGCATGGGACCTCAGTGTGGTGTTGGGAAGCTCATGGTTCCACCCTTTGAACCTTTGGCTACCTGCCATCTCAAGTACCTTTCTTGGAAGGTTGTTACCGGGTGGCGCTCACCTCACCCAGGTGTGTGAGCGAGCTGCAGGTGCTGGTGGCTCATGCACCCTACACCAAGTTCCGTAAGAACAGGGTAGTCCTTAGGACTCTCCCGAAGTTCTTGCCAAAGATTTGTCTCTGCCTTCCATTTGAATCAAGATGTGGTATTGCCCATCTTCTTTTCTAGGCCTCATTCCAGGGCAGAGGTCTCCCTGCACACGCTGGACTGCAAGCGTGCATTTTCGACCTACATCCAGAGGACACACCCTCATCACTGCTCAACGCAATTCATTGTCTCTCTTGACTCCAGTCATCTGAGGGTTGATAAGTGCACCCTCTCATGGTGGGTGGGTGGCTGCATTTCTTTGCCTATCCACAGGCACGGCTCTCTCTGCAGCATCATGTGACGGTTCACAATGTGCATGCCATGGCAACCTCAGTGCCCTTGCTGGACATCTGCCAGGCCGCCACCTGGTGCTCTGTGCACACCTTTGCTGCACACTACTGTTTGGAAGAGACCTCTCTGAGGGATAGCGCCTTTGGCCAGGCCATACTCTGCCACCTCTCCAGAGAATAATGCAGCTTCTCCCTCCGACCCGTGATGTCCAGGCTACTGGAGTGGGGATTGCATCTTTGATGCTGCTGCTGCAGTGTCAATCAGCACCCCCTGCTGCCCTTTATGGTCCTTTTTTGGGTCGCCCGTGGCTTTTACAGGTTTTTCGGTAGCCTGTAACTAGGGAGTCCCATATGTGAGGACTGACTTCTTGTTTGTTCCTGGAGAAAGCGTAGTTACTCACCTATAACAGGTGTACTCCAGGGACAACAGGAATCAGTCCTCACAACCCTCTCTCCTCTCTGTGGAGTTTTTTTTCTTTTTTTCTGCTTTTGAGCTATGTCGTCATACTGAGGTAAGGTGGCACCTTTGGGCAGGAAGGTAACCGCGCATGTGTGGTGTAGTCCCAAAGGTTTTCTTTAAAAGCTGGGGATTGGATCCGCATGGCTCCATCTGTGCCAACGTCACCCATATGTGAGGATTGTTTCCTGCTGTCCCTGGAGAACACCTGTTATAGGTGAGTAACTACGCTTTCAGGATTAAGTTTCACTAAATGAAGCCTTATCCAAGACTCAATTTGTTTTACACATTCTGATAGCTTCTCATATGTAGTCTCTAAATCTTTTTGAAATGATAGCCTAACAGTAATATCATCAGCATAAATGTAAAATGGAACAATACCAATTTTAGTCAAACATGTCAACAGTATAGAATGATCCAATAAATCAAAAGTAGCAGATCACCTTTTTCCTATGATCTGTTCGAATTCAACTAATAAGGTTGATAAAATTGTCTCGGTACTATTTTGTTCACAAAATACTGTTCGAGAATTATGTAATATGTCGTCATCTTCAATATGTTTTTGAAGTCTAGCTGCTGCCAGACCCTCACATTACTTAGTCAATATAAGAATGCTGGGATATTCAAATCATTCTTTGGATCTTTTGGAATAGGGTTTAAAATAATTCTGCCTAATAAGGGAAAAATCACACTCTCCAGGAACATGCAGGAATGTAGTCTTCATATATATGTGACGTCTGTACCAACGGAAGCCATGCGGGAATGCTCCCCAGTGTCCAATTGGAAAACTTTTGGGAGCACTCCAGTGTGCCTGCGCGACTGCCTTCCCAACTCACTCTCTCCAGTTCTTCATTTTTCATGGAGCCAGCAGGAAGCAAATTCTGTCACCACAGAACAAACTTCTTTTTGTCGATCGCATCCGCCTTCCCATTGGCGCCAGCACTGTCAAAGACATCATCGGTTCCCTTATTCTATTCTTGTCTTCTTTTAGTTTATTAAAAAAAAAAAAAAAAAAAAAACAACGGGGGGGCGGCATGTCAACTACCTTTCAGACCTTAAGCCTACTATTGCCTTCCCATCCGTTGAAGGCATGGAGAAACCAGCTATTGGTTTCAAAAAATGTTCCAAGTGTGCCAACTCTATTTCAGCAACTGAAACAGATGACTTCTTTCTAAAATGGCTCGACCCAGAACACCAGCCAACAGACTGTTCCTTCTGTCAAAAGATGACTAAAAGAGGCCTACAGAACCAGGCCTCTAAATTTAGAACACTCTTCACCTTGGACGTGGTATCATTGGCATCTACTTCGAGGGCCTCATCCTCCTCTCATGGATCCCAGGTATCCTTAAAGTCTAAGCACAAGTACACATCGAAGTCGGGCAAAACCTCCAGAGGTAGATCTTGCTCAAAGCATTGAGATCCCTCGGTTGTTGCTTTGGAGGTGGATCGGCCTGCCAAACAGCCCTGGTGGGAAGGCCTTAACCTCCAAAGTCATTGATGGGCCCCAGGATGCTCCCGAGGCTTCAACCTCCAGAGAGCTACTGGTGCCATGCTCTGGAATGGTAGCACAAACACCCGCGACCGATACCTAGGCATATAGGCTACCTCGATGGACTAGCAATCAAGCGGAGCTTAGCAGCTGTCTTAGTAGCTTCTGTACCTATCAAGCCATTGGCTTCAGGTACTGCCCTGTCGATAATTGTTCCGGTATAGACATCGACACTGGTTCCAGGCATGACATCAGGTTGCTCTAGATGACATCAACATTGCTTCCACCCATGCCCTCCCTTGAAACTATTATCATTGTCAGTACCAAACCCAAGTGGCTCACCGAGGCCAATACCTCGGAGCATTGGTACCGGCATTTAGCTTTTGGCAAACGCCATGCCTGTCAATACTTCGTGCCCTCCAATTCAGTTTCTTCCATTTTGGATGTGGAGTTACTCGATTCCTGAGGGCCACAGGACTTTCCTTCGGACCCTTCCCTGCCTCAGCAGCAACATATGTCACCTCCAGAAGACATGTCTTTCCAGGAATTCATTCGAGACCTAAGAGTCTCTCTATCATGGTAACATCGGAGAAGAAACCAAGGGTGGAGGAATTAGAAATCCTCCAATACCCAACAGCACTCAGAGGCAGCCACTCTGTCGGTGCACCATATCCTTCATGACCTTATGCTCTATATGTGGGAGACTCCCCTCACGGTCTCACCTTAGTCGACGTCTCGATACCATCTATCGGGTACCGGAGTGTCCCGGCTTTCAAAAGTTGCAATCTCCCCACCACTCCATGGTGGTTGAATCTGCGATGTGCCGAATCAAAAGTTTGGAAACTCACTCTTCTAATCCTCCAGGTTGAGAATGAGAACTCTCGACGCCTTTGGCGTTGATGCATCCATGCTCTCGGCTAATATCAACTCCTTTCTCCAGGACCAAGCAGGAAGTCAGTCCTCACACTTATGGGGTGACGTCGGCGCCGACGGAGCCCACGCGGAGCAATTTCCCCAGCTTTCGAAGAAAGCCTTTGGGATTGCAGCGCGCATGCGCGGTCCTCTTCCCGCCCAAGGATGCCATCTTGCTCAGTCTTCTTTTTTCCGCGGAGCCCTACAGACGTAGTTTGTTACCGCCGCTGAAAAAGTCGATTAATTCTTTGTTTTCTCGGTTCGCGTGTCCTTTTCCTGCCCAGCCTCGATTTCTCCTTATCGAGTCCGTTCACACACTTTTTTTTGTTTTCGATTCTTCTAACTGGTGTTCCTGCCACTTAATTTTCCACCCCTGGCGGCACGGTCTTTTGACCTCGCGGGGGCCCTTTTTCCCCCGATGGCTACCAGCGGGTTTAAAAAATGTGATCATTGTTCTAAATTAATGTCTCTTACAGACACGCATAACTTCTGCCTCCGTTGCCTCGGACCCAACCATGACTCCGTGAGTTGTGGCCCGTGCGGCAAGATGTCCTCCAAGTCGCTGAGGAGTCGGCAATCGCAAAGGGACAGAATCTTCTCTGACCCTGAGTCCGGTCCGGCCCGGACCTCGTTGGAGGCGTCGACGTCTCGTGACTCCGGCCACGAGCACCGTCTGAGTTCCTCTGAACGGGGGTCCCCTGGCCGGGAGTGTCGTCGGCAGAGGAAACTCGTGCGGGCGTCGTCGGAGGACGCACCTGGTCCCTCGAGGGCCGGGTCGCATAGCCCCGCCAGCCGCCCCGAGTCCTCGGAGGCAGAGAGACCTTCTAAGCTTCCCCGACTCGAGGTGGAGCCGCCTGGACACGTGAGTACTATTGTCCTCCTGGACTCCCCTACGGAACCAACGTCGGGCCCGACGCCGTCGGGGTCCGAGTCTGTGGCTGCCGGGTCTTCTGGGTTTGACCTCAGATTGACGACCTTGGAGCGCAGTATATCTGCCTTCTTGGACCAGCAGTGGGCTTGGATGACCGGCATCGCCAGTGCATCTGCCCAGACCACCGGGACGTCGATGCCCATGTCGACCCCGGCGGCCGAGTCGATCCTCGGTCGAGGTCTCCCTCGGCCTCCCGTTCTGGATCGTCGACGTCGGCATCGGGGCGAACCCTCGCCTGCACGGAGCCCCTCGATTCCTCCACAGAGGCGTCGGGCTGGGACACGGAAGGGGACGAGTCGCCCGGCTCTTTTCAGACCCGGTGCGTCCCCTCCGACTCGCCCGAGTCGGAGCCTTGAAGGCTATCCCCTCCGGAGGATACGCGCTTCTCTGATCTTGTGCGGGATATGGCCAAGGCTTTGGCTTTTCCCGCGGATCCCGAGGAGGAGCCTCGCGCGGAGGAGCTCGAGGCACTCCAGTACGACTCTCCCCCGAAGGAGGCCTTTACTGTGCCGGTCCCTCCGATGCTGGAGCGGCTGCTCTTCCGCATGTGGGAAAATCCGGCCTCGACGCCGGTGTTGAGCAGACGAATCGATTCGATGTATCGAGTCCGCAAGAGCCCCGGGTTCCAGAAGGCGCAATTGCCGCACCACTCCATGGTTGTGGAATCGGCAATGCATCGGCTTAAGAGTCAAAAGATGCACTCCTCGGTGCCCCCGGGTAAGGAGGCCCGAACCCTGGATGCCCTCGGGAGGAAGTGCTTCCAGGGTTCCATGCTGGCCTGCCGAGTACAGACATACCAGCTATATATGGGCATGTTCCTCCGAGACCTGGCGAAAGAGCTCGCCGGGTTCTCGGCTGGTCTCTCCGACGAATCTTTGCAGAGGTTCCAGGCCTTGTCTGATAGCATTCGTGAGTGTTCGAAGTTCATTTCTCGGGCGGCCTACGATGGCTTCGAGGCATCGGCCCGAGTGCCGGAGCCGGCATCGGTGCCCGCCAGCAGGCCTGGCTTCAGTCATCCGACCTCGAGCCATGGGTACAGGACAAGCTAGTCGATGTCCCCTGCAGAGGTGAAAATCTCTTTGGCAAGCCCATGTCTGACAGGGCGGCAGAACTCGAGTCCGAGACTCTCACTCGGACTCGCCTGTCCCGAAAGACCTCCGCTCCTCCGCAGAAGCGGTAGGGGCCGGGGAAGAAGCCCTTTTACCCGAGGAAGGTGCTTGCCTATAAGCAACCCCACCTTCAGTACCAAGCATCGGCGGCTCCCACTCAGGGCCCACAGGCTAAGGGTCAGGGAAATGGCCCCCGTAGGCCGAGGGCCCCCAAGCCCACTACCCAGCCCCCTGCCCAGCAGGGTGGGGGCTTTTGACTATGCCAGCATAGCCTCTCCCCCCCCCCCCCCCGCGTCCTTCGCTCAGCACGGGGGGCAGGCTGATCCACTTTGCCCACAGGTGGTCAGCCATAACATCCGATTCCTGGGTGCTGCAGGTGGTTCAGAGGGGCTACCTCTTGCATTTTCACCAGGTGCCTCCCCCCTACTTCCCAGGGGAGCCTCCAAGGCCCCCTCTGCACAGAGACTTGCTCCTTCAGGAGCTGCAGGGTCTGCTGGGGGAGCAGACTGTGGAGCCAGTGCCCCAACATCTGTGGGGTCAAGGGTTCTACTCGAGGTACTTCCTGGTCCCAAAGAGAACAGGAGGCCTCAGACCCATTCTGGACTTACGCAACCTCAACAAGTTCCTGCAGCGGGAAAAGTTCAAGATGCTTACCCTTGGAATCCTGCTGCCCTACCTCCAGCAGGGAGATTGGCTATGCTCCTTGGATCTAAAGGATGCCTATACTCACATCCTTATTCATCCGGACCACCGACAATATCTCAGATTTGTGGTGGCAGGGAAACATTATCAGTACTGCGTGCTGCCCTTCGGCTTGTGCTCCGCCCCCAGGGTGTTCACAAAATGCCTGGCAGTGGTGGCGGCCTTCCTGAGACTTCAAGGCCTGTTCGTTTTTCCCTACCTGGACGACTGGCTCGTCCGGGCGCAGTCGGCCATAGAGGTTGCTCAGTCCACGCAGCGCACGGTGGCTCTGCTTCAGCACTTGGGCTTCGTCATAAACTTCGGGAAGTCCACGTTGCGTCCCTCTCAGGATCTCGAGTTCATAGGGGCACAGCTAGACACTCTGCAAGCTCGTGCCTTCTTGCCTCGGGAGCGAGCCAACAGGCTCATGGCTCTGGCCGGCAGGTTCCACAACGCGTCCCCGGTCCCGGCCAGACGGTTCCTGCAGCTGCTCGGTCATATGGCCTCCACGGTCCATGTCACACCGAACGCCCGGCTACATATGAGGCCTGTCCAGTGGTGTCTTCGCACTCAATGGCATCAGGCCACAGGGAGTCTGGCGGACCTTCTACAGATCTCTGACTGCCTGGTCTCCTCTCTGCAATGGTGGCTTCACCTGCCCAACCTGGTACTGGGCATGCCCTTTCAGTCTCCCGCACCTTCCCAGGTGCTGACGACAGATGCCTCTCTCCTGGGGTGGGGAGCGCATTGCCAGGGAGCACGCACTCGGGGCCTTTGGACTCCTTGGGAGGCGGCTCAGCAGATCAACTTCCTGGAGCTGCGGGCGATCCGCTTAGCTCTGCAGACCTTCTCTCACCTCACCTCGCGTCAGTCTGTATTGGTGCAGACGGACAATCAGGTGGCCATGTTCTACGTGAACAAACAGGGGGGCACGGGCTCCCTCCTACTCTGTCAGGAGGCCCGGAGACTGTGCTCCTGGGCAGTTGACCACAACATCCTCCTCAAGGCTGTTTACCTGCCCGGGCAGGAAAACTGCCTGGCCGACAGGCTGAGCCGGGTCTTGCAGCCCCACGAGTGGAGGTTGAACCCGGCGTTGCCCAGCAAATCTTCCGCCGGTGGGGTTCCCCCACCGTGGACCTCTTTGCCAGTCCCCTGAACCGACAACTCCCCCGGTTCTGCTCTCGGCATCCGCATCCCCTCAGAGTAGCTCCGGATGCTTTCCTCATTTCGTGGTCCACAGGCCTACTGTATGTCTTTCCTCCCACACCGCTGGTGTCCCGGACGCTTTTCAAGGTTGTCCGGGACGGGGCCTATGTGATCCTGATAGCGCCCCGATGGCCGAGGCAACCCTGGTTTCCTCTGCTCCTGCAGTTAGCGGTGGACACCCCTCTTCCTCTGGGGTTTCAGCCCGATCTTCTGACCCAAGATCAGGGTACTCTCCTGCACCCCAACCTCCGGGCCCTTCACCTGATGGCCTGGCTGCTGAGAGGGTAGTCCTAGCTCCGCTCTCGCTCCCTCCGGAGGTGGAAGCTGTCGTCCTGGCGTCTCGGCGACCTTCTACTCGGAAATCTTACGCCCTCAAATGGCGTCTCTTCTCGGTCTGGTGTTCTCAGCGTTCTGAGGACCCATTCGCCTGCCTAGTATCGGTGGTATTGCAATACTTGCTTCACCTCTCCGATCTCGGCCTCAAGTCCAACTCTGTCAGAGTCCACCTCAGTGCTCTCTCGGCACACCATTCACCGGTGGAGGGCCAGCCTCTTTCCTCGCACCCCTTGGTGGCACGTTTCCTCAGGGGCCTGCTTCTGCTTAAGCCCCCGTTGCGCCCTCCGGCTCCTGACTGGGATCTCAATGTGGTTTTACAAAGGCTTACTTGCCCGCCTTTTGAACCCATGGCTACCTGCCCCCTCCGTTTCCTCTCATGGAAAACTCTCTTCTTGGTAGCCCTTACCTCCGCTAGGCGCGTTAGTGAACTACAGGCCCTAGTGTCGGAGCCCCCTTACACCAGGTTCTTCAAGAATAGGGTTGTCTTGCGGACGCACCCTAAGTTTCTCCCGAAGGTGGTTTCCTCTTTCCACATCAATCAAGAGGTGGTTCTTCCGACCTTCTTTCCCAGGCCGCATACCAGCAGAGCTGAGACTGTTCTGCATACCCTGGACTGTCGAAGAGCCTTGTCCTTCTACCTTGACCGTACGCGTGAACATAGGAAAGCTGTCCAGCTTTTCGTTTCCTTTGACCCCAATCGGTTGGGGGTTCCTGCCTCTAAGCGTACTCTGTCCATCTGGGTAGCTGACTGTATCGCCTGGGCGTATGGGGCAGCCGGCCTCTCCTTGGAGAGTCGAGTCACGGCGCACCGTGTTAGGGCGAAGGCGGCGTCTGTAGCCCACCTCCGCTCTGTTCCGTTGGCAGACATCTGCCGGGCCGCTACTTGGTCTTCCAGCCAGACTTTTGCGGCTCATTACTGCCTGGAGAGGGAGTCCCGCAGGGATAGCGCTTTCGGACAGGCAGTCCTCCACAATCTCTTTGAGGTTTAGGCAACTCCTACCCTCCGGCCCCGGTGTTGGCTACCGGCCGGATTCAGATTCAGAGAAGATTCCTTCCTTCTGTGCTGTTGAGCTGGAGGGAGCTCATTTCCAGCTTGAGATCTCCGGTAGCCTTAAGCTAGGGAGTCCCATAAGTGAGGACTGACTTCCTGCTTGGTCCTGGAGAAAGAGTAGTTACTCACCTGTAACAGGTGTTCTCCAGGAGCAGCAGGAATCAGTCCTCACTACCCTCCCTCCTCCCCTTGGAGTTGCAGTCATTCTTATGGTTGCTGTCTTCCGCTATGTCATTCGACTGAGCAAGATGGCATCCTTGGGCGGGAAGAGGACCGCGCATGCGTGCTGCAATCCCAAAGGCTTTCTTCGAAAGCTGGGGAAATTGCTCCGCGTGGGCTCCGTCGGCGCCGACGTCACCCCATAAGTGAGGACTGATTCCTGCTGCTCCTGGAGAACACCTGTTACAGGTGAGTAACTACTCTATATCCTCTACATGGGAATGTTCCTCAAAGAGGTGTCCAGGGATCTCAAGGCCTTTGCTCCTCTCCTCTCAGATGACATGAGAGCAGATTATCTTGCCTTAGTCGAGCATAGCCAAAATGTTTCAAAATTTGTCAATAGGGGCTACATTTGATGCTTTTGAATGCACAAGCAGGGCCTCCACAATTATGCATTGTTTGCACGTAGGATTGCATGGCCTCAGATCTTGAACAGTGGGTTAAAGATAAATTGGGCAACATACCTTGCACAGGGGAAAACCTCTTTGGCAAAAACTGGCAAGATAAGGCCTCTCAGAGTCAGAAAACACTACTCTAAAGAGTCTGCCCAGAACAGCTGACCCTGCTAGGAAAAAGACACCTGCAAAGAAGTCTTGCTACAATAAGAAGAGATTCTGTTCTTCCTATCCTCCTACATTCTAATGCAAATTAGTTGAAACATGAAACAAACTGGATTTTTTAAATCTTTTCAGCCTACAAATTGTATATGCATTTAATTTTGATCTTTTTTTTAAATCTTGGGTTAAATCATCACATATGAGATGTTTCATCATTATTTGTGGGTTTATGGGTTAAATGACATAATAGATGACGTAATAGGACGTAGGAATGACTTATGTATGTGACTATATTATCAGGCAACATTGCATCAGATTTTCTTTCGAGTGTATTCTTAGTTCATCCAACTGCTGTGCATGATGGATGCTACACCCAGAAAACGCATGAAGATAGTCACCCTGCACAAATACACAGGGAAGACCTATGGGGATATAGCAAGTATAGTTGGTGTCAGTCTCTCAACTGTCAGTCGTGTGATCAAATCTAAAAGGAGACAGGATCCATCTCGCCTAAACGAAAGGGAAATTGTGGTCGTAAGAGGAAAACCACACCCAGAGATGGCAACTATGTTCTCAGGGAAAGTAGACAAGTGGCGCATTAAAAAGAGATTTAGAAGAGAAAGGTATAATGGTCAGTTCTTCCACAATTAGCAGGCAACTTTTGGAAGCTGGTTGAAAATCACAGCGACCTCTGAAAAAAAAACAACTTCTGACAAAGGTTATGAAAGAGAAGTGCTATAAATGGGGACTGAATCATAAAGAATGCACTAAAGAAGATTGGAGAAAAGTAGCATTCAGTGATTTCCACATCAACCAGAACATGAAACGCCCCCAAAAGATGATGGGAGTGTTTACTTATTATGGAGTCGGCAGCTTGCTTCCAGTCGTGGGAATGATGCGTTGACAACACGTCAATGTTCTCCAAAGAAGAGTCATCACAGAGCTAGAGAAACCATTTCCTGATGGATCTGGCATCTTTTAGCAGGATCTTGTCCCATGCCACACATTGAAATTGGTGAAAAGGTTTTTTCAAAAGAAGCAAAGGTACTGAACTGGTCAAGAAACTCTCCAGATTTAAACCCAATAGAGAATCTGTGGTCCATTTGCAAACTTTGCCTTCATGGAATGGACTGTACGACAAAGGAGAAGCTTATCCAAGCTCTGATTCAAGTCTCGTGCAAGGACCCAAAAATCGTTGCAGACTGCTCGAAATTAGTGGACTCCATGCCAAATCATGTCGAGATGCTGGTAAAAAAAAACAGAGGATCTCATATTATGTACTAATATGTGGCTATTAATAAGATTTTCAATGGAATTCCAGTTTTCACTTATTTTTCAGTTTGTTTCAATTAATATGCACAAGGGGTGTACTTCTCAGTACCAGGATCAAACCCCACAGAAGAGGCCACAGGTGACTAAATCTCAACCAGCTCCACAGCTACAGTCTGTGCCTGTTTTTTTCTCTTTCCTAAAGAATATTGCCACCCTGCCTCTGGAGGACCCCAATCCCCTCCACATAGCAGGCAGACTGTGTAACTATGCCCACAGATGGCACCTAATCACCTCAGAGCAGTGGACACTCACAATAGTCCAGGAAGGGTACATACTTCATCTGCAACCTCTTCCCCCTCCACTTTCATGGGGGAATATCAAACGCAACCCCCACTTACTGCTCTCCAACGGGACTAGGTGTCTTCTCTTCTTTCTCAGGGTGCCATAGAAGATATCCCAACATACTACTACTACTACTACTACTGAGCACATTTGTATAGTGCTACAAGTCGAACGCAGCGCTGCACAGACATGTAAGAGACTGTCTCTGCTCATCAGAGCTTACAGTCTAGTCAAGACAGACAACACAGAGGGTGTAAGCAGGGATAAAACAAGGGGGAAAGGAAAAGAAAAAAGGAGATCAGGTGAGTCAAAATCCAAAGGCAGCAGCGAAGAGGTGAGTTTTCAGCCTGGATTTGAAGAAGGTCAGAGAAAGGTGCCTGGTGTACAGACACAGGTAGTTTGTTCCAGGCGTAAGGTGCAGCAAGGTAAAAGGAGTGAAGTCTGCAGTTAGCAGTAGAAGAGAATGGCACAGATAGAAGAAGTTTGCTAGAAGAGCGGAGTTCCCGAGAGGGGTTGTAAGGAGAGAGAAGAGAAGAAAGGTAGTGAGGAGCTGCAGAGTGAATGCATTTATAGATCAGGGAATGGGCTTCTACACTCTGTACTTTTCATTCCAAAGAAAACTGGAGGATACAGGC
Organism: Ichthyophis bannanicus; assembly: GCA_033557465.1. NCBI lineage: Eukaryota > Metazoa > Chordata > Amphibia > Gymnophiona > Ichthyophiidae > Ichthyophis > Ichthyophis bannanicus. The sequence continues at coordinate 159,319,005 of CM066033.1, forward strand.
CCATTCTGGATCTCAGAAACTTTCAGCAAGTTTTTAGTCCATGAAAAGTTCAAGATGATCTCTCTCAGGACTCTTCTTCCCTACCTCCAGAGTCAGGACTGGCTTTGTTCTCTAGATCTAAAAAAAGCATACACACATATCCTCATCCATCCAGGACACAGGAAATATCTATGCTTTTCCTTTGAAAGAAAACATTATCAATACAGAGTCCTTCCCTTCGGACTCGACTCTGCCCCAAGAGTCTTCACAAAGTGCATGGTGGTCTTGGCCACATACCTAAGATCTCTAGGGATATTCATCTTCCCTTACTTAGATGACTGGCTGATAAAGACAGACACCTCCCAGGAGGTACTGCTTTCCTTGCATTGTACCATCACAGTATTACAACACTTGGGATTTGTGATAAGCTTCCCAAAATCCCAACTCGCTCCAACTCAAAAGCTAGAGTTCATCGGAGCCCTACTAGACACCCAACAGTCCAGGACATTTCTGCCCCAGCTCCGTTGTGCTCTTCTAGTCAAACTAGCATCCCAGGCCCTCCTGCGGGACCAACTGACTGCCTGAGAGATGCTGCAGCTCCTTGGGCATATGGCCTCTACAGTACATGTCGTTCTATATGCCCAACCACATCTGCGCATAGCCCAGTGGACTCTTGCCTCCCAATGGACACAGTCCTCGGGTTGACTGCAGGATAGGATCCAAGTCACTGCCCCCCTAACCACATCCCTTCAGTGGTGGTGATCTCCAGAAAAACTGCTCATAGGGTTACCTTTTCAGATGCCTCCACTTTAATGCACCTTGACGATGCATGCTCCAAACTGGGTTGGGGAGCACACCTGGGCAACCTGCCTACACAGGGACTGTGGACAATGCAAGAGTCCCAACTCCAAATTAGTCTACTGGAACTTTAGAGATAGCACAATGTTACCTCGGGGCATAACCGGTCCTAGTCAGGACAATCAGATTGCCATGTTCTATGTGAACAAGCAGGGAAGAACAGGCTCATGGGACTTCTGCGAGGTGGCTCTCCACCTGTGGTCCTCTGGTGCCTTGGGACCTCAATGTTGTTCTAGCGCAGCTTCTCAAGGTGCCCTTTGAACCATTAGCCACAACCTCACTAAAGTTCCTGTCTTGGAAGGTGCTCGCCTAATTGCCTTCGCCTCAGCTAGACATTTAGTGAGCTTCAGATTTTGGTGGCTGACCCACCCTGTACCCTGTTCCACTATGACAAAGTTGTTCTTTGGACTCACCCCCACTTTATGCTAAAGGTGGTGTCTTCTTTCCATTTAAACCAGTTAATTTACCTTCCAGTCTTCTTTCCAAAACAGCATGTGTCTCAAGCAGAAGCAACCCTGCACACTCTTGACTGCAAACGTGTATTGGCATTCTATCTTCAAAGAAACCAAGATCATTGTAAAGCCTCGCAATTGTTCATCTCATTTGATTCTAGTCACCTGGGTTTACCTTTATCTAAACATACGCTCTCTAGATGGATAGCAGACTGCATTTAATTTGCTTATGACAAAGCAGGACTCTCCCTGGAAGGGCAAGTCACCACTCAGAACATTTGCGTCATGGTAACCTCGGAGAAATTTGCAAGGCAGCAACTTGATCTTCCGTCTATATCTTTGCTGCCCATTACTGTCTGGACAAAAACTCCCGCTGGGATGCCATGTTTGGTCAAGCTGTACTCCAGCACCTCTTTCAGATTTAGAAGCGACTCATATCCTCCGTCCCGGATTTTGACGATACCAGAAATCCATGAAGAATCCATGACCTCTTTGAGCCTACTTGGAGGTGAACCTCCATCAGTTCTGGGTTTCTTTCATTTAGCATCTGGGAGCTAGGGAGTCCCATATGTGAAGACTACATTCCTGCTTGTTCCCGGAGATAGCGTAGTTACTCACCTGTAACAGGTGATCTCCGGGAATGATCTCTGGGAAAAGCAGGAATTTAGTCTTCACAACTTGCCCTCCTCCCCTAGGAGTTGTAGGGATTTTTTTCTTCACTCCTCAGCTACAAGCTCAACTGGAGTTGGGAAGGCAGTCATGCAAGCGCAGTGGAGTGCTCCTAAAAGCTTTCTAATTGGACACTGGGGAGCGTTCCCGCATGGGCTCAGTCGGTACCGACGTCGTCCATATGTGAAGACTAAATTCCTGCTGTTCCCGGAAATCACCCGTTACAGGTGACTAGCTACTCTTTCTTCAGCAGTCCACTGATCATCAAAGTCAACCAGATGAAAATCTTATCTGGTATTTCCTTTAGTAACCAATTGAACACTAGTATTTTGACAATCTTTTTAGTAAATTTACCATATTACACAATCAAAAAATTGCAATCTAAAAAGCTCTACTTATTTTAATTATAGATTGTTCTTTTCAACCCAACAGAAAGTTGGAAAGAAGTTATGAATAAGGGATCAAATATGTCCATCTGTACAAGGGCAAAATAATTCAAAAAACTTAATGGAATGGACCAAATTGGTGAGAAAGCAGCTAAAAGACACATCAAGTTAAAAAAAATGGGACAGATCAAGCCAGGGGTTCCAGGGAAAGTGTCTCCCCCTTCCCTCTAAATCACTTTGGCCATTTGTAGGGATTACCAGCACCTGTAGTATAGAAATACTAATATAATGATACATAGCAGATAGAGATTGTTTTAAAACTGCTCCTCACCTTCCCTCTTCTCTCCTGTCCTGGTCTTACAGACAGCTGCATAGAGATACAAACACTGACACAATGTATCCAATAAAGATACAGGCACACGCACATGAAAATTATTCCATGAAACATGAAGTTCATGCTTTCTCAATCACATGCTCCCATCCCTGCTCGACTGGCTGTTAGTGATTTAGTAGTGATTTAGATGGTTATTCAGTTTTCTTGATTATAACTTTTCTGTGAAACTCATATAACTAAATTATTTTCCTTTCTTATGTTATTACTGTATATGTTGACATCTAGTGACTGAACTGTATAGTTTGCTACTGGTTGCTATGTGTACAGCCTGCTAGTGGTGGAGAAGCTTGGAAGTATCCTGTGGTTGAAATGGAAAGTGCGTTCTTTGAAATCTGATAGTGACAGATAATAGTTAGATATGTTATCACATTTTGTTTCATTTTTTTATTATTTCCAAACCAGCTAAATGTTGAGCAGCTGCTCGATTCAAACCTCTCCTCCCCTCTTGAACAGTCAGTCAAACACACAACACAGAAATGGACACATGAATTCCATGAGCCAGGCGCTGAATGTTTTCCCCATTTATGTGTATTTTATGGTTGGAATCTGCTTTGAACAATCTGAATACATCTGTGGAATATAAGATAGGTTGGTGTAGCCTACCAGAGGTCTGTTATCTCCAGGAACAAGCAGGAATGTAGTCTTCACATATGGGTGACATCGGTACTGATGGAACCTGCGTGGAACACTCCCCAGCATCCAAAAAGAAAGCCTTTGGGAGCATCCCACTGCACCTGCGTAGCTACCTTCCTGCCTTCCCAGCACTCCCACCTCAGTTCTTCGTTTTCCGCAGAGCCAGCAGGAAGCAAATCCTTCACTGCAGAAAATTCTTGCCGGGTTGTGGTCTGGTCCATGGCAGGAGACAGCAGTCATATGTTGGTTAGAGACATGATTTTGGAGCACCGATCACACTTCTTAAAGCCATTGATAGCCATGGGGGAAAAAAGGTATCCCTGCGAGGTCAAAGACTCTCCGGGCTGCCAGTGGAGAAAAAAAAAAGCACGAAGATGCCAGGAAAAGAAAAGAGCGAAAACTTCAAAAATAGACCAAACTCGACGCCGAGGCAATGAGGTCGATAGGCAGGAAGAGTACCAGTGCGATACCTGAGATGAGCATGAAACTCAGAGAAAAAAAAATAAACTTTTTTTGGGGACAAGCCAGACAAATGTCTGAAGAGCTCCCCGGAAAAAAGGAGACTGAGCAAGATGGCACCCTTGGGTGGGAAGGGGACCACACGTGTGATGGCATCTCCCAAAGACTTTCTTTGAAAGCTGGGGGATGCTTCCACGAGGGCTCAGTCGGTGCCGACGTCACCCATATGTGAGGATTGACTTCCTGCTTGTTCCCAGAAAAGCATAGTTACTCACCTGTAACAGGTGATCTCTGGGAACAGCAGGAATTTAGTCTTCACATATGGATGACGTTGGTACCGATGGAGCCCGCGTGAGAACGCTCTCCAGCGTCCAAAAGGAAAGCCTTTGGGAGCATCCCACTGCACCTGCGTAGCTGCTTTCCCGCCTTCCCAACTCTTCCACATCAGTTGAGTTTGTAGCTGAGAGAAAAGGACAGTAAAAGAAAACCTAGAACTCCTAGGGGAGGAGGGTGAGTTGTGAAGACTAAATTCCTGCTGTTCCCGGAGATCACCTGTTACAGGTGAGTAACTACACTATCTCCAGTAACAAGCAGGAATGTAGTCTTCACATATGGGACTCCCAGATGCCAGAGAAATGACCTCAGAACTGGTGGAGGTTTGCCTCAGGGCAGGTTTCAAGAGGTCATGAATCCTTTATAAATGTCTGGTATTGTTGATGTCCAAGACGGGAGGGTAGGAGTTGTCCCTAAGTCTCAAAGAGGTGCTGGAGAACAGCTTGACCAAACATGACATCTCGGCGTGAGTCATTGTCTAATCAATATTAAGCAGCAAAGGTATGGTCAGAAGACCACCTTGCAGATCTCATCAATCGCCACAGAGCGCAAATTTTGCCACCGAGGTAGCCATGGCACGAACATTGAGCAGTGACATAACCCTCTAATGAGAGTCCTGCTTTATCATAAGCAAATGAGATGCAATATGCTAGCCATATGGAGAGGGTACGTTTCGATACCGGGAAATCCAGGTGACTAAGAACAAAAAAACAACCATGAGGCTTTATGATGATTTTGAGTCCTTTGGAGATAAAAAGCCAAGGCATGCTTGTAGGGTCTATGAAAGAAAACAGGAAGGTAAACTGACTGATTCAAATGGAAAGGAGATACCACCTTTGGCATTAAATGCAGGTGAGTCCTAAAGATGACCTTGCCATGATGGAACCTGGGTGTAAGGTGGGTCCGGCACCAAAGCCTGTAGCTCACTGATGCGCTTAGCTGAAGTGAGGGCAATAAGGAAGATGACTTTCAATGAAAGATACTTCAGTGGGGTTGTAGCCAAGGGTTCAAAGGGCGGTTCTAGAAGCTGCACCAGAACTACATTGAAATCCCAAGCCACTGGAGGTGATTTGATTGAAGGCTTGGTTAGCAAAAGACCCCCTCATAAAGCATGCTACCAGCGGTTGAGTGGAGATGGGCTGCCCATCTAAGGTATGATGGGAGGTGGCAGTCGCGCTTAGGTGAACCCTCACAGAGTTGGTCTTGAGACCAGATGAGGAGAGGTGAAGGAGTGCCTCCACAGGAGCAGAGAAGGGATTGAGATTTCTTTGGGAACACCAGATAGAGAACCTATGCCACCTGAAAGCATATGAACATCTGATAGACTGTTTCCTGAAAGCTAACAGGATCTCCTTTACCTCTTGAGGAAGGTTAAGGTGGTGCTATGCTTTCAGCAGCCAAGTTTTGAGATGGAGCGACTGCGGATTGGGATGGAGCAGTGTCCCTTTGTCCTGGGAGAGAAGATGCAGCGCAAACCCGAGTCATAGAGGCTGAGGCTGAGTCTGAGACAGACGTAACAGGAGAGGAAACCACGGTTGACTTGGCCAGAGTAGGTCTATGAGGATCTAGTCGGCGGCTTGAGTAGCGGCGGCTGGCATCAGTGCACACCACCAAGTTTGGGTACAGTTGTCTGACCTCGAGCAGTGGGTTCAGGACAAATTGGTCGATGTCCCCTGCCAAGGAGAGAATCTCTTTGGCAAACCCTTGACCGACAAGGCTGCCAAGCTGGAGCCAAATTCATGATGAGGACCAGGCTCTCTAAAAAAAAAAAAAGGCCGCTGCCCCTCCCCAATGGAAGGGCTTGGGTAAAAAGTCCTTTCTTGAGGAAGGGAGCTACTTACCTAAACTACCCACCTTATCAGGCCTCCCAGTTCCCCAACAGGGTCTTCAGGCCAAGGGACATGGGCATGGCCCACGTAAGCCGAAGGCTCCAAAACCCCAGGCACCTGCTCCGGCCCAGCCAGGAGGGAGTTTTTGACTCCTTGAGCATAGTCTCTCTACCCCAAGGAGATCGTCAGCCTACAAGGGGACGTCTGGCCCTCTCTGTCCCGAGGTGGGTGACCATCACCACCGATTCCTGGGCACTAAGGGTAGTCAGGGAGGGTTACCTCCTTCACCTGACTCAGACACCACCCCTTTATTTCCCGGGAGAGCCCTTCAGGTCTCACCTCCACTGTGACCACTTTCTGAAGGAGTTGTTAGGTCTTCTCGAGTACAGTGGTGGAACCGGTTCCCCATCATCTCAAGGGCAAGGGGTTCTACACCAGGTATTTCCTTGTGCCAAAAAGGACAGGGGGCCTAAGGCCTATCCTCGAACTGCACAACCTCAACAAATTCCTGTTGAGGGAGAAGTTGAAGATGCTCTCCCTTGGAACATTGCTGCCATACCTCCAGCAGGGAGACTGGCTATGCTCCTTAGACCTCAAAGATGCTTATACCCACATCCTCATCCACCCAAACCACAGACAATACCTGCGGTTCATGCGGGAGAGGGCAGGCACTTTCAATACAGAGTTCTCCCCTTTGGCCTAGCCTCTGCCCCAAGAGTTTTCACGAAATGTCTGGCAGTCATGGCCGCCTTCCTCCGGCTCCGGGGGGGTCTTTGTCTTTCCCTACCTGGACAACTGGCTCATAAATGGAGGCATGGCCTCGGAGGTGCTGCAGGCCACAGCCCGCTCCATCCAGGTTCTGCAACACTTGGGCTTGGTCATAAACTACCCCAAGTCTCACCACCTCCCGACGCAGTGTCTGGAGTTCATTGGGGCAAAGACGCTCTCCAGTCAAAGGCTTTCTTGCCTAGGAACCAAGCCAATCATCTTAGGACTCTGGCTTGGGACATACAGTACTGTCCTTCGCTGCCCGCTTAGCTTCTTCTGCGCCTCCTCGGGCACATGCCTCCATGTTCCGTGTCACCCCAGATGCTCACCTCCACATGAGGGCAGTGCAGTGGTGTCTCCTGGACCAGTGGTCTCAGGCCATGAGCCGCCTACGAGACAGAGTTTCTGTGACCCACCAATTGGCGGACTCCCTGGTCTAGGGCAGTCACCCCAGCATCTTGATGTGGGCATCATGCCTTTTCAGGCCTCCCTGCTCGGCTGGATAGCCCATTGTGGAAATCTCCGCACCCAGGGCAGCTGGTCACCAGACGAGAGCACCCAGCAGATCAACCTCCTGGAGCTCCGGGCCATACATCTAGCTCTGAGGGTCTTCTGCCACCACCTGCATCACGAGTGGCAGCTGGACCTCAGGGTAGTCAGTCGGCTTTTCCGGCTCTGGGGGGAACCCATGATGGACCTGTCCGTCAGCCCAGACAACTTTCAGTTGCCCTGTTTCTGCTCCCGGTAGCCCACCCCTCCAGGGTGGCAGCGGACTCATTCCTAGTCTCATGTTCGGAAGGCCTCATGTATGCCTTCCCTCCTACGCCGCTGATAGCCAAGACCTTGTTCAGGACCCTCCGCGACAGGAGCCTTCTTAACCTGATAGCTCCTCGGTAGCCCAGATAACTGTGGTTCCCGCTGCTTCTACAATTGACGGTGGAGACTTCCATCCCCTTGGGGACCGCCCCGGGACTCCTATCTCAGGAGGGGTCTCTCTCCTGTACCCCAACTTGGGGTCCCTGTCGCTGACAGCGTGGCTGCTGAGAGTGTGATTCTGGCCCCTTTCAACCTTCCAATTGAGTTGGAAGATATTCTGCTGGCTTCTCCTGCACCTCCTCGAGCAAGGCCTCTACTAGGAAAGCTTACACCCTCAAATGGCACAGGTTAAAACATAAGAACATAAGATATGCCATACTCGGTCAGACCAAGGTCCATCAAGCCCAGTATCCTGTTTCCAACAGTGGCCAATCCAGGTCACAAGTACCTAGCAGTTTCCCCAAAAGATACAGGTTCCTCAATGCTTGTATTGGGTCAAGCAGCGATATCCCGGGTCCCTTTTAATAATGATTCTCTGTTAGGATCAGCCCCATGTTTGGCGGACCATTTTCCTGCCCTGTGGCTCAGGTGTTACCAGTACCACCTTCATCTCTCTCAGTCCGGACTCATGTCTAACTCCGTCCGAGTGCACCTTAGTGCCCTGGCAGCGCACTACCATCTGATGGATGGTAAGCCCCTCTCGGTCCAACCGTTGGTGACCTGTTTCCTTCAGGGTCTGCTCTTATCAAAGCCCCCATTTCGCCCTCCGGCACTGTACTGTTTGGGCAGCTGACTCGCCCACTCTTCGAACCTCTGGCAACCTGCCACCTTTGCTACCTCTCTTGGAAGGTGGCTTTCCTGGTTGCGCTTACCTCTGTTAGCAAGCTTCAGGCCCTAGTGGCAGAGGTGCCCTATACCAGGTTCTACAAGAACAGAGTGGTGCTTCGCACACACCCCAAATTCCTGCCAAAGGTAGTGTCGCCCTTCCATCTCAACCAGGAAGTGGTGCTCCTTACCTTCTTTCCAAGATGTCACTCCAGTCGGGCGGAGATGGTTCTTTGCACCTTGGACTGTAAGAGGGCCTTGTCCTATATCCAACACACTAAGGGTCACCGCAAAGCTGCTCAGCTTTTCATCTCCTACCCCAGTAGGCTGGGGGAGGCGGTGACCAAGCGTACGCTGTGCATTTGGGTGGCGGACTGTATTTCCCTCACTTATGAGCAGGCGATGCTCCTGCTAGAAGGCCGCATCATAGCTCACCGTGTCAGGCCAATGGCAGCCTCAGTGGCAAACTTGTGCTCCGTCCCGATAGTGGACATCTGCCGGGCCACTACCTGGTCTTCAGTCCATACCTTAGCAGCCCATTACTGCCTGGAAAGAGAGTCCCGACGGGACAGTGCCTTCGGCCAGGCTGTGCTCCGCAACCTTTTCGGGGTTTAGGCAACCTCTACCCTTCAACCCTTCTCTGTTCAGGCTACCGGAGTGCTGATTTCATCGAACATAGGGGTCCTGCTGTGATCTGTGGACATGGACTCATTTGCTGCTGCTTGAGGGAGCCCTGCATGAGGGAGCCCTGTTTTTGCTATTGGCTTACGGTAGCCTGTAGTCGGGGAGTCCCATTTGTGAGGACTGACTTCTGCTTGTTCCCGGAGAAAGCGTAGTTACTCATCTGTAATGGGTGTTCTCCGGGGGACAGCCGTAATCAGTCCTCACAACCCTCCCTCTGCCCCTTGGAGTTGCTCCTTTACCATCTTTTATTTTTGCCGTCTTTTAGCTATGTCATCTGAGCAAGATGGCACCCTTGGGCAGGAAGGGGACCATGCATGTGTGGTGGCATCTCCCAAAGGCTTTCTTTGAAAGCTGGGGGGATGCTTCCGCTAGGGCTCAGTTGGTGCTGACGTCACCCATATGTGAGGATTGATTCTTGCTGTCCCCAGAGAACACCTGTTACAGGTGAGTAACTACGCTTTTCTAGCCTCCTATATTTGTCCTTCCTTCTGCTGGATTTGCCAATGGAAGATAAAGAAGTGGTTGGAGAAAGGGAGCAAGCAGGAAGGGAACAGGGGTAAATGGAATGGAAGGCTTAATGGGAGAGAAGGGGTGAAAATTAGAGAGCGAAGAGGAAGGGAAATAAATGGGGAGGGGAGTGAATTAGAGAGGATGGTATGAAGGGGAGGACGAATGTACCACTTACCTAAATCCCTTCACTATTTATGAAATTTGTATATGCTGACTTGCCTGTCACAGAATCATTTGAAGCTGTTAAGATTTTAAAACAATGTATTCTCACAACATAAATACCCCATATAGACAAACAATGATGGTCAAAGTTTCTCAATAGAAAGGTGACTAATGGGGTACAGCAGTGATCTGTTCTGGACCCACTGCTTTTTAACATTTATAAATGACCTGGAAATGGGACCCATGAATGAGGTGATCAAATTTGCAGCTGACACAAAATTCTTCAAAGTTGTTAAATCACAAGAGGATTGTGAAAAATTGCAAGAGAAACTGAAATTTGGAAGGCTAGGCATCCAAATAATAGGTGAAATATAATCTGGACAAGTGCAGTTATGCACTTTAGGGGCATGTTTACTAAGCCATACTATCCGGCAGCATGGAGTTTTGGGTGCAGTGCTAAGAAATAGTGCAGGTCCTGTTAAAAAAAAAAGTCCCCTGCTACTCTGGTAATGGAGATAGATAGGGTGGGTAGGGATTGAACACAGATTTTGCTAGCTCATTGTGGCTACCATAGTGGGTAGTGTTAAGTAAACCTACATACTGGCTTGTGTGGTGCTGTGTCCTGGGCCTGTGCTAACTGCAGGGCGACAGAAGCACATGCCACCTGAATTTTGTGCTGGCCACCTGTGCTAGTAATGTGGCCCACCCATATTTTACTGATGCAGGCCTTGGTAATCATGCCCCCTAAGGAAGTTTAACCCAGATTATAGTTACCCGATGCAAGGTTCCACATTAGGAGTCACTGCCCAGGAAAGGTTTCTAGGTATCGTCATGGATAATATATTGAAATCCTTTGCTTGGTGTGCAGCGGCGGTCAAGAAAGCTAGTAGAATGCTAGGTGTTATAAGGAAACAAATGGAGAATAAAATAAAGGATAGCTAGTCTTTTTCTGCCATCATATACTATAATGCCTCTCCATACTGCAACCGCATGTTGAGTATTTTGTACAGTCCTAGTCACCCCATGTAATAGAAGATCTAGCAGAATTAGAAAAGGTACAGAGAAGAGTGACCAAAATAATAAAGGGGATGAAAAGATACCCCTGTGATGAAAAGCTTAAAAGGTTAGGGCTTTTCAGCTTGGAGAAGACAGCTGAGGGGGAGATGTGATAGAGATCTATAAAATATTCAGAAAGTACAAAGACTAGGAGATATGCAATGAAGCTACAAAGTAGTACATTTTAAGACTAATCAGAGAAAATATTTTTTCACTCAACGCGAAGGATGAAGTAAAAGTTTTAGTGTAGCTGGGCTGAAAAAAGGTTTTGACAAGTTCCTGAAAGAAAAGTCTATAAACCATTATTAAAGTGGACTGGGAAGTTTCTACTTATCCTTGGAATACGCAGCATAGAACCGGCCTACCTTTTGGGAACCTGCCATGCACTTATGGCCTGGATTGGTCAGTGTTGGAAACAGGATATTGGTTTGATGGACTTTAGTCTGATCCAGTATGGCAGATCTTATATTAACAAATTCTGTCCACTGTCCTGATTACCAAGTAACTTAACCTAGTACAATCGGATCTTAATCTTGGTCTCAAAAAAAGATTTTTAATTTTCTTCCAGAACACAAGAAGGTTGGTTTCTCAGCAAATCTTTCTAGGGAGTCTATTCCTCAGATCCAGAAGAATTGCTTAAAAAAAGTCCAGGTCCTTTAGTATATCCTTCATATCATCTATGTAGAAGGAACAATCAATAAACAGCTATGACTAGATCTTAAAGGCTTTGGTGGATTCTGCCAAGATATCCTAATTCTTAAGTACACTGGTTGGTTGGCATAAAGTATCCAAAATGCTAGTACTAAAGTCTGCCTTCAGCAGCTACTGCAACTTGGCTAAGTATTGCTGAAATTTGTCCCTTCTACAGTGTTCTGCATTTTCTGAAGCCTCCTTTTAAAGTCTTCCCTGGGAGACCAATCTACAGAGCATTACAGTAGTTTCCAACACTTTTATAATTACACCCTGGAGAATTATGATTGTTGGCAGAATTTTGCACATAAACACATGCATAATAAGGTAGGACTTGTGTGGAAGACAGTGGCTATGGCAATAAATACACTGGAGGAATGTCTCTGGGTTATTGAATTTACCTGCAAAGAGGTTGTGAAGCTAGGGCAGTGGTCCCTAGATGAAGAGGAACTGGTGCAATCTTCTTCCTGCCTTCACGTCTCTTTGTGTTAATCTTGGATGTCTGAAGTTCTGTGAGGTTTTCACAAGACTGAGAAGAGCACTAGATTCCAGGCAGACTCTGAGATAGCCATATGGTGCAGGAGGAAGACTGTTGCAAGAAGGGATGCTTGCAGGCTCAGGACTTGAGGAGAGACTGAAATGGGGGAGAAAGCCTGCACGAGAGATGGGGGGGTTTGGAGACAAGCTGGGGTAGGGATTTTCTGAGAGAAGTAGGAATTAAGGGGATGTATGTAGGGCAGAGATGTGCTGAGAGCCTTGAAGGGGGGATGATCTGAGGGAGTGAGACACTTTAGTGTAGTGAAGGGAAGTTGCAGAAAGGAAGAGTGTTGATAGAGTGGAATGAGCTGGGGAGGGGCAAGATAATGTGTTGAGGGGAAGATAAGAGTATGGTTGTGGAGAAATTTAAAAAAAAATTGACAGAAAAGTTATACAAAAAGTGCTTATTCAATGTTGCTTAAAATTTTTACTCACTGCAGCACACAAGATTTTATTCTTGTGTTGCAGAGTTAGTGTGTCAAGACACTTTGTTAGGTAGATAATCTTCATGGCAGCCCTGTTCGTATCTGTGTTTGAGGACACATTAGGCAGTTCATGGCTTCCATCAACAGGAGCCTCTGTAGACCTCAAAAATTAGTATGAAGTCCTTCTGAGCTCTATGATCCACACTTCTGCTGGCAGCTATTTTGCTTCCTGCCTAAGAGATAATATATTCTCAGTTCTCCAGCCATCTGATGGCTAGAACTTGATTCTAGTTCCTGTACTTGCTTATCTGTAAAGACCTCCTGCTTGGCTTCTTGCATTCTCATCTATCCAAGTTAGTCTGCTGTGAAATCCTGCTATCTATTAGCACTTGAAGGCCCAACTTGAGGGGAAGACGATCTGCGCAGGCTGAAGTCATATATTTTCCAGTATGATTTCATTCTGTACTGGGTTCCACTGTGCTGGCTGAATGCCTTGACAGCATGTGTGTTTTTTGCTTGCACATATGAAAGATTAAGAACAGGGTATAAGTGGTCTAAATGTTTGCCTCCAGTATTCAGAATGCTATTAGCCTTATTATATTGTAGTAAACTATTAAAATACCAGTGCATGTTCCTGAAAGTGTTGGAATACTAGTTTAATTTGTATAAACAACTATGGCAATTGGTTTTGCGTAATTTTCATTTTTTTATGCACAATTCCCTGGAGTGTACATAACTAGTACATACATAACCAACTGGAGAGCAGGCTGGCCCAGGTAAGGTTTCAGGTTTTGGGTCTGAAATAAAGAAACAATAGTCATGCATACCATGCAGAAGTCTTTCAGACCGATGCACAAAGCCGGCGTTTAATGTCGTGTGCTATTAATCATGCACAGTGTTTCGTAGCTCCCGAAAACAGCAAAAGTTATATGCTGATATGCAGCAAAGAAAACTCGTGCAAATGTGGTATGTGCAAAACTTTGTTGCAAAGTGAAAGAAGAGAGTAGACACATGCGCAGACGACAGATCCCCTACCATCAGTGCCACATGCATGCGCATGGATTTCATGTGCTAACGGTGGCATAACAATATGCTTAGTTCTGTCATTTTCCTCGTTTCTTTTGTGTCCAGCTTTAACCCATGCAAAGAGCTAAAAAGTCACTAATGGGCAAAAAGCAAAAGATGGCATTTCTGTTTTATCCTATACACACAAACTTCATGCCAAAGAAATGACTGTTCGTCAGCAGACATACGCCCCTTCTGATCTTCTGTGAGTTTCTCTGCATCAGGGCAGAGTACTTGATGGCTTCATTAGCATCTCATTTCAATATGTGCAGCTTGTTTGGATATCATTTTAATACGTGTTGCGCTGCACAGATAATGTATATGCTAGTCTCTTCTCTGCATTGCTTGCTGGCAGTAGTTGTGCGTAGATGTCACATTACCTGCATGCAAAGGGTGCACTAGTGTTTCTGCTTCGGCCCCTTTATTAGTGTACTGTTATGGAATCCAGTCCAGCAGTCTCTGCCATTGCAGCTTGTAGAACTCGCTGAAATACACGGAGATCAAAGAAACAAAAGGAATATAGTAGAAACAAAGGATGTGATACAGTTTGCTAATGAAGCAGTTACCCAGCCTTGAATACAAGGAGGCAGTTCAGTGAATTACAGTTGTCTTATCTGCACCTGGCTTCCTATGTCCTTTCCTTGTTTCCACAGGTGGCTATTTTATTTTATTTATTTAACCGGATTTTTATACCGTTTTCTCCTTAAAGCAGTTTACAATGGAACTACAAAGCTTACATACAACAAGGGTAGGGCACATGCAAGGGGTGTTGCAATTTAACTTTATACAATTATGTCATAGTAAGAAGTTACAACATAACTATATACATAGTGAACTATTTAACATGAACTGTACAATGTGAAGTACTGCAAGCAAGCTAAAGACTAACCACAGTACATGGTAGGGGGATCATTTATAAATGATGGAATTGTATTCCATTCTTTTAATCATGTACATGTCCATGTCCTTCAGCTTCCCACATATCCTTAGATAGTTCACATCTTCACATTTGCTCAGTACAACTAATATTTACCCCTTAATACACCTCCACCATTTCCCCCTTTTGATCCTGATTCTCAAAAGACGAATTGATGATCAACCTATATGTCTATGGCAATCAGTCTCTTACTCTCCACCAACATATCATTCTCTGCCTCACTTGGTAATGTAGACTTGTATATCTGCCGAATTACATTAACACTATTAGCAAATTTCTTAGTAACTAGAGAAATACATTACACAAAACATTTGGATCAAACAGCATACTACTAAGATAGCATCAAGGATAAGAAGGATCTGCAGGATCTTTCTACCCCATGCTCCAAAGTCTAGGAGTCAGGAGGTAAGCTAGGACCAATTCCACTGTCCAAGGTCAGTCTCCTTAGGTTCTTAAAATAAGCAGGAGAGGTCAAAAGTAACTGAGATTGATCATCTACAGATACCTGACACTTCTCCTGTATCAATGCATACACATCATCTTGGGCAGCTAACTGGTAATCTAGGATATTCAATTCTGAAGGTTTAAATTGTCATAGCTGGGACATCTCAATGGAGATGGCTGAGTAGATCTGAGTTAGTCTTCACAGCTAGTATTTCTGCTACTGCCTGTAGCTGTCTGATAGCCTTACCATGGCACCAGACAGAAGTCTGCCATTAAAAGACTGACCAAAGGTCACAGCAGTGGAATTTGATACACTTGGGGGCTTAGTATTATTTACAAGGATGCGGCTTGGTGTAAGTCTCTCTTGGACAGGTGGTAGATCTGAGACTATAGGTGATTCATGTGATAAACTCTAATGGCTGCTTCCACTGTGCCTATTGTACTAATCTCCCTCCCCCATCCAGGTGGGAGCAGTTTATAGGCCTTATTCCCACAAATGAAGTCTAGTACCCTACCAAGGCCAACCATACCTTGAGGGGCATAATGTCTCATACTAAGACAAGGTACATTATTTGAACTGTAGTACCATGCAAAGGGAAATTCCAAAAACTGGGGGAAACATTGACCCTCATATATAGGGTGCAACATACAAACATTCTGGCAACTAGAAGGAATGAGTGAAAATCCACTAGCACAGACAGGAAAGGAAACAATAGAATTTGCAAAACTAGAAAAAACTCTTCAAAGAGTTAGATAAGCGAGGAAAAAAGTGGCAAATGCTCAAATACAGTGGGAAAATACAAAGTGTTACTCCAGGAACCCTTTGATCAAAAAAGAACACATGAATGGTTAAGGAGAGGTGAACCAAAACCAAAGGATGAAAGATTGATAGTTGCTTCCCCGTACAGTGGATTACGGACAAGATGGCTTACAGCGAGCATTGAAAAAACTGGCAATACAGACATATGTTGATTCTGTAAGGAAGACTGTGAAACAGTGACCTCATAGCTGGCTTGAAGTTCTGAAGGAAGAAAATATCTATACAGACAGGCATAACAAAGTAGCACGCCTCATACATTGGAAACTGTAAATGCTACATCACTGTGTCTGAAAAGCACTGGGATCATGACCGTAAGAGAATTACAGAAAATGAAGAGATTATGATCACCTGGGGCCTTCACCTTCCAGTGGATAAGACACTGGATGCGAGGAAACCAGACATAATGGTAAAGGAGAAAAACACCAGAACGGCATTGATAATAGAGGTGTCTGTTCCGAGTGATTATTCTGTGAATTGCATGGAGAGGCAGAAGATCCTGAAGTAACAAGAAATGCAGTCAGAGACCAAGAAAATGTGGTAGAAAGATACAGAAATATTTTGTATTGTATTGGGAGCCACAAGCTTGATGAAGAATTTCCAAGCACATTTTGACAAACTACCCATATATGTTGCGAACTCCAGAAGGAAGCTCTCTTTGCACGATGCAAGTACTACGATGCACATTAGTAGTAAATTTGAGAGACTGAGATCATACTCCACATACCCTGGCTTAGAAGTGAGGTTCATGACTGTCAAGGAATGCGCAAAACTAACCCATTTTGAAGAAACTGCTCCGTTACAACTGGCAAGTGTCATCAGACCAATAGTTTATTTATAACTATGAGCCCAAATATGAATAAAGTTGTAATTTGTGGAGTCCACTCTTGACTTGGTACAAAATTCTCAGACCTCTGTACCATTTTGGTGACGCCATCCTATACCCTGGGGGATCCATTTATAGGAGGAATTTCTCAGCTATCTATTGCCATTTGAGAATACACATTTACCAAATTTCTTATTTTGAGGTAGGTGGGATCACCAAGAGAATTAGATGCATTGGTCCAAGTAACAGGTTCTCAAGTTTCGTTATCGGGGCAATTCCAAGGAGATATGGCACCCTCCAACTGGCTAACATTTAGTGAACTGGCCACCATAGGATATCCTGAACTGATGAAGTGGAGGAATACCATAGATCTAGCAATCTGAAACAATACTAATGTTAACTGTGGCACTCGTTAACTGTTCAAAGCTATTGTGCTCAACTACTGTATATACTGGCATTAGGAGTGAGAAGTATATAAGTCCAAAAATATTTTGCATACAAAACCAGAATAGAAAATCTTGCACTTAATCATCTTTTGATGTATCAGTTTCCCATTGTATCTGACCAGGATATCTCTTTCCATCTTCAGATAGTTTGTCTTTGCAGCAATTCTTCAGGACTTCACAGATTCAGAGCTGGCCCCAAAGTTTTTCAAGATGTTGGCGCCCTAGGAAGATATTAAGCTTTACACTTCTTAGCTGTGAAAATCTATTCTTTAGCTTTGACTGTCCTGCTCTTTGCCTACCTTCCCCCCCATCCCACCCCACATGCACAGATGGCCCAGAAGTTGCCGCTCAAGGTGATTGCCAAGTTTGCCTAATGGCTGGGCTGGCCCTACATAGATTGTTTTGCCTTTTCTGAAGCTTGAACTTGAAATTGCTCAGCAGTTGTACCTTCCACTATTGCCCAAATATCTTGATTCTCTGGCAGTGTGAGATGTGGATCCAAATAGGCAGTCCTACACATTCATTGTGGTGGTAGTTGTCAGAAACATCTAGTAAGGTCCCTTCCCATCTAGTTTCAAGGCAGTTCTTCTGGAACACTTTTATGTAGAACTAGTCTCCGAGTTAGAGCTGGTGACATGTTTTTGTAGCTTTATTCAGAGAGTGGTTGCCGTCTGTGAGCGAGAAGACTGAACAATCTAGATTACACTTTTGCAATAGGATAAAATCTCATTTTCAACAAATTTAACTCTGGAGAAATATAGATAGAAGGAAACACCTACATAGGTCTGCCTGTAACTACTTCATGAGATGTGAGCCCTGCCTTTTTGTAATGCGTATTCCTTTAGCTTATGAGAGTCAATGCTAGGACTTAGACCCAAATGAGCTCTATTTCCTGACAGATTTTTGCTAGTGTGGCCTTAAACACACCATTAATTCTTTCCACTTTCCCTGCACTCTGAGGATGATACGGGGTATGGAACTGGTCTTTGATTCCCAATGATTTTATCACCTTTCCCACAGCCTGCCCTGTGAAATTAGTTCTATTACTGGAAAGCCATACTGGAACACCACAAGAGGCTACAAATATTTCTTATCTACAGTTTGGCATTGGCTTTTCTGCAGATACTTCTATATATCCAGTGAACAGTATTCAAATCCTTGACATTTTAGCAGTTGGATAAAATTCATTTGAAAGTTCAAAAAGGGTCCCAGTGGCTGTGGCTTACGACCTTTGCTGGTCTTTATAGGTTTAGCTACATCTCAAGTTGCACGGATGTCCTATGCAACCATTGGAAAATTTGGGGTTTATCAAATTATATGAGACTTGGTGGATTACTCCCCCCCCCCCCCCACTTTGCTTTTGTGTGTCTCGCCATGATACAGAGGCAGTCTGGGAAAGAAAGACACCTGGGAACACAACTTGACCATGAGGAGCTTTCCAAAGGCCATTAGAATGCAAGATACATCCAGCCTATTGCCATTGGTTAATTTTTTGGTTAGAAGCCAATTGTTGGACTGCAACCACCTTTTGAGTTGAAGGAAGTAGAGACAGTAAAACAAGATACTAGATATGCAGAGTCGAGGGGTCCTTCATTACTATTGCTGTAGCAGCTTTGTCAACGAAGACATTACCTTTGTCAATATAATCTGAGCTTTAGAATGGCCCTCACGTTTCATGATAGCTAAATCTGAGGGAAGTAAAATTGTTTCTAGCTGGTCAGTAATGTATGAACCATTAAGAATTGGTTTTTCAATCAATGTGAGGAACTCCTGCTTTCTCAAATTTTACCAAAGTCTTGGGTTGCTCAGAAAGCGTAGTTTGAATTAGTGCATATATTAACTGAAGATGCAGAGGCAAGGATACAAGCCCTAGTTAATGCAACCAAATCAGCTACCTGGGCACTAGACACTTTGGGCAAAGGCACTTTAAATAATATCTGAAAGAATGCAAACTGCATATCCTACTCTTAATTGTCCATTAGAGTCTCTGGAACATGACTTATCCATAAACAATTCCCAGTTTTGTATTTGTGAAGGGAACATCCTTTAGGTCAGGTCTTGGTTTGGTTAGGTTCTTTACTGGTTGGAGACAATTGTGTAGTTTTCCATCATCAGGAAGTGGTAAATGAGGAGCAGGATTCAGAATAGTGCAGTTCTGGACAATGAAGCGCTCTGCAGAAAGTATGAGGAGCTCATATTGTTTGGCAAATGACCAGTATTACATGGAGAGCAAGTTGAGTAGATAACACCTTGGTTGATTAGATTCTGGATAACTGGCTTTGATGCTGCCTTCAGCCTCATGGTTCAAGGGGTACTATGGAATTTCAGGTAAAGGCTTATTGGGGTTGAGGGTGGCCCTTGCAGGGTCAGTTTGAAGATATTTAACCTCACTGAGGCTTGAGGCACATAGGTAGTAGTCTGGTACTGAATCTAGGCATTCTTCTTGGTCAGGTTCATCATCCTTCAGCAAAGTGTGGCCTTCGTATGAAATATATAGTATTTCCTTGGCCTTGTTAACCTGCTGTTCGGGAACATGCAAATACTTGCCATCAAGTGTGCAGTAGAAGGTACATCTCTCCCTGCCTCGATCCCACCCCCTGTCCCTTCCCCTACCCCTTTTCTCCCTCCCACCCTTTCCATTTCATTGGCGCATTTACATGTTAATAGTTCCCTGCCTCTGTTACCAAGTTTCGCTGTTCATACCTGTTAATGTAAAGTTGCCTGTTCTATGTAAAGTTGCTTGACTGTTAATGTTTCTTGTAAACCGCTCTGATACTAAATAGTGCGGTATATAAAAGCAAATAAATAAATTTAGAGAGAAGATCTCTATCCATAAGGTTCACAGAAAGGATAAGGTTGATGAGAAAAGTGTTCTCTTGCAGTAATGGGCCAATTTGTATTGGGATTGGGCAGGACAGGGTTTAGGGCTTCCTGAAAGTGCTTCAGCTGTGACCAAATCTGTTAAGGGAGCAGTGGGAAACTAGTGCTTTAGGGCTGAACAGGTGGTTCCAGTGTCCACAAGAACTTGTCTAATTTCTCCATTCATAGTTGTCTTAAAAAAGCCAGTTGAGATTGGTGATATATGAGGGCATAGGGTGTCCATGGCCTGTTCTCCATGGTTTCTTCAAGCTGTTGGCAGCCTAGTCAATCTTGATCTGGCCTATGGATATAGAGCCTGATGTTCAGCAGCCTCTGGGCATCCTCGTGAAGGTCATTCTGATCTCCAGTTGACCGGCTTCCTACACTGAGGCCACTGGATGGGCCCATGCCAGTCCCTCTGCCTTTTGCCCATGGTCTAGGCCTCTGCCATGTCCAATGCTAGTGTCCCTGTCCCTGCTCTTTCCCTGGGGTGAGGTTTGAATAGACTATAATTGCAGAGCTCTTCATACTTTTTATCCTTGCTGCATTTTGTTTGGTCATAGTGGTGCTTAGCTGTTTCTACTAATTCTGGAGGCTTTTTGTGTCCATCCAATTCAAATAGTCTAATGTACTCTGGTTGGAATTCACAAAGCAGATCCTGTCGCTGATGCAGCAGTGTTCCAAGGATCAGTAATACCAGAATGCTTTCTAAATTCTGCCAGCATGCACTTTAAGTATGGTTCCTCGTCAGTTCACCGCTTGCAGGCATGCGTCTTAGTCCAGTCTGCCTTAGGTTTAAAACAATTTGGTACTTCGGCAGTTATTTTTGTTTTAGCTTCTCAGTATACTCTAACTGAAACAGCAGATTTTAAGTCCATCATAGGCAGTGCTGTATACCATTCAGTTGCTTTCTTTTCTATAAAGCTTCCTGTTTTATCTTCTGATAACAGGTACAGTGATCTAGTATCTGAATAAGTAGGGTCATAAGCATCAAAGACTATATTTAACTCTTGCTGCCATCTATTAGGATCATCCCCTGTGTCAGGAATCCTTAATAGCTCACATTTTGCTGTGCTCCAGGGATTAGGGGTACAGTCATGCCCTTGATTGTGGGAAGAGGGCAGAAGGGATAAGCAGTAGTAACTACTTCTGTCTGTGCTGATCACGCTGATCCCAATGCTTGATTATGGCATTCTTTATCAGTTTTCCATTGTTCAAGCTTCGTTATAATTTTTTCTATAGTTTTGTCATGTGCTATAGATGCATGTGTGTACATTTGGCCAGACTGGTGAAATATCTGGGGTCCCTTTTCTTTAGTGTTGTAGTGTCGTTGTCATAGTAACATAGTAAATGATAGCAGATAGTATGGTCCATCTAGTCTGCCCAGTAAGATGGCAAGAGTAGTGCACCTGCTGCTCCGTGCAGGCCACCCCTCCCCATGTCTTAGTTTTAGGGGTGAACCCACCGCTCCGTGTAGGACACCCCTGTATGTTGAGAAATTAGATAGTTAAGTTTATTTTGATTTTATCCTTTTGCTGTAAAGGAATCCACTGTATCTGTCCCATGCCATTTTGAATTCTGTCACTGTATTTGCCCCCACCACGTCCATCGGGAGGACATTCCAAGCATTCACCACCTTTTCAGTGAAAAAGTATTTCCTGAAATTGCCTTTCAATTTACCCCTTTGCATCTTCGTTATGCCCTCTAGTCTTACAGCTTTCCCCGTCTTTGGAAGAGATTTGTTTGTTCATTGTTTCTCTTAAGTATTTAAAGGTCTGAATCATATCTCCCCTGTCCCTCCTCTCCTCCAGAGTGTACATATTTAGGTCTTCAAGTCTCTTCTCATAAGGCTTCTGACGCAGGCTCCAAATCATTTTGGTCACCCTCCTCTGAACAGTTTCCAGTCTTTTTATATCCTTTGCAAGATATGGTCTCCAAAACTGAACACAGTATTCCAAGTGAGGCCTCACCAGTGATTTATACAGTGGCATTAATACCTCTTCCTCTTTGTATGCAACCCGACATCCTCCTGGCTTTTGCCACTGTCTTGTCACACTATTTTGCCACCTTGAGATCCGCAGAAATCACACCAAGGTCCTTCTCCTGGTTCATGCACACCAACCTCTCGCCCCCTATCGCGTACGTTTCCCCTGTATTTCTTCTTCCCAAGTGCATGACACTGCACTTCTTCGCATTAAATCTTAACTGCCAAGCATTAGACCATTCTTCCAGCTTTTGTAGATCTTTCCTCATGTTATCCACTCCCTCAGGGGAGTCCACTCTGTTGCAAATTTTCGTGTCATCTGCAAAAAGACAGACTTTTCCATGTATCCTTCAGCAATATCACTCACAAATACATTGAACAGTGCTGGGCCCAGAATGGAACCCTGGGGCACCCCACTAATCACCCTCCTTTCATCCGAGTGAGCTCCATTTACCATCACCTTCTGTCGTCTGTCAGTCAACCAATTTCTGATACAGTTCACCACCTTGGGACCCATCCCCAAACTACTGAGTTTATTGATAAGCCTCCTATGAGGAACAGTACCAAAGGCTTTGCTGAAATCCAGGTAGATGACATCCATCGCATGCCCCTGATCTAGTTCTCTGGTCACCCAGTCAAATAACTCAATCAGATTTGTTTGGCAAGATTGTCCTTTGGTTAAAACCATGTTGCCTCGGATCATGCAACCTTTTAGTTTTGAGAAAGTCCACTATTCGCTTTTTCAGAAGCGCCTCCATTACTTTTCCCGCCACCGCGGTAAGGTTCATGGGCCTGTAGTTTGTCACTTCTTCCCTGTCACCACTTTTGTGAAGAGGTACCACATCCGCCCTTCTCCAGTCCTGAGGAACCTCTCCTCTTTCCAAGGATCTGTTGAAAACATCCTTTAACGGCTGTGCAAGAACCTCTCTGAGCTCTTTCAGTATCCTGGGATGTATCCCATCCGGTCCCATGGCTTTGTCCACTTTCAGTTTTTCAAGTTGTTCTAACACATCATCTTCTGTGAATGGTGTGGTATCTACTTCATTCCCATTTTTATATTTTGGAGTCACAGATGGTCCTTCTCCAGGATTTTCTTTAGTAAAAACAGAGCAGAAGTATTTGTTTAGCAATTTTGCTTTTTCAATGTCACTTTCCACAAATCCGTTCCCAGCACTTCTGAGTCCTGCAATTCCATCTCTGATTTTCCTCCTCTCCCGAATATACCTGAAAAAAGTTTTGTTGCCACACTTCACATCTTTAGCCATCTTTTCCTCTGCCTTTGATTTTGCTTTCCTTATTTCTATTTTTGTCTCTTTTAGTTTGATCCTGTATTCCTTTCTGTGTTCCTCTGTTTGCAAGCCTTTGAATTTTGTGAAAGCTGTGGTTTTTGCCTTTATTTGAGCAGCCACTTCTTTGGAGAACCAAATAGGTTTCCTTCTCCTCTTGTTTTTATTTACTTTCCTTACATATTTATCTGTTGCCCCTTTTATTTCCACCTTTATTTTAGCCTATTGCAATTCCACTTCCCTTATCCCCTCCCACCCTGCCAACTCCTCCTTCAGGTACTTGGCCATTTTACTGGTCAGTGTTTTTGAAGTTTAGGACTTTGAGCTGGCTATGATTGGACTTCCCCTTGGCTTTTATCTCAAACCACACCATGTGATGATCGCTACTGCTCACAGGGGCACCCACCCAGATATTTGACATGCTATCACTGTTGGTGAGCACTAAATCCAGCATTGAGCTTTCCCTGGTTGGTTCCATCAACAGTTTTCTAAGTAACGCATCTTGGAAAGTATCCACAATTTTTTTGCTTCTTGCCAGATTCGCAGGAGTACGCCAATCCATATCGGGTAGATTAAAGTCACCCAATATGATCACTTCCCCCTTTGTGGCTATCTTGGCAATATCTATAATCAATTCGTTATCGATCTGTTCAATTTGAGTCGGAGGTCTGAAGACTACAGCAGTATGGATGACAGTGCCATCTCCTCTTTCCAACACAATCCAGAGCGCTGCTTCTTTTCCCCATGCCCCTGCATTGCAGTAGCTTTAATATTGCTTTTTACGTACAAGGTTACTTCTCCTTTTCCACTTTCCCTGTCTCTTCTGAATAGATTATAGCCAGCTATGGCTATATCCCATTCATGTGATTCATTAAACCATGTTTCTGTAATGGCAACAATGTCCAAGTCCATTTCCACCATTAGGGCTTCCAGGTCCGGAACTTTGTTGGCTAAGCTTTGAGCATTTGTGCTCATTACTTTCCAGCATTTAACTGGCTTACATGTATTTTGCATTAATTTTGTTCTGCCCACTTCTTCCCACTTGTTGATGTGTGGTTTGAAAGTGTGGCTGTTTCTAATGATGATCTGCTTTTGCCGGGAGTGACGTCCTGAACTTGTCCTTCCCCATCCATCACCCCCTTTTTCTAGTTTAAATGTATATCCACATACTGCCTGAATTTTTCACTTAGGATTCTTTTCCCTGCGACAGAGAGATGTAGTCCATCAGCACAGTATAGTCTCCTGTTGGTCTATCTGTTTCCCCAGTCGCCAATAAATCTGAATCCTTCTTGTTTGCACCAGGTCTGGAGCCATGTATTAAAGCTGTTTATGCAGTGCAACCTTTCTGCCCCCTTACCATGAACAGGTAGAACTTCTGAGAATTTGTGGTAGAATCTCTATGGATTGAAATTCCACTTATGAAGGGGAAGGTGATGGCAGTGGGAGTATACTATCGACCGCCTGGCCAGAATGAACAAATGGATGATGAAATGCTCAAAGAAATCACGGAAGCTAACAAAAGTCACAACAGAGTAGTAATAATGGGTGATTTCAATTACCCCGGTATCGACTGGGTCAGTGTCACGGCAGGACGAGCTAAAGAGATAAAGTTTCTAGATGGAATAAATGACTGCTTCCTGGAGCAGCTGGTTCGTGAACCGACCAGAGGGGAAGCCATACTGGACCTAGTCCTTAGTGGAATGCCAGATCTGGTGCAAGAAATAAGGGTGTTGGGACCACTTGGCAATAGTGATCATAGTATGATCATGTTTGATTTAATTATTGGAGGACAAATAGTAAAGGAATCCACAGTACTACCTTTTAACTTTCAAAAGGGAGACTATGATAGAATGAGGAATATAGTTAGGAAAAAACTAAAAGGAGCGGTTCCAAAGGTTAAAGACTTACAGCAAGCTTGGGCGTTATTTAAAACTACTATCCTCGAAGCCCAGACCAGCTGTATGCCACGCATTAAGAAGAGTGGAAGAAAGTCCAAAAAACTGCCAGCATGGTTTAAAGGTGAGGTCAGAGAGGCTGTTGCTGCCAAAAAAGAAACCTTCAGGAAATGGAAAAAAGAGCCAAATGATGAAAACTGGAAACAGCACAGTGCTTGTCAAGTTAAATGCAAAGCATTGATAAGGCAGGCAAAGCGGGAATTTGAGAAGAAACTTGCTACGGAAGCAAAAACACAGAATAAAGACTTTTTCAAGTACATTCGCAGCAAAAGGCCTGTGAGAGAGTCAATTGGACCGTTAGATGATAGAGGGGTAAAAGAGGCAGTAAGAGGAGACAAGGCTATAGCAGAGAGACTGAATGAATTCTTTGCTTCGGTCTTTACTGAGGAAGATGTAGGGATGTTACCCAAGACTGAAGTGGTATTTAAAGGTGATACTGCAGAGGAATTGAGAGAAATATCGCTACACCGGGAAGATATATTACAACTATTTGATAAACTGAATAGTAGCAAATCACCTGGACCGGATGGTATACATCCCAGAGTGTTGAAAGAACTGAAATATGAGATTGCAGACCTGCTATTGGTAATCTGTGAACTTTCATTAAAATCATCTGTAATACCTGAAGATTGGAGGGTCGCCAACGTAGCACCAATTTTTAAAAAGGGTTCCAGGGGTGACCCGGGAAATTACAGACCGGTGAGCCTGACGTCGGTACCAGGGAAAATGGTAGAAACCATCATAAAGAACAAAATTACACAGCATGTAGATAGTCATGGCCTAATGGGAGACAGCCAACATGGCTTTAGACAAGGAAGATCTTGTCTTACTAATCTATGATGTTTTTTTGAAGGTGTGCATAAACAGGTAGACAAAGGTGAGTCGGTTGATATAGTGTATCTGGACTTTCAGAAAGCTTTTGACAAGGTCCCCCATCAGAGACCTTTGGCAAAGCTAAAAAGTCATGGGATAGGAGGCAGTGTACTATTGTGGATCGGGAACTGGTTAAAAGATAGAAAGCAGAGGGTAGGGCTGAATGGCCAATATTCTCAATGGAAAAAGGTGAATAGTGGAGTACCCCAGGGATCTGTACTGGGTCCGCTACTTTTTGACATATTCATAAATGACCTGGAAAAGGGAATAACTAGTGAGGTTATCAAATTTGCAGATGACACAAAACCGTTTAAAGCTGTTAAAACCCAAGAGGATTGTGGAAAACTGCAGGAGGATCTGGATAAATTGGAAGACTGGGCATCCAAATGGCAGATGAAATTTAATGTGGACAAGTGCAAAGTTATGCACCTAGGAAAGAACAACCCACACTATAGTTACACGATGCAAGGCTCCACATTAGAAACCACCACCCAGGAAAAAGATTTAGGAGTCATCGTGGATAACATGTTAAAACCCTCCGCCCAGTGTGCAGCGGCGGCCAAAGAAAGCAAATAGAATGCTAGGTATCATAAGGAAAGGGATGGAGAATAAAACAAAGGATATTATAATGCCTCTGTATCGCTCCATGGTACTACCGCACCTTGAATATTGTGTGCAATTCTGGTCACCGTATCTTAAAAAGGACATAGCGTTATTAGAAAAAGTACAGAGAAGAGCCACCAAATTGGTGAAGGGGATGGAAGGCTACTCCTATGAAGAGAGGCTAAAAAGGTTAGGGCTTTTTAGCCTGGAAAAGAGACGGCTGAGGGGAGATATGATAGAGGTCTATAAATTAATGAATGGAGTGGAACGGATAAACGTGGATCAATTGTTTACACTATCAGAATATAGAAAGACTAGGGGACATGTAATGAAGCTACAGGGTAAACTATTTAAGACACATAAGAGAAAATATTTTTTCACTCAACGTGTAATCAAACTCTGGAATCTGTTACCGGAGGATGTGGTAAGGGCTGTTAGTATAGCTGGGTTTAAAAAAGGTTTGGACAAGTTCCTGGAGGAAAGGTCCATAAACCACTATTAAAAAGGGACCCAGGATATCAATGCTTGACCCAGTACAAGCATTGAGGAACCTGTGTCTTTTGGGGATATTGCTAGGTACGTATGACCTAGATTGGCCACTGTTGGAAACAGGATACTGGGCTCGATGGACCTCGGTCTGACCCAGTATGGCATGTCTTATGTTCTTATGTTCTTACAGTGTCAACAGTGGGCTTGAGATTCTCTCCCAGAGTCTGGAAGTCCCTTTGAACTGCAGAGGCACTGTTTCTAGCCAGGTCATTTGTACCCAGGTGGATGACCATCAGTTTTGGAGTGCTCACTTTCTGCGCTAAGTACATCAACAATTTGATTTGTATTCCTGCTGGCTGAAGAGCCTGGGAGTCATTTGACTATCTTCTCTCCTTTGAACTGTGTTCCCAAGTTGGTGCCTCTGATGATGGAATCCCCAAGTAGTAGTAGTTTTCTGTTCGGTGAGTTTTTCTTCATATTTGGTGCTTTAGCAGGAGATTTGGCATTGACTGTCTCTAAGGGCCATTCAGTTTCCATGGATTTGGCATCCTCATTAACCAAAGCAGAGAAGGCATTATGCAGGGATATCTCTTGATGTATAGGGTGTCTCTGCGTTACAGGTCGCAATCTACCCGAGCCCACCGTGATCCATTTGTTCCTGAGATGTTTGATTCTTTGTGGGAGTGGTGTTGGACTTTGTTCAGTTTGTATCCTAGAAGAGGTGCGTTTCATTGCAGCTAGTTCTTCCCTTAGTAGAGTCAATTCTTTATGCATGGCAGCTGACTTGAGGCACATAGGACTAGCTCTTAGGTTCCAAATGATTTGTCTCAGAATGAAAGCACCACAGTTATTGCACTGAATATACGACATGCTGATTAAGCAGTCCTAGAAAGAGAAGAAGAAGAAACTGTGGGCTTAACACCAAATTAAAAGTATACATGGCAATGTATGTGACCACTATATAGGCAATGCAGCCCTGGGGTGGATGGGGTGAGGGGTGGGGTGGGTGAGAACCTAAGTGTCCCTGGCCAGTAGGCCTTATGTGAACTGTGGGCACACTCGGAGATCTGATTTAAGGGCTACACAAGGAATGTATGCAGTCAGAATATTCCTAAAAATTAATGTATAACCAACAGATAAATTCTATATTAGCAACAAAATAGGCAAAAAAGACAGCTAAGCTGAAAGCTTAGCTGTGTGGCGGCTCTGTTGTCATATTCCTTACTCTGGTCTATTTCTGATTTGTCAGAACTGTGTGCTGTAATGCTATCCCTCTGCTTTTATTTTCTAAGCGATTTAAAATTGTGTTTGTCTGCCTTGCTCAACTTTTGTATACTGGCTCCAGTTTTAATGGGTGTCTGCAGTTTTGGCAGACAGCTCACCTGATGATTGAGACACAACAGCAGCCTATTTGCTGGGTAATTGCCCTGCTTGCTGTGAAATTTGATTCCTTGGGGGTGAAATGGTTGTGAAGTATTGTTTAACTGCAGAGCCCTAGATATAAACATCTTCCCATAATCTTTCCTCCTCAGCATGATCATCACACTCCTACTCAGGAGAGGTAGAAGGTAAAGTAGGCTACAGTTTAGAAGCAATATCTTTTCTCTTTCTATCTGTTTTTCCATCCTCTCTTAAATCTGCCTAACGAGATTTTCTCTTTTCAGTCTAAGCAAAGCATCTTGAATATTGTGACCACTGGTCTACATTAATTTTCCCTTTCAGAGCTTAACACCTATCTCTCAAATCAAATCTAAAAGACCATCTTCAGAAAAGTTTAGATAGAGATTCCATTTACTTAAATGTTTGCAAGTCTCTGGGTTATAAGGCTTATACATGTATGCAGTGGGAACATGGGCAGATGGAGCAGGGATTAATTTTCCTTCTTTCCTTTCTGAAGTACCCATATTTTTTCTTCATCTGTGTTTACACTGCAGGGTGGTGTGGCTGCAGTCCTCTGACCTGAAACAGTGGGCCCAAGACAAGTTTGCCAATATTCCCAGCCGGGGTGAGAACCTCTTCAGGAATATCAGGATAAGAAGGCCTTCTACCCGTGCCCACGTTGGTATTACCTGGCCCAGCTGAAGGGGGAGGTCCCCTACCAGCATCAGAGGGAGAAAGCTCCAAAGGCTCAGCCAGCTCCACAATCCAAGCTGGGGGTGAGCTTTTGACTAGTTGTTCAAGAGCATAGCCAGCCATCTGCTGTCTGCCGAGGAACCCCCTCAGATAGGGGGGCAGCTTGCCAATTTGCTCACAGGTGGCCTCTTGTTACCTCTGACACCTGAGTGTTACTGATTGTCTAGAACAGATATTAGCTGCACCTTGCCCAGTTGCCGCCTCCATACACCCCAGGGGAGTACCGAATGGACCCCACACCCGAAGCCTACTACAGGAAATAGTCTCTGCTCTGTTAGCTGACCTAGTCATAGAGCAGATTCCTCTAGCTTAGGTTGGATGAGGCTTCTATTTCAGATACTTCCTGGCTCCCAAGAAGACTGGTGGGTTCCAGCCATCCTGGAGCTGCGAAACCTACTGTAAACCGGTTCCTGGTGCATGAGAAGTTCAACAGAGTCTCGCTGGGAACACTACTTCCATACCTTCTATATGATGATTGGCTGTGCTCCTTGGATCTAAAGGATGCATGTACACACGTTCCCGATCAATCCAATAACAGACAGTATCTATGGTTCATGGTGGGAGGCCTGCACTATCAATATCAAGTGCTACCCTTCTGGCTGGCCTCAGCTCCATGGGTCTTCACGAAGTGCCTGGCAGTTGTGGCTGCCTACCTCTGGACCATGGGGGTTTTCGTCTTCCTGTACCTAGACAACTGGCTCATCAAAGGCTCACCATAAAGGTGCTTGAGCGGCTGGGCTTTGTGATCAACTACCTGAAGTCACATTTTCAGCCCACATGGCAACTGGAGTTCTTCGAGGCCCTTCTCGATAACTCTCAGGCATGGGCTTTACTGCAGGAGACCGCATGCAGCAGCTGGTGTTGATGGTGGGCTCAGTGCAGCACCAGTGCCGCACTTCAGCTGAGAGATGTTGCGGGTTCTATAGGTCATATGGCCGCCATGGTGCATGAATCACCCTTAGGCCCATCTCTTCAATCGGCAGGCCCAATGGACTTTAAGCATGCACTGGAAGCGGACAAAGGGCTGTCTCTGGGAAAGGGTGGTGGTCACCGTTCCTTTGTGCAGTCCCTCAACTGGTGGCTCGAGCCAGAAAATCATCTCAAAGGCCTCCTGTTCCAGACGGTGGTCCCCCACAAGACACTCATGATGGATGCATTCAAGCTCAGTTGGGGAGCTCATTTTTACTGCCTGTGCATGCAGGGCCTATGGTCAGAGCAGGAGAGCCTGCTCCAGATCAAATTTCTCGAGCTTCGGGCGATAGCCAATGCCCTCTGTGCCTTCCAAGCACACTTGGCCAATTAGATGGTCCTAATCCAAATGGACAACCAGGGGGCAATGTTCTACATGAACAAGTAGAGGGGCACAGGCTCATACCTCCTCTGCTGGGAGGTGGTTCATTTGTTGAAGTTTGCCCTGCTCCATAGCATGGGCCTCAGAGCAACTTAGCTGCCCATCAAGCTCAACAGACTAGCGGACCAGCTCAGCAGAGTCCTTCAACCACACCAATGGATCCTCAACAGGACAGTGCTGAACCGGATATTTCAAGAGAGTGGGACACTCCTGTGGAGGATGTCTTTGCCATGGCACACAATGCCAAGGTGGACCGGTTCTGCTCCCAGAGGCCGGCCAGCAACCACTTGGCCTATGATGCCTTCCTCCTCCAATGGGGGGCAGACTTGCTGTATGCATACCCCCCCCAATCCCACTTGTAGTGAAAATCCTCCTGAAGCTCCAAGCTGACAAAGGCTCCATGCTTCTCATTGCTCCTTATTGGCCTCGACAGCCATGGTTTGCACTACTGCTGCAGCTTTACAGTGGGAGCCTCTGTCTTGCCTCTGCCTCAAACCTCATTTCGCAGGAGGGTAGAATCTTGCTGCATCCCAGTGTCCGCTCATTGGCCCTCACAGCGTGGATCCTGAGCAGGTGGTCCTCTCAGAGCTCAATCTTCCCAAGGGTGTTACAAACATCCTTCTGGCATCCTGCAAGGACAGATTCATAAGGCCTATGCGCTAAAGTGACGTAGCCTTGCCGCTTGCTGCATGAGCAGGACACTGGACCCCTTCTCTTGCACCGTGGACCAGCTGCTGGAGTACCTCCTGCACATCTTGGACTCTGCCCTTAATTCCAGTTTGCATGTTTGCCTCAGCACGATAGTGGTGTACCATTGCAGCCCAGCTGCTCATGGCTTGCTTCATGCGGGGCCTGCTCCTCTCGCAGCCTCTGCTCAAGTCCACTACATTGGCTTTGGATCTCAACGTGGTACTTGCCCAGTTGGACTCATGTCCCCTGAA
Source organism: Ichthyophis bannanicus (assembly GCA_033557465.1). NCBI lineage: Eukaryota > Metazoa > Chordata > Amphibia > Gymnophiona > Ichthyophiidae > Ichthyophis > Ichthyophis bannanicus. The sequence goes on from CM066033.1 coordinate 159,350,479, forward strand.
ATTCCTGCCCTGAATGGTCGTCTCTGGTGGTGGTTATGTTGGCCTGACGCATCAATGAGCTCCAAGCCTTGGTGACTCACCCGCCTTACACCAGGTTTCACCAGAGCAAGGTGGTTCTCTTCACGCACCCCCACTTTATGCCGAAGGTGGTCACCGCGTTTCGCCTTAAGTTGATAGTCTTGCCAACTTTCTTCCCTCCGCCTCATGCTAACCGGAGTGAGACTGCATACCATGGACTGCAAGTAGGCTCTAGTCTTCTACCTGGAGTTCACAAAGGTGCACTGCTTGTCCACTCAGCTGTTCGATTCCTTCGATCTCAGGAAGCTGGACGCTGCTGTCTTGAAGCACATGCTATCCCTCTGGCTAAAGAACTACATTGCTCATGCTTATTCCCAGGCTGGGTTGAGACTTGAAGGTCATGCCATGGCTCACAATGTCCGTGCTATGGCTGCTTAGGTGGCCAACCTCCACTCTGTTTCCGCAGAGGAAATCTGCAAGGCTGCTACGTGATCTTCAGTCCATACCTTTGCAGCCCAGTACTGTCTTGATGGGGCTTCCCGACAGCCCTTCTGTCCATCCAGGCTACCTGCTAAAACCCCTCGGGTCAATGTTTGCTGAGAATGCTGAATCAGATGAGACTCTCTAGAAACTACCCTGTTGTTCTTCCTGGTTTCTCCAGTTGGTTGCCCCTGTTTGGGCGGCTGTTCTCCTCAGATTCCAGTAGCCTGTAGCTTGGGAGTCCCATACGTGAGGACTTATTTCCTGCTTGTTTAGGGAGAAAGCCTAGTTTCTCACCTGTAGTAGGTGTTCTCCATGAGCATCAGGAATAAAGTCCTCTCAACCCTCCTACCTCCCCGGCGAGTTGCCTTTTGACTCCTGCTATATTAGACTGGAGAAGATGGCGCCGTGGCAGGTGGGAAGGCAGGTGTGCATGCACAGTTTGCCTCCCAAAAACTTCCTTTGGAAGCTGGGGAGCATTCCCGTGCATGGCTCTGTCGATGACGTCACCCATACATGAGGACTTATTTCTTTTTTGCTCACAGAGAACACCTGCTACAGCTGAGTAGCTATGCTTTCTTCATTGGATAGAAAAAAACAGATAAACACATGAAACACAAAATACATAGAATAAAGACCTAAACTGGTGTCCTACTTTTGTTTTTAGCAAGCTCGGTTACGTTTGTTTCCTGTAGCCAAACTGCATGGAGCCACCCGTACCACTTTAGGAGAGACTTGAGCCCGAGCTAAAAATGAATAATAAAAACTTTCCTGCCTTAAATGAGGTATCTTGGGCAAAGAACTCCCGGCAATGTGACAATGGCCCCATCAGATGGTGCTCAGGACCAAGGATTTCCGCAGCCAAATTATGGATCTGAAATAAAGGAACAGTTATTGTGCACAGCAAGCAAAAGTTTTTATTAGTGTGCCAGTATGGAGAGAGAGATTTGTTAGTGAATCCAGTAGTCTCTGCCATTACAATGTGCAGAGCTCACTTAAATATGTGGAGATCAATGAAAACAAGAGGTAATACAAATGTACTAATAAAGCAGTTTACCAGCTTTGAGTACAAGGAGGCAATTAGCAACTTTTCTGCACCTGGTTTCCTGTGTGCTTTACTCCTTCCACAGATGGCTAGGATCATGTTCCTGCCCTATCCTTTAACTTCCCACATGTTTGCTTCTTTAAACGTTCACATCTACGCATTTTCTCAGTACAGCTAAGATTAAGACCTTAACTCCCACAAGTTGTTTAACCAGCTATACCTTATAGTATACACTTTAAAGGTCTGCCAAAATCTCTGTCTCAGAGGATCCCATTGTATCCTATTTTACTCCCAAATTATGAATTGTATGTACTAAAGAAATAGCCTGACCCTCTGTCCTCTACCTATCCTGCATAGTATCCCAGTCCAACTCTCCCAAGCACACCACCTTTTTTTGCATATTAGGTCTCCAAGAACAAGCAGGAATGCAATCTTCACATATGGGTGACGTCTGCAACGATGGATCCTACGCGGGAACACTCCCCAGTGTCCAATAGGAAAGCCTATGGGAACATCCACCATGCCCTGCCTTCCCAACTCCTCTCCTCGGTTCTTCATTTTCCACGGAGCCAGCAGATCGTACAATCCTGTCACCGCCGAAAAAACTTTTCCTTTTTAGAGAAATATTATGTTTCTGCCTTCCTGTCAACGGCAGTTCTGTCATCTGCATTGGTACTGACAACATTTCTCTTTTCTTGTACAGTATTTGTCTGCGCTTTTCACGGCTAACTAAGCCTTTAGGCCTCCATAACCTTATCTTCAATCTTCAACATTTTTTAAAGCATGGAAAAATCAACTAGTGGTTTTAAGAAATGTACCAAGTGTGCCAGTACAATATCAGTCACTGATAAATACGACTGGTGTCTAAAATGTTTGGGCCCCGACCATCTGCCAAATTCTTGTCCTTTGTGTCAGAAAATGACAAAGTGAGGCCTAAAGAACAGAGCCAGACAGTATGGATCGCTGTTCACCCCAGACTTAATTTCAGTGGCTTCCACATCATCGAGGACTTTGGCCTCCTCTCATGGGTCTCAGATCTCTTCAAAGTCCAAACATGGCATCGGCATCAGCATTGAAGACAGATATACCGAGGCCAGAGGAATATTCCAGCAGTAAGCATCGAGACTCCCCTGGGGGACTTCCGATGTAGACAGTCAGCCAAACAGCCCCAGCAGAAGGACCTGTCCTCCGAAGCACAGGAGGAGCTCCAGGATGCTCCCAAGCAATCTACCTCTGGAGAACTACCAGTTCCGTGCTCTGAGACGGTGGCTCAAAGACCTGTGGGTGATTCTACACACACATTGGCCATCTCCCTAGACCAACACATGCTGGCTCTTGAAAGGAGTTTGGCTGCACTCCTGGCAGCCTTGGTACTGATGGTATTGACAGCTCAAGCAGTGCAGGCTTCGGCAGCCTGCCTACAGCCAACTGTACTGGCCCCATTGCTAGCCCTTGAACCGATATCATCTGAACTGCTGAGACCGATGCCTCTGTTGGAACTGACCAATATCCTTTGGTACCCAACAGGCTCAAACACAAGACCGCCGATACTTTGACTTTTTGCCAGACTCTGATTCCAGTTCTTCTGATTCTGATGAAGAATCACTGGATTCCCAAGAACTTCCAGACATCCCTTCAGACCCTTCACTTCCACAAGAACGGTGTAGGTCCCCACCAGAAGATATGTCTTTCCAAGACTTCATTCATAACATGGCAGCAAGATTGGTCACTTTGAATTAACAAGCAGAGCTTTGGCAGTCTGCATTGGGGCTTGCAGGATGGCTTGAACAGTGGGTCCAGGACAAGCTAGCCAATATCCCTTGTACTGGAAAAAACCTCTTTGGGAAAGACTGGAGAGAACAAGCTGGGGTGATTGAGACGGATGATATCACCCTCAAAAGCCTTTCCAGGAAGACGGCTGACCCCTCCAAAAGGAAGATTCTTCATAAGAAACCTTTCTAAGAAGAGAGATTATCCTTCCTATCCACCTTCAGCTGTCTACCAGTCTCAGCATTCTCAACAGCGGCAGCAAGGCCCTTGCCAAACGAAAAATGCTCAAGGCTTCTAAGCCTTAATCAGCTGCACAGGCACAACCTATGCCTGTTTTTTTTACTCCTTCCTGGAGAGCATTGCCAATTTGCCTCTTGAGGGTCCCCAACCCCTACATCATGGCCAGTGCTAAGAAAGGCAGAAATCTCCATATAGCGCGGATTGATTATAAGAGAGCTTTTGACAGTGTCCCATTGTCTTGAAATGTATAAAATAAATCCTGATTTGATAGAGTACATTAAGTTCACTATGTTGTTAAGTGCTGTCGAGTTGGAGTCGACTCATGGCGACCCTCTGGATAGCTATCCTAAATTGTGTTCGGTCTTGAGTCAGGCGGCTCATTGTTGACAGACTGGTACCCGTAGCTGCTGTTACTGTATCGATCCATCTCATTGCTGGCCTTCCTCTTTTGCGCTGACCTTCTATCTGGCCAAGTATGATATCTTTGTCTAATGATCTCTCCCTTCGCATGATGTGTCCAAAGTATGAAATTGGAAGTCTTCTCATCTGAGCTTCTAAAGAAAGCTTAGGTTTGATCGCCTATAGTACCAACTGGTTTGTTCTTTGGGCAGTCCATGGTATACACAGTATTCGCCGCCAGCACCATAATTCAAAGGCATCAATTTTCTTCCTGTCTATCTTTTTCACTGTCCAGCTTTCACATCCATATAATGTTATTGAAAATACCATGGTTTGAACAAGTCGAATCTTTGTATGGAGAGAGACATCTCTGCTCTTGAGAATCTTATCTAGGTCTTTCATAGCCATTCTGCCAAGAGCAATGCGTCGTCTGATTTCTTGACTGCTTGTTGCTTCTTTATTGATAGTTGATCCAAGTAGGTTAAAGTTGTTCACGATTTCAATTTCTTCTCCTTCGACGATGAACCTGTTGATTATGCCAGTTGTCATGATCTTTGTCTTCTTTACATTAAGGTGCAGGCCCATTTTGAGACTGTTCTTTGATTGTGAGAAGCAAATGTTTCAGATCATCTTCACTTTCAGCCAGTAATGTGGTATCAGCATAGCGAAGGTTGTTGAGTCTTCCACCAATCTTCACACCTCTGTCTTCATACAATCCTGCTTCTCTGATGATTTGTTCTGCATATAAATTAAACAGGTAGGGGGAAAGTATGCAGCCTTGTCTTACACCTTTGCTTTTTTTAAACCACTGTTTCTCCTTCTTCCATTCGAACTGCTGCTGCTTGATCAATGTACAGATTGTGCAAGAGTACGATCAGGTGTTCTGGTATACCCATGCTTTTTAATGTGGCCCAGAGTTTCTCATGGTTTACACAGTCAAAAGCCTTTCTATAGTCGATAAAGCACAAATGGATATCCTTTTGGTATTCTTTAGTCTTTTCAAGGATCCATCTCACATCCGCAGTGATGTCTCTCGTTCCTCGCCCTTTCCTGAACCCTGCTTGCACTTCAGGTAGTTCTTGTTCCAGGTATGGTTGTAGTTTCTTTTGAATAATCTTCAGTAGAATTTTGCTGGCATGTGGGATCAGAGCGATTGTGCGATAATTTCCACAGTCAGTTGGATCACCTTTCTTTAGTATTGGTATAAACACAGATCTTTTCCAGTCAGTTGGCCATGATGTTGTCTTCCATATTTCTTGGCAGAGCCTTGTAAGTACGGTAACAGCTGCATCAGATTGCTGTAATACTTCTATGGGAATGCTATCAATGCCTGGTGCTTTGTTCTTTGATAAGGCTTTCAATGCTGCTTTAACTTCTTCTTTCATCACCAATGGTTCCCGATCATAAGGTACAGGTTGAAACGGCTGTTGGTCCACTTGATCTTTATCATATAAAAGCTCTGTATATTCCTTCCACCTTTTCTTGATCTTCTCAGCATCATTCAGCATAGAACCTTGAGCATCTTGTAACATTCCAATTCGAGGCTGGAACTTTTTCTTTAACTCTCGTAGCTTTAGGAAAGCCAGTCTTGTTCTTCCTCTAATAGTTTCTGCTTCTATTTCCTTGCATGCATCATTGTAGTACTTTTCCTTGTCCTGTCTTGCTGCACGTTGGAAATCTCTAAGTTCTGTTGTTGTCTTTCTTTCTGCTCTGGCTTTAGCTTCTCTGCGTTTCTGGGCAATTTTCAGAGTTTCTTCCATCATCCATTTTGGCCGTTTTTGCTTTTTCACCTTTTGTAGAGACTTCTCGCTTTCTTCCAACACAACCTTCTTGATGTCATTCCATAACTCTTCTGGAGCTCTGTCATTTGTATCTAAAGCAGCAAATTGATTTTGCAGGCAGTCTTTAAATTCCAGTGGTATATTCTCAAGGTCATATTTTGCTGCATTCATGAGTGGTTTGCTCTTTTTCAATTTTAGCTTGAGTTTGCATACTAGTAGTTGATGATCTGTACCACAGTCGGCTCCAGGTTTTGTCTTTGTTGATGTTATAGAACGTTTCCATCGTTGACTTCCACAGATGTAATCAATTTGATTTTTATACATTCCATTGGGTGAAGTCCATGTGTACAGTTGCCGCTTGTGTTGATGGAAGAAGGTGTTTGAAATAAATAGATCATTGGTCTTGCAGAATTCTATCAGTCCTTCTCCAGCTTCATTTCTGTTGCCAAGTCCATATTTTCCAACTACTTTGCCTTCTTCTTTGTTGCCAACTTCTGCGTTCCAGTCACCCATGCCTATCAGGATATCCTGTTTGCATGTTCTGTCAATTTCAACTTGTACTTGTTCATAGAACTCTTCAATTTCATTCTCTTCTGCAGCTGTTGTTGGGGCATAAACTTGAATTATAGTTGTGTTGACAGGCATGCCTCGTAGACGAATAGAGATTAAGCGTTCGCTGACTGCATTGTGTTTCATTACAGTTCTTGCAAGTTTCTTCTTTATTATAAATGCAACACCATTTCTTCTTTGTCTTTCATTTCCAGCATAGTAGACCATGTGATCATCTGATGCAGAGTGCCCTATGCCAGTCCATTTCAGTTCGCTGACACCCAACAGATCAAGTTGTACACGTTCCATTTCATTCTTGACCACCTCCAACTTCCCTTGGTTCATGCTTCATAAGTTCCATGTTCCAATTCGTAAGACATCTTTACAGCTTCTGACTCTCATTTCATGCGCAGCTACATCAGCAGTCAGACGTCCCGAGGGCTTTGATCCAACCACATCATAAATGCTGGCTTTACTCTGAAAAGTCTTCAGCTCTTCCCCAGTAGCTAGTTGAGTGCCTTCCGACCTGGGGGTCTCATCTTCCAGCACTATAGCACAATTTGTTTTGTTGTAACTATTGCCAGGCCTTTCTTCCGTGCAGTTTAAATTTGGTGGTGTTGCCGTTGTCACAGAAATGTGATCCTCTGCTGTCAACACTATCCCATTCTGCTGCTGCCTACTATGACAGTGTGGTAAACCACATTTTTTTTGAGAAGATGAAGCTGGTCAGTACATCATTCCTAACATTAAGATACAGCAAGGAATATTTCATGGAGATTCCCTGTCACCACTTCTGTTTTGTGTGGCGCTTATCCACTGAGTGCTCTCATCAACATTTTGGGATATGGATTTAGCCTGAATCCTAAAGAAAGAAACAATCCAGAAGCTACTTCCCATCTACTATATATAGATCTGAAGCTCTACAGTTCCAGCGACCAACAATTAGCAGAGCAACTTCGTGTGGTGAAAGCTTTTCTGAAAACATCAGGATGACATTTGGCCTTGATAAGTGTGCTAAGGCAACATTTTTCAGAGGAAAATTGAGCAAAACTGAAAACATCTCCCTTGCTGAGAGCTGTGACATCAAGGACCTTGAACAGGAAGGCATTATAAGTATCTCGGAATAAAGGAAGGAATGACACTCAAGCAGAAACTATTGAGAGAAAAGATAAGTAAAGAATATTACAGGAGATTAAAATGGCTATTGAAAAGTGCTTTAACATCACGGAATAAGATACAAGCTATTAATCAGCTGACAATTCCTGTACTCATACACCTTTGGGATTGTGGACTGACCTCTTAAAGATCTTCAAAAACTGGATGTGTGAACAAGAAAACTCCTCCATGCCCTTGAAATAATTTACAAGAATCAGTGTATGCCAAGACTGTACATTCCTAGAGCTGAAGGAGGGCTAGGACTTAGAGATTGATCACACCTACAGAGCTACTACCATAAGCCTCCAAGTCTACCCAACAGCATCCTCTGATCCAAATATGCAAAAAGTACTGAAATGAAAGTAAACGTCCAGAATCTGTCTCCATCATCAAACTTGGACAAGTGTTCTGACGACTAGAAGGAATGAATGAAAATCCACAGGCATGCACGGGAAAGGAAGTAGCAGAATTTGCAAAACAAGAGAAAAAACTCTTCAAAGAATTGGATTAGCAAGTGAGGAAAAACAAGCAACAAATGCAGTGGAAAATTCAGAACGTTACGTCAAGAACCTTTTGTCATTCAAGAACGTACACGTGAATGGCTAAGGAGAGGTGAACAGAAACCAAAGGATGAAAGATTGATAGTTGCAGCCCAGGAAAGCAGATTACAGACGAGATGGTTTATGGCAAGCATTGAAAAAACTGGCAAAACAGAGGTATGTCAATTCTGTAAGAAGGAGCTGGACATAGTGACTCACCTTATAACAGGCTGTGAAGTTCTGATGGCGGAAAATTTCTAAACAGAAAGGCACAACAAAGTAGCATGCCTCCTCCACTGGAAACTCTGGAAACACTACAAAATCACTCTCTGAAAAGCACTGGGACCATGACTCTTAAGAGAATAGAGAATGAAGAGGTGCTGATCACATGGGACATTCCCATTCCAACAGATAAGAAACTGGATGCGAGGAAACCTGACATAGTGGTAAAAGAAAAGAACACCAGAACATTGATAACAGAAGTGTCGGTACCGAGTGATTATTCTGTAAATCATGTGGAAAGGCAGAAGACCCTGAAGCACCAAGAAATGCAGTCAGAGACCAACAAAATGTGGCAGAAGGATACAGAAATCTTTACCGTTGTACTGGGAGCAACAGGCTTGATGAAGAATTTCCAAGCACATCTTGACAAACTTCCCATATCCGTTACATCTTACGAACTCTAGAAGGAAGCTGTCTTTGGCACGATGCAAGTGCTACGCCAAGCATTAGCAGTAAAATTGAGACTCAGATCATACTCCACAGACCTTGACTAAAGAGTGAGGTTCATGATTGTAATGGTATCCACAAAATTAACCTATTTGGAGAACATGCCCAGGCAGACTCTGTTCTTATGCCTAAAGGTGGCACCTCATAACTTCAGAACAGAGGACACTGCATTCACCTCAGAGCAGCGTACCTCCCAGGCGAACTCGGTGTCCTTGCGGACAAGCTAAGCTGTATTCTTCGTCCACATGAATGGACCTTGAATCGGGAGATGGCTGCTTGGATCTTCTGAATGTGGGAACCCCATGCACATATCTTTTCGCCACTCAGCAGAACACACAGCTTTCCACTCTTCTGCTCCAGGCTTCTATCACTGCACCGACAGGCCCCGGACGCCTTCATTTTCCATGGGGACAGGGTCTTCTCTATGCATTCCCTCCCATCCCCTTACTACCCAAAGCACTGTTCAAGCTACAGGCCAACAGGGGCTTGATGATTCTTATAGCCCCCTTTTAGCCTCATCAACCATGGGTTCCACTGCTGCTTCGCCTTGCGCAGGCTCAACCTCTCAGCTTCGGATGTGCGCCCGAACTCCTCTCCCAGGACCATGGGATGTTCCTCCATCCATTTCTTCACACTCTATGCCTCATGGCATGGCTTCTGAAGAGCTAGTGGTCATTGACCTCGACCTGCCATAGGAGATCAAAGATACCCTTGCATCACGTAAGGATTCCACTAGGAAATCTTATGCCTTCAAGTGGTGGTTGTTTGCCCTCTGGTGCTTCTTAAAGGGCACTGATCCATTTTCTTGCTCGGTGGAGTCCCTTCTACAGTATCTCTTCCACTTATCCTTGGCAGGTCTTTAAACTAACTCGGTGAGAGTTCACCTTAGTGCCATTGCGGCCTCTCACAAACCACGGAATGGACAGCCTATCTCCTCACACCCCTTAGTAGCATGATTCATGCAAGGTCACCTGCTGTCCAAGCCACCCATTAAGCTGCCTTCAGTGGCCTTGGACCTTAATGAGGTTCTTGCTCATCTTCTAAAGCCCCCTTTCAAGCCTTTAGCCACCAGTTCATTGAAGTTTCTATCTTGGAAGGTAATCTTCGTCATCACCATCACTTCAGCTCACCACATCAATGAACCGCATCAGCACTTGCCTCACCTGGCACCCGATCACTCCAGGTAAGCCCCAGCTGGCTCAAACAAAGGCCTCTCCACTTCGTGACGCTGAACTCTACCCACCAGGAACATCATCATCCAGCGCTGTACTTTAGCACAAAAGGGACACACTTGCAGGCACAAGAGAGGTACCGGACCCCCTTCCCCGAGCTCAGCAACAACACTCACCTTACCTGGCACCTGATCATTCCAGGGAAGCCCCAGTCAGCTCAAACAAAGGCCTCTCCACACCACTATGCTGAACTCCACCCTCCACGGGCATCATCACCCAGCGCCGCACCTCAGTACAAAAGGGACATGCCACTGGGAGGCACGCCCACACCTAAGGGCCATGCCAAAGTGCCCTTAGGCATGGCCCTTAGAGTGGATCAATGAATGGACCCAAACCTCTGATACTGCCACCACCAAACTAGTACAAGGGAAGTAAGCCCCAGATACACCCCCTAGTACCTCTCGTCACCACTCCAGTCAATTACCCCCGCACAACAAAGGAGTACGATAAACTGCACCAAAATGACTCATTACCCACATCACAATTCTACTTCTCTTACTCAGCTTAACGACTAAACCAGTAATGGCACTTCCACACAGTGGAATCATACCCATCATCTACAACCAGAGGAAACTTACATCATATAACCCCACTCCTCACACTGGCTTCAGGAAGCAGCACCAACTCATACACATCAGACCAAACAAGACCCCCACACCACCATATTTCATTGCAACACCCACCTCGAAAATAACATGTGGACTTGTCAATGCACACCTCCACCAAGAACAAAATCCACACAATAGCTGACCATGTACATGACCAAAATCTAGAGATCATATGCATCACCAAATCATGGTTCATACATTCAGGTAATGTCCTACTCAACCAGCTAACCCATCTGTCCCACTCCCTCCACAACTTTCCAAGAAAAGCCAGGTGAGGCGGAGGGGTTTTTATCCTAAGCAACAAATAGTTGAACTTCACCCCACCTCAACTGATAACTCAAATATCCTGCTAATTAAGAACAAGGACTAGACAATATGCCTGACATACTACTCAACAAACACCAACACACAAGACCTTCCTACCCTGCTAGAAACAGCTTGCACATACACAGCAAAAAAGCAAATCATTTAGCCTCCTAGGTGACCTGAACCTCTCCTCAGCCCCCGTCAGCCAAACCAACTTATTCCTGCAAGCCATGGATGCACTCGGCCTCACCCAACTAATTTATGTACCCACACACAAAAAAAGGGAACATCCTAGACTTTCTCTTTGCTCCCACTGAGTTCACCTCAAACAAACCGCCCATCGCAATCAAAGTAACCCCAGTCCCATGGTCTGACCACCACATGATCACATTTCAGCTCCCGCAACACCCCCTCCCCCCCCCCCCCCACACACACAGAGATACCAAGGACAATCAGCCCCACAACACACAAAGATTTTAAAAAATTTGACAAGCAATCATTCTTAGACCATATAATCCCAAGACTGAACAGCAACTCCACTGACTTAACAGAGCTGGTTAATAACTGGAATGATACCTTAGCTCCATTTGTCATAGCACCACAGTGGAACAGTAATACAAGAATTCAACAAACTCCTTGGTACTCCTCTGAAATAAGACACACCAAACACACACAGATTGAACGACAATGGAGACATTCAAGAGACCCACTCCTACTCACCGAATACTCATCCAAACAAACGCAATACAACAACCTTATCAACAAACACAAAAAAGAATACCAAACAAACCCAATCTTAAATTCATTAAACTGCCCCAGAGAACTATTTGATATAGTTAAATCACTCATTTGGGACCCATCACAACAAAACCAAGAACTGGGACCACAAGACATAGTGCACTTCCTCTAGAACAGTGGTACTTAACCTTGTTGGAGGTACTGAACCCCACCAGTTTCATATGCACATTCACCGAACCCTTCTTTATTGAAAAATAAAATATGATTTTTTTTCAAATTCAAGACATAGGTATATGTTTTACAGGTTCGTTTTTATGTCTAGCATCCTTGAAAAGGATTGCTCGCAAAGATATGTTGTAACAAATGGTATAAAAATTTCCAGGGCTTTCCTAGCAATAACAGGATACGTTACCATTTGTCGACACCAAAACGTTGAGAGCGTCATTGTTCTGAAGAGTTGCTGTTGAACCTGGCTCTGCTGAATTTCAATGATTTCGTCGAGGTATTCATCATTGACATCTGCTGTCTCAACACCAAACGTGAACGGCTGTCTCACCCATGCTGGATATGAGACTCTTGTAGGGAAGTATCCGTCGAGAGACTTTGCAAGCTCATCTAAGTGCGTGGCAATTGCTTGCTTCAGTTCCGTGGGTACAGAAATGTCTCCGATTCCAGACACATCTTCGATCTTAATTACACAGTCATCCAGCAGGGGAAAGTTTGCGAAGTTATCGTTCTCTGTTCGTCGTTTCCATAATGGTAGCTTTTTTTGAAAAGCCTTCAGGTTTTCTTCTGCTTCGATGATGTTGATTCCACCACCCTGCATCTGCTGATTGAGATGATTGAGAGATGCGAATATATCAGCCATGTATGCTAAAATGAGAATGAACTTAGAATTTTTGAAGCAATCCGCATGACGATGTTGTTGCTTTTGCAAAAACAGGGCTAATTCCACATGCATGGCAAAAACACGATTCAGCACCTGTCCCCGGGATAACCACCGAACGTTAGAATGGTACAGAAGTACCTCAAATTCAGAGCCCATTTCTTTACACAGCTCACTGAAGATGCGGTGCCTCAGTTCACTATTTCGCACATAGTTCACACATTCCACTACAATTTTTAATACTTCTGTCATTTCTGGAGGCAAGGTATTTGTTGCCAACGCATGCCTGTGCAGAATACAATGTGTAACAATGATGTGTGGTGCATCGGCTTTCACTAGTGCACCAAAACCAGACTTTCTTCCCAACATGACTGGAGCTCCGTCCGTACAAACTGCAGAAACCATATCCCACAAAAGATTGTTGTCTCTGAAGAAGTCATCCACAAGTTTCTTCACATCGGCTGCCTTAGTTGTTGTTGTTGTAAGAGGCTTACAAAATAAAAAAATCTTCCTTTATCATGTTGTCTTTCACATAGCACACAAATACAGCAAGCTGACTTAGATTAGAAACGTCTGTGGTCTCGTCCAGTTGGAGGCTGAATTTTGCCGGGCTTGAAATCAGATCTGCAACTACTTGAGCCAAGATGTCTTTGCTCATGTCCTCTTCTGTCGCTGATGGTGTCATTTGAAAGAGGAATTTGGGATAATTTAACTTCGGCCGCTTTTCCCAGCATCAGATTCGCCATCTTCAACACAGCTGGTTTTATGAGTGTTTCACCAATGGTGTGTGGTTTGCCCTGCCTTGCGATCAGGTAAGCAACTTCGTACGATGCTGTGAGGATTGGTTTGTTGATGGGTACAAAGCCGAGAGCAGGCAGAGTAGCCTTTTCATCGAATCTGGCTCTCTTCACCTTGAATTCAGAAAGCGTTGTGTTCTTGTATTCCCCATCTCCATGCAGGTTAAGGACGTGTTCCTTTAGTTTTGCCGGTACTAGACTAGAATTGCTTAACTTGGCATTGCAAATCATGCAGATAGGACGCTGACTCCCATCACATTCTGTTATATATGCGAATCCATGTTGTACATATTCGTCCAACCACTTTCTTTTTTTGCTCGACATAGTTAGTATGGATTAAAATATTAAGAAAGAAATCACACGACATACCATCACGATAGTCACAAGTCGACTACTGAGTGCACCAAATTCCCTGCAGCACAGATTGGCCAAGCAATATAGCGTGATCACCTGCAGCCAATGATGGCCAAGCGGGGCGTGTCATCACGAATCTCATGAGTCGGGTGCGTGTCTTGTGTCTTGACCTCCGCCGAACCCCTGAGACTGACTCACCGAACCTCTAGGGTTCGATCGAACCCAGGTTAAGAACCACTGCTCTAGAATAAATGACGACCAGATCTTGACTTAAACACTCTCTCACCATCAAACTCAACCATCCCACTCAACCACTACAGAGATGGACATTCTTTGAACCATTTACAGCCGAACAACTAGAACATACCCTTACATCTATTAATATCACCACCTCTCCACTTGACCCATGCCCAGTCTCATGGATCAAGGTGGCTAGACATGAGCTCTCCCACATCATACTCATCATCTCTAACTCAAGGCCACATGCCCACTACTCTCAAATCACCTCTATAAGACCCATCTTTAAAAAAAACACCTCTCTTGATCCCACCATCCCAGGCTCCTACAGACTAATTGCAAGCATACCCTTTCTAGCCAAACTAATTGACAAAACTGTACAACTCTAACTACAAGAATACATCATTTCAAAGTAGGACATCAAAACCATTTCATATTCACCAAGGACTGCCTCAAGGATCAGCTCTCTCAGCTCTTTAATTTATACATCCAGCCCTTTTGCAACATCCTCCAGAAATTTGGGATAATGTTTCATATCTATGCAGGTGACGTTATGCTGTACACCCCAGTTGTGACAAAGAACCCGGACTTCTCCACCATCCTCTCCTGCCTCAATGAAGTAACCCACTGGTTACATGAACACTCGTTCACATTGAATGTAAGTAAAACCAAGGCACTGGTTGTAAACAGAGACCCCAACTACATTTCAATAGAGATGTAAATAGTTAATTGCATTGCGATTGCAGTTACCTGTACCTAGTTAGTTGTACCATGTTTCATGTAACTCCTGTTCTGTTAGATAAACTGCCTTGATACCACTGAAAGGCGATATATAAGGAATGTTAGATAAATAAACACACACACATCCACCCCGTTCGATTCACAGCAACACAATTTCAGACCAGGTCATAGTGTAGAAACCCTACTCACCTTGCTACTGAACACACTAATCAAAGGAATGTAAAAACTGAACAAGACTTCATACTGATATTTATAGGCATCTCAGCTGCATTTGACTCCATAAATCATAACAAATTCATAGGACGCCTTAAGGAAATTGGTAGATCAAAAATGCCTCTAGTTTGGCTCCACTCCTACCTCAGACTGCACCCAGCAAGTCAAGATGGGAACCCAAACATCACTCATGTTCATCTACAAGGAATACCCCAAGGCTCCTGACTATCTGCACTCCTATTCAACCTCTACTTGCAACCAATCTGTAATCTCATCAAGCAACACAACCTGATGCTATATACCCCCTACTCTACAAAAAAAAAAACCAGTCCACATAACAATCAAAGAATGCTTCAAGGCAGTCACACGGTGGCTAACCGACCACAAACTTACAATTAATTACACAAAAAACAAAGTCCTACATATAACCAATGACCCAACCTTAATACCCTCAGCAATCATCACAATAGACAACAATGAAATAAAAGTAAAATCTGAAGTCAAGTACCTGGGAGTTGCAACACATCAAAAGAACTACCTCAACAGTCTACCACAAAATCAGGAGACTCTACAAACTATGCCCACTGTTAGCTGCCGACCACTTCAGGACAGTATGTCAAGCACTAATAACTCCACACTTTGATATTGTAACTTGTGATGCAGCAGACCAGCGGGGAATAGAAGAAAATGTTTTAAACACGAAAAAAGGCATGCACAAGCTGCAGTATTCTCAGGAACCTGATAGGGGGAGCAAGAGGGACCTCCGGAGAACTGAGGATCCACGCCCTACAGGGTGTGACCTAAAGCCAGCCAGCCTCCAATCCAGGAAGGCAGGAACTCCTTTTAAAGAGAGTCTGGAAGACTGTAGAGGGAGAAGTGGCAGTAAAGAGGAAGGTGGCTGTAGAGGCAGAAGTGTCGGTAAAGCCAGAAGCAGCAGAGAAGTTGCAGAGCCTTCAGAAGCCAGAGAAGTAGCAGAAACTGCAGGAGCTGGAGAAACTACAGAAGCTGCAGACACTGCTGGAGTGCAGGAAAGAGGTACAGGCCAGAGAAACCTGGAAGGACAGAGAATACAGAAGGATCCAGGAGATTCAGGAACGCGGAAGCCGTACTGTGACTGCTGTGGGCAAAACACAAGCCATATTGCAGGAGCAAGGCAGAATCTCACCAGGAGTAGGCCTCAAGCCTCGTCCCAAGGAAAGAGGAGTTACAAGGTAACCCATACTTTGTTGGAAACAGCCTTCAGAGGGCTAGTTTATGGAGAGGACAAGAAATAGAAGCTCCCTGTCCATGTCCCACTTCTCAGGAGACAAGGTATGAAAAGCTTTTATCAAATAAGAAACTTTTAAGCAAGCAAGGTTTGCAGGAAGCGAATGTAAAACCTTTGAAGAGAGAAGGGTATTCACACTGTAGAACAGCTCATGACCGACGCCCCACGCTGAACCCCAGGCACTGGGAGGTCATACAGCGCTTGTGTGAAAAACCTGATTATAGCTTGCCTGGAGCCATTGACTCTGTCTCAGATACGTTTGAGCAGGAACCGATGCAAGTGGAAGTGGTAGAGTCCCTTTCAGATGAAGAAATGGATTGTAGCTATTGTACCACTGGAAGCTTGGAATCCTTGTGTAGCAAGTGAGCAGTAAACTTGTGAAATTAGAAACGCTTGTTTTTGTATCCTCTCTGTGAAGAAAACAGTTTTTGCTTTTGAACCTGAGTTGTACTTTTTTCTAACCTAATGTAAGGACATTTCTTTTGTTGTTTGAATCTGATCCTTTGAACCTTTTGCAAGACAAGGGAAATAAAGCCTTATTTTTCCCTCCACTCGAAGACCTGTGTTCTCTGGGTATTTGGTAATAAGGACGCTACCAAGGCTATACATCCCTGGGCCCTAGAAAATACATACCAAACCCAACCTTACTTTTATTTGTGTCCGACCTGCCTTGGAGCCCATTAGCCACCAGGGTGGCGTCGTGACAAACTCTGTCCTCCACAGACGCCCAAAACATACAGTATAACCACTACAACTAGCCCAAAACACAGCGGCTCACCTAATCACTGGAACACTAAGACAAGACCATATCACATCCATCCTTAAGACACTACACTGGCTCCCAATCCAAGCATGGATCAAGTACAAAACAATAATCAACACGTTCAAGGCTATTCACAATCAATCGTCAGAATAGCTACATTCTCTCCTCCAAAAGAATCCGGATACCAGAACAAGAAGACAGATGCACCAAAACCTACTCAACATACCAATCTGCAAAATTAAAAGCTCACAGACCACCTGCAACAGAACCTTCTCAATATATGGACCCACAAACTGGAATGCCCTCCTAAGCTGCCTAAGAGCCAGCAACGACATAACCAAATTCTGAAAGAAGCTAAAAACACTTCTCTTCAAGACTCTTTCGGAACCAACACCCAAACATCCCAGCCGTAAACCTCCCAATTCCCCCAATCCCCTATCCACAACCCACCCCACCTACCTAACCACCAGAGAACCTGTATATAAGTTGACTGTTCAAAGTTATCATATTCCCAATACACCCCTTCCTCAATGTTCTCTGTATCAAGTTGTTCTCTGTAAACTGCTTTGATAGCTTAAAAAGCGGTATATAAAAAAAGTTTAAAAAATAAATAAATAAAATAAAAACTGCAGGCTCTGGTGACGGATCCGCCCTATACCCATTTCCACCATGATAGCCAGATTTCCTTCCGATGGTAGTCTCCTCCTTCCATCTAAACCAGTCTGTAATCCTACTGAGTTCTTCCCGAAACCACATGCATCTCAGGCTGAAGCAGTTCTACACACTTTAGACTGCAAGTGAGCACTGGCTTACTACTTGGATAGAACTAAGGATCACAGAAAATCCTCTTAATTATTCATTTCCTTTGATCCCAGTCACCTTGGACTGCCGGTGACAAAACTGACTTTCTGCAGATGGATAGCAGATTGCATTTCATTTGCTTATGCACAAGCAGGACTCTCGCTGGAGGGTCACATCACTGCTCATAATGTGTGGGCTATGGCAACCTCCACAGCCAATCTCCGTTCAGTATCCATTGAGGCGATCTGTGGGGTAGCTACCTGGTCCTCCATTCATATTTTTACTGCACACTATTGTCTGGACAGGGACTCCCATCAGGACTGTCTTTGGCCATGTTGTACTCCAGCACCTCTTTGTGACTTAAACTCAACTCCTACCCTCCGTCCTGAACTTTACAAGCAACCAGACTATCATTAGGGGTGGTATAGGTTCCTGAAATTGGGTCCAACGGGCCATATCGTTTCCATACTCTTTGGCTGTAAGCTTTAGCTTCAAGGATCACACTGCTTCCTTCCCCCCCCCCCCCCCCTTCCAGTCTGCTTCCTGGGAGCTAGTGAGTCCCATATATGAAGACTGCATTCCTGCTTGTTCCTGGAGATAGCTTGGTACTCACCTGTAACAGGTGATCTCTGAAAACAGCAGGAATCAGCCTTCACAACCTCCCCTCCTCCCCTAGGAGTTGTAGTGTGTGTTTGGTTTTCTCTTCCTCTCAGCTATAAACTCAACTGAGGAGGGGAGTTGGGAAGACAGGCATGCAGGCACAGTGGAGTGCTCCCAAAGGTTTTCCTATTGGACACTGGGAACATTTCTGCGTGGGCTCCATCGGTGCCGATGTCATCCATATGTGAAGACTGATTCCTGCTGTTCCCGGAGATTACCTGTAACAGGTGAGTAACTACGCTTTACTAGTCTACCAGTCGACCACTTCTATAAAATGACCATCTCAGGTAGAATTTTGTGTTTCAGCGAGAACTACCTATTGAAAAACACAGGCATTAAGAATAATGGAGAACTCATAAGCTTGAATGATACGACACGGGGTTTGATAAAGATGTAAACAAGTTAGTGTATGCTTAGCAGTGTAACACAAAGATGTATTTCCCCTTCATCCATTTGCAAATGTATGCATTTCTGCATGGGAGAATTGATGGGAAGAGACGTGCTAAAATGTCTCTTAAGAATAGCACATCTGTCAGACTGTGTGCATGGGACTTGTATAAGGAGTGTGCCTGAGTGGTATTGTCTATATTTGTGTCTTAGCTGGAGAATGTAAAGTTTGTGGGTCGGCATGGAAGAGGTAGGGATGTGTGTATTTGTGTGTGTGTGTGAAGAATGGGAGTGGGCAAGGAGGTGTGCATGTGTATATGAGATTTGTATTTGAGTGTGTGTGAGAGAAAGGTTGATGGGCTGTATATGAGGATGAAAGCTGACTATGTGGGAGAGTTTGGGGATGATGGAGGATGTGTATGTATAAGGAGTGGAGATATGTGGATGCATTGTGTATGTGATGGATATGTGTTTGTGTGGAGGGGTGAGAATAACTAGTGAGATGCTGTGGGGGGGGGGCAACATAGGGGGTCTGTGTTTTTATCTGAGAGGTGGAAAGGTGATTTGTGTATGTGAAGGATAAATGGATGGCTGAATGTGAGTAGAGATTCTGCCCTTCCTCCCTGAACCCTCTTATCTTCTGTCCTCCCCCTAGCTATTTAATAACTTTTTGTCAACCTGGCCAGTAGACTTGTAGCTCTTTCTCTCTTCCCTAGGAGTTTGCAGGCAGTTAACAGCAGCAACTTGCCTGCTACAATGGCTGTTTTTTGTCTCCTTGTGCAGACAGGAGTTGGGTCCCCACCAGAACACACAACAGCAACTCTTTATTTTTTTGCTGCAGGACCGCTGCAGCTCTTTTCCTTCAGTGCCACCTCCTGCCTGTCCCTATTGTCCCCCTCAGCCCCCTCTAGTGGCGGCGTAGTGGTTCCACAGGGGCTGGGGAGCGCATAAGAATTAAAAGGTTCAGGGTTGTTCTGTTGTGAGGGTCAATGGGATAGCAGGTCACATTGTCAGCCTCAGAGTCAACAACCTAAAAAAGTAACTCTTGCCAAGTGTAGGGTTCAAAAAGGCTTTTATTTCCCCTTTTCGCATGAAGAAATTCAAAATATGAGGTAATGAGTAACAGAACATAAATTCAGTTGCATCCAAACATGAGTCAGCAAAACACTCAAAATAACAGGGTTCCTTCACCAACTTAAAGCATAAACTTTCCAGTACAATTTGCACACATTAGATTTGTTTGCCTTTTACTCAAAGATATCTTCTTGTGCAAAAGTCACATTCCATTGATTCTATATCTTCAGTGCTCTCAGATTCCCCTGGCAGCCATTCCATGTCTATGGGATCTGAAACTGAGGTCTCTGAGATCTCTTGGAAATTAAAACCTGGTTTCCTAAAAGCCTGCCATACTGTATCCCAGTGCTGGCTTGGTAGTTTGGGGCGTCGGCTTTTAGGTCTAGTATATCTCCCTGGGCTTGCTGTTGTTTCAGGACTAAAAGTTTGCTCCTTCCATTCTCTGGCAACATTAAACTTTTTCCTGTAAAACTTATCAGTTATATCTGGTTTAAAACAGTCCTTATTGTCCAGATAAAAACTAGCCCTTTGTTCCTCTCTAGGCTTCTTGAAAAAGGCTTGAGGCCTAGTCTGAGAGTTTTGTGCTCCAGGTATATCCTTTCTCTCAAGGCTATGAACTTTTCCTTTATCTTTCAAGTTACTTTTGTAAAAGCTTTTAAAAGTACCTTTTTTCTCTTGAAGGTTTCTTCTCCAACCGGAGGGATAAGCACTTCCTTCCTTGGCTGCAGTCCGTGATACTGCCCCTTGAAGTTGTGTATGGCCTTTCTCTAGGCCTGCTCTCCCAGTAGCTTCCTTTCCTTTAGGTCTGCTGGGTTTGTCAGTGACCTCCCCTCGGTCTCTGAGTCTGGCCTCTGGAGCTTCCCTTGGCACTGCCTCCTGTTCTCCACATGAAGGTCTCTGCCAAGCTCCTTGCCTCCTCCTGTGCTTCTCCTCTGGGTTCTTCCCTTCGGGGTTTCTTTGTTGCCTTTCTGGCTCTCTTGACTGCCTTCCTGGCACCTTTGCCTCTCTTGGCTCTCTCCCTCTTGGCTCTCCCTCTTGCAGTGCTCTGTTCCTACTTAAATCCAGAGCAGCTGCTTCTGAGTCCTGCCCATAGAGGTGTGGTTCTTCCACTTTCAGGTTTGTTCTCCTGCTCCCTCTATGTGTCCCTTCTCGTAATTGCAGGCAAATCCTGTTTTTTTCAAGATTTGAAAGTTTCCTTTCTTGCATCAGAGGGCTTGCGGTATCACACTATGCATAGGTTTGTCTGAACTTATGAGCACAGTATGAGTAGTGGTGGATGGTATATATGAGGTACGTGTGTAAACCAGTGGTATGATGTATGTTTTTAACTCCATGGGCAGAGTTTAGCTGTTTGTGGGCATGTGAAGATAGGATGTCAAAGGACGTTCTGTTTCTGCATATGTGCATGCTCTGCAGTGTGCATGCTCAGCTGTGTATGCATACATGCATGTATGCATGTGTGTGCTTGTCTGTGTGGCAAGGCATGCATGTACACGTGTGCGCTCAGCTGTGTGCATATATGCATGTGTATGCTTGGTGCTGTGTGCACGCACAGGTGCATGCAGTGCTGTGTGCTCGGCTGTGTGTTGTGTGTGGGGGGTGTGAATGCTTGCATGTGTTCAGCTGTGTGAATGCATGTGGGTGCTCGGCTGTGTGTGTGCATGTGCGTGCTTGGCTGTGCACATGCTTGGCTGTGTTCGTGCAAGCGCACATGTGCATACTCGACTGTGTGCGTTTGTGTGCTGGGCTTTCTGTGCATGCGTGCAGGTGCTTGCCTGTGTGTGCGTGTGCATGCACGCAGGCATGCAGGTGCCTGCTTGGCTGAGCAGCTGCGTTCATGCACGATTGTGTGCTTGCGTGCATGTGCCTGCTTGGCTGAGCGGCTGCGTGCTTGCATGCATGTGTGTACTCTGTGTGCTTGCTTGCGTGCATGCTTGGATGCACATGTGCCTACTCAGCTGTGCGCATGTGCCTGTCCTCTGGATCTTGAGGCATCATGGCAAAGCTGTCTTAAACGTAAGTTTGCCTTGCTGCCTTTTGTTAGGCCCGCAGCAGTTCGCCCCCTTCCCGGGGTGGGCCACACACACCAACCTGCCCTTGATACTCAGGGCTGTACCAAGCCTTAATTGCATCCTGTGCGACTTGCACATCTGGCTGCCCCCCCCCCCCCCCATCACATTTGCCCAACATCTCTCCATCTTACCCCACAGCTCCATGCCAGCCAGCTCGCCCCACGCTGCCTGCCCTTGCCCTGCCGCCGACACTTTTTATGTTCCCTTGCTGTTGGCAATCAAGCAGACCTGACGCCCTGCCACCGACACTTTTTATGTTTCCTTGTTGTTGGCAATCAAGCAGACCTGACCTCTAAAAAAAAAAAAAAAAAAAAAAAAAAAAAAAAAAAAAAAAAACAAAACATACACACTGATCTCTTTGTTTCTGCGCTTGCACGGAGGTGTGCTTGTGCTCCCTCCCTCCCTCTGACGTAGGTTCGCGTCAGAGGAGTGGGGGGGAGGGGGGGACCAGACCAGCCATCCAAATGTTGGTCTTTGCAACTCCATGCTTGAATAGCTGGTGTGGTTTCTCCCTCCTCTGATGCGAACCTGCGTTACAGGAGGGAGGGATCAAAGCTTCATTCAAGTGTGAAATCAGAAAGACACGTATGTTTTTTCTTTTAAATAGAGGTCAGGTCCACTCTGCCACTGCCAACAAGGGAACACAAAAAGTGGTGGCAGCAGGGCAAAAGCAGGCAGCATGGGGGGGAGCCAAGGCCAGTAACCCCAAATGCGCCCCTAATCTTTTGCGCTC
This sequence comes from Ichthyophis bannanicus, assembly GCA_033557465.1. Lineage (NCBI taxonomy): Eukaryota > Metazoa > Chordata > Amphibia > Gymnophiona > Ichthyophiidae > Ichthyophis > Ichthyophis bannanicus. The sequence goes on from CM066033.1 coordinate 159,373,053, forward strand.
TGTGCGACTGCACCGCTCGCACAGGACTAGGTATGGCACTATTGGTACTCCAGTGCTTTTTGCTCTGTTCCTATCTTCCCTGCCCCACCTTGCCCTTCCCCATTTCCCCTCATCTCACTACATTTCTTCCCTTGCTTTCCTAATGCCCTTCCCCTTCCCTTCCCTTATGTTCTGCTTCTCACCCTCCCTTCTCTTGCCATTATGCCCCAACCTACCCTCTCAGTCAATCCCTTATGCCCCCCCCCCCCCCTTACATTCCTTCTCCAACCCTCTGGCAATCTTCCCAGCAGGAGGTGGGAATTTCTAATGGCTCTTTAATCCTGCGTACTTTTTTCTTTTTGTTTCACTGGTGAGGGTTATTGCAGACAAACAAGATCACATATAATATCCTTGGTTATATCTAGGGGAAAGTCTGCCATTAAGTCCTTTTATTGCATGTTTGGTGAGATTTGCTGGCAGTGACCCATGAGAGAGAGAAGACCCGTGGTTATATATATATTAGATTTATTACGTGTAGAAAAATAGAGAACATAAGACTAACACTACAAAATGAGGTAATTAGGTTTTGTTGCAGCACTAATAATTTAGTAGCAGCCATAAATAATTAGTTCACAGCCAAAGATCATAGGCTTGCTCTGTACGTAGAAGAGAACAGGAAGGCTCTATCTGACTAATTTCTAAATCCGGTGAACACTTAAGACTAATACCTTAGCTCTGCCAGATGAATGAATGCAGATGGGGTTCGAAGCAGTCTCCGGAACAGCCAGAAATCCAGAGACTGATAAGCTAGCAATGCAGGCTCTAGCTGTGGGAAGCGAGCTGCATAGGGAAACACAGAACACAGGAGGTGTCTGTGGGAGTCTTAGCTTGTCTCACAGGGTTAGTGGAACAGCCTTGGGATGACAGAGTGTATTTGTGCTTTTGCCTTCCTTTCTGCTTGCATAATGACCCCAGAGTTCTTTGGTACAGACACTATATTATTCTTTGATGATTGGTTGGCATGAGATACTACAAAGTATCTCAGTGAATCAGAAAGCAGTTGTCATGCATGGTCTTGTGCACAATAGGGTCCATGATGAGAGACTATGGTATTCAAGTGTCCAAGGCCAGTAGAAGCATTCTTTGGTTGGGAAAGGCCTATGAATCAAGTTCTTTAGCTGGTAAGCATGGCAGGAAACAGTGGTCTTCTGTAAACACTTGGCAAGCAGTTGCTTTAGAGGTCAGCAGGTCTGAAGCTTGGAACCCATCAGAATCCTTTGTAGCAGGAATCCATTTTGTTTGGTTCAGGCTTTTGGTTCTGAGCAGGCCTCAGGGCACAGGACTCCTATTTGCTTTTTAATTTAGCCCACTGCCATGCTCTCCTTTTTGTTTGGCTGTCGGGGGGTTTGGACTCCCACAACTTATTTAATTACTCCCAGGTCTTTTCCTTCTATGCCTCTTCCTGCCTGTTCTTACTCATAGGTTTGTTTGCACTTACACAGACGAAACCTATGTATTGGAATGGACATTTAAACAGACACAAGGCTGGACCGTTGCTAATAGATGCTATTGTATTAGTGAATCATGCCTAAAAAGCAGTGATGACGATCCTTCTAAAATGCCACACTGCAGTTCCCTAGCCAATGACATTAATGAGTTATCCTTAGCTCTAAAATTTTGCTCTGTTAAAAATGAGCAAATTCAACCCAGTATCTTCACCACGTATTCATTTTACATCTTCACCAAGTAGCTGGGCGCATTTCCCTAATAACATTTCTTCATCAGATAGATCAAAGATACAATGATAGATCCAACATAATCAGCAGAGCCAGTTCTTTTTTTTTTTTTAACCCAGAGGTTTAAATACTATCCATAATTGTTCAGTTCTACATAGAAACTTTCTTGGCCAATATCAAGCCATTAGTGGTCTCCACATATGGGTCTACCTCATAATCATCTCATTTTCAGTAAGCATAGTCAGAACTATCAGAAATCCCTGTTTTTAGAAATGGAATTATAGTGGACTCCTTTAGACTTGCTGGGGAATAACTTTAGCTGAGAGAGGAATTCATATTCTCTGTGGACAAGCAGGAAGGAGTCCTCATGTATGGTGATGGCCCTGAAGGAGCCCCATGTGGGAATACTTCCCAGATACTATTAGAAGTTTTTGGGAGGTTCCATCATGCCTGTGTGCCTCCTTTCTGCCTGCTACTGCAGTGCTATCTTAAAGTAGTCTTAGTTTTTCATGGAGCCCAATGGACATGTTCTGGTCATCCTCTTCTTGGTAAATGATTTTTCTCCACTGCAGGAGTTCTGCTCTTCTGGGTTTTTCAACTGCCGTCACAGTTTCTCTCTTCTTTTATTTTTCTATTTTCAATGGTTTAATTTTCTTTTTTTCTGCAGCACCTCTGCCCTCGTAGGTGCCGATGCACCAACCAGTCCTTACTTTTTCAAAATTGAGCAGTTGATTTTGCTGCAGCTATCTTCCTGGACGACATGTCCAAGAGACTGGCCAAAGGGTTCAAAAAATGTTCCCAGTGCGCCAGGACCATATCTGCTATGGATATCCACAGTTGGTGCCTTCAGTGCCTGGGACCTGATAATCAGCCCTCTTCTTGTAATTTGTGTTTGAATCCTTTTTGTCAACTGCAAAGGTTGAGATAAGCAGCGTGAAACACTTTTTGGTGCTCAGCAGTCCGATCCATCTTCGGCATTGACGGCACTGATCTATATTGCTTCCAAGGCTGCATCGGATGCTGGCAGTGCATTGCTATCAAGGAGTTCTGGAGCACATTTGGAGCTGAGCACCGATAGTGCCCTGGGGCATCAGCCATCGATCGATCTGCACCTGAAGATAAGGAACAATTCAGCTTCATCTTCATCGATGTCGAAGGGTGATCAAATCGAGCACTGAGTGAAGACTGGTGCATTGGCGTTGAAGCCTATCGAGGCATGGTATCGAGAGTGATGAGGGTCTGCTTGAATGCCCCTTGAAGTTGCCCCGATGGGAGGAGAGCTCATCCTCCAGGACATCGGAGGGGCACAGACAGCCTATCAAGAGCTGAGACCAAGATGGATCGGCTGAAATTGCTGAGGACCCACAGCCTTTGGAATTGGCAGCCATGGAGAAGTGCCTTCTGCAAGCTCTCAAGGAATGCATCGTGGCGCTCTTGCTGGTGCCACATGCGAAGGCCTCTGGGTCGACATCAGCCACCATACAGCCAATCCTCAAGGCGCACACCTTGCCTATGGGAGGTGTATCAAAAGTGGATCATCGAAGGGCCCCGACACGAGTGCCTGCCTGGCCGATATCCCTCTCTAGTATTTCAGGGTCCAGTGCACCCATGAAATCTAGAAGAGCATTGGTGCATCATCACTCCCGAAGGAGCTCCCTATCCCCTCGATTCAGGAGAAAGATCAAGGCACTCAGAAGTACTTTGATTTCCTCTCTGAGTCTGATTCAGAAGGCTGGGTAACTGATGTGAAATCTTGAAGACTTGTTGGAGAACAGATCTCCTGAACCTTCCATTGGACCCTTCTTCACCTCATGAGCAGTATAAGTCACCTCCTGAGGACATGCAGTCAGAAGACTCCAGAACAAGCTAACCCCCACAACTACCACAGTTAGGAGGAGCAGCTCACCTCTCTTCACCACGCTCTGAACACAATGGTGGACCACATTCACATCTGTCTCCCCAAAACTGCTTGATTAGATAAACACAATGCTCAATACTGCAATGTCACCACTTGATCCTTGCCCCATCTCCTGGACAAAGATGACCAGGAACGAATTCATATACCCCTTCTCAAAATGCTAAACCTCTCACTTTCCAATGGAATCTTGCCAACAAGCCTAAAGACAGCATCCATAAGACCTGTATGAAAAAGCTCCACTGCAGATATTTACCCACCTCCAGCATCTCCTTCCTTACAAAGATAGTTGAAAAAGCAGTTCAATTACAGTTACAGGACTTCATGGACTCCTCTGCCCCATTGGACTTACAACAGCACGGTTTTAGAATCAACCATGGTGTGGAAACATTACTCACATCACTAATCAACACTCTGTTCCACAGGCTCAAACAGATCAAGCGAGGATTCATCTTATTATTTTTAGACATATCTTCTGCCTTTGACTCAATAAATCATGATAAACTATTACTCAGGCTGGAGTCAGTGTAAGTGGTACCCCCCTATCATGGTTCCAGTCCTACCTGACTGATTGCCACCAACAAGTAAAAATAGGAAACAAGGCCTCCAATCCGTTCAAACCGCTCCAAGCTATCCCTCACAGGTTGGCCCTCTCAGCCTTACTCTTCAATCTATATATTTAACCAATCTGCCAAATCATACAAACACACAAAATACACTACCACATTTATTCTGATGATTTAATGATAGTTATTTTTATTTAACAGGTTTTATATACCACTTTTTATCATTTCAATCAAAGCGGTTTACATTGAAACTTAAACTTGGTAATGTACATTAAACAGGGACATTGATAACTTGGATTTTTCTGAGGCAATGGAGGTTTAAGTGACTTGCCCAAGGCCACAAGGAGTGCTAGTGGGAATTGAACCCTGTTCTCTGGGTTCCCAAGTCAGTGTTCTTAACCATTAGGCTACTCCTCCACTCCAAGGTGTGACACAAAAAAAAAACGAGACTGTGGCAGCCACGCCCATGACTCAATGCTAATTGGCTAACCGTTTGTCACTGTGTTGTGCAACATCTCACCACTATTCTGCTATAATATTTTCATCTCTCTCTCTGTTTTTCTTCAGTTTTTTTTTGTAGCACACTTCTCCATTGCTTTGTCATGCAACTGGAGGTGGAAGAAATATGGAGCAAAGAATCAACTTGAAATTTCTGGTTAAGTTGGAGAAGGGCCCAACTGAGTGTCTCCATCTTCTCAAAAAGGCTTATGGAGAAGATGCAATGTCAAGGCCATGGGTCTTCGAGTGGCACAAACTCTTCAAGACTGGCCGCGAGGAGGTGGAGGATGACCCCAAGTCAGGACGGACTTCCACGACAAAGACGGCTGAGAACGTTGACAGAGTGAACCAGCTGGGTGTGGAGTGATCGCAGATTGACGGTGCGGATGATAGCTGGGGAGTCAGTGTGGACCGTCTTGGTGCAGGAGCTGGGGATGTGGAAGGTGTGCGCCAAGATGGTGCCTAAGCTTTCATCGGACGACCAGAAGGAGCACCAGGTTAATGTTTGTCGAGACTTGCTAGAGAACTTTGGGAGTTCATGGAGGACCGAATTACAATAGTCCACATGTGGGGTGGTTAGGGCATGGCATACTGTCTGATAATGCTGAGAATCTAATAGTGGTCGAAGGTTGTGCAGGATCCTGTTCTGGGTAAAGCATAGTTACTCACCTGTAACAGGTGATCTCCGGGAACAGCAGGAATTTAGTCTTCACATATGGGTATCGTCGGTACCGACGGAGCCTGCAAGGGAACGCTCCCCGGCGTCCAATTAGAAAGCTTTTGGGAGCATCCCACAGCGCCTGCGTGCTGCCTTCCCGCCTTTCCCAACTGCCTCTCTCCAGTTCTTCGTTTTCCGCGGAGCCAGCAGGTCATGTTCCTGTCACCGCAGAAAATTTTTCCTATTCTCCTTCTTTTTTGTGGTAGAGTCTGCCTTCCTCGACGCTATACCGGTACCGCTGGTTCTTTCTTTAAAAAAAAAAAAAAAAATATATATATATATATATCTATAGTTCTTTTTTTCCAAACTTTTCTTCTCAGGTGCGCGCACCATTTTGGGCCTTAGGCCCAAAAGTTTCCTTTACTATGGAAAAACCTGCTTCGGGTTTCAAGAAGTGCACCAAGTGTGGTGGTACCATCTCCGTCACCGACACCCATGAGTGGTGTCTTAAATGTTTAGGTCCTGACCACTCCATTTCGGAGTGTATGGCCTGGGTCAACAAAACCGAGCTGCTAAGCTCAGCACCCTTTTTCCCTCCGATGCAGCCTCTGTGGCATCGACGTCTTCCTCCCATGGATCTCAGGTAACTAAACATAAGTCCGGCCGGTCCTCAAAGGGTAGATCTCCTTCCAAGCATCGAGATGCCTCTGGCGTTGCCCTTGAGGGTTCTGTACCAGCAAAATTGCCCCGGTGGGGGGCTTCAGCTTCCAAAGCATTATCAGAGCTCCAGGATGTTATCGAGGCCTCGACCTTGGCAGAACTACTGGTGCCATGCTCTGGGGTACAGGCTGCTTTCTCCGGTACTGATACCCAGGCATCGGCAGCGTCGATAGACCAGAGGTTCCTGACTATTGAACGCAGTCTGGCGGCTCTCCTTGTGGCATCGACACCCTCAGAACTGCGTCACAGTTCAACCGGTACCGGCACTGACTCCGGCACCGGTATTGGTACCAGTACCGACAGCATCGACATAGGTGTCTGCATTGCCGGCACCCAGTCATGCTAAGCCTTCCGGTACCGATACACCGGTACCGATTCCCCCGGCACCGACTTCGGTCGGTACGGGTATCGTGCTCTACAAGAGCATCCGGACAGAAGGTACTTTGAGTCCTCGGAGGAGTCTGAGGATTCTGACAGCTCAGTCGGTACCGGAGTACTTCTCCCAGAGGAGCCTTCCTCTCCTAAACGCAGGATGTCCCCTCCAGAAGATATCTCCTTTCAGGACTTTATCAGGGAGGTGACTCGAGGTCTTTCCATTACTGTGGCTCCTGAAACAGAGCCCAGGGCAAAGGAATTGGAGATTCTGCAATATCCGAAGGCTCCTAAGGAGGCAGCTGCTTTGCCTATCCATGAGATCTTACATGATCTCATGTTGAGAATGTGGGAAACACCTCTTACCACCTCTCCTCACTCTCGTAGACTGGATACCATGTATCGAGTACCTCTGTGTCCTGGCTTCCAAAAAACTCAGCTTCCTCAGCACTCTATTGTAGTGGAATCAGCTATGAGAAGGATCAGAAGTGCAAAGAGGCATGCCTCTAATCCTCCAGGACGTGAGTGTCGAACTTTGGATGCCTTTGGATGTCGTACTTTCCAGGCTTCCATGCTTTTCTGCCAGGATCAGTTCCTATATTTTATATATGGGAATGTTCCTTAAGGAAGTCACAGGAGATTTAGAGGTTTTGAGCCCTCTTCTTCCTGATAAGAGGCAGGATTTTCTCACACTGGTTAAACATGCCCAGGATGTTTCTAAGTTTGTCAATCGTGCAGCTTTTAACTGTTTTGAGTGCATAAGCAGAACCTCTGCCATTGCCATAGGTGCACGTAGAATTGCCTGGCTCCAGGCATCCGATTTGGAGCTCTGGGTGCAGGACAAACTGGGCAATATCCCTTGTACAGGTGAGAATCTATTCGGCAAGAATTGGCAAGAGAAAGCCAATGAATTGGATGCTGACAACTCCACTTTGGATAGATTATCCAAAGCCACAGCTGATCCTGCAAGGAAGAAATCTTTCAAGAAACCATTCTTCTCCAAAAAGAAGAGGTTTTATCCCTCTTATTCCCAGCTGGGACGTTCTGAAGGTCAACCTGCCCGAAAGAGTCAGCAACCACCTAAACAAAGGAAAGCAAAGACTGCTAAGTCTCAAACATCTCGGCAGTCTCAGCCTCCACAAGGCCTTTGACTTCCATCTAGAGAACTTAGCTTTCCTGGCTCTCAATGGACCAGAGCCTTCCACCATTCCAGGAAGGTTGTCACTTTGCCCCCAGATGGGGGCAGATAACAGCAGAACATTGGACTCTCTCCATTATAAAAGAGGGGTACAAGCTTCACTTTCTTTGCATGCCCCCTCCCACAGTGGTAAGACAGTTCAATTCTCAGACCTCTCTCATCAACCTGTTAGATCAAGAGGTACCCAAGGGGCAATAGAAGAGGTACCCACTCCTCAACAGGGTACAGGGTTTTACTCCCCCTATTTCCTTATCCCAAAGAAAACAGGGGGACACAGACTTATTTTAGACTACAGAGAATTGAACAAATTCCTATTCAAAGAGAAATTCAAGATGATTTCTCTGGGAACTCTGCTGCCATACCTTCAGAGCCAGGATTGGCTTTGTTCTCTAGATCTCAAGGATGCGTGTACATATGTTCTCATCCATCCAACTCACAGAAAGTTCCTTCGCTTCCTTTTTCAAGGAAAGCACTACCAATACAAGGTGCTTCCTTTTGGCCTGGCCTCAGCACCAAGGCTGTTTATGAAATGCATGGCTGTGGTAGCAGCATTTCTTCGCACTCTAGGAATATTCGTCTTCCCCTACTTAGGCGACTGGCTCATTCGAGCCCCATCAGAGTCAGAGGCCAGGATTTCTCTATCTTGCACAATGCGTATCCTTCAGTATTTGGGTCTGGTCATAAACATCCCAAAATCCTGCCTAACTCCACTCAGTCTCTAGAGTTCATAGGAGCTTTGCTGGATACCAGAAAAGCAAGGTCCTATCTCCCCCAGACCCATTGCCTTCGCATGGTGTAGTTTGCTTCTCAAGCAGTGCTAAAGCGTCATCTCACTGCTCGAGAAATGTTACAACTATTAGGCCACATGGCATCTTTATGCTCGCCTCCACATGAGAGCAGTCCAGTGGACTTTATCCACTCAATGGACCCAGGCATCAGGGTGCCTGTCAGACAAAATAGCAAACACAAATCGCCATATTTTGTCCCTCCAGTGGTGGCAGTCCACTCAAAACCTGTTGGTGGGGCCCCCATTTCAACAACCTTTACCCCAAGCAACTCTCACAATAGATGCTTCACCAATGTGTTGGGGAGCTCATCTGCAAGATCTCTCCACTCAAGGCACTTGGACTCCACAGTAGACTCATCTACACATCAATCTCTTAGAGCTCAGAGCAATCTTCCTTGCTCTTCGAGTGTTCCACACCCTGCTCAGCTACAAGACAGTCCTCATTCATACGGACAATCAAGTAGCCATGTTCTTCGTGAACAAGCAGGGAGGAACGGGCTCTCTATCGCTTTGCAATGAAGCTTTGCGACTATGGGCCCTCGCCAGAGCATCAGATTCATCTCCTGGCAGTGTATCTTCCAGGCATACAAAACTCTTGGGCAGACAGACTCAGTTGAGTTCTGCTTCCACACGAATGGTCTCTACATGCAGACCAGGTGGCCAAGATTTTTCAAATTTGGGGAACCCTGGACATAGACCTCTTTGCAAGTCCATTGAATGCCAAACTTCCCCGGTTCTGTTCCAGAGTTCCGACTCAGAGCTCTCAGGCCAGGGATGCTTTCCTCCTTCATTGGGGTCAAGACTTCCTTTATGCCTTTCCACACATTCCCCTAATTCCAAAAACCCTGTTCAAGCTTCAGAGAGACAAAGGCCGTATGATTCTCATAGCTCCACATTGGCCACGGCAAGTATGGTACCCTCTGCTTCTAAATCTCTCTCACGCTCCCTCTCTGGAGTTAGGGTCTGCTCCAGATCTCCTGTCTCAAGAGGACGGAATGTTATGGCATCCCAATCCCCAGTCTCTGCATCTCAGGGCTTGGTTGCTGAAGGCCTAGATCTTCATGATCTTAACCTTTCTCAGCAAGTAAAGGATATCCTTTATGCTTCCAGAAAACCTTCCACAAGACGCTCTTATGCTTTCAAGTGGAAAAGGTTTACCATATGGTGCTCGCAGAAGGGTCTCAACCCCCCTGCGATACCTCTGGAATCATTACTGGACTATCTCCTTCATTTATCCAATGCAGGACTTAAGACTAACTCAGTAAGAGTCCATTTGAGTGCTATTGCAGCTTCTTTCAAGCCTCTAAATGGACAACTTATTTCCGCCCATCCTCTTATAGCAAGATTTATGAGAGGCCGACTTCTAACTAAGCCTCCCATTAGGCCACCACCAGTGGCATGGGACTTAAACCTGGTTCTTGGCCAGCTCATGAAGCCACCTTTCAAACCCTTAGCTACTACCTCAATGAAATTCCTTTCTTGGAAAGTTATGTTTCTCATTGCAATCACATCAGCACGTCGCATCAGTGAGTTGCAGGCACTAGTGGCTGATCCACCTTATACAAGGTTCCATCATGACAAGGTAGTCCTTAGGACTCATCCACATTTTATGCCAAAGGTGGTCTCGCCTTTTCATTTAAACCAAGCGGTCTACCTGCCTGTGTTTTTTTCCAAGGCCTCATGCATCAAATGCAGAAAGGAATCTTCATACTTTGGACTGTAAAAGAGCTTTAGCCTTTTATTTACAAAGAACACAGCAACATAGAAAGTCCTCTCAACTCTTTGTTGCTTTTGATCCTTCTCATTTGGGACTTCCAGTCTCCAAAAGAACACTGTCCAACTGGATTGCTCAGTGTATTTCCTTCGCCTATCAGAGTAAGAATCTTCCTCTGGAGGGCCATGTCACAGCTCACAATGTGAGAGCTATGGCAGCTTCAATGGCTCATCTGCACTCTGTGTCTATCAATGACATCTGTCGAGCAGCCACTTGGGCCTCGGTTCATACCTTCACAGCCCATTACTGCTTGGACAAGGACTCCCGCCGTGATGCCTTGCTTGGTCAGGCTGTTCTCCAACACCTGTTCTATACCTAATCAACTCCTACCCACCATCCCTGGTTGGATGCCAGAGATCCATGGGGGGAAGTAGAGCCCTTTCACAGGGACACACAACTTCTGGGGTCTCTCCCTGGTATCTAAAGCTAGGGAGTCCCCATATGTGAAGACTACATTCCTACTTGTTCCTGGAGATAGCATAGTTACTCACCTGTAACAGGTGATCTCCAGGAACAGCAGGAATTTAGTGTTCACAACCCACCCACCTCCCCTGGGAGATGTATCTCTCTTTCTCTTTCCCTCTCTCTCTCTTTGTCTCAGCTTTAAACTCAACTGGAGAGAGGCAGTTGGGAAAGGCGGGAAGGCAGCACGCAGGCACTGTGGGATGCTCCCAAAAGCTTTCTAATTGGATGCTGGGGAGCGTTCCCTTGCAGGCTCCGTCGGTACCGACGATACCCATATGTGAAGACTAAATTCCTGCTGTTCCCGGAGATCACCTGTTACAGGTGAGTAACTATGCTTTACCCAGAAGATCAAGATCCTGCACAACCTTCGACCACTATTAGATTCTCAGCATTATCAGACAGTATGCAATGCCCTAACCACCCCACATGTGGACTATTGTAATTTGGTCCTCCATGAACTCCCAAAGTTGGCCCTTAGACCTCTCCAAACAGCGCAGAATTCAGCAGCTCGCCTCATCAGCAAAACTCCTCAATATGACCCCATCTCACCAGTACTAAAAAAAACCCTACACTGGCTTCCAGTAGGAACAAGAATAAAACCATAATGACCACATTCAAAGCAATGCACAATCTTCAGCAGGAACATGGACACAAGATTACGATGACAGCACCTAAACCTGCTCTCCATTCCAGCTCTAACTCTAAAAACCAAAAGCTTTCAATCACTCTGTCAAAGAGCATGTTCTTTCTATGGACCTACAAATTGGAATTCGTTGCCATCCGCACTAAGGTCCATCCAGGACTTAAATGAATTCCGGAAAAAGCTAAAAACACACCTCTTTAGAGAAACCTTCGGAACTATCACATAGACTACCCACAGAAACCTGCAACCTTTGTCAGATACCCATACATTGCATATTCAAAAATTATACCTCCCACCCTGTAACTTACATACTCAACCCCTACCCATAAATCCATTGAAATTGTTGCATCTTTATCTTTATTGTCATTTGCTATAGCGCCCTAGGCAGCAAGGCAACAGAGTGGTTTACAAAGTTCTAAATTAAAAATAAGGAAAAGAATGCCAATCATTTATAGGACAGGACAGAAAAGAAAGAGAAGAGAGCAATGGGCAGACAGGGAGGAGAGGAGAACTTAGTCTAAGAAGGGAGTGAGCTAAGGGGGAGACTGCTCAGGGGAAGGGGAGGGAAGGTCATAAGCCAACTGAAACAGGTGGTTTTTGAGCTGAGCTTTGAACCGGAGACAGGTCTCTGCACATAATGAGGCAGGTAGGGAATTCCATAGGGCAGGAACAAGGAAAAAGAAAGTGAAATGACGCATTTGCTCCATCGAGAGAGCTCTGCAATATAAGGTCTTGAAGAAGCTCTGGTTTAGAGCGCAGGGAGCAGCAGTTATCAAAGCAAGGGCCATGGTAAAAAGAATAGAGGCGGGGTCCGTGGAGGGCAGGTCTGGTGCTGAGGGAGAGGGGGAGTAGGTAATGAGGTTAGGTAACATCTGAGAGGGGCCTGATTTATCAGTAGGTGTGGGAGTGGGCCGCCATGTCCAGTGAAAAGGGTTAGGAGGCATGTTACATAAGCTAATTCTATGTATATACTCGTAGTTCTCTGTTAATAATGTACCAATTATAGTTAAATCCTGTTAATTGCAATGTATATAGTTGTTGACACAATTGTTCTATGTACTTTACGGTTGAGTTCCATGTAAACCGCTATGATACTATGAATAGTGTATAAATGAAACTTTAAATAAGTAAAATAAATGACCTTCCAAGATTTTGTAAGGGACATGGTCAGTACATTGATGAGATGCTTCTTGCAATATCCAAGCTTTCCAGCAGAGGAGAAGATGGGTGCCTTCAAAATGACGAAAGTTGGACCCAAGTCACCAGGCCTGCAGAATCACCAATCCAACTTCTCCAGCCCTTGAATTGAAGAACCATTATGCAGCCCTGGAAGTGGAGGAGGTGAAAGCATCCCTGGAAAGGGAAGAACCAGAGCCCATGTGCCCCAAAGTTGCAGAATCAGTGACCACAAGGAAGCGAAGGGTAGTAGTGGTGGTTGGTGACTCTCTTCTGAGGGGTACTGAGGCATCCATCTGCTGACCAGACTTGATGTCCAGAGAGGTATGCTTCCTGCCAGGTGCCAAAATGTTGCCGAGAATTTGCCGAGACTCATCAATCCCACTGACTATTACCGAATGTTGCTAATCCATGTCGGCACAGATGATACTGTTAGGTATCCCTCTGAACATATCAAAAGTGACTTCATGGCTCTGGGTCAGAGGGTGAAGCAGATAGGGGTGAAGGTGGTGGTCTCTTTAATCCTCCCTGTTGAGGGTAAGGGCCAAGGCAGAGAACCTTGCATGCGAGGTTCTCTGCCTTGGCCCTTACCCCCAACAGGGAGATGTACGCACGATCGCGTGGATGGTGTCATCGAGAGTGTTTTGGTTTCCTGGACCATGGGATGCCGTTCCAAGGGTTGCAGAGCAGAGATGGCGTTCATCTGTCCAAGAAAGGTCGATGTGTCTTCAGTAGCAGACTGTCTAATCTTCTAAAGAGGGCTTTAAACTGGATTCGTTGGGAAGGGTGAAGAAAGCCCCCAGGTAAGTGAAACATTAAATACCTTTATGGAAATAGGTAAAAGGGGCAATATATGGAAAGCGGTTTGTATAAATGCCCATAACATGGAAAATAAGATCCCAGATGTTGAAGCTTTAATGGGAGAGGCTGACTTGGATTTAGTGGCAGTTACAGAAACATGGTTCACAGAAAACCATGACTGGGATGTAACTAGACCAGGCTATACTTTATTCAGAAAGGACAGGGTAGGAAGAAGGGGAGGAGGAGTGGCACTATATGTAAAAAATAATATTAAAGCTTTGGAACTACAGAGCTTAAAAGGGAGAGAGGAGGCACTGTGGGTTAAAATAGAAAGAGGAAAAGAGAAATCTATTTTCATTGGCGTGACAGACCTCCCTCACAAGAGGAAGAGGTGGACGGAGAGTTAATTGAAGACATACGCAGCATTGCTAGGAAAGGGGAAGTGATACTGATAGATTTCAATATGCCAGATGTTGATTGGCACATTCCGGCTGCAGTGTCATCTAGAAGTAAGGAGGTCCTGGATTCTCTACAGGGAGAACTATTCAGGCAATTGGTAACAGAACTCACATTTGAAGGGGTCATACTGGACTTGGTGCTTACCAATAGTGAAAGTGTTTCTGATGATATAGTGGAAGATCATTTTGCATCCAGTGATCACCAGATGTTGTGGTTCAGTATTAGGACTAGGGCTGTTAGAATCCATTCAAACGCAAGGGTCTTAGACTTTTGGAAAACTAACTTTGCCAAGATGGGCCAATACCTCAGGGAGTCATTAGCGGGATGGAAACAGTTCGGGGATATAGAAAAACAGTGGGCTAAACTGAAAGGGGATATTTTAAGGGCTACCAACCTTTTTGTTAAAATGGTAAATAAAGAAAAAGGAGACTGCTATGGTTTTCGAAAGAAGTAGCTGAAATGGTGAAGAAAAAGAGGGAGGCCTTCATGAAATACAAGAGATCACAGAGAGAGGAAGACGGGCATCTATATTTGGAAGCTAGCAGAGTACTCAGGAAAGCAAACATTCAAAAAGAGGAAGAAATAGCCAATGCAATAAAATGGGGGGGGGGGGGGGGGGATAAGACATATTTTAGATATGTTAGTGAGAAGAGGAAGGGCAAAAGTGGTATTGTCAGACTCAAGGGTGAAGGGGATGAATATGTAGAAGCTGATGAGGATAAAGCGGAATTGCTTAACAAATATTTCTGTTCCGTGTTCACAGATGAAGAACCAGGAGCAAGACCTCAGGAAACACCCACAAACAGGAACAGAAGCGAGGGGCATCTTGAACAATTTTCAGAAGACTGTGTTCGTGAGAAGCTAGCTCAACGTAAAGTAGACAAAGCGATGGGACCGGATGGGATACACCCTAGAATACTGAGGGAACCCGGGGACGTTCTAGCAGCTCCACTGACTGACCTTTTCAATGCCTCAGAGTGGGGAGTGGTGCCAAAGGACTGGAGAGAGGCTCATGTGGTGCCTTTACACAAAAGCGGAAGTAAGGATGTGGTTGAAAACTATAGGCTGGTTAGTTTAACTTCGGTGTTGAGTAAATTATTGTTAACGCTGCTGAAAGAGAAAATAGTGAGGTTTCTGGAGTTCAGCGGATTACAGGATCCGAGGCAGCATGGATTCACCAGAGGCAGGTCTTGTCAAACAAATCTGATTGATTTCTTTGACTGGGTGGACCAGTATGTTGGACCGAGGAAGAGCCCTAGATGTGGTGTATTTAGATTTCAGTAAAGCCTTTGACACTGTTCCTCACAGGCGACTTATAAACAAACTGAGCACCCTAGGGATTGACCCTAAAGTTACTTCTTGGGTTAGAAATTGGTTGGGTGGGAGGCGACAAAGAGTACAAGTAAATGGAGCTCACTCTGAGGAGAAGGATGTTACCAGTGGTGTGCCCCAGGGATCTGTCCTTGGTCCGATTCTTTTTAACATCTTTGTTAGTGATGTAGCGGAAGGGCTGTCGGGTAAGGTTTGCCTCTTTGCGGATGATACCAAAATCTGCAATAGAGTAGACACCCAGGAAGGTGTAGATAACATGAGGAGGGATCTAGCTAAGCTTGAAGAATGGTCTAGAATTTGGCAGCTGGGATTTAATGTTAAAAAATGTAAGGTCATGCATTTGGGCTGCAGCAATCCAAGGGAGCAATATAGTATAGGAGGTGAAGTACTTTTGTCCACTAAAGAAGAGCGGGACCTAGGTGTGGTTGTGTCTGATGATCTTACAGTAGCTAAACAGGTAGAAAAGGCAACTGCAAAAGCTAGAAGGATTCTTGGGTACATACGGAGAGGAATGGCTAGCAGAAAAAAGGAGGTGATAATGCCTCTGTATAAGTCTTTGGTGCGACCTCATTTGGAGTATACTGTGCAATTCTGGAGACCACACCTTCAAAAGGATGTGAGCAGGATGGAGTCGGTGCTGAGGGTGGCTACTAAAATGATTAGTGGTCTTCATTATAAAGCATATGAGGACAGACTTAAGGATCTTAATATGTACACCTTAGAGGAAAGGCGGGATAGAGGTGATATGATTGAGATGTTTAAATACCTCCGTGGCATAAATGTTCAGGGAGAGAGCCTCTTTCAATTGAAAGCAAGTTCTGCTACAAGGGGACATTGGATGAGGGTGAAGGGAGATAGAGTGATATGCGGAAATATTTCTTTCAGAAGAGACTGTTCGTGAGAAACTAGCTAAATTTAAACAAAGCGATGGGACCAGATGGGGGATACACCCTAGAATACTGAGGGAACTTGGGGGCGTTCTAGCAGCTCCGCTGACTGACCTTTTCAATGCCTCGTTGGAGTCGGGAGTGGTGCCAAAGGACTGGAGAGAGGCTCATGTGGTCCCTTTACACAAAAGCGGAAGTAAGGATGTGGTTGAAAACTGCAGGCTGGTTAGTTTAACTTCGGTGGTGAAGAAATTATTGGAAGCTCTGCTGAAAGAGAAAATAGTGAGGTTTCTGGAGTTCAGCGGATTACAGGATCTGAGGCGGCATGGATTCACCAGAGGCAGGTCTTGGCAGACAAATCTTATTGATTTCTTTGACTGGGTTACCAGGGAGTTGGATCAAGGGAGAGTCCTAGATGTGGTGTATTTAGATTTCAGTAAAGCCTTCAACGCCGTTCCTCACAGGCGATTTATAAACAAACTGAGCATCCTAGGGATGGATCTTAAAGTTACTGCTTGGGTTGGAAATTGGTTGAGTGGGAGACGACAAAGGGTACAGGTAAATGGAAGGTGGTGTTTCTGGTATCGGTTACTTCAGCACACAGAGTGAAGAGAAGGAGGTTACCAGTGGTGTGCCCAAGGGATCTGTCCTTGGTTCGATTCTTTTTAACATCTTTGTTAGTGATATAGCGGAAGGGCTGTTGGGTAAGTTTTGCCTCTTTGCGGTTGATACCAAAATCTGCAATAGAGTAGACACTCAGGAAGGTGTATATAACATAATGAGGGATCTAGCTAAGCTAGAAGAATGGTGTAGAATTTGGCAGCTGAGATTTAATGTTAAAAAATGCAAGGTCATGCATTTGGGCTACAGCAATCCAAGGGAGCAATTAAAAGGTGACAGCAAAAGCTAGAAGGATGCTTGGGTGCATAGGGAGAGGAATGGCCAGCAGAAGAAAGGAGGTGATAGTGCCTCTGTATAAGTCTTTGGTGCAACCTCATTTGGAGTATTGTGTGCAAATCTGGAAACCGCACCTTCAAAAGGATATAAACAAGCTGGAGTCAGTACAGAGGGTGGCTACTAAAATGGTTAGTGGTCTTCATTAAAAAGCATATGAGGACCGACTTAAGGATCTTAATATGTACATCTTAAAGGAAAGGCGGGATAGAGGTGATATGATTGAGATGTTTAAATACTGCCGTGGCATAAATGTACAGGAGGAGAGCCTCTTTCGATTGAAAACAAGCTCTGCTACGAGGGGACATGGGATGAGGGTGAAAGGGGATAGATTCAGGAGTGTTGTGCAGAAATATTTCTTTATGGGAAGAGTGGTGGATCCATGGAATAGTCTTCCAGTGGAGGTGGTAGAGATGAGGACATTATCTGAATTCAAAGAAGCATGGGACATACACAGTGGATTTCTAAAGGAAAAAAGGGGACTGTTGTAGTGGTTGATATGGAAGAACAGACTAGATAATAGGCTATGTGGTCTTTTTCTGTTGTCATGTTTCTGTTTCTTTGGAGACTGAGGATAAACCCAGGGCAGAAGAGTTGGAGATCCTGCAGTACTTTTCGGTCCCTAAGGTGGTGGTGATAGTGCCCGTGCACCGCATCCTACAGAGCTTGCTGATGAGAATGTGGGAAAACCCCCTCACAATGCCTCCTGTTAGTAGAAGGCTTATTTATTGAGCTATTTTTATATATCGCTAAATCTAAGAGTATAAACGGTTTTCATTGAAACAAGATGGCCAAGGTGGCTCTATATTGGAACGTTTAAGTATATAACATTAAACAAGAGTAATAAAAGGCTTGACTCAATGTACAGAATTCAGAAGGCGCTCAGATTTGAGAAGTTTGTTTCCTCACCATTTCTTGGTGGTCAAATCCGCTCTTAAGATGTCCAAGTCTTCCAAAACTCATTCCTCGGTGGCACCAGTGAGGGAGGTTCAGACATTGGACTCATTCTGGAGAAGGAATCTTCAGAGTTCATGCTCATAGCCCACACGGCTTTTTACCAGCTCTACATGGGCATGTTCTTAAAGAACATGATGTGTGACCTCGCTGAGCTGTCTGTTTCTTCTTCCAGGGAAATTAGAATAGTATTATGGCTCACGGTGAGTTCATGATCCGGACCACCAATGACATCTTTGAAACTGCATCGAGAGCTTCTGCTTTGGGTATTGGCACTTGGAGACTCACCTAGCTTCAGTACTCCGATCTGGAACGGTCAGTGCAGAACAAGTTTACTGATGTGCTGTGCCATAGAGAGAATCTCTTTGGAGGACAGGTCAAAGAAAAGGCTGGCTTCATCGAAATCAGCATGTCGCCCTTTGTAATCCCTCAAGGTGCACATCCAATTTGGCCTCTTTTGCAGGAATTACCAAGGAGGGAGACAGAAAAAGATCTTTTACTCATATGTGTAGATACTTTCCCGTGCCCCAAAGCTCCCACCCAAACAGGCTCCTCGCCCACAACAGCATTGAGAGAAGCATCAGAAAGCCCAGCCAACTCCTTAGCCAAAGCTGGGGGTGGGGGTTTGACTGATTCCTTTGAAACATAGTGGGAAACCCTCTGGTCAGGGAAGGCTCACTTTTTGCCCAAAGGTGGCCCCTCATATCCTCAGACTCATGGTTTGAAAGCTCCCTTTGAGTCACTCAGTTCCTGTCCTCTGACGTTTTTGACCTGGAAGGTGGTGTTTCTGATATCGGTCACTTCAGCACGCAGAGTGAGTGAGCTTCAGGCTCTAGTAGTTCATCCACCTTACACCAAATTCCATCATAATAGAGTGGTCCTCCGTACTCATCCTAAATTCCTTCCAAAAGTGATATCTGATTTCCATCTTAATTAGCCAGTTCTCCCAGCATTCTTTCCAAGGCCTCATGCCCACAAAGGGGAAGCTGTGTTGCACATATTGAACTGCAAGTGAGCCTTAGCCTTTTATTTGGAGCGGACAAAAGTCCATAGAAAGCCCATCCAACATTTTGTTTCTTTTGACCCCAGCAAACTAGAGGCTCTAGTTTCTAATCGCTCTCTTTCAATTTGGCTAGCAGACTGCATCTCTTTCACTTATGCTCAGGCAGGCCTGAGCCTTGATGGTCATGTCACAGCTCACAATGTCAGAGTTATGGCTGCATCAGTGGCCAACTTACACTTGGTCTTCATGAAAGAGATCTGTAGGGCTGCAACATGGTCTTCTGTCCACACATTCACATCTCACTACGTCTAGATGGGGTGTGGAATCTGTTAAGGGATTAGAATCCAACGCCATCCCCCTCCCCCAGGCCATTTTCTTCTGTCCAGTCTGCTAAAAACACACACACACACACTCTCTCTCTCTACTATTGTACATCGTTTGTATTTTGACTTGATTATGGTTTATCGCCATTAGGCAAATTCCTACCCCTGTTGGTCTTCACTGTATTCTCATCTGTTTTCAGTAGCCTATAGTTAGGGAGTCCCATATGCGAGGACTCATTCCTGCTTGTCCACGTAGAAGAGAGTTACTCACCTGTAGCAGATGTTCTCTGTGGAAAACAGGAATAATTCCTCACAACTCTCCCTCCTCCCCAAGGAGTTGTATTTTTCTGCAACTATATGATGACTACTTTTAAGATGGCGCTGCGGCGGCAGGCAGGAAGGAGGTGCGATGGAATCTCCCAGAAACTTCCAATAGTAGCTGGGGAGTGTTCCTGCGTGGGCTCCATCGGGGATGTCACCTGCTGCCCACAGAGGACTTATTCCTGCTGCCCACAGAGAACACCTGCTACAGGTAAGTTGCAACCTTACCTCCTTAAGCTAAAATGTCATCCAGAGCCCCTTTTTAATAAACATAAAAGGGTGCAATATACAATATATAGGATACATGGATCCAAAAATCTGCTTCATTCTAAAATCCGAGCATAAACCTGAAAACTCTCCTTATTTGCCTCCTCTACTGTTACCTGATCTTGATCTAACACTCGTCTGGTTTACTCATCCACTGTTTTCCAACCTCAAATTTGCCATCTTGTCAATAAATTAATTGACTTATTCTTGAACTTCTGGTCCATTATTCCACCAACATATGAGGCTCAGCACTCTAGTCTCCCAGATCATCCTGGAGCCTTTTTTTTTTAAAAAGTGTTCCATGGCCACCCTTAATCTCCAGGTGTCATAGCTGATTTGAATGATATTAACTTACATCTCACCCATGCCAATCTTCAATTTGGTCTTTTCGCAGAGTCAATCCCATATACTCTCCGAGCTCTCATGACATCAAAAAACTGTTCTGCATTAATATTTCCTCTTCCAAGTTTCCAATCTGGCTGTAAAGGGATCACCTGATTTCCTATAAACAATTTAAAATGGAAGGAAGCAGATATGATTTTATTAAAGAATTGGAAGATTTTATGTTAGGTAAAGTTCTCCCTCCTCAGCTAAATCATTCAATCTGAAAATTAAGTTGAGAATTAACAACCCCTCCCCCTTTCCCCTTAATAGGTAGGCGAGGTGACCAGTTCAGCAAGCCCTGCTAAATGCAGAATAGTAAGGGCATCCTCCTCCTAGTCCTTCACTACATTTACATTAAAATCCTCCATTACCATAAAAGCCGTAAAACCCACTCTTGTCACTAAAATCAATTTGATAAATGTGACTGTTATTAGATACTACACATCTCCAGGAACAAGCAGGAATGTAGTCTTCACGTAGGGGTATCGTCGGTACTGACGGAGCCTGCGTGGGAATGTTCCCCAGCGTCCAATAGGAAAGCTATTGGGAGCATCCCACTGCGCCTGCGTTGCTGCCTGTCCAACTATCCTCCTTCAGTTTTTCATTTTCCACGGAGCCGACAGACAGCAAACCCTGTCACAGCAGAAAACTTCCTTTTTATGGTCGCGTCTGCCTTCACCGTCGACTCCTATACCAGTACCACCGGTCTTTTCTTCATTTTCTTACTACTTTCAAAAAAAAAAAAAAAAATCTTTTTGGAGGGTCTATCCCCTCTGGGTGCCAGGCGCCATTTTGGGCACTAGGCCCTCTTTTCTTCTAAAATGGAGAAACCATCTAGTAGTTTAAAAAATGTTCAAAGTGTAGCTGTACCATCTCTGTTACCGACACCCATGACTGGTGTCTTAAATGTTTAAGTCCTGACCATTTACCATCGGAGTGGTTCCTCTGTAGAAAGATGACCAAGAGAGGCCTGCAGAACAGAGCTGCAAAACCCGGCACCCTCTTTGCCGCAGATGCCATGTCCGTTGCATTGACGTCTTCCAGGGCTTCATCTTCCTCCCATGGATCTCAGATAACTAAACCCCCAGGTCTTCTAAGACCGGCCGGTCCTCAAAGGGTAGATCTCCTTTGAAGCATTGAGATGCTACTAGCATTGCCCTCAAGGAAAACATACCAGCAGAACAGCCCCAGCGGGAGACCCTGGCCTCCAAAGCATTAACGGGGCTCCAGGATGTTCCCGAAGCTTCCACCTCAGGAGAACTCCTGGTGCCATGTTCTGGTGTTGTGGCCTGTTCCACCGGTACCGACACCCAGGCATCGGCGGGCTGTGGATCAGCGCATCCTGGCCATCGAACGTAGCCTAGCGGCTCTCTTAGCAGCCTCGGTACCACTAAGGCTGTTTCAGACGGTTCCGCAGTCGTTGATACTGGTACCGACCGCACCTTCTTTAACCGATGTGTTTCCCCCCATGCCGGCTCTTGAATCAGTGTCTGGTATCGAGGGCCCAGTATCGAGACAGTCCAATGTCGTCTTCGATCAATACTGGCGTTAAGCAATGCAAGAACACCCAATG
Source organism: Ichthyophis bannanicus (assembly GCA_033557465.1). Classification (NCBI taxonomy): domain Eukaryota; kingdom Metazoa; phylum Chordata; class Amphibia; order Gymnophiona; family Ichthyophiidae; genus Ichthyophis; species Ichthyophis bannanicus. The sequence continues at coordinate 159,394,798 of CM066033.1, forward strand.
CGGAGATACTTAGAGTCCTCCAATTCCGAGGACTCCGCCAGTACCAGAGTGATTTTTCCGGAGGATCCCTCTCCTTCTCCTCAGCGTAGAATGTCTCCTCCAGAGGACATGTCTTTTCAGGATTTCATACATGATGGGAGGAGTAGCCTAGTGGTTGGGACAAGGTACTTCAGGCCGGAAGGTCGGGGGTTCAAATCCCACTAGAGGACAGCAACCTTGGGCCGGAAGGACTGGGGTTTCTAGTCCCGCAGATGCTCCTTGTGGTCTTGGGCAAGCCACTTAACCCTCCATAGCCCATGTTCCCTGTAAGTATTAGTGTATGTGTCTCAAATCCCCACGTGTTAAATGTATCCCCCACTTGTGTTGTGACCGCTTTGATTGAAGGATAAGGCGGTATATAAATACCATTAAATAAATAAATAAAATAAAAATAAATGATGTAGTACGAGGACTCCCCATCACCCTGACCCCTGAGAAGGAACCGAGAGCAGAAGAATTAGAAATTCTTCAGTTCCCAGCAGCTCCTAAAGAAGCTGCTACTCTTCCCATTCACCAAATCTTGCATGATCTCATGCTAAGGATGTGCGAAACTCCTTTAACAATGTCTCCACACTCTCGGAGACTCGATACCATGTACTGAGTTCCACAATGCCCTGGTTTTCAGAAAACAGAATTACCACACCATTCAATGGTAGTGGAATTAGTGATGTGTAGGACCAAGAGTGCTAAAACGCATTCTTCCAGTCCTCCAGGCCGTGAAGCCAGGACACTCAATGCCTTTGGGCGTCTATGCTTTCAATCCTCGATGCTATCAGCCAGGATCAGCTCTTACATTCTTTATATGGGAATGTTCCTTAAGGAGGTTACAAGGGATCTAGAGCTCATAGCTCCACTTCTCCCTGATGATAAAAGAACAGACTTCCTCACTCTGGTCAAACATGCCCAGAATGTATCTAAGTTTATGAATCATGCAACCTTTGATTGCTTTGAGTGCATTAGCAGAACCTCTGCTATTTCCTTCGGTGCACGTCACATTGCCTGGCTTGAGGCATCAGATTTAGAACAATGGGTGCAAGATAAGCTGGTGAATATTCCTTGCACAGGAGAAAATCTCCTTGGCAAGGATTGGCAGGACAAGGCTAATTAGCTTGAGTCTGAAAACACCACCTTGAACAGATTATCAAGGGCTAGGGCCACAGCCAACCCAGCAAAGAAAGACAATTAAGAAACCCTTTTTCAACAAGAAAAATACATTCTACCCATCTTACATCCAGGCTGTCCACTGTCCAGTTCATGCTCCCCAGAAGGGGCAACAGCAACCTAGACAGCAAAGGAAGGCCCAAGTCCCCAGAGCTCAACCAGCTCAGCAGACACAGCCTCCTCAGGGGCTTTGACTCATTCTTAGAGAACTTAGTCATCCTGCCCCTGAAAGGTCCAGAGCCTCTCACCATTCCCGGCAGACTTTGTCATTTTGCTAAAAGATGGCAACAAATAACATCAGAACACTGGACTCTTTCCATTGTAAGAGAGGGGTACAAACTACATTTTCACAGTATGCCCCCTCCCACCATCACAAGACAGTTCAATTCTCAGGGCCCTTTCACCACTCTCTTGCGTCAAGAGGTCACCTCACTACTTGCTCAAGGGGCAATAGACGAGGTACCCATATCCCAATAGGGCATGGGTTTCTACTCCCCCTACTTCCTCATTCCAAAGAAAACGGGAGGGATACAGACCCATACTGGACCTCAGAGAGTTGAACAAGTATCTGTTACAAGAAAAATTCAAGATGATCTCCCTCGGAACACTTCTTCCTTACATTCAGAGTCAGGATTGGCTATGTTCTCTAGATCTAAGGGATGCATATACGCCTGGGGTCACCAACCTCCAGAGGGCCGCGGGCCGCACAGCCGACTACCGGGAGCCTCGCGGGCCGCACCCCCTTCTCCCCGCCCCCGCAAAAAAAAACAACAAACGCAAAATTATGAAAACAATGGCTGATCACCTTTATTGAATTTAATGAGATGGCTGATGATTCATGCTAGCAGACAAATGCTTAAAGTCTGGCTTCACAGATGACACTGACAGGAGAAGGGACGCTTGCAGGTGGTCGTCAGTGAGCTGCGAGCGCGTGGATACAATGGCGGGAATCCTTGGCGGGCCGCACGTAATGTTAACCGGGGTAGAGCCTCGCGGGCCGCACGAAGGGACCTTGTGGGCCGCAGGTTGGTGACCCCTGATATACGCATATCCTCATCCATGCAGATCACAGGAGGTTTCTTCGATTCCTTTTTTATGGAAGACATTATCAGTACAGGGTTCTTTCCTTCGGACTGGCTTCTGCACCAAGTCTTCATAAAATGCATGGCAGTAGTAGCAGCATTCTTAAGAACTCTGGGTATATTTGTCTTCCCCTACTTAGACGACTGACTCATTCGAGCATCAACAGCTCCAGAAGCCAGCTTCACTCTCTCCCGCACAATGCAAATCCTGCAGTACCTGGCACTGGTCATAAACCTCCCAAAATCTCATCTCGACCCTTCTCAATCCCTAGAGTTCATAGGGGCTCATCTGGACACAAGGCAGTCAAAGGCTTTCCTGCCACAATCACGTTGTCTTCGAATACTCCAGCTGGCCTCTCAAGCAGCTATGAAAACCCTAATAACTGCTCAAGAAATGCTTCAGCTGCTGGGGCATATGGCATCCACTGTCCATGTGGTTCCCTATGCTCGCCTTCACATGCGAGAGCAGCCCAGTGGACCCTAACCTCTCAGTGGACACAGGCCTCAGGTCGCCTGATAGACAAAATCAGAAACTCGACACATCTCATTTCATCCCTACAGTGGTGGCAATCGTTTGAAAACCTTCTCGTAGGGTCTTCTTTCCAGCAGCCACTACACCAGACAGATGCGTCCAAGTTAGGTTGGGGGGCTCACTTGGACAGTCTCTCCACTCGGGGTCGCTGGACCGAGCAAGAGGCTTGTCTTCATATAAACCTTCTATGCGCTTCAAGTATTTCAGGCCCACCTGAGCTACAAGACGGTTTTGGTTCAAACCGACAACCAAGTAGCCATGTTCTATGTGAACAAGTAGGGTGGAACAGGTTCTCAGACTTTGTGCAATGAAGCTCTACGCCTCTGGGCTTTCGCCAGGGATCTTCAAATCCACCTATTAGTGGTGTATCTTCCAGGCACACAAAATCTCTTGGCAGACAAACTCAGTCGAGTATTGCTGCCACATGAGTGGTCTCTTCATCCAGAGCAGGTTGCTAGAATTTTTCATATCTGGGGAACTCCAGATATAGACTTCTTTGCAAGTCCCTCAGAATGCCAGACTTCCCTGGTTCTGTTCCAGGATTCCGGCTCAGAACTGTCAGGCAAGGGATGCCTTCCACCTCTACTGGGGTCAGGATGTCCTCTATGCCTTCCCACCCATTCCCCTCATTCCCAAAACTCCATTCAAACTTCAGAGAGACAGGGGCCATATGATCCTCATAGCCCCACGCTGGCCACGACAAACGTGGTATGCTTTGCTTCTATGTCTCTCTCAAGCCAGACCTCTGGAGTTGGAATGTGCTCCAGATCTTCTTTCCCAGGAGAACGGAACGCTATTGCACCCAAATCCTCAGTCTCTACACCTCAGGGCGTGGCTGCTGAGAGCCTAGAATTCCAGGATATCAACCTTTCTCAACAGGTTAAGGATATCCTTTTGGCTTCAAGAAAACCTTCCACAAGGCAGGCCTACGCCTTCAAGTGGAAAAGGTTTTCTATCTGGTGTTCAACAAAGGAACTTAATCCCTTTTCAGTGCCAGTGGAGGCATTACTGGAGTATCTCCTCCATTTATCATCCTCTGGTCTTAAGACCAATTCAGTAAGGGTCCACCTTAGTGCCATTGCGGCTTTCCACAAGCCCTTGGATGGACAACCTGTTTCCTCTCAACCACTTGTAGCAAGGTTTATGAGGGGACTACTCTGGACTAAACCTCCCATCAAGCCACCGCTCGTGGCATGGGATTTGAATGTTGTCCTTGGGCAGCTCATGAAACTGCCCTTCAAACCCTTAGCCACTACATCTCTTAAGTTTCTGTCTTGGAAAGTAATCTTCCTAATTGCTCTCACTTCTGCAAGATGCATCATTGAGCTACAGGCTTCAGTGGTTGATCCTCCTTATACACAAGGTTCCACCATGATAAAGTAGTTCTTAGGACTCGCCCTCACTTTATACCAAAGGTGATTTCGCCTTTTCATTTAAACCAATCGGTTTACCTTTCTGTATGCTTTCCTAGACCTCATGCCTCCAGTGCAGAAAGGAAACTTCACACTCTGGATTGTAAAAGAGCCTTGGCTTTTTACCTTCAGAGAACTAAGCAACATAGAAAGGCTTCCCAGCTTTTTGTTGCCTTTGACTCTAGTCATCTTGGATTACCAGTTTCCAAGCAAACTTTGTCTAAATGGATTGCAAATTGCATATCTTTTGCATATGAGAGTAAAGGATTTTCTCTCAAAGGTAATGTCACAGCTCACAATGTGAGAGCAATGGCAGCTTCTATGGCTAACCTTCGCTCAGTGTCTATTGACACACCTTTGCAGCCTACTACTGCTTAGACAAGGACTCCCGTTGTGATGCCTCATTTAGCCAAGCTGTTCTCCAGCATCTCTTTCAGACTTAGAACAACTCCTACCCCACCGTCCTGGGTTTCGATGCCAGAGATCCCATGGGAGGAAACATGACCCATCTCAACCTGGGTTTTGCAGCTTTGGGGTCATCTCCCTGGCATCTCTCAGCTGGGGAGTCCCCATATGTGAAGACTACATTCCTGCTTGTTCCTGGAGTTAGCGTAGTTACTCACCTGTAACAGGTGGTCTCCGGGAACAGCAGGGATTGTCTTCACAACCCACACACCTCCCCTAGGAGTTGTCTTTCTCACTCTCTCTCCTTCTCTCCTTTGCCTCAGCTATAAACTCAACTGAAGAGGGAGAGTTGGAAAGGTGCAGTGTGATGCTCCCAAAAGCTTTCCTTTTGGACACTGGGGAGAGTTCCTGCACAGGCTCCATCAGTACCGACGATACCCGTATGTGAAGACTTAATTCCTGCTGTTCCCAGAGATCACCTGTTACAGGTGAGTAACTACGCTTTCCCTGTCAGTACCAAGTGGATAAATCATTATTACACCCATACCCCTTACTAGTCTAATTTTAAATAAGCCATATTCTTTACTCATATGAGATAGAAGCAGAAATAACTATAACCTAGATCTGTTTACCATGGCTATTCCTCCCCACCCTCTTTCTAACCTTAGGTGTATAGGGTAACCATGATTCCATAACAAGCAACTCAACGTTTGATTTACAGTCAAATCATGAAGAATTTTCCATATGTAACAGAATGACCTAATATTAGTAAGAACACAGTTTTATTTTCTGCAACCCCATATCATTGCCAGAGGGGAGTCTCAGGTGATACAAATTCAGAATGTGCAAAATTCACTCTTCCTGATGTGATTTCTGTTGTTGACACCCCACCCCCCCCCCCCCCCCCCCCCCCTTGCTCATCAAAAAGATTTGATAGTGTGCTAAGTGGGAGAACATATGAGGGAAAGGGAATTTGGATTTAGCTCACACCTTTCTCAGAGTTCAAGGCAAGTTACATTCAGTACGGTAGGTATTTTTGTGTCCCCAGAGGGTTTGTCTGTTTTTACCAGAGGCAATGGAGGGTTAAATAACTTGCCCAAGATCACAAGAAACAGCAGTGGGATTTTAACCCTGGCTTCCCTGGTTCTTAGCCCACTTCTCTAATCATTAGACTTCTCCTTCATTTCATGGGACCTCCTGTTCCCCAGCCTTTTTTGTGTTTTGAATTATCCCCCGTCTGCCTTTGGGAGCCTGACAGATATTTGTGACCTGGACTGGCCACTTGGAAACAGGATACCAGTTTGATGGACCTTTTGGTCTGACTCAGTATGACAAATCTTTGTTCCACTGTGGCTCTTCCATTGCAGAGTTTGGGGATCCCTTGTCTTCTATAGACTATACTGTCACTGGATGGCACTGTTCTCTTTTAAGGGTTGAAGTACTGTGTGTGTTGCTTTCTGTTCAGATATTGATTTTACTGATTTTTTTTATTGAGGATATACTCTTTACTCCCTGTCTTAAGCCATACAAAGTTGAAAAGCCTTGTGTACCAAGTAAAGTCCTATTTTGTTTTGCTGCTGCACCTTGTTCTTGACTATTTTTGAACAAGCTCACTCTCTAACAAAGCCTTCATTCATGATTGCTTATTTCTTTTCCTCATCACCTCCCTGATCTGGCCAGTCATTGCAGGGCCACAGATAGCTGCTTCCTCTGAACCTCAACTTGAGTCTAGCACCAGGTGTCATCCTTATATGATGAGATTCTTCTCTCACCCTCTTCCCTCCCAATACGGGCTGTGAGTGTTTTTTTTCCCTTTGCAACATCCTTATCTGGCCCAGTGAACAGAACCACGCTTGGGAATTGAACTCGTTTTCCGCATGGCAGCATGTAGTACTGCTATTGGGCTGACCCCCTATATAGCACCTTTAAAGCCAAGAATATTAGCAGAAATATTCAGATAATTCAGTTGCAAGTTAAAACAAATGAAGTCTTTAGGATCTTTTCAAATTTTTTAGATTCAGTCCTGGGATAGATTGGGGTGCTTGTGGGCTGATCTTTCATCAGAATCCCATATGGGAATCACATTGACCCATTGAAAGCATGAATACAGCGCACAGAGTTTGAGTGGAGACCTTTGAAATCAAGATCTGGCCATAAACGTTCTATGTTCTGTTTTATTTTAAACCAAAATAAAATGTATTGGCAAAATAAGCGAACATCTTGGAATAAAGCAGAAAGCAAGAAACAGTGAAGAGATCATTTTGAAAAATCTGCTGCTTTAAAGTGCTTTTGTTTGCAACAGTTTTTATTTGGAATAGCTCAGCATCACTGAAAACTTTTCTCTAAATGAATTCAGGGCCAGAGCTTTAAAATTTTATGACTGGGTCTTTAATTTAAACGTTAAATTTTTAATGACATGATTCCATATGAAATTCTTTTTAAGTGCTCATTTGTCGCTGTCTAAGAAAGGAATGCTTCATTTCTAGTATCTAATTCTTGTGGGCCATGTGTTCCTTCCAGTGGGGGTGGTATGGGAAGCACATTGCTATAAATGAAATTCAAATTGCAAGATTCAGATTTAATATGTTTGACTTGTAAGAACTCCTGAAAAGTGCATGCCTTTTTAATAAAAACAAAATTATATCGCAATGTGCTTTTTTATTTGTAAGAAAAGGATATGATATGCATAGGAAGTAATATTGGTTGTATATTGTCTCTTTCAGGGTATGAGCATTATAGAACAGTTAGATCCTGTATCTTTTAGCAATTACTTGAAAAAGTACCATAATACGATATGTGGAAGACATCCCATCGGAGTGTTATTAAATGTGAGTGAGTACTATTTCTTTTAAATGTTTCACATGAAATTCTCCAATTATTATTTTTTTCATGCTTCCATTAATATTGCATAAGTAAGGTCCTTCCTAAATTGCAGGATGAACATCAAATAGTTGCAGCGGAGGAGCAGACAAGGAAAACAAAGTTGCAGAATAGTAATGTTTTTCAACTGTGAGGTTTTATATGCAGAGGCCTCTGGCCTCCTCCCTCCCCCCCCCCCCCAAAAAAAACAAACAAACCATAAGACTTTCTTTCTTCTTGAAATCCTCGAGCTGAAAGGTAGGTACCAGCCTGATTCCTCTCCTTTACAATATTGATCAGGTGATGGTGGACAGCATGTTTCCCAGTATCTTCCAGGCCATGGTAAAGTTGTAACATTTTGTATTATGATAGGTTAGAAAGCAATGCCATAGGTATCAGTATTAGTTTTAAATAGGGATGTGCATTCGTTAGTGCACCCTTAGTATTTAGTGCTCACAAAATCAATTTTAAATAGAAAACCCAACCTCAAAAACAGCGACCTTTATAAATAAATATTTTTGTCGAAGCTGGCCGTAGGAAGGTCGGATGGGGAACCGACCCACACCAGGCGGGCAGCCACTTTTATTTTATTTTATTAAGGTTCTTCACCAAAATCTTTAGTTTAAAATCTGGTATCTGAAAAACAGAAGACTTATCTTAGATTGAAACGCTGGTTAGTAGATAATTCTCAGCACGACGTGCACGTTTCGGGCATTAACGCCCTGTATCAAGTGCAAAGTCAAGGATTCCAGGTACATCAGCCATCTACAATAATGCTGTCACCGCAGCACAGGTCATAACTTTTGAATAAAGGCAGAAAAAACGCCATTTTTTAAAAAGAGAACCTACCAATGAGATCGGGTAAACCCCCACATGACGGGGAACCCCTGATCTGATTGGTTAAAAACTTGAGTTACGACAGAACTTTAGTCAGAGCAAACTCTGCCATTCAATTTCCCTGTTTAGACCTCCCGGCTCCATTGAATTAAGACGGAATATCCATCATCGTTCTAAAAATTGAAGGTTATCTTCCCTTGGCCCACCTCGAGGATTATTAGGAGCTCGATCCAATATAGTCCAATGGAGTTGATCAAAAGTATGGCAAAATTCAATACAATGAGAAACCAACAGGGCAGACAGTACTGCACAGCGAAGTCGGGAGGCATGTTCGCTCAAACGACGTTTCATAGAGCGAATCGTTCTACCGACATAAATAAGAGGACACGGGCATTGAATTATATATACTACAAAAGTAGAGTCACAGGTGGTATCCCAACGACGTTGATATATATATTGGGTATTAGGATGTCGCCATTCTACACCAGTAAGTGCTAAGGCACAAAAACCACATTGATGACATACTGTATGGCCAGTAACTGGAGGACAGTAATGCAAACGATCTTCTTGCATAGATGTTTTAACCAATATATTACCCAAATTACGACCTCTAGAAAAGGCAAACTGTAGAGGAACATTGAAACATTCATGAAGTTGAAGTATAGGCCAGTGTTTTTTAATAATACGTAGTACATCCCGACTACGGGTCGTATAAGGCAGAACCCCTGTTACTTTAGATTCTTCGGCAGATCTTGAAGCAGTATATGCAGGATCTAACAACCATTCTCAATGAGTATGACATGCTCTTTTAAAGGCTTGATCTACTATAGAGTCTGGGTAACCCTGAGATTTTAGCCGATAACGAAGGTCATTAGCATGATATTTAAACTCTTCAATAGAATGACATAAACGCCGAAGGCGGAGAAACTGTCCATAGGGAAGTCCACGTCGAAGGGGGCCCGGGTGAAAGCTTTTGTAATGCAATAAACTATTCCTTTGGACCCGGGCCCCCTTCGACGTGGACTTCCCTATGGACAGTTTCTCCGCCTTCGGCATTTATGTCATTCTATTGAAGAGTTTAAATATCATGCTAATGACCTTCGTTATCGGCTAAAATCTCGGGGTTACCCAGACTCTGTAGTAGATCAAGCCTTTAAAAGAGCATGTCATACTCATAGAGAATGGTTGTTAGATCCTGCATATACTGCTTCAAGATCTGCCGAAGAATCTAAAGTAACAGGGGTTCTGCCTTATACGACCCGTAGTCGGGATGTACTACGTATTATTAAAAAACACTGGCCTATACTTCAACTTCATGAATGTTTCAATGTTCCTCTACAGTTTGCCTTTTCTAGAGGTCGTAATTTGGGTAATATATTGGTTAAAACATCTATGCAAGAAGATCGTTTGCATTACTGTCCTCCAGTTACTGGCCATACAGTATGTCATCAATGTGGTTTTTGTGCCTTAGCACTTACTGGTGTAGAATGGCGACATCCTAATACCCAATATATATATCAACGTCGTTGGGATACCACCTGTGACTCTACTTTTGTAGTATATATAATTCAATGCCCGTGTCCTCTTATTTATGTCGGTAGAACGATTCGCTCTATGAAACGTCGTTTGAGCGAACATGCCTCCCGACTTCGCTGTGCAGTACTGTCTGCCCCGTTGGTTTCTCATTGTATTGAATTTTGCCATACTTTTGATCAACTCCATTGGACTATATTGGATCGAGCTCCTAATAATCCTCGAGGTGGGCCAAGGGAAGATAACCTTCAATTTTTAGAACAACGATGGATATTCCGTCTTAATTCAATGGAGCCGGGAGGTCTAAACAGGGAAATTGAATGGCAGAGTTTGCTCTGACTAAAGTTCTGTTGTAACTCAAGTTTTTAACCAATCAGATCAGGGGTTCCCCGTCATGTGGGGGTTTACCCGATCTCATTGGTAGGTTCTCCTTTCAAAAAATGGCGTTTTTTCTGCCTTTATTCAAAAGTTATGACCTGTGCTGCGGTGACAGCATTATTGTAGATGGCTGATGTACCTGGAATCCTTGACTTTGCACTTGATACAGGGCGTTAATGCCCGAAACGTGCACGTCGTGCTGAGAATTATCTACTAACCAGCGTTTCAATCTAAGATAAGTCTTCTGTTTTTCAGATACCAGATTTTAAACTAAAAATTTTGGTGAAGAACCTTAATAAAATAAAATAAAAGTGGCTGCCCGCCTGGTGTGGGTCAGTTCCCCATCCGACCTTCCTACGGCCAGCTTTGACAAAAATATTTATTTATAAAGGTCGCTGTTTTTGAGGTTGGGTTTTCTATTTAAATTTGTTAATTAGCCCTTACCTATAGGCCCTTTGTGTTCACAAAATCAATTTAGCACTAATGTGCATAAGGCTAATCTGCATGCATTCAGTTTTTAAAAAAAATGTGTGAAACAAAGTTTAAAAAAAGGCCAAATATTCAAAACCAACCAATGGTTTTTTTCCCCCTGTGGAAAGGATATTAGCCTAGAATTCACTAGAACCTTCCAGTGTTGAATACTGTAGTTATTTTCCTGTGTGCTTTCAGTCTAAGTTGTACCTAGTCAAGGTGATTTTCACAAAGTAATGAAGAATGTCATTGGGAAAAGTGAAATGTGAACCCTAGCTTATCTGGTTCTCAGCCCACTTCTTTAACCTCTAGGCGTCTCCGCCATTCCATCCTGAAATTTAGGGAGGGCAGGTGCAGCTCCTTGGGGGTTCTGTTAACAACTTGGGGACATATTTGTAAAGAAACCATAAGGAAACATCTGTAACAGAAATACCAACCAAGATTGTAATACTGTCAACAAAGAAGAGATTCCGATACTGATGATGTAATTCATTTAGGGGTCAATGACCTGGCTAGATACAAAATTGATGTATATTCCAGAGTGCACAGAATTTAAAGGTGAAGCTTAAGCACATGGCGTAGAATACAGCTTTTTCAGTGGTGTTACCTAGTCATGGTAAGGGAGAGGAAAGGCTATGACATGTTGCTGACTTCATTACATGGCTCAAAACTTGTGTAAAGAAAGTGGTTTTAAATATACTAGGGAGGAGAGGGAGTCTTGTCTATTGTAACTTCCTCCTTGCTGGTCTCTGAGTCATCTCTCTACCCTTCAATTTGTTCAGAACTCTGCTGCGCAGCTAATCTTCCGCCAGCCCTAATATACTCATATTAACTCCTCTTCTCAAATCACTTCATTGGCTCCCCTTCCGTTTCCATATCCAATTCAAACTTCTCCTTCTGACGTATAAATGCATTCATTCTGCTCCTCACTACCTTTCCTCTCTCTCCCTACACCTCTCCTCGTGAACTCCGATCTTCATCTAGCTAGCTTCTCTCTTTGCCCTTTTCTTCCATTGCCATCTCCAGACTGATTCTTTCACCTTGCTGGTCCTTATGCCTGGAACAAATTACCTGAATCTATACGTCAGGTTTCATCTCTCCCCCTTTTCAAATCTACATAAGAACATAAGATATGCCATACTGGGTCAGACCAAGGTCCATCAAGCCCAGTATTCTGTTTCCAACAGTGGACAATCTAGGTCATATGTACCTAGCAGTTTCCCCAAGGGACACAGGTTCCACAATGCTTGTATTGGTTCAAGCATTGATATCCTGGGTCCCTTCTTAATAATGGTTTATGGACCTTTCCTCCAGGAACTTGTCCAAACCTTTTTTAAACCCAGCTACTATGCTAAAGGCTCACCTCTGAAGTTGCCTTTGGATCCCGATCCCTTATTCTCTTTGTGTTTCCTTACCATTCCCTATTTGTACCCTTGTTCTCAACTTTCATACTGTCTGTCTTGATTAGATTGTAAGCTCTGATGAGCAGGGACTGTCTTCTATATGTATCTGTACAGCGCTACATATGCCTTGTAGTGCTATATAAATGATTAATAGTAGTTTGTAGTAGTAGACGAGTGACTGAAGCTTTACATAACACAGAAGAATATACCATAGTGATGGCCTGCATCTTTTCTCTTAAAGGAAAATAGGATCCTAAGTGAGAAATTCAGATACCTTGATAAGCATTTAAATCAGATACCTTGATAAGCATTTAAATCAGATACCTTGATAAGCATTTAAATCAGATAAAGGGAATGGCAGACAAAAGCCAAGTGGTTTGGGCTGTCAGCCCCAATAAACAAATATTGTGAAGATAAGTGAGGAGCTTACTAGTCTACCCTTCAGTTATAGAGTGAATGAGATAAGCAGTTATGAAATTATATAGTGTAAGCAAGCCAAGGAGAAATGGCTTTCACATTGAGTACAAATTCTCATAGTCTAGGCTAGGGCCCAACAAATCCCAGGCCTCAGTCAGTACTGTGATCAGAAATTTCAATTTCATATTACTCCTTTGTCAAACCCTTGTCTAGACTGAACATTTATTTATTCATTTGGCTGGCTTGTTGGGGGCAAATGGCTGCCCAGGTTGGGGGTTGAAACTTTTGGGTGTAATGGAGTACCTGGTGCTCACAAGGATGGGGAGTTGCAAAGAGGAACATGAGGGGGCCTAAAGGAATTGAGATAGCGAAAAACCTGAAATTGATAGGGGGATAGAGGAAAAAAGGAAACTGATTTGGGCCCAGGCCACAGTGATAGGTAAAGCAATGGTACATTAAGACTTTGATATAGTAACCTGCTTTTCTCCAGGACCAAGCAGGAAGTCAGTCCTCACATATGGGTGACGTCGGCGCCGACAGAGCTCCCGTGTGGAGCATTTCCCCAGCTTTCTAAGAAAGCCTTTGGGAATGCAGCGCGCATGCGCGGTCCCCTTCCCACCCAAGGGTGCCATCTTGCTCAGTCTTCTTTTTTCCGCGGAGCCCGACGGACGTGTTTCGTTTTTACCCGATGAAAAAGTGGATTTTCTTCTGTTTGACCCGTTTCTTCGGTTTGACACTATTTCCCTTTCCCGCCTGGGCCCGATACATCGGTATCGAGCCCGATCTTCTTTTTTCGGTTTTTGTCCTTAGTGACTAGCGTTCGCGCCATTTTCTTTTTTCACTGGCAGCCCTGTCTTTTGACCTTGCAGGGGCTGTTTTTCCCCCGATGGCTGCCAACGGGTTGAAAAAGTGTGATCGGTGTAAGAAGCTTATGTCTCTCACCGACACACATGACTGCTGCCTCCGGTGCCTCGGACCCGATCATGACCCAATGATCTGTGGTCCGGGTGGGAAGATGTCCTCTAAGGCGTTGAGGAGTCGGCAGCACCAAAAGGAAAGAATCTTCTCTGACTCCGCATCCAGATGGGCCCGGACTTCGTCAGAGGCCTCGACGTCTCAGGACTCTGGCCCCGAGCAGCGCCGAGGTTCCTCTGAGAGGGGGTCTCCCTCGCGGGAGCATCGCAGGAAGAAGAAACCCACGAGGGCGTCGTCGGTGGACGCACTTGGCTCCTCGAGGGCCAAGTCGCATAGCCCCGAGCACCGTCCTGGGTCTTCGGAGTCGGAGAGGCCTGCAAAACAACCTCATGTGGAGATGGAGTCCCCGGGTCATGTGAGTACTGTAGTCCTCGTGGACTCTCCTCCAGGGGAGCTGACATCGGGCCCGACGCCGTCGGGGCCCGAGTCGGGGGCTGCTGAGTCTCCTGAGCTTGGACTGAGGTTGACGGCCTTTGAGAGCAGCTTGGCTGCCTTCATGGAACAGCAGCGGGCACTGATCGTCGATCTCACCGGTGCATCTGCCCCATCACCGGGACATCGACGTCCAAGTCGATCCTCGAGTCCATGCGCGCTCACGTCGATCCTCAGCCAAGGTCCCCCTCGGCCTCCCATTCGGGACCAGTGTCGTCGACGCCGGTACCCTCGACATCGGGGCGGATGGCATAGGTGCCTGCCCGACTGGAGTCGCTAGATTCTTCTTCCGAGGAGTCCGGCTGGGAGATGGAGGATGAGGAATCGCCCGACACCTTTTGGACTCGGTGTGTCCCATCGGACTCACTGGAGTCCAAACCTCGGAGACGGTCCCCACCGGAGGATACCCGGTTCTCGGACTTCGTGCAGGATATGGCCAAGGCCTTGGCCTTCCCCGTGGATCCCGAGGAGGAGCCTCGAGCCGAGGAGCTCGAGGCCCTCCAGTATGACTCTCCCCCAAAGGAGGCCTTTACTGTACCGGTTCCTCTGATGCTGGAACGGCTGTTCTTCCACATGTGGGAGGCGCCGTCCTCGACGCCGGTTTTGAGCAAGCGGGTTGATTCCATCTATAGAGTCCGCAAGAGCCCTGGGTTCCAGAAGGCACAATTACCGCACCACTCCTGGTTGTGGAATCGGCCATGCATCGCCTGAAGAGTCAGAAGATGCACTCCTCGGTGCCTCCCGGCCGGGAGGCCCGGAACCTTGATGCCCTCGGTAAGAAGTGCTTCCAGGGCTCTATGCTTGCTTGCCGTGTCCAGACTTACCAGCTGTACATGGACATGTACCTTCGAGACCTGGCAAAGGAAATTGCCAGGTTCTCTGCTGGTCTCTCCGAGGAACCTTTGCAGAGGTTCAATGCTCTGTCCTCAGGTATTCGGGAGTGCTCGAAGTTTATCTCTCGAGCAGCCTATGATGGCTTTGAGGCTTCGGCCCGAGTAGCCGCGGCCGGCATCGGTGCACGCCGTCAGGCCTGGCTACAGTCATCAGACCTCGAGCCATGGGTGCAGGACAAGTTGGTCGATGTCCTCTGCCGAGGTGAAAACCTCTTTGGCAAGTCCATGGCTGAAAAGGCTGCAGAACTCGAGACCGAGACTCTGACTCGGACTAGGCTGTCCAGAAAAACCTCTGCCCCTTCTCAGAAGAAGAAGGGCTCGGGGAAAAAGACCTTTTACCCGAGGAAGTCATCTGCCTATAAACAGTACTCTCATTATCAGGCCTCTGCAGCTCCCCAACAGGGTCAGCAGGCCAAGGTCCAGGGTCATGGTGGGCCCCGTAGGCAGAAAGCCCCCAAGCCACTAACACCGGCTCCTGCACAGCAGGGAGCGGGGTTTTGACTCCAGTGGCATAGCCTCTCCTCCTCAGCTGGCCCACATTAGCACAGGAGGCCGGCTGGCCCTGTTTGCCCACAGGTGGTCAGCCGTCACAAGGGATACCTGGGTGCTCAGTATAGTCCAAAGGGGCTATCTTCTCCACTTTCACCAGGTACCCCCCTCCTATTTTCCAGGGGAGCCTCCAATACTCCCTCTGCACAGGGACTTACTCCTGCAGGAGTTGGCAAGTCTTGTAAAGGAACAGGCCGTGGAACCGGTGCCCCACCACCTGAGAGGTCAAGGCTTCTATCCCAGGTACTTCCTAGTACCAAAAAGAACAGGAGGCCTCAGACCCATCCTAGACTTGCGAAACCTCAAGTTCCTGAAGAGGGAAAAGTTCAAGATGCTCACCCTTGGAATTCTGCTGCCCTACCTCCAGCAGGGAGACTGGCTATGCTCCTTAGACCTAAAGGATGCGTATACTCACATCCTCATTCATCCGGACTACAGACAATATCTCAGGTTTGTAGTGGGAGGAAACCACTATCAGTACAGAGTGCTGCCCTTTGGCCTAACCTCTGCCCCCAGGGTGTTCACAAAGTGCCTGGCGGTGGTGGCGGCCTACCTAAAGCTTCAAGGCCTCTTTGTGTTTCCATACCTGGACGACTGGCTCATCAGGGGCCAGTCTCCACAGGAGGCCGATCAAGCCACCCTTCGCACTGTGGCTCTACTTCAGCACTTGGGGTTTGTTATAAACTTTGCAAAGTCCACTTTGCACCCTTCACAGAACATGGAGTTCATAGGAGCAAGGCTGGACACCCTTCAGGCGGAAGCCTTTTTACTCATGGACAGGGCCCACAGGTTGATGGATCTAGCCAGGCAGTTCCACAGCAATTCTCTGGTTTCCACCAGGCAATTCCTGAGGCTTTTAGGCCATATGGCTTCCACGGTCCATGTAACCCCAAATGCCCGTCTACACATGAGGGTCCACCAAGAAACAGCAAACCGCCACGTAGGCGACTAGGAACCAATAGGAGACGTGGCAGGAGGTTCTAAAATTGCCTTTATTTGTTCCACGACTAAGGTGTGCCGAACCCAACACAGGCCGTGTTTCGTATACCACTTCCTCAGGGGTTAAGGGCTCACTAAAAAAAACATTCATATACACATTAAATACAACCATTAAAAAGCAGCAAATAGCACATATATGCAAATACATAATAAAGCATATTCCATCACAATAAGTAAAACAATAAATACATAAATAATTAAAATGCGATAACTCATTGATAAAATACATATGATACAATAAATACTAAATAAAACATGAACTACAATAATAATCAACAGAGAGAGACCAAACTTAACATACTTATACCAAAAAATATGTCAGTTAAAAGAACAAATAAAAAATTAAATAAAAAAAGGAGAAAAAGGGGGAGAGATGAGGAGGATAGGAGGGATGTGCCATGGGCACTTACCATTACATGATTGTGAAAACTAACTATACATAGAAAATAAAAATGATATGGGAAAGGAGTGAATCAGTAAAAGCACCTGAACACCATTGGGCATCTTCTAGACCACTATAAAATTGTTAATAAATAAAGTCCAAAATGCTCATGAAACATAATTGAGACCTACCACTATGGCTTGCCAATGTGAAACAAACCTCTCCTTGATTGGCAGAGCGTAGAAAACACCTGCCTCCAACTTGTGATGTGATACACACTATATATAAAAAATAAAAACACATAGGATAAAACCAAGCAAAACAAGAGGCAAGACCTTTCCCAAAACAATTGTTATGCATGCTAAATCAACCCCAAAAGAACTAACTTTATAGGGTAGAGCGCACTTAGTAGCAAGAACATTGTAAAAAAAGAGTAAATCCATTAATGAATTGCTATATACTTCATCTTACAATTAAAAAATATGTATACACACACCGAGAAAACCGAAATGAATAAAAAAATTAAAAAAGAAAAATAAGAAAAAACTACTTATCTCCAATTGCAGCGATAACCAACAATATAATAAATTCAATAAAATAAAAGAGCCAGGGCCATCGTAATTTTAAAGAAAGAACATGGATAATTAAATGAACGGCCCGAACTCGGTGAGCTAAAAAACTAAGCAAAGTATTTTATAATCCCCGACTGTGGACCCCTTGGGAGGCCGCACAACAGATCAGTCTCTTGGAACTGAGAGCTATACGCTTAGCCCTGAGAACCTTCTCCCATCTCATTTCTCACCAGCCTGTTGGTCCAGACAGACAATCAAGTTGCTATGTTCTACGTGAACAAACAAGGTGGCACAGGGTCCCTTTTTCTATGTCAGGAGGCGCAGAGACTGTGCTCCTGGGCAGTCGATCACAGCATCCTTCTCAAAGCAGTCTATCTCCCAGGTCAGGAGAATTACCTGGCGGACAGGCTGAGCAGGATCTTGCAGCCGCACGAATGGCGATTGAATCCATTAGTGCTTCAGCAGATCTTTCTGAGAATGGGGCCTTCCGACCATAGATCTCTTTGCCAGTCCTCTGAACCGTCAACTTCCAAGGTTCTGTTCCAGGCAACCGCATCCTCTCAGAGTAGCAGCGGATGCGTTTCTCATTCCATGGTCCACGGGTCTCCTATATGCATTTCCTCCCATGCCTCTAGTGCCCGGGACACTGTTCAAAGTGCTCAGGGACGGGGCCTCAATGATTCTGGTGGTCCCCAGATGGCCGCGGCAACTGTGGTTCCCACTTCTATTGCAACTTGCGGTGGACACTCCTCTTCCTCTGGGGATGCAACCCGATCTCCTGTCTCAAGAGCAGGGATCTCTTACACCCCAATCTCCAGTCCCTCCATTTGATGGCCTGGCTGCTGAAAGGGTAGTTCTAGCACCCTTACTACTGCCTAAGGAAGTGGAGGACGTGGTCTTGGCCTCTAGGAGGCAGTCCACCAGATTCTCTACCTGGTGTGCTCAACACAACGAGAATTCTTTCTCATGCCTGGTACCAGTGGTGCTGCAATATTTGCTTTACCTGTCCAACCTAGGCCTTAAGTCCAATTCTGTAAGAGTTCATCTTAGTGCTCTTTCAGCACACCACTCCCCAGTGGAGGGACAGTCTCTCTCAAGCCATCCTTTGGTGGCTCGTTTCCTCAGAGGCCTGCTTTTGCTTAAGCCTCCTGTGCATCCACCTGGCCCTGAGTGGGATTTAAATGTGGTCTTGCAATGGCTTACTTGTCCACCATTTGAACCTATGGCTACCTGCCCCCCTACGTTTTCTCTCCTGGAAAGCGTTGTTCCTGGTAGCCCTTACCTCAGCGAGACGAGTGAGTGAGCTTCAGGCCCTAGTATCAGATGCTTCTTATACTAGGTTCTATAGGAACAGAGTAGTCTTACGGACTGACCCTAAGTTCCTTCCTAAGATTGTCTCCTCTTTCCACCTCAATCAAGAGGTGGTTCTTCGGACTTTCTTTCCCAGGCCGCATGCCAGCCGGGCTGAGATGGTCTTGCATACCCTGGACTGTAGGAGGGCGTTATCCTTCTACTTTGACCATACGCGGGAGCACTGGAGGGCTGTTCAGCTCTTCGTCTCTTTTGACTCCAATAAGTTGGGGTTGGCTGTCTCCAAGCATACTTTGTCCGTATGGGTAGCTGACTGTATCGCCTGGGCTTACAGGGCAGCCGACCTCTCGTTGCAGGGTCGAGTTACGGCTCATCGTGTCAGGGCGAAGGCTGCATCAGTGGCTCATCTCCGCTCTGTTCCGTTGGCAGACATCTGTCGGGCTGCTGCTTGGTCTTCAAGCCAGACTTTTGCGGCCCACTACTGCCTTGAGAGGGAGTCCTGCAGGGACAGTGCTTTCGGGCAGGCGGTACTCCATAATCTCTTTGGGGTTTAGGCAATTCCTACGCTCCGGCCCTGATGTTGGGCTACCGTTTGGGGGTGTTATCAGAGAAGATTCTGTTCTTGCATGCTGAGGCGCTAGAGGGAGCTCATTGTTTCAGTTTGGGGTCTCCGGTAGCCCTAAGCTGGGAAGTCCCATATGCGAGGACTGACTTCCTGCTTGGTCCTGGAGAAAGAGTAGTTACTCACCTGTAACAGGTGTTCTCCAGGAGCAGCAGGAATCAGTCCTCACAACCCTCCCTCCTCCCCTTGGAGTTGCAGTCATATGATTTATTTTTGCTGTCTTTTAGCTATGTCATCAGACTGAGCAAGATGGCACTGTCTGGTCTTAGTAGTGGCTCCAAGTCAGTGCTGTCATCTGTCTTGGAAATTTTTTCACTACAAGCTTGTTGGATTGTCTTCTCTTTCTGCCATCTCCATTCCCCTGGGTTTGGCAGCATCCTTGACATAGATACTGGCTCTCCTGCAGCCAGTTCTATCTCCTCATTCTCCTGCATCATGCTCTCTGCAATTCTACAGAGAAGCTCTCCACTGTGGGCCCTTGCTAGAGAGCATGGGGGGCTTTTTCTCCAACAGCTATACTAGATGGTTGAAAAAGGCTTTTTCAGTCATGTCTCCCATGACTAGAAAAGTTCTCCTTTTTAATATAAAGGACATAGGCCTCCTCTTACGTGAAAGCTTGAGGAGTTGCTAATTCCCTGCTTTGGTCCATAGTATTTCCAAGCGGGAATGTTTTCTCCTTCCAGCTCGTCCTCATGGTAAGAACGCATGATACCCTTTTTGCCCTTAAGCAGGTCAGCATGGTATCTCATTCCTATGCGTCTTCTGTTCACTTACCTTGCTAGAGTTCTAGAATATGCGGGACTTGCTGGCTGCAGACTGATAACATCCTCTGCTTGTCATGTAACCATCCTGGTTATTCTACTACCTAGCATCCCTGTAGCCATACCTAGCATCCCTGTAGCCATAACCAGTGGGAATTGATTCTCTATATACCTTCTCAAGTAGGTTCCACCTTCTTGTTAGATGAATCTTTCCTCTCCACATTTTCCTATGTGAATACCTTTTTGTAGGCATATCTGTCTGCTTCATTGCAGACTTCCATATAGAGGCCTATATATTCATACCTATAGCACACATCTTACAGATGTCTGTCTATCATTTGTGTGTATTTTATGCCCTTCATATCTCACTATATATATATATCGAGATATTTTATGATCGGTAGATATGTATTCTGCTTTATCTACCTGACTGTCGAGGCTCATATAGCTATATGATTCTGACAGATGGGCTTTACCCATACTTATGCTATCCAGCATTTCCTTATCGTTCCTCCAGCTTAGTCCTCCACGTATGGGTAGTGCACCTCCTCCTGCAGCATGAAGACTGGACCAATCAAATTTCAGCATCACTGGAAACAGCATACTGGCCACCCCTTCAACTCCAGTGTGTCCAGTCTTCATGCAGCAGGAAGATGTTAGTGAGCCGGGCTGGGCTCACTAGTTAGTCAGTTTAGGGCTTACATTGCTAGCTAACCTTTTGTTTTTTCTTTATTTGTCCCTATTGGGGCTTCTTTTTCTTTGATATACAAAAGAGTACCTGTTTCTTTAAATTTTTATTGCGAACCGGCACTCTGGAGAGGGGGGGGGGGACCCGGGGGAGGTCTCTCTCCTGCCCAGCCTAAGCCGCTTGCCTTTTGCTTGCTTCTAAGTAATACCTTAGTAGGATCTTTGTTCCCAGGGCTGTTTGGGGCAGAGCTCCTGCGGCGGCTGTCCAGCGACACATCTCCGGTGAGGTGAGGAGTCTGTGCGCTTGGAAGTGCAGGCGAGTTTCTCGGGGCAGAGTCAGTTGGAAAGCTGTTCCTGACCTGAGCTCTTTCGCGTTTTTTCTTTCTTTTCCATTATTTCTTTAATATTATTTTCTTTGGTTTTTTGCTGTGTTCCCGAGCCGCGGGGGGGGGGGGGGCCGCATTCCGCGTCGTCGGGTTTTCCTCCGGGCTGTCTGCCTCAGCACCAAACTGCAGCGCGCCAAAAGTTCTTGAGCGGCCGCGACCATTTTGAGAGCTGCGGCTCCACCGGTGTGCAGCACTAGACCGGGGTCCAGGGCTCCTCGTCGGTGATCTGGTACGGCGGGCCTGCGTCGTTGCCTTTCTTTTCATTTGTTTTTCATTTGGGTTTTTTTCGGAGTTTTGCGGTCCCTCAGCTGGAGGGGGGGGGGGGGTCACAGCTGCTTGACTCTACTTCTTCCCTTTCCGGAAGGGCTGTCTGGTTTTTTTTTTACCAAATACTATTACTACTATTTCTGCTACTAGGCAGCAAACGGGCACACTTCAGTTGCTGAGTCCCTAATTAGTGGCAGCTGCCCAGAGCCAGGCTAGTGTGCTGCTGCTTCTGGGATAGAGCGTTATTTCCCTTCAGGATCGAGGGGGCCACTTCATCACTCTTGGGGGCCCGAGTGGTTACGGTTTCATGCCATCGGGGTCCCTGTGTGTTATTTGTGGATCTCGGAGGGGCGCTTCTATGGAGACAGGCATCTGTCAGCGCTGTGCCTCCGTATGCCTCAGTATGGAGCAGCGGCTGGAGAGTTCCTTGACGTCGTCTTCTCAGCCAGGTCCCGCCGCTGTGGAGATGGACTCGCCCCTAGAAGGTCCATCGGGGATGGCTTCCGCTATTTCTTTGGGCGCAGGGGAGCAGTCAGACCTCGGGGGTGCTTTGCTCTTGGAGGACTTTTCCCCAGATTTCATTTTACTGATGCATCAGGTGTTCTGTCGTCGGCGCCAGGGTGTGGGAGTAGGTTCCCTTCCTGTTCCAGTAGCGACCACGCAGCCTGCTGCGGCGGAGAGTGTTGTCCGGCGTCAAAGCGCCCAAGCGACAGCGACTACACGAGCCCTTCCAGTCTGAAGCGGATTGGCCGGAGGGTGAGGATCCGGAATTGGACATGGAGGCGGATGGGGAGGCCTTAGAGGAAGGCGAGCTCCCTGAGCCAGAGGATCAGGCGAAGATCATCCGAGTGTTTTGCCGGGAGGAGTTGCCTGTGCTCATTTCAGAAGCACTTCAGACTCTTGGCCTGGCTCCGGCGCCGCCGGTCGAGGAGGCAGATGGTGCAGACCCCATCATTCAGGCGGTGTGTCAAACTCAAGTGGTTTTCCCCATTCACAGAGTCATTGATCAGATGATTCAAGCAGAGTGGGATACTCCTGAATCTGGTCTCAAGGGTGTGAAGATCATGCGCAGGCTGTATCCTATGGCAGACAAAGACCTCAAACGGTTCCGCTCCACTAAAGTTGATGCGGCGGTTTCGGCAGTGACTAAGAAGACCACGATCCCTGTGGAAGGTAGTGCGGCATTGAAGGAGCCGCAGGACAGAAAGATGGACGGCCTCTTGAAGCAGTCCTTTGAGGCGGACACGATAGCGTTGCAGGCCTCCGTTTGTGGAGCTTGGGTTGCTCGTGCCTCTTCGCTGGGTTCAGCGTCTTCGGCAGGCGCCAGCCTTGGAAGCCGAGGAGTTAAGTGAGCTCCAGTGCTTGGAATCTGGTTCGGCGTATTTGGCAGATGTCCATTATGACCTTATCAGGGCGCTTTCCAGTAGCATGGCTTCCTTGGTGGCAACGCGCAGAGCCCTTTGGTTAAAGAATTGGGCGGCGGATGGATCATCCAAGTCGCGTCTGGGCAAGTTGCCCTTTAAAGGTAAACTGTTGTTCGGTGAGGATCTTGACAAGTTGGTCAAGGATTTGGGTGAATCCAAGGGCGGTCGTCTGCCGGAGGATCGCCCGAAGAGAGGGAGGTCCCTTCCTTCCCCTCGGGGCCAGTTTCGGGACTTTCGTAGGTTTCGATCACCCCGCTTTGGGGGGTTCCAGAGAGGAAGGTATCTCTCGAGGTCTCCGAGCTTTCGGGGCTTTCGAGGAGCCAGTAGGGGATTCGCAGCCGCAACCCCTGCAGCCGCTCGCAAGTCCCAATGAAGGGCAGCGGGTCCAGGCGGAGATCCCAGCGATCGGAGGCCATCTTCGACACTTTCTCTCTGCTTGGACCCACATCACGTCCGATCGATGAGTTTTGGAGATCGTTCGGGACGGGTATGCCCTGGACTTGGCCAGGCCCGTGCTCGATTCCTTTGTGGCGTCTCCCTGCCGGGGCCCTCGAAAGACTGCTCAGGTCCGGCAAACCCTCGATTGCCTGCTCCGGCTGGGAGTGGTGGTCCCCGTTCCTCCGGTAGAGTATGGTCTCGGAAGGTATTCCATTTATTTCGTGGTGCCAAAGAAGGATGGTTCTCTTCGCCCCATTTTGGATCTCAAAGGGGTGAATCGGTGCCTGCGGGTTCCGCATTTTCGGATGGAAACCCTGCGATCCGTACTTGTCGCCCTCCGCAGGGGCGAGTTTCTCACCTCTCTCGACCTCACAGAAGCTTATCTCCATATTCCTATCCGGGAGGCTCATCAGAAGTATCTCCGGTTCGCTCTTCCTTGGGGTCACTTCCAGTTCCAAGCATTGCCCTTCGGTCTGGCAACCGCTCCTCGGGTGTTCACCAAGATCATGGTGGTGGTGGCAGCGGCGTTGCGCAAGGAAGGGGTGCTGGTCCATCCGTATCTGGACGATTGGTTGATTCGCGGAAAATCTCGCTCGGAGAGCGTGATGGCCACGGCGAGAGTCGTGGAGCTTCTGCAGTCTCTCGGCTGGGTAGTCAACCCGGGCAAGAGCCACTTGGTTCCGACGCAGTCTCTCGAATACTTGGGTGTCCTCTTCCATACTCGCAGGGTTTCAGTCTTTCTCCCAGAACGAAGGGTGATAGGTCTCCGGACTCTCGTACACCGCTTTCGACAAATCTCAGCTCCGTCGGCATGGCACTACCTTCAGGTGTTGGGAACGATGGCGGCTTCCTTGGAGGTAGTGCCTTGGGCTCGATTCCACATGCGTTCGTTGCAGGGAGCCTTGCTCCGTCGCTGGTCCAATCAATTCAATTCGCTAAACAAGCGTCTTCCCTGCCCGTAGTTGGTACGTTGGGACCTGAAATGGTGGCTTCGACCGTCCTCGCTCTGGGCGGGAATGCCCTTGGAGCAGCCGGACTGGATTCCGCTGTTGACGGATGCCTGTCTGACGGGCTGGTGTTCGCACTGTGGCGTGCACGTGACGCAGGGTCTCTGGTCTCCAGAAGAGAGCAGCTGATCGATCAACCGCTTGGAGCTCCTAGCCGTGCGGTTGGCGCTGCAAAGCTTCGAGGTCCAGTTAACGCACCGAGCGGTGCGGGTTCTCTCTGACAATGCCGTGACCGTGGCTTACATAAATCGGCAGGGCGGCACCAGAAGCGTGGGCATGGAGATGGAAGCCCAGACGCTGTTCGAATGGATAGAGCCCTGGTTACAGGCAATATCAGCGGCGCACATTGCCGGGAAAGACAACGTGACGGCAGATTTTCTCAGCAGAGTTAAGGTGGATGCCGGCGAATGGGAGCTCAATCCCGAAGTGTTCGAGCAAGTGGTTCTTCGTTGGGGTCAGCCTGTCATGGACCTGATGGCCACTTTTCGTTCGGCGAAGGCGGCTCGGTTTTTCAGTCGTCGGCGGGAACCGATGTCAGAGGGCATAGATGCTCTGTTGCAGGTCTGGCCCTCGATGGGCCTTCTTTACGTCTTTCCCCCGTGGCCGCTTCTCGGGCAAGTGATTCAGCGTATCGAGTCTCACAGGGGACGGGTGCTGTTGATAGCGCCGGATTGGCCCAGTCGTCCCTGGTATGCCGACCTGGTACGGTTATTGGACGGCTCCCCGTGGCGTGTTCCCCTGGCTCCGGATCTGTTGTGTCAGGGTCCTCTTCGCATGCCGCAAGTGGAGAGATTCTCTCTTACGGCCTGGCTATTGAAAGGGCGAGGCTAAGGAAGAAAGGTTATTCGAAATCTGTCATGGCGACTTTACTTCAGGCACGGAAGAGGTCCACTTCGCTAGCTTATGTCCGAGTTTGGCGTATTTTTGAGGATTGGTGTTCCAGGCGTCAGGTTCGGGCGGCTACAGCCTCTCTTCCTGTGGTGCTAGATTTTTTGCAAGACGGTTTTGCTAAAGGCTTGGCCGCCAGTTCCTTGAGGGTGCAGTTAGCTGCGCTTTCCTGTTACCGGGGTAAAGTGCAGGGCGTAGCGCTGGGTGCCCATGCCGATGTGGTACGTTTCCTGAAGGCGGTCTCTAGGCTGCGCCCGGCTCGCAGAATTTCTATTCCTTCGTGGGATCTCAACTTGGTCTTGCGAGCGCTCAGTGCGGCTCCGTTTGAGCTTCTCTCTCGGAGTTTGGTGAAGGATTTGACCCTTAAGACGGTATTCTTAGTGGCGATTTGTTTGGCACGACGCATTTCGGAGCTTCAAGCTCTTTCTTGCAGGGAGCCCTTCCTCTCTTTCTCGGATCAGAAGGTGGTGCTGCGGCCAGTGCCTTCCTTTTTGCCTAAGGTGTCTTCCCCCTTTCATTTGAATCAGGTGGTGTCGCTCCCGTTGTTGCACACGTCGGGGGAGCAGGCTTCCGATCGCGGTCTTAGTCGCTTGGACCTTAAGAGAGTTTTGCGTCAGTATTTGAAGGTCACCAAAGCTTTCCGCAAGTCGGATCATTTGTTTGTTCTGTTTGGGGGTTCCAGGAAAGGTGAGGCGGCGGCGAAAGCATCCATTTCTCAGTGGATTAAGGAGGCAATTGTCTCGGCCTATCTGTTGCAGGGACGAGTGGCGCCAGTCGGTCTGCGAGCTCATTCTACAAGAGCACAAGCGGCGTCCTGGGCTGAGTTTAGCTTGGTTTCGCCGGTGGAAATTTGTAAAGCGGCGACGTGGTCTTCCCTGCACACTTTCAGTAAGCACTATCGACTTGATGTCTTGGCGGCAGGCGATGCCTCTTTTGGTTCTGCTGTCTTGCGTGCCGGCTGGCAAAATCCCTCCCGTTAAGGCTGCTTTGTTACATCCCATACGTGGAGGACTAAGCTGGAGGAACGATAAGGAAATAGTAATTACACTTACCTGGTAATTGTAGTTCCTTGAGAGACGACAGCTTAGTCCTCCTTCCCTCCCTCAGGTGCTTTGGCTCGGCACGCATTTGGTTCGGAGGACAGTATTCACAGGTGAGTGTGTCAATTGTTTGTTCTTTTCTCTCCAGTTTTTGCTCTTTTCTCTCGCTGACTGCTTATGCTGCGGCAGGTGCGGGACACTCTGAGTTGTTTTTCAATTGACTAATATAACCTAAAAAATAAAAAATAAAAAAAAACAAACACATTGCATATCTTCTTAAAGGTTAGCTATCTCTTTGAGTTTGCTTTGACAGTAGTTCACTGGAGTTGAAGGGGTGGCCAGTATGCTGTTCCAGTGATGCTGAAATTTGATTGGTCCAGTCTTCATGCTGCAGGAGGAGGTGCACTACCCATACGTGGAGGACTAAGCTGTCGTCTCTCAAGGAACTACAATTACCAGGTAAGTGTAATTACTATGTTTTGGGGTCCTACACTCACAACCACTTTGGTGGTAGTTAACACCTACCATAACCTTAAGGTTAGGTACCTCTGAAGCTCTCCATGTTCCAATATCTCTCCCAGCTGACTTCAGTTAAAGACATTGCGGATCTTCAGCTCATCACAGGCTCTAACGCCTCCGGCGTTTGTCCTTTCTTTTGGGATGCAAGGTGTTCCCATACCCTTTCTCCCCACAAGGACTGGGCCTGTTTGTCCAAATCGGTTAGCCTTTCTCTTTTTGTTCCTAAGAGTGAGCCACTCTGCCGCCAAAAGAGTTCGGCTTTTATCATAAAGCCTTCCGCTGAAGGCCCACCGTTTTTGTACTACCCCAGTTTTTCCTACTGGGGTCACCTGTTACCTTTCAGGATTCTGACCTCCATTGCTTTTCCTACAGGTTTACTACCTCCACTTACAGTGAGGTCCTTCTCGAGGTTCCTCTACTGGGTTCCCCAGTAGATCCCATGAACCTCCATACTTCTCTGAAGTCCTGTTAGGGGAGGTCCATATTGCAATATTTTTTCTTTGCAATATCATTGATGACAATTATAATCCACACATGGACTCCTTGTCTGCAGTCCTATGCTAGGTTAGCTGTTCCACAGAACCTTTCTTTCTTCAACTCCTGCCCTCCATCCTCAGGATGCCTGGTGTTGTGGGGGATAGCATGTTCCAACCTATGACATGCTGGGACTCCAGGCATCTTAGCTTGGGAGTCCCCATATGTGAAGACTCATTCCTGCTTGTTCCTGGAGATAGTACAGTTACTTACCTGTAACAGGTGATCTCTGGGAACAGCAGGAATAAGTCTTCACAACCCACCCACCTCCCCAGGAGTTGTATCTCTATCTATCTTTCCTTTCCTCTCTCTCTCTTTGTCTCAGCTCTAAAACTTAACTGAGGAGAGGCAGTTGGGAAAGGCAGGAAGGCAGCACGCAGGCGTGGTGGGATGCTTCCAAAAGCTCTTTGATTGGACGCTGGGAAGCGTTCCCGCGCAGACTCCGTCGGTACCGACGTACCCATATGTGAAGACTTATTCCTGCTGTTCCCAGAGATCATCTGTTACAGGTAAGTAACTGTGCTTTATGTACTTAGATGCATGTTTACTAAAGTGCGCTAATGGTTAATGCTGGATTTATGGTGTGCTAAGCATGCCACTGTTACCACACACTAAAATGGCTAGTGCAGTAAAAATCCCATGCTAACCACTTTGTGTATGATAGAGTAGAGATTGGGCAGGTTAGGGGGGGAGAAGAAGGGGCCTTGAATGCACATGTAGTTGGGGTAACGGTGCATTAACTGTTGGAGAATATGCTACACACAGCCCCAACAATGCAGACACTTTTCCCATCTCACGCTAAGTTTGGCCTCTTAAGTGTGGTAAGGTAGTGCATGTTAATTCAAGTTAAGGGGTGTATTTACTTAACATGGTAATGTATTAATACATGTTAGTAAATGAGGCTCTAAGTTTCTATCTATGGTAATGAAGATAAAGATGACTTCTCCAAGGCCAGAAGAAGCAGAATTTGAATCCTGGATTTCCTGTTTCTCAGCTCACTGCTTTAACAACTTGGCCACTCTTTCACATCTGTTAATTTGAAGAGTCAGTGGAACACTGCTGCATTGGGACAGGTTCATGTGTGTGTTCTCTCCCTCTCTATTTCTTTTGTAATCTTGAAGAAAGTGACAGGGCTTTCATTGCTTCCTTAGCTCTCCTTTTGACCATGAGTCCCCTCTGTCCACACTGCCTGCTCCACAGAGGTTGATGAGCCCCACATCCTTTTTTTGTTAATGTAGGTGTGCGTCTGACTTAAAGATTGGTTTACACGTTTTTGTTTTGTTTTTTAATTGTCATATGCATGGCACTACATAGCATAGGCAGGGCTTTACAGACACAAATAGGAAACTGTTCTTGCTGCTGGATGCTTACAAAGTAATAAAAAAACCCCCCAGAAAACAGAAAAGTACAGACAAAATATAATGGGGTGATGGTCACTAATGTAAAACAGTGCGTTCCACTACAAGATAAGAGGTCTTTTGAGGGTCTTGGAGCTAAGGCATTGGGTGGAGTCCCTACTGAAGAGAATTGTCCCACCCAATTATATTTAAGCATTTTATGTTCCGCCATATCCTACATTCTGTGCAGATTACAATACAGCATCTGAAATAATAATGATTAGGTGCATCGGCAGGAAATTCTGTGGAGAAACAAGCTATATAAGAGTACAACTAAGGATAGAAACATAAGAAAGGGAAAGGCACATACAAATCAATGCCAGCAGCAGCCACAGTTGTTGCCTTCTCTGAAAGCAAAATAAAAATTACAACAAGCCAATAATAGTTCAGGAATCAAGTGGCTCGTTATTCATTAGTATTTATATCATTTAACTGCGGCCATTATCCAGATTTTTCTAGCTGCTATCTGTGGATATTCAACCTCACTATCTGGATATTATTATTAAGCATTCTTACAGACTGTCTTGGCAGTATGAATATAGTGCCAGAGTGATGTATGTGTGGAGCACAAGTGATCTGGATAGTGATGGTATTCAGCCCTCTATCCAGATAACCTATGACAGCTTTTTTGCTATTCTAGGCTATCTGGCTAGTTTTCCGGATAGCAGTCTGAATATTGCCACTATTCAAATAACATCAGTGGTCATTACACTGCACGGATATTCAGTGCTAGCTGCAATCTGAATAGTAGTGCTGAATGTCCATGAATTATTTAAATACCATGCTGGCATTTAATTATTTCTCTGTGGACAAGCAGGATAAAGTCTTATTGTATGGGTAATGTCTCGAACTAGCCTTGCATGGCAAGCACTTCTCATCTCCTTCTGGAAGATTCTGGAACAGTTCCAGCGCACACGTGTCAATACTTGCCTGCCACCAACACTGCCATATATGATTTCCTTAGTCTCGCGTTTTCTGTAGAGCCTGTTGGACGTGCATGTCCTGTGGTCAAGCCTGTATTTTCTTGGCGGTTCTATTCTGCTTCTTTTTTGAAAGTCTCATTCTTTTTTCATATCATCCTGCTAGACCAGTCCAGACAAGAGGGTTGTGTCCCCCTACTAGTAGAGGTGGAGACAGAGAAAAAAAATCTAAGTCCTCTGTTAGTTTTTGAACTCCATATGTCACAATCTACTAGCTCTGAACATCGTCTTATTAGGTTTGGGCCTTCTCCCCGTGCACACCCACTGCTCCTTTACTGCCCCACTTCACTTCATCAGCCTGCCTTAGAGGATGTACTGCAACTTATTCTCAACCTTCTGGTCACTCACCCAGAGCTCTTGATCTTGGGAGATCTCAGTAGTCATTATGATGCTCCTACTCAGGCTTGCAATAGATCTTTTTGTATCTTTCTCACAGACTGTAACATTCACCAATATGTTCACTTGCCCACACACATATCTGGCCACACTCCAGATCTCATTTTTACCCACAAAACTGTTAGGGCACTTCTCTCCAATGTAAAGACAGTTCCATTACCATGGACAGATCATGCCCTGCTCCTCTTTGATCTTATGCTCCTCATGCCATACGGTTGGGGTCAACATTACTGGCACCCTTGCAGTTCAACCCTTTAATGTCCAATATCTGGTTAAAAAAAATGGCCAACGAAATGGTTTTGAACTGTATATGCACACGTACTTGACATGGAAATAAAACAAGATCAATTAAAAAAGGAAAGAGTAGGAAATAGTATCAAAAACTGAAGACATTGCCAGGACATGATTATTCTCTGTCCAATAAGATCGCTGTTCACCTCACTTCATATATCATCAATAAAAAGAGATAAACTCCGTGCCCACTGTGTGTCCTAATGATACTATGTTAATTTTTTGTTGGATCATTTGCCTTGAAAGGAGTGACCCCCTCTCGGGGCAAATCCTCTTTATTCTATTTTAAAAAAGGGGGGGCAACCCCTCTCACACCACACCAAGGGATAATACCACAGTTACCTTAGAAGTACTTAGCTGAAGTGAATGTTCCACGCCTGTCGAATGGCAACATGGAAACTGTAACAATGCTACCTCCACCGGTAACAAAATCCAAGCTCTGTTCCAACACTTAGTCAGCGGTGTACTATTCATTTGGAATCGTCTCATATGCTGAACAGACTCTCTCCAGCCTTCAGCAAATACCGCTAATGGTCTTAAAGTAATGACTGATATGTATATGGTACACAACATCGCGTTTCAGGCTTTTGAAACTCCCGGCCCTTCTTCAAGCATCTTACGTCTAACATAGTATCATTAGAACACGCAATGGGCACGGAGTTTATCTCTCTTTATTGAGGACATGATTATTGGCATCCTTATAAACAATTCAAATCAGTTTGAACAGAAGAACCACATTCCCATTGCAGTAAAATTAGACATACCTGTGATCAATTGTCAGTACTCGCATGACTTGAATCAACCAATGAATGATGGCTCTAATGTTTAAAATGGTCACATTGACTCCATTTTCACATTGGTGGAGAGCTGCTTAAGACTGTCAGAAAAGCCATTATCACCAAACTTTAAAGGGGTACAAGGCCATCTCCAAAGATCTTGAGATTCCTATTTCTATAGTTCACAATGTTAAGACGTTTTCTGCTCATGGACCTGTGAAGAACCTTCCAGGATGTGGTGGGAAGAGGAAAATTAATCCAAGAAGTCTTCTAAAGTTAGTGCAAACTGTTGGAAAAATACCACGTACAACAGCCAAGAGCTTAAGGCTGACCTGGAGCAATCTGGAGTAGTGGTTTCAACCCACACCATATGTTGTGCACTAAACAAAGAAGGACTTCATGGGCATAGGCTAAGGAGGACCACACTGCTCAAAGACAGACATAAAAAGGCATACCTGATATTTGTTCAAACCCACCTTGAGAAACCATAATCCTTCTGGGAAGCTCTTTGGTGATGCAGAGCAGCGATATATTTACAGGCAAAGAAATTAAGCTTATAAAGAAGAAAACACCCTTCCTACAGTTAAATATGATAGAGGTTCCATAATGTTGTGGGATTGTTTTGCTGCCTCAGGAACTGGAGGCCTGGAATGTATTAAAGGAATCATGAAGTCAGAGTGAAATATGCTACCTAGTGTCAGAAAGCTAGGTCTGGGTCGAAGGTCAGTAATCTAAAATATATATCCAAAAGTGCAAAAGAATGATTAAAAAGGAACAAATAGTTTTAAACTTGCCAGCAATGAGTCCTGATCTCAGTCCAAAAGAGAACCTTTGGAAAGGACTGAAAATCTGCCATTGGTAAAAGGAATCCTGGAAATATTCATGAGCTGGAAAAAATCACAGTTGAAGAGTGGAAGAAACTACCAGCAGACAGATGTATTAAACTTATAGATGGCTCCAAGAAACATTTGGAGGCTGTCATTACTTGCAAGTGTTGTACAACTAAATATAGTGAGGGATGCCATTAATTCTGTCCAGTTCATATTTTGTGTCTTTCTCAGAAATTGCTATATGTAAGTTGTGCAGATCTTTTTTTGTGTGGTGTTGTATACCTTTGAACATACTATTAAAATACTATGATGGCATAAAGTTGGAATAGTTCCACTTATTTCTCAAGATATTATACACAACATATCTAAAATCCCAAGGTGCAAATAATATTGAGCACAACTGTACCTATCAGCGGTATATCAAATAA
Organism: Ichthyophis bannanicus; assembly: GCA_033557465.1. NCBI lineage: Eukaryota > Metazoa > Chordata > Amphibia > Gymnophiona > Ichthyophiidae > Ichthyophis > Ichthyophis bannanicus. The sequence continues at coordinate 159,427,111 of CM066033.1, forward strand.
AAACAGACATAAACATAGAGGTTATTTATGACTTCATCCTGCAGCCATATCTGAGGCAGCTAGTGGCATACTACCCCAGTGTTTCTCAGACTTTAGCAGAATGTGGACACATCTGAGTATCTCTGAGAAACCTTTGAGGAAAACTTGTTTAGCTTGTGAGTAGCCTCTTAGGGTTGACTTCCTCACTTGAGCTCAACATTGGAGGCATCAGTTGGGTCATAAAGGAGGAGTGATGCCCTGTTCAGTTCCCCATCTTTATCCTGTTTAAGGGCCAGTGGAACACCCAGAATTGTTTAACCTAACACAACCTCAGTACCCCCTTCCCCTCTTCCTTCCCCGGCTCTCCCCCAAAGATTGGATGAAGTTTTCAAGAGTTATATGGCTGCAGGGGAGTAGCATTGAGCCATAACATAAGCTATGCCATACTGGGTCAGACCAAGGGTCCATCAAGCCCAGTATCCTGTTTCCAGCAGTGGCCATTCCAGATCTCAAGTATTTGTCGGGCTCCCAAAGGTATACACATTCCATGCTGCTTGTCCCAGGGATAAGCAGTGGATTTCCCCAGCCCTTTAATAATGGCTTATGGACTTCTCCAGGAACTCGTCCAAATCTGTTTTGAACCCAGCTATACTAACCGCTTTTATTACATCCCTTATTTTTGATGAGGCTTTGCCTCAACCGGCATTTGTGCCTTTTTTTCGCCCAATGGTTATCTACCCTGGCCAGGTGTCTCCCACCATGTCCCCCAGAGGGTTCAGAAAGTATGACCGCTGCAGTCAAACCATGGCTGTTGCTTACGCTGCCTCAGCCCGGACCACGACAGTGCCATCTGTGACCTGTGCCAGGTCATGACCCCGAAAACAAACAAGAAAAGGTTGGAGTTGCAGGAGAGGATGTTCCCAAGGTCCGATTCAGCCCCGGCTTCCCCAATGCTGAGCCCCAAGGTGAGCACCTCCAGCGAGGCTCGGGCGTCTTCGGAATCCTGTGGCGTCGGCAGCTCCTTCATAAAAGACCCCAGACCCTGGAAAGATAAAGAAAAAAAATCCTCAAGGCCAGTCGAAGATTCCACTGGTGAAACAAAGTAAGGTCCCGAGGGACTCGGGTGACGCTGAGCAGTGCCCCCTCTAAGGTCTCTAAGGAGGAGTCCTCGGCTGGCAGTGACTGCGAGGCTCCTTGAGGCCATGATCCTCGTTGAGGACACACTCGTGAGAGTGCCGTTTCGGGCCTGAGGTCCTTAGTGTCTACGCCGACAGTTGCGGAGCCTTCTGCCATTGAATCCACAATGGTGGCCCTGGAGCAGAATATCTCTGCCATCCTGGCCTTGCAGCAGGCAATGAATGACAGCTGGACCCCCAACTGCAGGGGAGTCCCCGGGCATCGAGCCAGGCCCCAGGCGCCACTGGCCTCGGGCAAGCCCTCAGGCCCAATTGAGATTTTTGTTCGGTCCTCCCAGACCTGTTTCCAGGAGTCCGACCCAAGATCCACCGGAGGACTCCAGTTCCTTGGGGCTTGCCTCAAGGTGCGGGAGTCCCGAGCCTCGGAGTCCTCAATGCCCTCCGGCTCTGATTGGGAGACCAATGTCGAGGCCTCACCCGAGACCTCTCGAGACAGAGATGTTCCTTTAGAGCTTGTCAGACGGATGCCTGGGTGAGAATGTTCACAGTCTTGGCAAAGGCATATATCAATATGATTTGCAAGGGATTGTGGGAAATGCAGTCCATTCACACCAGACACAGCCGCTCACAATAATTAGTTGTGCTTGAGTGTAAAGCCAATAAGATATTTATTTATGGGGTTATTTCTCCCAACACAGATATGCTTGGTAGCACATAAAACAGGATACTTGCTTTCAGTGTTAAACTTAGAAAAACAAAATCAGGAAAACAACAGCTGAATTGTCAGGCAATCAAATCAAAAGAATAAAGACCTGGTTGGTAACAAACTGGTCTTTTCTGTAGGCTTTAGCTAATATTTTCTTAGCAGTGCATCAAACAACAAACAAAACCCACAAAGAAGGGAAAAACTGTTCTTTTCAGGTTAACTTCTTATATCTTCACACACAGACTCAGAAGTGATTTCCTCAGAGCTCACAAGCAATTAGGTAAGGCTCAATTGCTAGCAGTTACCCAGCTGAAACCCCTTAGCTGGCTTGCTTTCTACTGCGTGGCTCAAATCCTACTCAGGAGCTTTTCTGAGTAGATTAAAGAACAAGTTTGTATTTCTTTGTGATGGTTGTTGTACTTTGTAACAGTAAATTACCAAAGGAGTTTAGACAGAGAGCAATCCATGTATTCACAGCCTGGATCTATAACCGCTCCCCCTTCTTAAACAATCATGGGTTCAATATCATAGATTGGCACAGAGGAATTTCTCAATGGAGCCCTCTCAGGAGAATACTTGTTTCCCTGCTGTCTTTCAAGGGTATAGCTAGGGCATAGATCAGTGTTCATACCTGAGCTTTCATTGCTGTTAGAGTTCCTCTCTAAATATCCTGGCCAGTATGTAGTCCAGTTCTTATGTCCAGCCTTCCAATCCAGATCCCTGGACACTGGATCTCTCTTCACATACCTTCTGTCACGGGTCCTAGGGTCCCTTCCAAGTGCAGCCGTCTCCCTCACAGGTACCGTCTGGAGATTCCTAGCTATGCAGCACCACTCCTCTGGTTTTCCCCAGTCCAATGGTGTATGCTGGCCTTTTGAATGTCTCCCAGTATACGTACTGCTCTGGACTCCTTTAGACCTCCCAAATGCTTTTCTCTTCTTTCTTCCAAAGGGTTTCTTGCCCTCTCTGTCCGTCCGCTCTGGCTTCTGCTTCTGATGATCCTCCAGATGATGAAGCTGTCCAAGATGAATCTGAGGATGATTCTGAGGATAATTCTCTGTAGAATAAACTCTACCTTTATTCAGCTTAGATGAGTGCTCCACCCTAGCACAGCGCAGCTGTGCTGAATCAGGCCCTGCCCTTTGAGATGAGTGCTTAGGGATTACCTCATAGCCCTCCTGATTGAACACACGTTTCCCCACTTCAGCTCCTCTAATGGCTGTTGGAAACCTGGTGCATTCTGGGACTGGTAGTCTTTTATGGAAAAATTCCGTTTTCCTATTTCTACCAGAACTGACAGGTTGCTTGTTCAGAGTCACTTCACCTTTTCTATAGCTCCTTCCTGAGCTATGATAAGCTTCCTTATCACAAGCTGTCTCCCCAAGAGCCCCAGCGCCATTTTCCCCCCGAGGACGTGGCCTTCCACGACTTTGTCCAGGATAAGGCCTGGGTTCTTTCAGTCCCAACAGAGTCAGAGGAGAGTACCCGTGCACTGAAGAACTGGAGATTCTCCAGTATGAGTCCCCACCAAAGGAGAATCTCAGGATGCTGGTACAGCCCAGCCTCGAGAGACTGCTTCTGCAGATGTGGAAATCCCGACCTTTGAGAGTGTGATCAGCCGACGCCTCAAAACCATCTACCACGTCAAGAAGGGCCCGAGATTCCAAAAATCCCAACTTCCACATTACTCCATGGTCATGGAGTCCGCTTATGCAAAAGCTGAAAAGTCAGAAGAACTACTCTTCTGTTCCCCTGTGCAGAGAGGCCTGAGCCCTCGACGTCCTTGAGCGCAAGTGCTTTCAGGGATCCGTGCAGAGCTGTCAGATACAGGCCTATGAATTATACATAGGCATGTACCTTAAGGGCCTGATCCAAGAACTGGCAGGCTTATCTGCAGGCCTCGCCGGGGAGTCCGTCGAGAGGTTCCAAGCCCTGACCGCCGGGATCCGGGACTGCTCGAAGTTCCTTTCCCGCATCGCTTATGACAGCTTTGAATCCGCAGCCCAACTAGCAGCAGCGGGCATAGGAGCCTGGTGCCAGGCCTGGTTGCAGATCTCCGACCTCATGCAATGGGTGCAAGAAAAACTGCTTATGTCCCCTGCACTGGGGAAACTTGTTCAGTAAGCCTATTGCCGACAAAGCGGCTGATATAGAGGCAGAGGTTGTGACCAGACAGAGGCTTTCGAGGAAAACTTCAACCCTTCCCTGAAAGAAACCGTCAGGAAAAAGACCACTTTTCTGAAGGAAAAAAGGGTCCTTCCAGCAGGGCCAGTACCAACCCTACTCAGGGGAGCAGCAACAGGGCTCCCAGCTCAAGAACCAAAGCCATGGGAAGAAGAAGTCAAAGGCTCAGAAGCCTCAGCCACCAGCTCCCACCCAGCCTGGGGAGAGCTTTTGACTCCCGGGGCAGGGCCTCTTCTCCCCTGGGAGACCCTCCCCAGCCCGCAGGCAACTGCTGGCGTTCTTAGAACCTGTACCCAGACATTTGTGGGGAAAGGTGTTCTACTCCAGGGTATTTCCTTGTCCCCAAAAGAACTGTGGGCCCTGAACAATTTTCTGGTGAGGGAGAAGATAAAGATGCTGTCCCTTGGAATGCTGCTGCCTTACCTCCAACAGGGAGATTGGCTGTGCTCCTTAGACTTAAAGGATGCATACACTCGCATCCTAATCCACCCCTCCCACCGAAATTGCCTAAAGTTTGTGGTGGGAGGAGAGCACTACCAGTGCATGGTGCTTCCATTTGGCCTGGCCTCCTCGCCAAGAGTCTTTTCAAAGTGCCTAGTGCTTGTAGCTGCCCACATGTGCCTACCAAGGGGCCTTTATCTCCCTCTATCTGGACGACTAGCTCATCAGAGGCAGCACGGCCTCAGAGGCCAGCCAGGCCATAGACCAGATCATCTGCCTCCTGCTGTATGTAGGGTTCGTCATCAACTATCCCAAAACCCACCTCTCCCCAGCCCAAACCATGGAATTCATAGGTGCCCAGCTGGACACGCTTCAGGTCAAGGCCTTCCTCCCAAAGGAAAAAGCCCATCGCTTCATTCAACTGGTGGGAGAGGTGCAGCCTCACTGGTTCATACTGGCTCACCACCTCCTCTGCCTACTGGGCCACATGGCCTCCACAGTCACGTCACTCCAGTAGCCCGCTTGCCAATACAGACAGCAGTGGTGCCTCCGCTCCCAGTGGACTCAGGCCATGAGTAGGTTGCATGAAAGGGTTAGGGTCACCCACCATCTGGTGGACTCCCTAAGCTGGTGGTAGTCCCTATGCCACCTTCAGGCAAGGATGCTCTTCCAGGCACCCACACCACAGAGGGTCCTGACCAGAGACTCCTCCCTTCTGGGTTGGGGGGCACACTGCAGAGACCTCCATGCTCAAGGCAGCTGGTCGCAGGAGGAGTTGCACCTGCAGATCAACCTCCTGGAGCTCAGAGCCATCTCCCTGGTCTTGCGGCTGCTCCACCACTACCTGTGCAACTGCCCGGTGCTGATCCAGACAGTCATCCAGGTCGCCATGTTCTCTGCGAACAAGCAGAGAGGCACGGGTTCGTACTCCCTCTACCAGGAAGTAGTGGCTCTCCTCTCCTTTGCAGTATGCGATGGAATGCTCTGCATGCAGTATACCTTCCAGGTCAGGATAATTGCTTAGCGGACAAACTCAGCAGAGTCCTCCGCCCACAGAAATGGCGTCTGAATCCCATGGTGGCGCTAAGGCTCTTCCACCTCTGGGGTAGGCCTGTGATGGATCTGTTTGCCTCCCCGGACAACATGCAGCTGCCCCACTTCTGTTCACACCAGCCGCACCTGGGGAGGGTGGCAGCAGATGCTTTCCTGATCCCATGGACCGAGGGCCGCCTCTATGTCTTCCCACCGACACCGCTGGTGGCCAAGACCACCTTCAAGGTCCCGAGCGAGCAGGCATCAGTAATTCTGATTGCCCTCAGATAGGCCCGACAACCCTGATTACCTCTGCTGCTATCCTTATCAGTGGCACTCCCAGTGCCGCTGAGTTGGGATCTGGACCTCCTGTCCCAGGAGGAGGGCTCCCTCCTGCACCCCAACCTGGGGTTGCTAGTGTTGATGGTGTGGCTACTGAAAGGGTAGCCTTAGCTCCCTTCGCTCTCTAGGAGAGGTCGAGGAGATCCTCCTGGCCTCCCAAAAACCCTCCACCAGACAAGCATACGCCTTCAAATGGAGAAGATTCTCAGTCTGGTGTACAGAGAGAGGAGAGAACCCTTTCTCCTGCAGCGTGCAACTAATGCTACAGTATTTACTGCACTTCTTGCACATCGGTCTGCAGTCTAACTCGGTGAGGGTGTATGAGTGCCATAGCTGCTCACCATCACCCTATAGAGGGGAAACCCCTCTCAAACCAGCCCCTGGTCTCCAGGTTCCTCCGGGGCCTTTTGCTATTGAAGCCCCCTCTCCGCCCTCCTGTGGCGGAATGGGACCTTAATGTGGTGCTCTCCCAACTCACCAGACTGCCTTCAAGCCTCTGGCCACTTGCCATTTGAGATACCTCTCCTGGAAAGTGGTCTTTCTGGTGGCCATCACTTCCTCTTGGAGAGTGAGCGAACTCCAGGCCTTGGTGGTGGATCCGCCATATACAAGGTTCTATAAGAACAGGGTAATGCTCCGCACACACCCCAAATTCTTCCCTAAGGTGGTATCTCCTTTCTACCTCAACCGGGAGGTGGTCCTTCCCATCTTTTTTCTGCGGGCCCATGCCAGCAGGGAGGAGCTCATATTGCATACGCTAAACTGTAAGCAGGCCCAGTCCTATCTGCAGAGCACCCAGGCCCATCACAAATCCCCTCAGCTCTGTCTCATATGACCCCAGTAGACTGGGGCTCGCAGTAAAGAAGCGAACTCTATCCACTTAGGTGGCGGACTGCATTGCCCTCACCTACAAGTGAGTGGGCCTCTCCCTTGAGCACTGGATCACTGCACATTGCGTGCGGGCTATGGCCACGTCGATTGCCAACCTCCACTTAGTGCCGATGACGGAAATCTGCAGAACTGCCACTTGGTCTTTGATTCATACATTTGTAGCTCATTACTGCCTGGAGAGCGAGTCCCGCAGGGACAGTGCATTCAGGCAGGCAGTACTCTGTAATATTTTCGGGGTGTAGGTAACTCCTGCCCTCTGACCCTTCTGTTCAGGCTACTGGAATGATAGTGTCGCTGGACGCTAGGGTCTTGCAGAGTCTCTCAGTGGGGACTCACCTTCTGCAGCTCACGGCTACCAACTGGTCGCCTTCGGTTCTGTCATGGTTCAGTCTTTGGCAGCTGGAGCTAGGGAGTCCCATATGTGAGGACTGACTTCCTGCTTGTTCCTGAAGAAAGCATGGTTACTCACCTATAACAGGTGTTCTCCAGGAACAGTAGGAATCAGTCCTCACAACCCTCCCTTCTCTCCTTGGAGTTGCCTCCTTACATTTATTTTATGTCCTTTTTCACTATGTCATCTGACTGATCAAGATGGCACCAGGAAGGGGACCACGCATGTGTGGTAGCATTCCCAAAAGCTTTCTTTGAAAGCTGGGGAAATGCTCCGTGTGGACTCCATTGGCGCTGATGTCACCATATGTGAGGACTGATTCCTGCTGTTCCCGGAGAATACCTGTTACAGTTGAGTAACTATGCTTTTTGGAAAGAGGAGCTAGCAGCACTGCTTGATTGATCGTTTACTTTGCCCTGCAGCTATCGGATGCTGAGTCAGTGGAGCAGGAGCCTAAAGTGCAACCCCTCTTGCAGGGGTTCGAAAACCTTCCAGGTGTTTCCGTTCCAGAGGTTCTTAAGAGCATGGCGTGCACAGAATGGGACTCGCCTGATGCCCTATTGAAAGGGAGGACAGAGTCATGAGTAGGCTCTATGTTCTGCCTCTGGAGTACCCTGCTAACCGGATTACGTTACTCTAGGTGGATGTGCAGATGATGGCTATCACTAAATGCATCACCTTCTGGTAGAGGATGGTGCAGCCCTCAAAGGCCCATTGGATTACAAGGTTGAAACTTTCCTGAAGAGCCAGTTTTTGGTGGCTTTTCTTATCCTTCAGATGGTGATTTGCGGGGGTCTTAGGGCATGTGCCCTTTTCTGTTGGATGCAGTCTCTACCTCAGGACGACACCGGTGCTTCTGGAGTTGGCAGCAGCCTTCTTGTCTGATGCCATATGATCTGGTCTGTCGGTGGCTAAAGATTTAGCATTTTCCATGATCCTAATTATCTAAGCCTCCTTTCAAAGGGAATATCATGTTTGGGGAGAACTTGGAAAATCTGGTCAAGTTGCTGGGAGCATCCAGACCACATTGTCCTCCAGAAGATGGAGCTAAAGGGCCTGGGAAGTGCATCCCCTTCTCCTCTGACACATCGTCCTCGCCCCTGCTACCAGGATCCTGGGACTCCCAGAAGTATCGCCCTGAGAGCCCATCCTTTCCTCTCTCAAGCTCTTGTTCCCAGACTCTGTCCTTTCAAGGGACTCGCAGGCTGCCATGAGGCTTCCTTCTCCTCTAGAGCTTGATACTCCCATCAGATACAGTGACGGGTTGGGGACCCATTCTGGATTGCCTCCTTTAAGTGGTCGGATTGGTTACTTCCAGGAATGGACCCTTGTGGCCTTTGACTGGTGGGTGCTCCACATCATTTAGTATGACTATGTCCTGAAATGTGAGGATTCCATCCCAGATGCCTTTATGATGTCTTATGGATCTGCCATTGAAGCTACTCTGGAAAGACCTCTCAGCCTTCCAAGTTGTCTTGCCGGTGCCATCTGCCGAACGTGGCAAAGACCAGTGTTCCATCTATTTTGTGATGCCAGAAAATATGACTATTCCTTCCACCCATTCTTGGATATCAAGGGCATTGGTGTTCACCTAAAGACCTTTCACTTTCGCATAGAGACATTGAGTTCATTCATCCCAGTGGTCCAGTGAGGGGAGTTTCTCACATCTCTGAACCTGGCTGAAGTCTGAATTTCTGCATCCTCATTCACGATGATCAGCAGAGCTACCCGCACTTTTTTCTCAGCTTGCATTTGACACTCAACACTTAAAAGGGTTTTTTGTATATTTTTTAAAGCAAGGTTACTTTCTTTTTGGTGCTTTAGTGGAACTTTCCTTGAGCACAGTAGGTTGCTGAACTCTAGTAACCTCCTCAGTTTTGGAAACTGCTAACACCTAATCAGGTGTTAGTTCCCTCTCTACCCACCCCGACTCCCACCCACCCCTAGTGAGCAGTCTTGCTTTATTGGGCACCTCCCCATTTAACAAATCACAGAGAATTGGACCAGCACAATTTGAATATAATTAAAGAGATTTAACTGCATTTTCTCTGAAAGGACAGCTGCAAAACCAGCTGGTACTTGGTAGATCTCTCTCTTTTGCTTTAACAGATACCTAAGCTCCACGAACAGAACAATGGCTGGGAAAAATCGTATCGCTAGAGCTGTTGCCCCGTTACAGCTTCTGCCTTGGTCCAGACAGAGGTCCTAATGCCAGTTGAAGGACCGGTTCCATGTGCAGGGTGCCTGCATGCTGAAGCTCTGAGGAAACAAGTGGAGGAACTCAGAGAGGAGGTGGTGAGGCTGAGGAGCATTCAAGACAGTGAGAAGTACATTGATGAGATGCTTCTTGCAGCAACCAAGCTCTCCAGCACAGGAGAAGATGGGTGCCAACAGAATGTCGATGGTTGGACACAAGTCACCAGGGCCTGCAAAATCACCAATCCAACTTTTCCAGCCCTTGAATTGAAGAACCATTATGCAACCCTGAAAGTGGAGGAGGTGAAAGCATCCCTGGAAAGGGAAGAACCAGAGCTCAAGTACCTCAAAGTTGCAGAATCAGTGACCAGAAGGAAACGAAGGGTAGTGGTGGTTGGAGACTCTCTTCTGAGGGGTACTGAGGGGTCCATCTGCCGACCAGACTTGATGTCCAAAGAGGTATGCTGTCTGCCTAGTGCCAAAATCCAAGATGTTACGGAGAGTTTGCCGAGACTCATCAAGCCCACTGACTATTACCCAATGTTGCTAATCCATGTTGGAACAAATGATACTGCCAGGTATACCTCGGAACGTATCAAAAGTGACTTCATGGCTCTGGGACAGAGGGTGAAGCAGTTAGGTGCACAGGTAGTGTACTCTTCAATCCTCTCTGTTGAGGGTAAATGCCAAGGCAGAGAGGCTCGCATCCTGGAGATGAATGCATGGCTGCGTGGATGGTGTCATCAAGAGCGTTTTGGTTTCCTAGACCATGGGATGCTGTTCCACGGGTTGCAGAGCAGAGATGGCATCCATCTGTCCAAGAAAGGTCAACGCATCTTCGGTAGTAGACTGGCTAATCTACTGAAGAGGGCTTTAAACTAGATTCGTTGGAGATGGGTGAAGAAAGCCCCCAGGTAGGTGATACCCATTTCCATAAAGGTATTTAATGTAACGGGTAACACATGGAAAGCAGTGTGTATAAATGCCCGTAGCATGGGAAATAAGATCCCTGATGTTGAAGCTTTGGTGGGAGTGGCTGACTTGGATTTAGTGGCAGTTACAGAAACATGGTTCACAGAAAACCATGATTAGGATTTAACTATACCTGGCTATACTTTATTCAGAAAGGACAGGGTAGGAAGAAGCGGAGGAGGAGTGGCACTATATGTAAAAACTGCTATTAAAGCTTTGGAATTACAGAGTTTAAAAGGGAGAGAGGAGGCATTGTGGGTTAAACTAGAAAGAGGGAAAGAGAAATCTATTTGCAGTGGTGTGATATACAGACCTCCCTCACAAGAGGAAGAGGTGGACAGAGAGTTAATTGAAGACATACGCAGCATTGCTAGGAAAGGGGAAGTGCTACTGATAGGAGATTTCAATATGCCAGATGTTGATTGGCACATTCCTGCTGCAGTATCATCTAGAAGTAAGGAGATCCTGGATTCTCTACAGGGAGAACTATTCAGGCAATTGGTAACAGACCCCACATGTGAAGGGGCCATACTGGACTTGATGTTTACCAATGGTAAAAGTGTTTCTGATGTTGTAGTGGAAGATCATTTTGCATCCAGTGATCACCAGATGTTGTGGTTCAGTATTAGGACTAGGACTGTTAGAATCCATTCAAAGGTGAGGATCTTAGACTTCAGGAAGACTAACTTTGCGAAGATGGGCCAATACCTCAGGGAGTCATTAGTGGGATGGGAACAGCTGGGGGATGTAGAAAAACAGTGGGCAAAACTGAAAGGGGATATTTTAAGGGCAACCAACCTTTTTGTTAAAATTGTAAATAAAGGTAAAAGGAAAAGGAGACCGCTATGGTTTTCGAAAGAAGTAGCTGAAAATGTGAAGAAAAAGAGGGAGGCCTTCATGAAATACAAGAGATCACAGAGAGAGGAAGACAGGCATCTGTATTTGGAAAAACTTAGAGAAGCTAGCAAAGTAGTCAAGAAGGCAAAGATTCAAAAGGAGGAGGAAATAGCCAATGCAATAAAATGGGGGGATAAGACATTTTTCAGATATATTAGAAGAGGAAGGGCAAAAGTGGTATTGTCAGACTCAAGGGTGCAGGGGAGGAATATGTAGAAGCTGATAAGGATAAAGCGGAATTGCTTAACAAATATTTTTGTTCTGTGTTCACAGATGAAGAACCAGGAGCAGGACCTCAGAAAACACCCACAAATAGGAACAGAAGCAAGGGACATCTTGAACAATTTTCAGAAGACTGTGTTTGTGAGAAACTAGCTCAACTTAAAGTAGACAAAGCGATGGGACCGGATGGGATACACCCTAGAATACTGAGGGAACTTGGGGACGTTCTAGCAACTCCACTGACTGACCTTTTCAATGCCTCGTTTGAGTCGGGAGTGGTGCCAAAGGACTGGAGAGAGGCTCATGTGGTGCCTTTACACAAAAGCGGAAGTAAGGATGTGGTTGAAAACTACAGGCCGGTTAGTTTAACTTCGGTGGTGAGTAAATTATTGGAAACGCTGCTGAAAGAGAAAATAGTGAGGTTTCTGGAGTCCAGCGGATTACAGGATCCGAGGCAGCATGGATTCACCAGAGGCAGGTCTTGTCAGACAAATCTGATTAATTTCTTTGACTGGGTGACCAGGGAGTTGGACCGAGGGAGAGCTCTAGATGTGGTGTATTTAGATTTCAGTAAAGCCTTTGACACTGTTCCTCACAGGCGACTTATAAACAAACTGAGCACCCTAGGGATGGACCCTAAAGTTACTGCTTGGGTTAGAAATTGGGTGGGAGGCGACAAAGAGTACAAGTAAATAGAGCTTACTCTGAGGAGAAGGATGTTACCAGTGGTGTGCCCCAGGAATCTGTCCTTGGTCCGATTCTTTTTAACATCTTTGTTAGTGATATAGGGGAAGGGCTGTCGGGTAAGGTTTGCCTCTTTGCGGATGATACCAAAATCTGCAATAGAGTAGACACCGAGGAAGGTGTAGATAACATGAGGAGGGGTCTAGCTATGCTTGAAGAATGGTCTAGAATTTGGCAGCTGGGATTTAATGTTAAAAAATGTAAGGTCATGCATTTGGGCTGCAGCAATCCAAGGGAGCAATATAGTATAGGGGGTGAAGTAGTACTTTTGTCCACTAAAGAAGAGCGGGACCTAGCCATGGTTGTGTCTGATGATCTTAAAGTAGCTAAACAGGTAGAAAAGGCGACGGCAAAAGCTAGAAGGATGCTTGGGTGCATACGGAGAGGAATGGCTAGCAGAAAAAAGGAGGTGATAATGCCTCTCTATAAGTCTTTTGTGCGACCTCATTTGGAGTATAGTGTGCAATTCTGGAGACCGCCCTTCAAAAGCATGTGAACAGGATGGAGTCGGTGCAGAGGGTGGCTAAAATGATTAGTGGTCTTCATTATAAAGCCTATGAGGACAGACTGAAGAATCTTAATATGTACACCTTAGAGGAAAGGCGGGATAGAGGTGATATGATTGAGATGTTTAAATACCACCGTGGCATAAATGTTCAGGAAGAGAGCCGCTTTCAATTGAAAGCAAGTTCTGCTATGAGGGGACATGGGATGAGGGTGAAGGGAGATAGATTCAGGAGTGATATGCAGAAATCTTTCTTTATGGAAAGAGTAGTGGATCCATGGAATAGTCTCCCAGTGGAGGTGGTAGAGATGAAGACAGTAACTGAATTCAAAAAAGCTTGGGACAAACACAGAGGATCTATAAAGGTAAAAAGGCTGACTGTTGTAGTTGTTGATATGGAAGAAAAGTTAGGCCATGTGGTCTTTTTCTGTCATCATATTTCTATGTTTCTAACACTTCAGCCTCTCCACTGCAGCAAGGACACTCACCAAGATCATGGTGGTGGCTGCTGCTGCCACTCTGCAACACGAAGGGATTTGTGTTCATCCTTACCTGAACATAAGAAATACCATACTTGGTCAGACCAAGGGTCTATCAAGCCCAGTATCTTGTTTGCAGCAGCGGCCAATCCAAGTCAGAAGTATTCGTCAAATTCCCAAAAAGGTACATAGATACCATGCTGCTTATCCCAGGGTAAGCAGTGAATTTCCCTGGTCCTCTTTAATGGTTTATGGACTTTTCCTCCACCAACTTGTCCAAACTTCTCATATACCCAGCTACACTAACAGCTTTTACTACATCCCCCTGCAACGAACACCAGAGTTTGATTACAAGTTGAATGAAAAAATATTTTCTCCTATTGGTCTTAAATGTGCTACATTGTAGTTTTATTACATGACCCCTAGTCTTTCTACTTTTTAAAGGAGCAAAAATCGATCTAGCTTTACCCATTCCATTCCACTTATTTTATAGACCTCTATCATATCTCCCCTACACTGTCTTTTTTCCTCGTAGGGGTACCCTTCATCCCTTTTATCATTTTGGTGGTTCTTCTCTGTACCTTTTCTAATTATGCTTTATCCTTTTTAAGATATGGCAACCAGACTTACACACGGTATGCAAGGTGCAGTCGCATCATGGAGCGATACAAAGGCATATCATCATCATCTTTGATTTTATTCTCCATTCCTTTTCTTATGATTCATAGCATTCCTATTTGTTTTCTTGGCCGCTGCACACTGGGCAGAGTGTGTCAATGTATTATCCACTATGACGCCTAGATCCTATTCTTGGGTGGCTGCTCCTAGCAGGGCCGGACCGATCGTGAAATGTGCCCTGTGTGACTTCTACATCGGGTGTGCCCCTCCCCCCCCCTCCCCCGCATCTCCATCTAGCCACTTTATGGGGGTGGGATAGAAGAGGCGCACCCAATGTGCAAGTCACTGGCACGCTAAGCAGAGGGACCAGACCTCCTTAGCGTGCTGCGAGAAGGCTTAAGGGGCGCATTTTAGCTGTGTGCCGTTGCCTGCCACTGCTGAGAGGAGAAAAACGGCAGCGGCAGGCAAGGCAGACAGCAGAAATGCAACCCTTAAGCCTTTGCGCCTTGTGCGGCCGCACCACTCACACAGGGCTAGGTACAGTCCCGACTCCTAGTATGGAACCTTGCATTGTGCAACTACAATTTGGGTTGTTTTTCCCTATGTGCAAAACTTTGCTCTTGTCCACATTAAATTTAATCTGCCATTTGGATGCCCAATTTATCATGGTCCTTTTGCAGTTTTTCACAATCCTCTTGTGTTTTAACAACTTTGAATATTTTTGGGTCATGTGCAGATTTGATCACTTCACTAGTTATTCCCATTTTCAGGTAATTTATGAATATGTTAAGCAGTGGGCCCAGCACAGATCCTTGGGGTACTCCACTATTTACCTTTCTCCATCAAAAAAGTGTCCATTTAGTCCTACTCTGTTTTCTATCATTTAACCAGTTCCGAATCCACAATAGTACCCTGCCTCCCTATCTCATGACTTTTAATTTCCCCAAGAGTCTGTCATGAGGGATCTTGTCAAATACTTTCTGAAAATCCAGATATACTATATCAACCAGCTCATCTTTATCTACTTGTTTGTTCATACCTTAAAAAAATATAACGAATACTGTACATGAGACAAGACTTTCTTTAGCTAAATCCATTTTGGCTTTCTCCTATTAAACCAGGATTATCTACATGTTCAGTAATTTTAGTTTCCTGGACCACTCTTGGAGCCCTTTTTAAAAATTGGCATTACATTGGCTCCTCTTCAATCTTCAGATACTACAGATGATATTAATGATAGTTCAAAGATTACTAATAGTAGGTCTGCAATCTCACATCTCAATTCTTTTAGCACCCTGGGATGTATACTTTCCAGTTCAGTGATTTGCTACTCTTTAGTTTATCAAATAGCTGTATTGCATCTTCCCCATTTATCAAGATTTGTTTCAATTCATCACCTTTAAATACAATTTCAGGCATGGGTAACTTCCCTGTACCTTCAGTAATGACTGAAGCAAAGAATTCATTCAGTCTCTTTGCTATGGCTTTGTCCTTCCTTAGCGCCCAATTGACTGACCATTATCTCTCACATTAGATCTTGTGTTCCACTAAGGACTAGGGTCTAAAATAGCTTCCTCTGTCAGTTCATGAACAAGCTGCTTTATGAAGCAGTTACTCATTTCATATAGAAACTTTTATTTCTCCGGGAACAAGCAGGAAGTCAGCCCTCACATATGGGTGATGTCTGTGCCGACTGAGCCCACAGGGATCCAATCCCCAGCTTTCAAAGAAAGTCTTTGGTACCTACACTGCACATGCGTGGTCACCTTCCTGCCCAAAGGTGCCATCTTATTTCAGTCTTTTTTCATGGAGCCCTGCAGATGTCCTGTCTGTGCACCCTGGTTAAAGTGGATTTTTCATCATTTCTTGGTAATCTATCATCTTTCACTGCCCGTGGGGTTTTTTTTTGCTCACGGCCAAGCTGGTCGAGACGTTGGAATTTAATCTCACAGGGCTATTTTTTCCTACTATGTCTTCTACCAGCAGATTTAAGCAATGTGGCAAGTGCAACTGCACTATGTCCTGCACGGACCACCACAGTATCTGCAAAAAATATCTTCCTGCCCTCTTTGCCTTTTGATGTCTGCTAAGACCCAGAAGGAGCGTAAAAGGTGGCAAGGGTAGCTGTTCAACAAGTCTTCCTCAGGAGCAACATTGGATGCGGAATCCTAGTCTTCAACGCCAGCATCTGGCGACTCTGCGTCCCACACCCGGGCTCAGTCAGAGCCGCAGGACTGGCATGCTTTGGAGTCAACCTTCCCCAAGCATTGAAGGCTTCATCGAAGTCGAAGTCTGACTCCAGCCTGGGGGTAAGACCTCGGGGTCACGGGCACGGAGCCCTTGACTCCACACCAGTGATTAGGGCCAGAAACACCCCTCCAAGCAACCCTGGAGGGAGGTGTCATCAACGGAGTTGGGTGATCGAGTTGGTTCCCCAGACACCATTACTATCCGGGACTCCTCTGCTAGGGACCTGACACTGACTTCAGTGTCTTCGAAGACGGTGCCTGCCTCGGTAGAACTGTTGGGCATCGAAGCCAGAATGCTAGCTCTCGAATACAGCTTTGCTGCGTTCACTGAGGTTCAGCGGGGCCTGACTCCTGGTCAGTCTGGGTCATCGGCGCCTGTGACGGGACCATCCTCGTCCAGAACCTCCCCGGAAGCTGGCCCGCTCGGTTTCAACTCCATCGATGTCCAAGTCTAAGACTGGCATGGCGTCAGGCATGGCCACGCTGGAATCCTGATGCAGAGTGTCGTCAACACTGAGTCAGTCTGACTACTGCAGAGCCCTAGTAGACTCCTCTGACTTAGTCTGCCTGGGAGACGGATGAGGAGTCTTCTGACACCATCCTCCATTGGGACATCCCCTCCAACCAATCTCCTCCACACCACCGGCGGCAGTCACCTCCAGAGGACCTGGCTTTCCTGGAATTTGTCTGGGAGATGTCCCAGGCACTTGCCTTCGTGGCAGTGCTTGAGGATGAGTTGTGTACTGAGAATCTCGATCATCCAGTACAGGGCTCCTCGGGAGGCACTGATGGTGCCCATGCCTCCCATCCTTGAACGGCTACAGTTCAGGATGTGGAAGACCCTGGTGGTGATGCTAATTGCGAACCATCAACTCTACTCACAGTATCGGGTCGGCCAGAGCCCCAGCTTCAAGAAAACACAACTGCCACATAATTCCATGGTTGTGGAGTCTGTTGTGCATCACATTAAGAGCCAGAAGATGCACCTCTCGGTGCCTCCCGGTAGGGAGGTACACACCATGGATGCTTTTGGCAAGAAGTGTTTCCAGAGCTCCATGCTCACATCCCGGATCCAGGCATACCAACTATACATGGGCATGCACCTCAGAGACCTGGTAAAGGAGCTCGCTGGGTTCTCGGCTGGTTAGCAGGAGAACCTTTTGAGCACTTCAGGACTCTGGTATCATCTGTTGAGGAGCGTTCCAAGTTTCAAACTTGGGCAGCCTTCGACGGCTTTGAGTCTGTGGCTCGGGTAGCTGCGGTGTGCATTAGTGCTCGACACCTTGCCTGGCTACAGTCCTCCAGCTTGGAGCAGTGGGTTCCGGACAAGTTAGCCGATGTCCCTTGCCGGGAGGAGAATCTCTTCGGCAAGCCCATGACTGAAAAGGCAGACAAGCTGGAGAAGGAATTCATGACCAGAACCAGGTTGTCCAAGAAAGTGTCTGAACCTTCCCATAGGAAGACTTTGGGGCGAAAAAGCCCTTGCACCCAAAGACCAAGAAGGCTTACAGGAACTACCTTAAGTTGCAGGGTCATCCTTAGGACTCGCCCAAAACTATCACATTCCCCCACAGTGAGCCCCCCTGTAAGCCAAAGGCCCCCAAACACCGAACAGCACCCCAGCTGCAGCCTGGGAGGAGCTTTTGACTCCTTGGGCATAGCCTCCTTCCCCCCCAGGAGGTCAAGGCCCGAGGTTCAGGAAAGGATGGTTGGTCCACTTTGTGCACCAGTGGCCAAGCATCACCACAGACGCCTGGGTGTTGCAGGTGGTCAGGGAAGGTTATCTCCTCCACTTTGCCCAGCTGCTCCATCCCTTCTTCCCTAGGGAATTACCTATGGACTCCTTGGACTCCTTCTGCAAAAGCAGCTCGAGATTTTCATAGAGGATCAAACGGTAAAGACTGTTCCCCAACCTCTCTTAGGCATGTTATTCTACTCCTGCTACTTCCTTGTCCCCAAGAAAACCAGGGGCTTCCAGCCCATCCTGGATCTACGGGACCTCAACTGCTTCCTGGTCGAGGCAAAATTCAAAATGGTATCTCTTGGAACCTTGCCTGCCTTATCTCTTGCAGGGAGATAGGCTATGCTTCTTGGATCTCAAAGACGCATATCCTGATCTATCCAAGGCACCGTCAGTACCTCTGATTCGTCATCAGCGGACGGCATTATCAGTACAAGGTATTCCCCTTTGGCCTCACCTCCGCTCCCAGAGTATTCATCAAATGCCTGGCACTCATGGCAGCTCACCTCAGATGCCCAGGATGTGATCATCTTCCCCTACCTGGATGACTGGCTCATATGAGCCAGCATGCCAGGGGAGATACGCAGCGCTGCGCACCATAGGACTGCTCCAGCGCTTGGGCTTCGTTGTGAACTTTCTGGTCTCACCCACCCAGCACTTACAATTCATCGGTGCCGTACAGGACGATACAGAAAGTGACATTTTACTTGCTAGAAAATAACCTTTCCTTGAGTCCTGCTAGGCCAGTTCAGGAACTGCCCCTGTGATCATAGCAGATCTTTTATGATCTGCTATTTTCTGCTGTTTGACCCTGTGGGCTATATTCCTTTTGGCAGACCTTCTATCAGAAGGACGTTTTGTATATAATTATATTTCTTGGATTGTTTTGGTCCTTGTTACCCTCATTGAGGCTGTGTGCGGTCACAGATCTTAACCATGGCTTGGGTACGAATACTGCGGAAATATACCCCTAACTGCCTCAGATATGGGTGCAAGATAAGGTCATAAGAAGCCTCTCTCTTTTTTTTTTCTCTGTCTCCACCTCTGCTGGTAGAGGGACACAACCCACTTAACTGGACTGGACCAGCAGGACTCAAGGAAAGAACATTATCTGGCAAGTAAAATGTCACCACCTTCTTGCTGCTGCTGCATGAGTTTTTCTTTTTCCCAATGGACTTTTAGGTAGGGCTTGCAAGCATTTTAAAGTTTCCTTTATTTTTTCAACATCATCCCTAGAAGCCATATTTGGGCCTTGGACACCCTGACTGGGTGATTTTTTATTTTTTTAAGATCAAGTCCTTTGATTTCTCTGTGACTAATTTTCCAGAAGACATGTCCCAAAAACTCTTCAGAGGTGTTCTTAATGCAACAGGGCCATATCTATTGCAGCTACTTATAACTGGTGCCTGCAGTGCCTGGGTCCCGACCATGAACTCTCTCATAGTTTCTTCTTTGCAGATGTCAAAGGCTTCAGAGTTCGAGAGGAACAATGCAAAATAATTTTTGGTGCAGATAAGTCTAGTCCCTCAACTTCTGCATTGGCGACATTGGTCCCCATGGCCCAAGGAGCTGCATCGTATAAATTTCTTTGACTGGTCAACCAGAGAGTTGGATCGAGGGGAGCCCTAGATATGGTGTATTTAGATTTCAGTAAAGCACCCTAGGAATGGACCCTAAAGTTACTGACTGGGTTATAAGTTGGTTGAGTGGGAGGCGACAGAGGATGCATGTAAATGGACCTCACTCTGAGAAGGATGTTACCAGTGGTGTGTCAAATGGATTTGTCCTTGGTCCGATTCTTTTTAACATTTTTGTTAGTGATACTGCAGAAGGGCTGTCTGGTAAGGGTTGCCTCTTTCTAGAAGATACCAAAATCTGCAATAGAGTAGACACCCAGGAAGGAGTAGATAACATGAGGAAGGATCTAGCTAAGCTTCAAGAATGGCTGAGAATTTGGCAACTCAGATTTAACGCTAAAAAATACAGTGTTATGCATTTGGGCTGCAAAACTCCAAGGGAGTGGTACAGTATAGGAGGTGAAGAACTTCTGTCCCTGAAAGAAGAGCGGGACCTCAGCATGATTGTTTCTGATGATTTTAAGGTCACTAAATAGGTAGAAATGGTGATGGCAAAAGCCAGAAGGGATGCTTGGGTGCATAGGAAGAGGAATGGCCAGCAGGAAGTAGAAGGTGATAGTGCCTCTATAAGTCTTTGGTGAGACCTTATTTTGGAGTATTGTGTGCAATTCTGGAGACCATATTTTCAAAAGGATATAAACAGAATGAACTTGGTGCAGAGGGTGGCTACTGAAATGGTCAGTAGGTTTCGTCATAAGGCATATGGGGACAGACAAGATATCGGTATGTATTCTTTGGAGGAAAGGCAAGGAAGAGGAGATATGATAGAAATGCTTAAACACCTCTGTGGAATAAATGCACATGAGGAGAGCTTCTTTCATTGAAAGAAAACTCTGCAATGAGGAGGCATAGGATGAAGGTGAAAGGGGAAAGTAATATGCAGAAATACTTCTTTATGGAAAAAGTAGTAGATGCAAAGAATAGTCTCCCAGTTGAGATAGTAGAGACCAGGCAGTATCTAAATTCAAGAAAACATGGGACAAACATAGAAGATCTCTAAAGGAAAAAAGGGTCTATAGTAGTTGGTATGGAAGGACAGACTGGATAGGCCATATGGTCTTTTTCTGCTGTCATGTTTCTATTTCTGTCATACCAATAGGAGTTCATTGCAACTTTGCTAGACACAATGGAGGCAAAGGCCTTTCTTGTTCCAGAAAAACTCACAAGGCTGGTCACCATCTTGGAGGAAGTACTAGAGTCAGGATACATTTGTGAGAAACATGTTGAAGATCTTGGGCCATATGGTGGCATGTAACACCCCTGGCGCTCCTCAAGATGCAACAAGCTCAGTGAACCTTGAGCATGCAGTGGATGCAGGCCTCTCCCAGGCTCTGAGATGTCATATCTGTCACCATTCCACTCCCGCCCTCCCTGTCCTGGTGGTTGGTTCATGCCAATATGGCCAAAGGAATTCCTTTTCACATTCCTCCCTATCAAAAAGTACTTAGTCAGATGTGTCCAGTCTGGGCTAGGGAGTCTGTGTAGATGGGTTTCACAGGCAGGGCCTATTGTCCTGCCAGGAGAGCCTTCATCAAATCAATTTCAAGTGCTCTAAGGGCTTTCAGAGTTCGGTTGGCCAACCAAATTATAATGTTTCAAATAAGCAACCAGTTAGCTATTTACTGTATCAATAAGCAGGAAGGAACGGGATCGTACTGCCTGTGTTGGGAAACTGTCAGAATATGGAACTATGCCATCTTTAATAGGATGACCCTCGGAGCCACATATCTGACTGGCAAGAACAATGATCTGGTGGACATACTGACCTGTGTCCTTCAACTCACAAATCAACCCTGGATAAGAGAGGTGGCACCGAGCATCTTTTCGGAGTGGGGCAATCCTCAATAGATCTGTTTGCCAATCCTCGGAATAGGCAGACACGTCATTTCTGCTCTAGGGTGAGGAAGCTAGCCTTGGATGCCTTCCTCCTTGATTGGGGAGGGGGAAGAAAGATCTTCTGTACCTTTCATAGCACAAACTCTCTTAAAACTTGGACGATAGCACCTTACTGGATGAAACCATCGTAGTTCCTTCTTCTGGAACCTATAGTCAGGGAGCCAATTCACCTGGGTCCTTTGCCTACCCTTATCTTTATCTCTCACAGCTTGGCTGTTGAGGGGCTGACTTTATCTCCTTTGAATCTGCTAATTAGTGTGGCATACACCCTTCTGGATTCCAGGAGAGATTCCACTAGATTTCAATTAAGAGGTTTGCCATCTGATGTGACAGAAGTGCTCTAGATCCTTTCACTTGTCCTACGTAAAAACTGCTTGAATACCTTCCACATTTTCAGAATCTGGTCTAAAGACTCAGTAAGAGTACACCCCAGTGAATTTGGTACTTACTACCAGCATGTTCTTGTTGGCAGTCACTTTAACACTGAGTAGAGTTCCAGGCTCTAGTAACTGATCCGTCCTACACTACGTTTTACAATAATAGGGTGCTTCTGCGCATTCATCCTAAGTTCCTTCTTAAGGTGGTGTCAGATTTCCATCTTAATTGGTCAGTAGTTCCGCACACATTTTTTCACAGACCTCGCGCTTACAAAGAAAAAAGCACATTGCACACGTTGGATTATAAGAGAGCCTTGGCCTCCAATGTGGCCCAAAGAATCCCTTTTCACATTCCTCCCCACCTAAAGGTACTCGTGTGGAGCCTATGTAGATGGGTTTCACACCTAGGGCCTGTGGTCCTGTGCCAGGAGAGCTTTTTCATCAAATCAGTTTCCTGGAACTCCTATAGAAAGTTCACTCCACTCTGTGTTTTGAACCCTCGCAAATTGGAGAGTGCTGTCAACAAACTTGCGCACTCAAATTAGCTAGCAGATGCTGATTTGCCTCTTGTGGGTCATGTCATTGGCTCATAATGTGTTAGTAGCTCATTTGAGCATGGCCATCATGGAGGAGATTTGCAAGGCCACAATGTGGGTTCTATCCCCACATTCACTTCTCTCTAATCTTTAGAAAGAGACTCCTGATGTGACAGTAGATTTGGCCACTCCATTCTCCCAAAATCTGTTTTGAGACTAGAGTTCAATTCTGTATCCTCCCTTAGACCCAGTTGTTTTTTTTCCAGGTTGCCTCATACAAAAAAGGAAGGATAAAATAAATAGGGACAATTGCCAAAAAACAATACTCTTCAGTTTGTGTCAGCTGTTTGTAATACTGGTTCTTTATCCCTTTTTTTTTTTTAGGTAGCCTATAGCTAGGGAATCCCATAGGTGAGGACTTTATCCTGCTTGTCCATAGAGAAAAAAACCTCCCTTATAACAGATGCTTTCCAGGGACAACAGGATAAGTCCTCACATCTCCCCTTGGAGTTACATTCTGCTATCAGCAGGTGTAAGGTTCCCAACCCAGTCCTCGGGTATCCCCAGGCCAGTCAGGTTTTCAGGGTATCCACAATGAAAATTCATGAGATAGATCTGCATGTACTGTTTCCATTGTATGCATATCTATCTTATGCATATTCATATCTTGAAAACCCTAGGACTGGTTTGGGAACCACTGAGTTAGTGGATAGGCTGAGGAGATCATGCACAGCATCTGTGGACAGGAACTGATGCGCATATGCATTAAGATTAAAGCTAGCCCAAAAGCTTCCAGAAGTAGCTGGGAAGTGGTTCCTGCAGAGGGCTGTGTTGGTGACATCACCCAAACATGAGGACAGATACTGCTGTCTGTAGAGAACACCATCTACATGTGATTAACTCTGACCTAAAGGTGTAAACTACTTATATTCTAGTCATTACATCTGATGTACCTGTTTGAAGGACAGATCTGCAGACATGTATTACATTCAGTTGACCCTTATGCCTTTTAATTTTACTGCACAGATCCTTAGATCTAGTTATGCATTCATGGCTTGGAAATTGATTTGGGAAAAGAACTACCCTTTTCAAATTTTTATTTTGTAGCTTTCAGCTTCAAGATTTTCTTTAATCTTATCCTGAGTATACATTCATGCTTATGAGTGGGTCAAAGGAGACACACAGAATACAGCTGGAAACAGAACAGTCCAATAGTATAGCAAGAAGATATTCAATTTTCCCAAATAATTAACAGGAGCAGAGTAAGAGTTGCTGCCTTCTCTGAAATGAAAAATTAGAGTTAAAGCGAGCAAACAATAGTGCAGGAATTGAGATGTGATCTACTTATCCCCTGCTACCATTAATCATTCTTTTGCAGATGACATGCAGGGTTTTCTTTCCTTTTCTCATCTTCCTTGGCTGTTTCTACTCAGCATTCCTCCTGTCTTTCTGCTGGTATGCACTTTTGTTTTCTGGCACTCAGCCCTAGCAAAAATGAAATTCTCCATTTTCCAGCATCTTCTTATCCTTTGGTTTGCATCTCGCTCCTTTTGTATTGATACAGTTCCTGTTTCCACATGTGACTCTCCACTCTAACATTTTTTTCTTGTACTCCTTTATCTACTTTCAGCTATGTAACGGGTTATTTTAGAAACCTTTTTTGAAGTTTTCACAGGAAAAATCTAAGATTTACACATAGAATTGATATCCATGTTTAAATGGTGATTTTAGAGAACTAAATTTGAATGAATGTCCATAATAGAAATTGCAATGGAGTGTGTTGGAGGGCATGGACTGGGCAGGTCAGAATTGAAATATGTCTTCCCCATTTTATTAGGGAATGCACATGTATGACCAAAATTGTTCATGTTGGGATTTACAGATGCTCCCTGGCATGTACAGTATAGAATTTTAAAAAGTGCTTGTCTCACCCCTCTCTTTGCAGGAAGGATATGGGGGTTTATTCTCCTTAATCCTCTATTATTTCCCCCTCCAAATTGAAATTAAATAAAGAGAACAGCCTCTATAGTTAAATGGTGACATTTATACATACAGGTTGGCAAAATAGCGTATATACATAAGCTGTCAAGTTGCCTCCATTAATTTATCCCATGTGTATATTTGTAAAATGTCTCCTCCAGCTCTGCATGACAACAAATACACAATGTGCTTCTACATGTCTTTATGGAAATGCTCCATTTTGGGCAGATCCATTTCTAAAATACTACCAGAATTTTGTACATCCCAACCTTGACTTCTCAATTCCGATTTCCAGATAAAATCTAAAATTTCTCTTCACACTTATAAAATTGTTTCCTTCCTTACTTTTTGAAGCGTGCTGATTTCTGCATTTTCTTATCTTTTACTCTTGGTAGGATAATTATTATAGCATCCCTGGCTCTGCATTCGTTCTGCTGCAAATTCTTCTAAACTCTGCTGCCTGCTTATTTTTCAACCTTCCTTGCTTCTTATTCCTTAGTTGAAATGTCTACATTGGTTCCTTGTTAAATTCCATGCTGTATTTCATCTTTTGACTGACATCTAAATGTATTTAGAGCTTTGCCACCATCTATCCCTCCGTTCGTTTTCTCTGTTACAAATCTTGTTGCCTTTCTCATTCATATTAGACAAGCATCTTCTTCCTTCCAAGCCTTTTCTTTACAGGCATCTGCTCTCTGAAACAAATGTCCCTTTCATGTTTTTAGGACCAAATTCAAAATGTTGTTTATTCCAACTTGCCTTTCCCAATAATTGTACCAGAGTACACAAAAACACTTTCTCATCTACTGTGTTCTGGCTCCATTTTTATTGTGAAGCCAAATAAATATTATAAATAGCAATTTGATCCTGGTAACAGCAAATCCAGTATGGTGATGCATTGATTTGATTTGTACCATGATTTAGTGATCCCCTTAAATTTTGTTCACATTGATTTTTGGTTTTTTTTTTCCTGTGGGGGAACATTAGGGCAACCTCCTCATCCTGTTTCCCTTATCTATTCTAATGTGATGTTCCTGGAATAAAGGAGTGCTTCATGGTCAAATGCTGCAACCTAGGGAATGTTACGCAAGTAGTTGGCTTACGTTCTCCAGCCAACGTCTTCCATCTGGCTGTGTATTTTATAATATTCCAGTGGATGTTTGACTTGGCAAGGATTCTTTAGGGTTCTGGTCAGGGCCAGACCTATTTAGAGAAATCCTCTTTGGCCAGTGGTGCTGGGTTGTGTGTTGTGGAGTTGGTGTTGGATGGTGGTGATTGCCTGCTGGGAAGATTCCATATTTAATGGGGAGAATGCTGATTGGCTACAGCTATTAGGATTGAGAATATAATTTCTGCTTCGGATATCTATAAATTTCTCCAAGTCCAGGAAGAAATTTCCTCCTTCATCTTTTTTGATGTTGGAGCTATCAAAGAAATTTAGAAACATAGATACATGACGGCAGAAAAAGACTACATGGTCTATCTAGTCTACCCTTCCATATCAACTGCTACAATAGTCCTCTCTTTTCCCTTAGAAGATCCTCTGTGTTTGTCCCATGCTTTTTTGAATTCAGATACTGTCCATCTCTACCACGTCTACTGGGAGACTATTCCACACATCTACCACTCTTTCCGTAAATAAATATTTCCCCATATTCCTGAGTTTATCCCCTTTCACCCTCATCCTATGTTCCCTCATAGCAGAGCTTGCTTTCAATCAAAAAAGGCTCTACTCTTGTGCATTTATGCCACAGAGATATTTAAACATCTGTCATATCTCCTGAATCCTGCCTTTCCTCTACATATTAAGATCCTTAAGTCTGTCCTCCTATGCTTTATAACAAAGACTACTAACCATTTTAATAGCCATCCTCTGCACCGACCCCAACCTGCTTATATCCTTTTGAAGGTGTGGTCTCCAGAACTGCACATAATACGCCAAATGAGGTCTCGCCAAAGACCTATACAGAAACACTATTACCTCCTTTTTTTTTCTGTTGGCCATTCCTCTCCCTATGCACCCAAGCATCCTTCTAGCTTTTGCCGTCACCTGTTCTGCTTGTTTAGCTAATTTAAGATCATCAGACACAATCACACTCAGGTCCCGCTCTCCTTTTGTGGACAGAAGTACTTCTCCCCATCCCTACACTGCACCACTCCTTTGGATTTTTGCAGCCCAAATGTACGACCCTGCATTTTTTTAGCATTGATTCTCAGCTGCCAAATTCTAGACCATTCTTCAAATTTAGCTAGATCCCTCATGTTATCCACTCCTTTCTGGGTGTCTACTCTATTGCAGATTTTGGTATCATCTGCAAACAGGCAAATCTTACCCGACAGCCCTTTCACAATATCACTAACAGAGATGTTAGAAAGAATGGGACCAAGGACAGATCCTTGGGGCACACCACTGGTGAGCTCTATTTACCTGTACCCTTTGTCATCTCCCCCCTCGATCAATTTCTAACCCAATTAATAACTTTAGGGTCCATCCCCACCACACCCCCCTCCTCTCTACCCAATATATCACTTTGAACTTCATGCCCTCAAGAGGCAGCTGACAGGTCAGGTAATATAGCCTTCGCTAGACACACCCTGCTGTCCTACAATCACTCCGATTAACTGAACATTTCTAAGAACAACTAAGGTTTGATGTGATAACATCCAAATTGTACATAGTTTCCCCAGTTGTCCCATGTTGCTTTTCCCTGTTTTATGTAAACTCTGATCGCCTTTGCTGTCACCGAGTCATTTGTTATCTGTAAACCGCACTGATTGAAAAGAGCGCGGTATAAAAGAAATTTTAAATAAATAAATAAATAAAATTCCTAGGGTGCTCAATTTGTTAAGTTGCCTGTGTGGAATGGTGTCAAAGATTTTACTGAAATCCACGTACACCACATCTAGGGTTCTCTCTTGGTCCAACTCCCTGGTCACCCATTCAAAAAAATCAATCAGGGACACATGTTGAAGCCTTTTCCATTTTAGGACATTACACTGGAAATTTAGATTTGCTGTTATGTCAATAAACCGAAGTGATTTGGGATTAGATCTTTTCCAACAAGATATGGTGGTTTAAAAAAATGGGATTTCCCAGAAAGACTTCCAGTAGGCTAGAATAGGGTTTCTTATTTCTTATTCAAATGGATGACCTTTCATTGGCATTTTATTATGCCCCCTATGCAAGGGTATGGATCAATAATTCTCCTTCAGGCAAAATTTAATTTAGATAGAGCACCAGACAAGGATGTCTGGTGCTCTGTCTAAATTACGCTAAGCCCCTCTGATCCAAGATCCTACCACCCCATCTCTATTCTTTCATTCCTCACAAAAATCATCGAAAAGACCGTGCAGAGACAATTACAGGATCACATAGATTGGAATGCTCCACTTGACGTCCACCAGCATGGCTTTAAACCACAGCACAATGTGGAAACTCTGCTTACCCCTCTCTTCGACAATCTCCTAAAAGGCATCGACAACATAAAGAACGGATTCCTGCTAGTGTTCATGGACATCTCAGCGGCTTTTGACACTGTGTCCCACACCATATTGCTACAGCGCCTGCAGCAGATTGGAATAAGTGAGAACACCCTAAAATGGTTTACCTCCTACCTGAAGGATCGGTCGCTCAAAAGAAATCCACTTCAGTTCCCCGTTACGCAAGGAATACCACAAGGTTCAGCTCTTTCATCTATACTCTTTAATATATACATCCAACCCATATGCAACATCAAATGCCACAAACTACATTACCACCTGTATGCTGATGATATCATGGTATATGCCCCAGTCAACCTGCAATCACCTGATATGACATCGATGACAAGCTGTCTTGAGGACATGGACACCTGGCTCACCGCTAACAACCTGATGGTCAACTTTGATAAAAGGTTCATTACCAGAGACTCCACATTCAAGCCGCCCCAAGCAATCAGTATTCTAAACAAAACTATAGCAATCAAGGATGAAGTGGAGTACCTGAGCATCACCCTGGACAGATCTCTGAACCTACAATCTCACATTACTAAAACTGCAGCAAAAGCCTACCACCGATTGAGGATCATCATAAAACTCAAACCAATCCTTGACCAAGACTACTTCCGCACAGTTTGCCAAGCAGTCATCACCCCACTGCTAGACTATGGAAACTCACTATACCAAGGCCTCCCCCAGCAGTCTATTCACCCACTCCAAATGATGTAGAATACTGCAGCACGCATTATCATGGGCACTGCAAGATCTGAACACATCACCCCCGTCCTGCGACAGCTGCACTGGCTCCCAATAAATTGCAAGGGCAAAATTCAAATCAATCCTGAACATTTTCAAAATCTTCCACCACTGCTCTGCAGATGCGCTCCAGGATGTAATAACCAAGGATGTCAGTAACAGGCCTAGAAGAACCAACAATGACAACAGGATCACCTTACCCTCACAGGTTATCACAAGACTAAGCAAGTAACATCTAAGAGAGCTCCCTCGCTACTGGCGCCTGCATTATGGAACTCCCTCCCCATGGACTTAAGAACCCTAAATGATACCAAGGACTTCCGCAAAGCTCTCAAGACCCATCTCTTCACCGAGGCCTATGAGCAACCACCTTAAGTCGCCAAGCACTAGATACCACCCAAGTGGCCCACGAGCTACCCTCACCACTTAGCCCCAACCGCCCATCCCCATTTAGACCTATAAGTAGATAGCTTGTTATGTATGTGAATCGTATCTCCTCCTGTTGAATGTATGCCTCCCAATGTCCTGTTGACCACTTTGTTTGAAGGATAAGGTGGTATACAAAACTGTCTAAATAAATAAAATGTCTGTTATCCAAACTATTCTCTGTGGACAAGCAGGATAATGTCCTCACATATGGGTGACATCATTAATGGAGCCTACTTGAGAGCAACTTCCCAGCTATCTTCTGGAGGCATTTGGAAGTACTCCACCACATGTGTGCCACTTGCTGCCGCCACCACCAACATGTGGGATCACCTGTCTTCTTTTTTTCCATGGAGCGAGATAGCTATGCATCACCATGGTAAAGAGATCTTTCTCTGTGCAAGCTTTTGGTTTCCTCTTCATTTACTATTTTTTTATTTCCTCATCTCACTGCATTTATTTTGTCTCATGTAGTGCACTTAGGGTTTTTTTTGATATTTTAAAGTTTTTCCTTTGTTTTCTTGTGTTGCCACTATAGAACTCAGGCACTTTGGTTGGGTGTATCCTTCATGATTGACTTTATTGTAAAAACCCCAACGTGTTTTGGCCAACTGCCTTCTTCAGGGGGTATAAACCTCATAAAACAAATATAAAAGCAGTAAATAACAAGTAAAAGCACAGTATCAAACACACACAAATGATAAATAGGTAAAAAAGAATAAATAACCGCTGAAGCTTAAAAGGCCATAGAGAATAATAAATATGTATAGCTTAGCAGTGAGTGCACAAAAACTGTGATATCCAAACATAAATAAATCCATAATGAAAAAACGTGCAAGGTGCAGTAATAGGCCTCTACAGGCATCACAACTCTAGTCATATACAATATTGTAGAGGACAGAGCCCAATGAACAGTCACCACTAAAAGCAATAGTAATGGGATGAGGAGGACAAGAAGGACTGAACCTTGCACAGAGAAAGATCTCTTTACCATGGTGATGCATAGCTATCTTGCTCCATGGAAAAAAAGAAGACAGGTGATCCCACATGGTGGTGGTGGCAGCAGCAAGTGGCCCACATGTGGTGGATTACTTCCAAATGCCTCCAGAAGATAGCTGGGAAGTTGCTCTCAAGTATAAATAAAGGTGAACGAAAGTGCTAATCCACACAGTGCTGTCATAGTAGAGGAAAGCCCATATGAGAAAATACCTGTGTACAACAGCTGTCAAAAGACAGACTCTAGAAGCTAGGAATGTAACTTGTCAGACGGCTGCCTGGGTGAGAATCTTCACAGTCTTGGCAAGTGCATATATCTATATGATTTGCAAGGGATTGTGGGCAATGCAGTTCATTCACACCAGACACAGCTGCTCACAATAATTAGTTGTGCTTTTGGGTAAAGCCAATAAGATATTTATTTATGGGGTTATTTCTCCCAACACAGATATGCTTGGTAGCACATAAATCAGGTTACTTGCTTTCAGTGTTAAACTTGGAAAAACAAAATCAGAAAACAACATTTGAACTTGTCAGGCAATCAAAGCAAAAGAAATAAGACCTGGTTGATAACAAACTGGTCTTTTCTGTAGGCTTAGCTAATATTTTCTTAGCATGTATCAAACAACAAACCAAAAGCCACAAAGAAGGAAAAAAAACTGTTCTTTTCAGGTAAACTTCTTATATCTTCCCACATAGATTCAGAAGTGATTCTCTTAGAGCTCACAAGCAATTAGGTAAGGCTCAATTGCTAGCAGTTATCCAGCTGAAACCCCTTAGCTGGCTTGCTTTCTACTGCATGGCTAAAAATCCTACTCATGAGCTTTTCTGAGTAGATTAAAGAACAAGTTTGTACTTCTCTGTGATGGTTGCTGTACTTTATAACAGAAAATCACCAAAGGAGTTTAGACAGAGAGCAGTCCATGTAAACAGATTCTTCATCTGCTATCATTCCCCCTTCTTCAACAAGCATGGGTTCAATATCATGGATTGGCACAGATGAATCTCCCAATGGAGCACTTTCAGGAGAATACTTGTTTCCCTGCTGTCTTTCAAGGTTATAGCTAGGGCATAGATCAGTGTTCATACCTGAGCTTCCATTGCTGTTAGAGTTCCTCTCTATATAGCCTGGCCAGTATGTAGTCCAGTTCTTATGTCCAGCCTTCCAATCCAGATCCCTGGACACTGGACCTCTCTTCACATACCTTCTGGCACGGGTCTTAGGGTCCCTTCCACGTGCAGCCGTCTCCCTCACAGGTACCGTCTGGAGATTCCTAGCTCTGCAGCACCATTCCTCTGGCTTTCCCCAGTCCAATGGTGTATGCTGGCCCTTGGAATGCCTCCCAGTATACGTACTGCTCTGGACTCTTCTAGACCTCTCAAAGACTTTTCTCCTCTTTCTTCCAAAGGGTTTCTTTCCCTCTCTGTCCGTCCGGTTTGGCTTCTGCTTCTGATGATCCTTCAGATGAAACTGAGGATAATTCTCTGGATAAGGATAAAACTCTGTAGAATAAACTCTACCTTTATTCTGCTTAGATGAGTGCTCCTCCCTAACACAGTGCAGCTGAATCAGGCCCTGCCCTTTGAGATGAGTGCTTAGGGATTACCTCATAGCCCTCCTGATTGAACACACGTTTCTCCACTTCAGCTCCTCTAATGGCTGCTGGAAACCTGGTGCATTCTGGGACTGGTAGTCTTTTATGGGAAAATTCTGTTTTCTTATTTCTACCAGAACTGACAGGTTGCTTGTTCAGAGTCACTTCACCTTTTCTATAGCTCCTTCCTGAGCTATGATAAGCTTCCTTATCACAAACTTCATGTATTGAAGCCACCGAAGTACAAACTCAACGAGCTGGGTACTATAGTCCTGTATTTTGAAGGATGAAGAGAGACATAGCATGAGAAATGCCTCTATCTATACCAAGGAATTATCATAGGAGAGAAAGACAAGCAAGAAATAATAAACTTGCCTGACTACCATGGCTGCTTTTCCGGATGATATGTCCCAAAGGTTTCCCAGTGGGTTTAAAAGGTGCTTCAGATACAACAGGACCATGTCCATTTCAGAGACTCACAGTTGGTGTTTTCAGTGCCTAGGCCCCCACATGATGTGTTGGCATAAATACATATGAATTTCCTTGTTGTCTTTTGTGTTCCCAAATGATAAAGAAAGGTCTCAAGGGTCTTGCAGAGCAGCACAAAACAATTTTTGGCACTTCCAAAACTGATGCATTGGCATAAGTCCACATGACCCAGGAAGCTGCATTGAGAGCTGGGAGTGCATAGAGATCGAGAGGACATTGATCCTGCTCAAAGTTGAGAGGGTCCATCGGGAATAGTCACCAACTGATTCCCACCCAAAGATGAGGAAGGATTCCAGGGTCTGTGATGCTGAATGCCATGTGGAGGTTGAGATGCATCACACCACAGTTCATCAGAGCACAGTGTCAACATTGTGGCATCAGAAGAATCTATCATCTCAGAGGCCCTGAAGTGAGGACAGTTCATCCTCCTATATTCCAGAGGACACATGACAGTTTTCTAAGGGCTGGGACCAGTCTGCTGATACTCCCCAGCAGATTCAGGCAACACTGACCAACATCACAACCTTCGATCTTTGTTGATGGAAGCCCTTGATGGGCAATTGAAAAACTTTGTGGACAAGATGGAAGTCGATTTGCAGTGTGAATTGACAGCTTTGACTGCATTGGCACTGGTGCATCAGGACATCGACCCATACTTATCACTTGCCTATGGGTGACTGCTCTCCGGGGTATCGGAGAGCATCAGTGCACTGATACTGCTCATAGACCCACACCCTGAGAAGTGCATAGGTTGGTCCATGTAGTGATCCTTTTGTTTCTTAAATATTCTGGGTCAGATTCGGAGCACTTCTGGGAGAAAGAGTATGACTTGGAGCTCCTCTCAGAGGAGAGGTCTCCAGCCTTTCCCTTGGATCCTTCTCCTCCTCCTCATCCCTATTCAGACGATTGCCTGGTTGAGCACATCTCAAGAAGGAGCTCAGGGCTCCATAGGCATGACCATCAGGGTGCTAGAGTTACTAGAATTCATCATAAATTATCCCAACTCAATTGGAATTCATTGTAGCCCTGCTAGACATAACTTGGGTGAAAACCTGCTTTCTGCAAAACAGACTTATCAGGCTAGTCAATATCATAGATGAAATCTAAAAGTCAGCAAGCATCAGCATGGAACATGTTGAAGACATTGATCCACATAGCTTCAACAGTATAACCTTGGCAAAATGAAACAAGCTCGATAGACTCTGAGCACACAGTGGGCACAGGCCACTCAAGGCTCAGAGATGCCATATCTGTAATTGTTCCCCTTCAGGACTCCCTATCCCATGGATGGTTTATTCCAATCTGGCAAAAAGGCTTTCCAATTCTTTCTTACTGAAAATACTGACAACAAATGTGTCCAAACTAAGCTGAACAACCAATGCAGATAGGTTCCATATTAAGGGCTTGTGTCTTCCCAGGAGAAGCATCAGATCAATGTCCTGGAGTTGAAAGTGATATTGAATGCTCTAAGGGTTTTCATAGATGAGCTGGCCAATCAAATTGTGAAGGTCCAAACTGGAAACTAAGTAGCTATGTGCTGCATTAACATACAGGGAAGAAAATAATTGCACCTCCTTTGTTGGGGAACAGGATGTGAAACTTGCCATGTCTCATAGGATGATGCACAGAGTCACTTACCTGGCAGGTGAAGACTATGTCTTGGCACACAAACTGAGCTATCTGCTCCAGCTCTGGACAGGAGATAACCTTGAATATCTTCTGAGAATGGGTTGCCCCCTTGACCGATCTGTTCCCTACTTCCCAGAACAAGCAAGCACATCTGTTCTGTTCGAGGATAGGGACACAAGGCAAGCTAATCTTAGATGCTTTCCTACTAGACTGGGAGGGAAGGACTTATGTATGCATAGCCTTCAAGACCTCTTACAGTGAAAACTCCAGAAACTCGGAGATGGTTGACCAACCATGATTCTCATAGTGCTATATTGGCCCATATAGCCATGGTTTCCTTTTCTGCTGGAACTCTCAGTAAGAGATCCCATCAGACTAGACAGTTTGCCAGCTCTAATCACACAATCGAGGAATTCTGATACAAACCAATATCACTGGCCCTCACTTTTTGCATTTTGAGGGGGTAATTGTCTTCTCTGAATCTGCTGATTGGCTTAGCCAATGTCTTTCTGTCTTTGCCATCTGGTATGATAGAAAGGCCCTACATATTTTTATTTGTCCCACATAAAAACTGCTTGAATGCATACTGCATTTATCAGACTGGTCTACCAACTAACTTGGTAAGATTAAACCTCTGTGAAGCTGGTGCATAGCACCATCATGTTAGAAGGTAAAATCATCTCTCTATAGCCTTGAATTTGTTTCATGTGGGACTTGTTTCTGATGATGCCTTCCATCACACCTGCAATGTAGTGTTGTCTTGACTCAGCTGATGATGGCTCCCTTCAAGCCATCAGATACCCATGTACTGAAGTACTTGATCCATTCTATAACAAGTTTTACAATAAAGGGTGACAACTGTTTTTGAGCCCTTGCACAGGATTGGAGTTGTCACTTTGACCCCTTCCAAGGCACATGAGAAGCTGAAACATGTCAGCCTTGAAGATCATCATTAAGTTTTTCTCAAGTACAAAGCTGTACACTTGTTTCAAGTGTAACCCGCTGCCTCAGTGTCAGTGCTTAGATCACAATGCAGTGCAGTCTTTACAGCACAAATCCAGCGCAGATCACGTAATAGCAAACAGACATGGCACAATAATTCATCTATGCTACAAAAACTACTCCAGCGCAGGAATTTTCTACCTCACCTATTTAGAATTTCTCTGCATAGCAGGTGTTGGCTAAATCTCCAGTGTCATTCACTATCATTGATATCGTTACCTTGATCAGAACAACCAAATTTGTTCCTGCAGAAGAGTTCATTTGCAAAGGTGTATTCCATGTCATCCTGCTAGACCAGTCCAGACAAATGGATTGTATTCCCCTTTCAGAAGATTGGTGGAGACAAAGAACCAGTGAAAAGCCCAGGTTTTAATGACATCGCTTCCATGTCTCAATTTGCTTCAGCCATCAGAGGTCCCTTCAGTATTTCTTTGTCTCCAGCAGATAGTGGATTGATTTTCTCCTCTCTGAAGAAAATTCTGTTATAACATCAGCAAGATTTGCCCATTCCTTTCTGAACACACTACTAAGACACTTATCCACTCTTTAGTCACCTCCCATCTAGACTATTGCAACCTCCTCCTTGCTAGTCTCCCTCTGAATCATCTCTCTCCCTTTCAATCTGTTCAAAACTCAGCTGCCTCGTCATGCTCATATAATTCCACTTCTCAGTCACTTCATTAGCTCCCTATCCATTTCCGCATCCAGTTCAAACTTCTCCTGCTGACCTGCTGCTCCTCACTGCCTTTCCTCTTATCCCTCCCTATGCCCTTCATTGAGAACGCTCTTCTAGCAAATCACTTCTGTCTGTGCCATTCTTTTCTACTGCTAACTCCAGACTTTGCTCCTTTCACCTTACTGCTCCTTATGTCTTGGACCAAACTACCTGAGTCTGTACATCAGGCTCCTTCTCTGGCCCTTTTCAAATCCAGGCTGAAAACTCACCTCTTCATTGCCACTTTTGGATCCTGATTCACCTAATCTTCTTTGTGTTTCCTTGCCACTCACCCTAGATGTATCCTTGTCCACAGCTACTGTGTTGTCTGTCTTGGCCAGATTGTAAGCTCTGATGAGTAGGGATTGTCTCTTACATGTGTTTGTACAGTGCTACATATGCCTTGTAGCGCTATACAAATGTTCAGCAGTAGTAATAATAGTAAAATATTGATTTAGTGAACGACAACCTGCAGAGTTGATATCTCATTAAAGCGCGACATGAGAGGTTCCACTAGACTGATGTCCTTTTGGTAGCAATAGGAGGAGAGAAAATTGGTTCAGCTCCATGCTCTTACCCTGGATAAGGGCCTGTTGAGCAGCCAGAAATTGGAAGGATCTGCAAGAGTACAACTGTCTCACACAACCTCAACGCCCCCTCCCTCTTCCTCTGTCCCCCCTTTCTCCCGAAGATTGCAGAAGGTTCTCAGAAGGATCTGCCTGTAAGCCACCTTACACGCAGTTCCAGGGGTGTAGAGCTGACCCTTACACAGATTCTCTGCCTGGGGCTCTCAGGGGGTGAGTACCAAGGCTGGACCTCATTGCCCTTGTTGGGGGCTCCCAATTCCTTCTGTGGGAGACCCAATTTGGGGTAGACCTCTGGTGATCATTGATGCTGGGTGGGGGTTTCCTACCATTTTCTGTATGTGTTAAGAGTTTTCTCTGTTGTGCTCCTGGCGGTTGCATGGTCCATGCATATGTTCTGCCCAAGTGGCTCCAACATGCGCTCCTACCCTAACGTCCGTAATCATACTGTAGTAAAAGCGCAGTTAATGTGCGCTCTTCGGGTCCCCGTGGCTTAGCACACGCTGTTGTAACATTTGCCTTAACTCTTATGTCGTCTTCCAGTTGACATATGGCCTGTGGCAAGCGTGGTGCCTTCTCTCCAGCTTTGGGTAAGGAGATTCAGCTGGCTGGAGGATCTGGCATCCGTGCTGTAGGCCTCTCCCCATCTTCTGTGGCATCAATGGCAGTTATGCTCCCAAGTGTAGGTGGATCATTTCTGTGCAGAAAACATCGGGAGTCAGGATTGTCCTCACCGGAATTCATTCTCTTTGCAGCAGGCCTGGTCATTCCAGCATGGGCATGCAGAGCCTGTGGCCTCTTGTTTCCCCAGCGCACAGTCTCGTGGGGACAGGTTGAGAGTGGAAGCTGCCTCAGATTGATGGTAACGCTTCCCTGCAGGGGTGCAGCCCTCCCTCCACGCCCCTCCCCCCCCCCCCCCCGAGTAAGGGGTTAGCTGTGGCTTGTATTGAAATGTCTGATGTGGATGAAGAAGTACTCTTGCCTTCAGAGGATTGTGAGGAGGCCAAGGTTATTTGCCTGTTCCAGGAGTAGAAACTAGAGTTATTGATCCCAGGGTCTTATCCACTTCGAGCTTGGCAGAGGTTTCAGTCATGGAGAAGAAACCAAAGAGGCATCTGCTCTTGCAAGGGGTTCAGAAATCCACTACTATCTTCCCAGAGCTGCTCAAGTGCCTGTTCCAGCTGGAGTGATCTTACCCCAGCTCCCCCGCCTAAAGGGCTAAACCAGAGCTACTCAAATCCGGTCCTGGAGGTCTGCAATCCTGCAGGTTTTCGGGATATCCCTAATGAATATACAAGAGATATATATGCATTAGAGAGAGCCTGCCAACCTAACTGGTTTGTGGCCCTCCAGGGCTGGATTTGGAGACCCCTCTGCCTTACACCTCTGTCATTTAAGATTGTGAGTGGGCAAGGTGCAGATGTCCAAGACATCAAAAAGGTTAGATAGAATTTGTCACATTCCTCCTTGCTTCTCACCACCACCTAAATATTGTCTATTAGACAATATTTTGTGGTGGTGGTGAGAATCTTCAGCTGTAGTATGTGCAGGCCTGACATCTCGAGCCCTGCTCCAGTGGATTCAGTCTTTTCCATCAGGTTTCTCTCCCTTTTTTTTGTCTGCTGCAGCCTTCCTTTTTGATGCCATGTATGACCTAGTACTCTTGGTGGCCAGGAATGGTGCCCTGATGACTGTATCACAGCGTTGAATTTGGCTCCGGCACTGGGCAGCGGATACATCTTTCAAAGCCCGATTGGCCCACCTGGCTTTTAAGGGAAAGCTGCTTTGGAACTTATTTGGAGAAGATGATTAAGGACCTGGGTGAGACAAAATCTTACTGCCTTCTAGAAGACAGGCCCAAAGGGGCCTGTGAAGCGGGCTGGTGCCCTTGTCTTGTCAGCCTCCGCCCGTCAACCAAGGGTGCTCTGGCCGGATCCCCAGAGGTCTCGGGACTCCCATCATTACCAACCTGAAAAATAATCCCGAAACCTTTTCTCCCCTCTGCTTCAGGGCTTCAGGCTCGTTCTCAGTCCTTCGTGGAGCACGTGGGCCCAAGGACTCTGTCTCACCCAAAGGAGGACCTTCCCAGGCTGCATAGTGAAGGTTTGGGGGTCATTTCTCTGGTTCCCCAATGGAGGCAGGCTTTGCATTTTTTTCCAGGAATAGGCCTGAGGTTTCCAAGGGTTGCTGGGTGCTAGATACCATTCAGTTAGGCTATGTCGTGGGATGCAGGGAACCAATTCAGATGCCTTCATCTCCCCTTGTGGGTCTGCGATCAAAAGTGTCACTGTGCAGACCACCTTGGACAAGTTGCTGGCCCTAATGGCAGTAGTGCCGATCCCGCTGGACAAGCAGGGCAAGGGCAGATACTCCATCTATTTTGTGGTGCCGAAAAAAGGACTGTTCCTTCCAGCCCATTCTGGATCTTGAGGGGGTTAGCAAGCACTGGCACGTCCACAGTTTTGGATGGAAACCTTGCACTCCATAATTCAAGCAGTATGCAGAGGGAAGTTGGCTGAGGTATATTTTCATATCCCTATCCAGTCGTATCAGTCTGGGTTTGCCGTGGTTGGCTCTCACTATCAGTTCGCCCCCTCCTTGTCGGTCTCTCCACCACCCTGAGAACGTTCTCCAGGGTCATGATGGTGGCAGCTACAGTGCTTGGGCGCAGAGGGATTTATGTCTATCCCTGTCTGGATGACTGACTCATCTGGGCCTGTTTCCTTTTGGAGGGGCCTTAGGTGGCATCCCAAGTGTTGTCCCTTCTGGAAAGCCTTGGCTGGATGATCAATCAGGAAAAGCCAAAGACTGTTGGATTGTCTGGCGCTGTTCCAGTGCACAGCGGGCTTTCAGAGTCGGGGATTATCTTCAACTCCTCTGATTGATGGTGGGATGGTAGAGAATGGTGCTGTGGGCACATCCTCACATGTGACCTTTCTAGCAGTCCTTGCTGACTCGGTGGTCCCTAAGTTTTCAGGAGTTTGAATGCAGGCTTTTGCTCCCATTGATGGTGAAGTCCAGCCTGAGATGGTGGCAGCAGCCCTGTTATCTAAGGGTGGGCTGCTGGATGATTTCTCCTGGATCCCTCCCAATGATGGATGCCAGTCTCTTGGACTGTGGGGAGTCCATTGCCAAGACCATATGGCCCAGAGCCATTGGAATCACAGGGAAGCGGTGTGGTCTATCAACCGCTTCAAGGCAAGAGCCATCAGATTGGCTCGTCTAGCCCCTGCTTGAGGACCAGGCAATTCGAATTTTTTGGACATTGTCACGGCAGTGGCTTATGTCTATCAGTAAGGCAGCACAAGGCATACCGGGGTAGTTCTGGAGATGGCTGTCCTGTTTGCCTGGGCAGAGAACCACCTCCTAGCCTTATCGGCTCGGCACATTGTTAGGGTGGACACTGTGGAAGCGGACTTCCTCAGCTAGCATTCTCTGGAACCTGGAGAGTCATAGTTGAGTAAGGAGGCATTTTTCAGTTGATTCTGCGCTGCTGGGATCACCCTGAAATGGATCTGATGGCAACCCGCCAGTGTTTGCTGCTTCTTCATTCGCCGCATGGAGACTAGA
Source organism: Ichthyophis bannanicus (assembly GCA_033557465.1). NCBI lineage: Eukaryota > Metazoa > Chordata > Amphibia > Gymnophiona > Ichthyophiidae > Ichthyophis > Ichthyophis bannanicus. The sequence goes on from CM066033.1 coordinate 159,466,501, forward strand.
TCCGAAGGCGTCGACACCCTGACGAAGCCTTGGCTGAGCCAGCACCTGCTGTACATGTTTCCTCCTTGGCCTGTGGCGGGGTGTGTGTTCCAGCATATAAAATGTCAGCCGGACAGGATTGTTCTGGTGGCGCCAGATTGGACAAGGAGAACGTCATTCAGAAACCTGATGCTGCTCTAGCCTCCATCTCTGGGCCTATTGTGGCAGGGACCAAATGTCTTGGAGGACCCAGTTCACTTCTCACTTATGGATTGGCTCTTGGAAGGCGGCGGCTAACGTGTAAAGGCTACTTTCCAGTAGTAGTTTCTACTCTTGAAACCCAGAGGTCGTCTACCAAGCTAGCCTTCGTACAAGCGATGGTGTGGTGCTCGGCAGTTGGCTTCTGAGGTGGCCAAGGTGCCCTCTGTTGGCCTTTTTACAGGACAGCCTGGAGAAGGGCCTTACCTTTAGCTCCCTGAAATTTCAAGTAGCAGCTTTAGCTTGTTTCTGAGATCTGGTGACTTATAAGTCTCTAGCCTTGCACTCAGATCTCTCACGCTTTCTCCAGGGGGTTCAACATCCGTGTCTGCTCCCCTCTGATCTGTGATCCCTTCCTGGGATCTGTGTCTGGTACTCAGGGCCCTGATGGCGGCAACTTTTGGCTGATGAAGCATGCTACCTTAAAGGATTTGAAGCTCAAGACGGTCATGGTTGCGATTTGTGCTGCAAAGGGGATTTCCGAGCTGCAGGCTGTGTCTTGCTGAGATCCTTATCTGTCTTTCCTAAGGAGGCTGTTTTCATTCGACCTGTGCCATTCTTCTTGCCTAAGGTGATTTCTCCTCTTCAGGTGAACCAGGTGGTCTGCCTGCTCCCCCTCCTCCAAGGAGGTGTCGGGGAGGGGTAAGGATCTTCACCTTTTAGATGTCCGAAGGGTGCTTCTCCGGTACGTGGAGGCTAAGAATTCCCTTCATAGGTCCAACCATCTTTTTGTGATGTTTGCTGGTCCGCACAAGGGTGACACGATGGCCAGGTCAGCTTTAGGACGTTAGATTAAGGAGGCCATTGTCTCAGCATCTCTATTGCAGAACCATCCAGTTCCAGAGGGTTTGCGCACCCATTCTACCTGAGCACAAGTGTCCTCATGGGTGCAGCAGAGCTCAGTTGAGCCTGCCGGTCATTTATCGGGCACTTTTCTCAAGCATTACCACTTGGAAGTCCATGTGCGGGTGGACATAGACTTCGGCTGAAGGGTTTTGCAAGCTGCTGTGTCTTCTTCCCACCCAGTGGAGTTGTAGCTTTGGTACATATCACTTGTCTTGACTGGTCTAGCAGGGCGATATGGAAGGTCACATTTTACTTACCAGTTAATGTCCTTTCCTTGATTCTTGCTCGACCAATCCAGGGCCTGCCCCCTGAAACTGTATTTGCTTTGTTCTTCGCTGCAGTTCCCTTAGGTATGCTATGATTTTTATATTTGGCTCTGCAGTTCATCTTCTACCATGAGCTTTCTGTTTATGCTTTTCAGTACATAGTTCTCTATTGTTGCTTATTTATTGTTGCCCATATTGAGGTTATGAAAGGCTTGCCATGTTCTCCCATAAGAACATAAGATATGCCATACTGGGTCAGACCAAGGTCCATCAAACCCAATATCCTGTTTTCAACAGTGGCCAATTTAGGTCATAGTACCTAGAAATTTCCCCAAAAAACACAGGTTCCTCAATGCTTGTATTGGGTGAAGCTCTAAACATGGTGTAGGACTAGAGCATAAGAACATGCCATACTGGGTCAGACCTAGGTCCATCAAGCCCAGCATCCTGTTTCCAACAGTGGCCGATCCAGATCACAAGAACTTGGCAAGTTCCCAAAAAGGTTCTCAGGTTCCACAATGCTTGTCCCGGGGTAAGCAGTGGATTTCCTGGGTCCTTTTTAATAATGGTTTATGGACCTTTCCTCAAGGAATTTGTCCAAACCTTTTTTAAACCCAGCTACACCAACAGCTTTTACTACATCCTCCAGCAACAAATTCCAGAATTTGATTGTGTTGAGTGAAAAAATATTTTCTCTTATTAGTCTTAAATGGGTTACATTGTAGCCTCATATCATGTCCCCCAGTCTTTCTACTTTTACATGGTGTAAACAACTGATCTATGTTTACCTGTTCCACTCCATTCATTAATTTATAGACCTAGAACATAAGATATGCCATACTAGGTCAGACCAAGGTCCATCAAGCCCAGTATCCTGTTTCCAACAGTGACCAATCTAGGTCATACGTTCCTAGCAGTTTCCCCAAAAGACACAGGTTCCACAATGCTTTTACTGGGTCAAGCATTGATATCCTGGGTCCCTTCTTAATAATGGTTTATGGACCTTTCCTCCAGGAACTTGTCCAAACCTTTTTTAAACCCAACTACACTAACAGCCTTAACTACATCCTCCAGTAACAAATTCCAGAGCTTGATTACACGTTGAGTGAAAAATATTTTCTTTTATTAGTCTTAAATAGTTTACCCTGTAGCTTCATTGCATGTCCCCTAGTCTTTCTATATTCTGATAAGGTAAACAGTCGATCTACGTTTACCCGTTCCACTCCGTTCATTAATTTATAGACTTCTATCATATCTCCCCTCAGCCGTCTCTTTTCCAGGTTAAAGAGCCCTAACCTTTTTAGCCTTTCTTCATAGAAGTAACCTTCCATCCCCTTTACCATTTTGGTGGCTCTTCTCTGAACCTTTTTTAATAACGCTATATCCTTTTTAAGATACGGCGACCAGAATTGCACACACTATTCAAGGTGCGGTCTCACCATGGAACGATATAGAGGCATTATAATATCTTTTGTTTTATTTTCCATTCCTTTCCTTATCATACCTAAGATTCTATTTGCTCTCTTGGCCGCCGCTGCACACTGGGCTGAAGGTTTTAACATGGTATCCACAATGACGCCTAAATCTTTTTCCTGGGTGGTGGTTCCTAATGTGGAACCTTGCATCGTGTAACCATAGTTTGGGTTGTTGTTCCCTAGGTGCATAACCTTGCACTTGTCCACATTAAATTTCATCTGCCATTTTGATGCCCGCCCAGTCTTCCAATTTATCCAGATCCTCTTGCAATTTTTCACAATCCTCTTGGGTTTTAACAACTTCAAATAGTTTTGTCATCTGCAAATTTGATAACCTCACTCATTATTCCACTTTCCAGGTCATTTATGAATATGTCAAAAAGCAGCAGACCCAGCACAGATCCCTGGGGTACACCACTATTCACCTTTCTCCATTGGGAAAATTGGCCATTTAGCCCTACCCTCTGCTTTCTATCTTTTAACCAGTTCCCGATCCATAATAGTACACTGCCTCCTATCCCATGACTCTTTAGTTTTGCCAAAAGTCTCTGATGAGGGACCTTGTCAAAGGCTTTCTGAAAGTCCAGATACACAATATCAACCGACTCACCTTTGTCCACCTGTTTATTCACTCCTTCAAAAAAACATAACAGATTAGTAAGACGAGATCTTCCTTGTCTAAAGCCATGTTGGCTGTCTCCCATTAGGTTGTGACTATCTACATGCTGAGTAATTTTATTCTTTATGATGGTTTCTACCATTTTTCCTGGTACTGACGTCAGGCTCACCGGTCTGTAGTTTCCCGGATCACCACTGGAACCCTTTTTAAAAATTGGTGTTACATTGGCTATCCTCCAATCTTCAGGTATTAGAGATGATTTTAATGATAGTTCAGATTACTGATAGCAGTTCTGCAATCTCATATTTCAGTTCTTTCAATACTCTTGGATGTATACCATCCGGCCCAGGTGATTTGCTACTCTTCAGTTTATCTAATAGTTGTAAGACATCTTTCCGATGTATCGATATTTCCTTCAATTCTTCCGCACCTTTAAATACCACTTCAGTCATGGGTAACATCCCTACATCTTCCTCAGTAAAGACCGAAGCAAAGAATTCATTCAGTCTCTCCGCTATCGCCTTGTCGCCTCTTAGTGCTCCTTTAAGCCCTTTATCATCTAATGGACCAACTGACTCTCTCACAGGTTTTTTGCTACGAATGTACTTGAAAGGGTCTTTATTTCGTGTTTTTGCTTCCGCAGCAAGCTTCTTCTCAAATTCTCTCTTTGCCTGCCTTATCAATGCCTTGCATTTGACTTGCCAGTGCTTGTGCTGTTTCCAGGTTTCATCGTTTGGCTCTTTTTTCCATTTCCTGAAAGATGCTTTTTTTGCCAACAACAGCCTCTCTGACCTCACCTTTAAACCATGCTGGCAGTTTTTTGGACTTCCTTCCACTTTTCTTAAAGCGTGGAATACAGCTGGTCTGGGCTTCCAAGATAGTATTTTTCAACAACACCCAAGCTTGATGTACGTCTTTAACCTTCGCAACTGCTCCTTTTAGTTTGTTCTTAACTGTTTTCCTCATTTTATCATAGTCTCCCTTTCGAAAGTTAAAAGGTAGTACTGTGGATTTCCTTACTATCCCTCCTCCACTAATTAAATCAAAGGCGATCATGCTATGATCACTTTTGCCAAGTGGCCCCAACACCCTTATCTCTTGCACTAGATCTGGTGTTCCACTAAGGACTAGGTCTAATATGGCTTCCCCTCTGGTCGGTTCATGAACCAGCTGCTCCAAGAAGCAGTCATTTATTTCATCTAGGAACTTTATCTCCCTAGCATGTCCTGACGTGACACTGACCCAGTCGATACCTGGGTAATTGAAATCACCCATCATTATTACTGCGCTGTAACTTTTGTTAGCTTTCTTGATTTCTTTGAGCATTTCATCATCCATTTGGACATTCTGGCCAGGTGCTCGATAGTACACCCCCACTGCCATCGCCTTCCCCCTTTTATATGGAATTTCAATCCATATAGATTCTACAGCAGATTTTGTTTCCTGCAAAACTTTAATCCTTTCTGAGTCAATGCCCTCTTTAACATAGAGCACAACCCCTCCACCAATTTGATCAGCTCTATCATTACGATATAGTTTGTACCCAGGTATCACAGTGTCCCACTGGTTGTCCTCCTTCCACCATGTCTCTGATATTCCAATCATATCTAACCTTTCATTTAGTGCTATATATTCTAACTCTCCCATCTTATTCTTTAGACTTTTAGCATTTGCATACAAGCATTTTAGAGAATGTATTTTATTCATGTTAATTTGGCTATTGTTAGACATGGGTAAATTGGGATTTTTAAGCTCTGTCTGCTCCATACTTGAGGGCATTTGGGCTACTTTACTCTTTTGTGGAACCTCTCTGCTTTTGGTAGTATCCTTCAAGGATACATTCTTCCAAACCATCCGCTCTTGGGCGACTGTCGGCTTTCCCCTAATATCTAGTTTAAAAACTGCTCTATCTCCTTTTTAAAGGTTAATGCCAGCAGCCTGGTTCCATCCCGGTTAAGGTGAAGCCCATCCATTCGGAAGAGCCCCTCCTTTCCCCAGAATGTTCCCCAGTTCCTAACAAATCCAAAACCCTCATCTCTGCACCATTGTCTCATCCACGCATTGAGACTCCGGAGCTCTGCCTGCCTTTTGGGTCCTGCGCGTGGAACAGGAAGCATTTCGGAGAATGCTACCCTGGAAGTTCTGGATTTCAACTTCCTACCTAAAAGCCTAAATTTTGCCTCCAGAACCTCCCTACCACATTTTCCTATGTCATTGGTACCGACATGTACCAAGACAGCAGACTCCTCCCCAGCACTATCTAAGACCTTATCTAGGTGGCGCATGAGGTCCGCTACCTTCGCACCAGGCAGGCATGTTACCAGGCGATCCTCACGTCCACCAGCCACCCAGCTATCTACATGCCTAATGATCGAATCACCAACTATAACGGCTGTCCTAACCCTTCCCTCATGGGCACATGGCCCTGGAGAAACTTCCTCGGTGCGAGAGGGTTTTACATCACCTGGAGGACAGGTCCTAGTTAAAGGATCACTTCCTGCCACACCGGGGTGATGCTCTCCTGTCACATGACCTCTCTCCTCCATGGCAACAGGGGTGCTGCCAGACTGGAGGTGGGACTTCAGGACTATATCCCTGTAGGTCTCGTCTATGTAGCTCTCTGTCTGTCTTATGTTTTCCAAGTCTGCTACTTTAGCCTCTAGAGAACGGACTTGTTCCCTGAGAGAAAAGAGCTCCTTGCACCTAGTGCACACGTAAGACCTCTCACCAACTGGGAGAAAATCATACATGTGACACTCAATGCAAAAGACTGGAAAGCCCCCATCCCGCTGCTGGACTGCTGTCTGCATCTTAGTTTTAAGTTTGTGTCTAGATCTTTAAGTTCTTACTTACCTGGGTTTGCTATGGGTATTTATACCAATAAAACTGTACCTAATATGTTTAATATACCTTATTCACCTGAAGCTTAATTAACCTCAGGTCCTTAGTGTATGACTGATTTGGGTAATGAGCTTCACCTGAAAGCACCTCCTGTCTTTTAAGATGTGTAAGTACCTATAAAGCTATGATTATCCCAGGGGTGGGTGGGAAATAACACTTATTAAAAGAGGGCTGCTACACAGTACCCTGTCTTGTGCTGCTGAGGTAAGCTAAATTCTGATTTGATTTAAATTATAGCTCTTAGCTGCTGCTAGGCTCTTTCTTATGAAATTTAAACTACAAGCTCTCTGCTGAGTACTAAATTTAACCAGAAAGCGCTCTTCTGTGTTTTAAATTTAAACTAAAAGTACTTTGCTGTTACTTGGCCCTGAGTGACTATTAAATTTAAACTACAAGCTCTCTGCTGGGTATGAAATGTAACCAGAAAGCTCTCCTCTGTGTTTTAAATTCAAACTTTAATTGCTGCTACTAGGCCCTAACTGATCCAACAAAAAACAGTGGGTTCACAGATTAAGTAGCTTTAATACAAAGAATTCTTTTTAGAAAATTACTAGAAGTATATACTCACAGTTGCAGATTTCTCTCCAGAAGTAACAGTCCCCCTTTCTAGTCCTTCTACTACATGTACTTTCTGATCTCCCCCCCACCCCCCAAAGGCCAGAGGTTTGTGCCCCATATGTAACCTCCAATACAAATCTTTCTTTGCAAAGAGAAATTTAAGATGAATACTCTTCCTTCTAATGAAGGGAGACTGGCTGTATGCAGTAGATCTCATACCTGAAGATTGGAGGATCGCCAATGTAACACCAATTTTTAAAAAGTGTTCCAGGGGTGATCCGGGAAACTACAGACCGGTGAGCCTGACGTCAGTACCGGGAAAAATGGTAGAAACCATCATAAAGAATAAAATTACTCAGCATGTAGATAGTCATGACCTAATGGGAGACAGCCAACATGGCTTTAGACAAGGAAGATCTTGTCTTACTAATCTGTTATGTTTTTTTGAAGGAGTGAATAATCAGGTGGACAAAGGTGAGTCGGTTGATATTGTGTATCTGGACTTTCAGAAAGCCTTTGACAAGGTCCCTCATCAGAGACTTTTGGCAAAACTAAAGAGTCATGGGATAGGAGGCAGTGTACTATTGTGGATCAGGAACTGGTTAAAAGACAGAAAGCAGAGGGTAGGGCTAAATGGCCAATTTTCCCAGTGGAGAAAGTTGAATAGTGGTGTACCCCAGGGATCTGTGCTGAGTCCGCTGCTTTTTGACATATTCATAAATGATCTGAAAAGTGGAATAACGAGTGAGGTTATCAAATTTGCAGTTGAGACAAAACTATTTAAAGTTGTTAAAACCCAAGAGGATTGTGGAAAATTGCAAGAGGATCTTGATAAATTGGAAGACTGGGCATCCAAATTGCAGATGAAATTTAATGTGGACAAAGTGCCAAGTTATGCACCTAGGAAAGAAGTAGCTGAAAAGGTAAGGAAAAGGAGGTTCCTTATCGTCCCTCCGGTCTAGTCCCGAACATCTAGGGTTTTGCACCTCCTCCCGCAGCATTGGGGACTAGTCTCCATGCAGCAAAGGAGGTTCAGGGCTTACTGGAGAAATAATTAAGGATAGATAGTAGAGCTCATTGTGAAAAAAAGAGGTAATACCTCTTTAAATTGGCGATTTTAAACAAGTGATTTCTGCGGTTAAGAAGTGCTGCTCTTGCTGCCCCCCTTCTTCCCCCTACCTGAGGCAGCAACTGTGTAGGGGAGAGTGAGGGAGTCGGAGGGGCCTCCTGCCTCTGATTCCTGGATCGAGTGTGAGGCAGTGGAGGTGGGACCTGCGGGGCGCATTGTCCAAACGGCCTGGCTGTTGCCGCGGCTTAGACGGCCGCGGACAAGAAGCGGGTGGAGAGCTGTGCTGGGGAGCGTCTGTCTCTTCCTCCACAGGCTTCGGGGGTCTGCCCTGCAGCTGAGGACCGGCGGGTAAGGTAAGCGCCGGCAGTCAGGAGCTCACTCGCGGCGAGTGCACTTAGCTTGGCGGTAGGAGAGGCCGGGACCAGACTGCATGTCTGAAGCACGGGAAAACCGGGGCAGTGGGAGAGGGTTTGTTTCCCTCAGTCCTCCAGTTGGTGTTAACACAGGGAAGTAATGGTTTTTAGACCAGTATCAGAATTGGTGGAGATATTTAAAAAAAAAAAAAAAAAATTGATTTTGGTTTTTCAATTGGTTTTTATGGTACGGCCTCCAGGTGCCTTCTAAGCCTATGTGTCTGATGTGTGGGGTCAGAGGGTCAGAAGTGTGTCCGGAGAAGGAGGGGGCAGATGGGGTCAGTGTAGGTTTTGGACCCGTCGTGGCCTCCTATGGAGCCGGTGGCGGGGATGTCCGTGGCTGCGGATACCCTTTCGGCCCAGCCCTCGTCGTAAGGGGGGGTTGGGGGCTATCTTCTCAAAGGACTTTATGGTACTTCTGCAGCAGGCCTTTGGGGGGGGGGTCTGGAGGTGGGGTACCGGAGTCTGTCCATGGTGGAGCGCTCGGGGGCAAAGAGATCAGCGGCTCCGCTAAGAGGAGGAGCGGGTGGCGTGCCACTTAAGCCCAGGCTGGCCCCAGGTCAGGATGAGCCAGGGGTAGGCCTAGAGGAGCAGTCCGAGTCTATGGAAGACTTGGAGGTAGAGTAGGCCCTAGAAGAAGGGGAGATACCGGAGCAGGAGGACCAGGCAAGGGTGGTCCGGGTATTCCGACGGGAGGAACTGTCAGTGTTAATCTCTGAGACGCTGAAGGCCTTGAACATGCCGGTTTCAGGCCAGACAGAGGATTCTACTCTGGAGGATCCTTTATTGCAGGCGGTGCGGAAGACCCAAAGGGCGTTCACAATACATAGAGTATTCAAGGAAATGATTCAGGAGGAGTGGGACACGCTGGAGGCAAGCCTGAAGGGATCTAGAGTGATGGCGCGCTTATGCCTGTTGCAGGAACTGGATAAGGATCTGTTTAAGTCGCCTAAGGTTTATGCAGCAGTTGCAGCGGTTACAAAGAAAACCACGTTTCCAGTGGAAGGGAGTGCCACTCTTAAGGATACTCAGGATAGGAGGTTAGATACTTTGTTAAAGCAGGTTTGTGAGGTTAATGCGCTATCCATGCAGGCTTCAATTTGTGGAGCATGGGTGGCGAGGGAATGCCTTTGATGGTCCCAAGGAATCAAGGGGTCACAGGAGGAGGCAGTCGAAGAAGCGGCCGCTTGGAGTCTGGGGCGGTGTATTTAGCAGATACTCAATATGATCTTATCCGAGGACTGGCAAACAGTATGGCGTCCGTGGTAGCGGCAAGGAGGTACCTCTGGCTGCGCAATTGGGCGGCGGATGGGGCCTCTAAGGCTAGGTTAGGTAAGCTTCCTTTTCGGGGCAAGCTTCTCTTTGGAGAAGATTTGGATAAGTTGGTCAAGGACCTAGTAGAATCTAAAGGAGGGAGGTTGCTGGAAGACAAGCAGAAGCAGAGTCGGCCGGCAGCGCCTTCCAGGAATCAGCAAAGGGAGTTTCGGAGATTTCGGCAGTCTCGATTGCCTCAGTTTCAGAGAGGCCGGTCGCAATATAGATCGCGGGGGTTTTGGGGGTTTAGAGGAGCAGGCAGAGGCTTTGGAACTTCCTCTTCCCCGAATATCAAGAAATGGCAATGAAGTGAGGGGGGCCCAGGTGGGGGTTGTACCCATGGTGGGGCGTTTAAGGGAATTTTTCTCTGCCTGGGTCCGAATTACCTCGGATCGGTAGGTATTGGAGGTCATTCAGAAAGGATATGCGCTCGAATTTCAAAGGCCGGTGGCTGACTCCTTTGTGCAATCTCCCTGTAGGACGAAATCAAGGTTGGCGGCAGTTCGTGAGACTGTGGAAAGACTGCTAGCGCTAAAGGCAGTGGTGCCGGTACCGGCATGCCAACGAGGAGGCGGTCGGTACTCGATATATCGAGATATTTCGTGATGCCAAAAAAGGAGGGAATCCTGAGACCGATTCTGGACCTAAAGAGGGTGAACAGATGTCTCAGGGTGTCACATTTTTGTATGGAAACACTGCGATCGATCATAGTGGCGGTCCGGCAAGGAGAATTCCTCACATCGCTAGATCTTTCGGAAGTATACTTTCACATACCCATTCGATTGGAACATCAAAGGTTTCTGCGGTTTGCGGTGCCCATGGGGCATTTTCAGTTTCAGGCTCTGCCGTTCGGTTTGGCGACGGCTCCCAGAACTTTCACCAAACTAATGGTGGTGGTGGCGGCTGCAGCGGCTTTGCACAAGGAGGGTGTATTGGTTCATCCATAGCTAGACGATTGGTTAATTTGGGCAAAGTCGAGGAGCGAAAGCGAACAGGCCACCCGCAGAGTGGTGCAGGTTTTGCAGACTCTCGGGTGGGTGGTAAATTTGTCAAAGAGCAAGTTGGTCTCATCGCAGGAGTTGGAGTATTTGGGAGCTCGCTTCGACACGAACTGCGGGAGAGTGTTTCTGCCCAGTCTCAGGGGACGGAAGCTGAGGCAACAGATAAAGGCCTTTTTGAAGAAGCGAGCTCTGTCGGCGTGGCACTACTTGCAGCTACTGGGGACAATGGCGGCTACGATAGAGTTGGTGCCATGGGCCAGAGCGCACATGAGACCGCTGCAGAGAGCACTTCTCAGAAGATGGTCCCATCAGTCGGATCAGTTGTCTCAGAAGCTGATCTGTCCTCCAGAGGTACGTCAATCTCTGCAGTGGTGGCTGGGGAGGGGCTGTCTAGAGAAGGGAATGCCTCTCGAATCCTCGGAATGGAGCCGTTGACAACGGATGCCAGTCTGTTCAGCTGGGGGCCCACTTCGAGAGGCAGTATGCCCAAGATCAGTGGACGGACCGGGAGAAGTTTTGGTCAATAAACAGGTTGGAGTTGCGGGCAGTTACTCTGGCACTGAAGGCTTTTCAGCATCTCCTGCAGGACAAAGCGATTTGGGTGCTGTCAGACAACGCCACTGCGGTGGCGTACATTTTATTTATTTACATTCTCTTATATACCGCGCTATTCTGCATCAGTGCGGTTTACATTGAGCAAACTGAAATTACATTGAACAGGGCATTATAACTTGGAGATAACTATTTTACAGGGAACATGGGCTATGGAGGGTTAAGTGGCTTGCCCAAGACCACAAGGAGCACTTGTGGGACTAGAAACCCCAGTCCTTCCGGCCCAAGGTTGCTGTCCTCTAGTGGGATTTGAACCCCCGACCTTCCGGCCTGAAGTACCTTGCCCCAACCACTAGGCCACTCCTCCACGCCACATCAACCGGCAAGGTGGCACCAGCAGTGTGGCCCTCGACGAGGAAGCGGAGGAGCTTCTGAGCTGGGCCGAGTTGACTTTGGAAGCATTATCAGCAGCGCATGTAGCAGGAGTGGACAATGTGACAGCAGATTTCTTGAGTCGAGTCAAAGTAGATCCGGGAGAGTGGAGTCTCAATCAAGAGGTGTTCGACTTGCTGGTGAATTACTGGGGCAATCCGGTGATGGACCTCATGGCGTCGTTCGCATCCGCAAAGGTCGGCAGATTTTACAGCAGACGAAGAGAGCGAATGTCCGAAGGACTGGATGCGCTGATGCAAAAATGGCCGAAGGAGAAGCTCTTGTATGTGTTCCCGCTGTGGGCCTTGATGGGGCGAGTTCTGCAGAGAATAGAACGGCACAAAGGTATGGTGATTCTAATCGTACCAGATTGGCCGAGGAGGCCATGGTATGCATACCTGATGCGTATGTTAGTAGTGGAACCGTGGCACTTGCCGGTCAGGAGGGGCCATTAAGTATGCCTCAGGTGGATCGGTTCTCGCTTACGGCTTGGCTCTTGAAAGGGCAAGGTTCAGGTCCAAGGGCTACTCAGCGGCGGTGATTTCTAAGTTACTGAAGTCCAGGCGGAGATCTACATCGGTGGCGTATATCAGGGTCTGGCGGTTGTTTGAGTCATGGTGTGGGGCGAAGCAGGTGAAGGCGCTGGGCGCCTCCGTTCCGCAAGTTTTGTCCTTTCTGCTGGATGGCTTTGATAAAGGGCTGAGAATGCAGTTGGTGGCACTTTCCTGCTTTAGGGGGAAGGTGCAGGGGAAACTGCTGGGAAATCCAAAAATACCGTGGTCAAGTTATAGAGTGTGATAATCCAGAACTCCAAAAAACTCACTCTAATGCAACAATGTTTGTTTCTTTATCAAAATGACATGTGACACTTCTGTTAGTGCTAATATGGAACGGAGGTGGCACGGTCTCAGCTCACTCTGGCAAAGGCACAAATAATCAGGGCAAAAGTTCAAATTTTACTGCCATCAAAAAGCCCATTAACATCAACGACCTATTGCCTCCCCCACCATATGCATATTTAAACACAAATTGTAGCAGAAAATACGTTTTCAAATGCACTTGCGGTCCAGCCCCTATGTATCACACTTAGCTTGAAAAAACATCTTGAGGTACTTGGACCGCAAACTGCTCCCACAAACTGCTGGGGGCACATCTGGATGTTAAGAGATTTTTACAGGCGGCGACATTGATTAGGCCGCCAACCAGGGCGTCGGTACTGGTCTGGGATCTTAACCTGGTGCTGGAGGCTTTGGTGAGAGCGCCGTTTGAGACATTGGTGAAGGCGATGTTGAAGGATGTGACTCTCAAGGTAGTGTTTTTGGTGGCTATATTGTTGGCGAAGCGCATTTCAGAGTTGCAGGCTTTGTCATGTAGGGAGACTTTTTTGACCTTTGATAGCAAGAAGGTGGTTTTGAGAACGGTGACGTCCTTTTTGCCTAAGGTAGTCTCGGCGTTTCATGTGAACCAGGTGGTCTCTTTGCCAGTGTTTGAAGGTGCGACAAGGATGCGTCGAGCAGGAGGCTTCATCGGTTGGATGTTGGCAGAGCTCTGAAGTATTTGCAAAGAATGTTGTTGATCCGCAAGACAGATTGTGTTATTTGGGGGTCCAAAGCAAGGCGAGCCGGCGTCAAAGTCGTCCATTGCGCGGTGGATTAAGGAAGCGATTGCGGCGGCTTATATTTTGAGGAACAAGATAGTGCCAAAAGGGTTGAAAGTGCATTCGACGCGGGCTCAGGCGGCTTCCTGGGCGGAGTGTAGCTTGGTGCCAGCAGTGGAAATTTGCAGGACAGCGACATGGTCGTCCTTGCATACTTTTGTGAAGCATTATAGAATTGACATTCAGGCGGAGGGTGACTTTAGGTTTGGATCAGCGGTACTACAGGCTGGTCTGGCCAGGCCCTCCCGTTGAGGTGATAACTGCTCTGTTACATCCCTAGATGTTCAGGACTAGACTGGAGGGACGATAAGGAAGATGAAATTAGACTTACCTGCTAAATGTAGTTCCTTGAGTAACTCCAGTCTAGTCCCGCTTCCCTCCCCAGATGAGCTGGACCAGACCGCGGCCTGTAGCACAGTAAGAAGGGTCAATGGACCGGTTAGAAGATTTGTTGGGCAGCGGTACTGGGGGGGGGGGATGAGGACAGCTGGTTCGTATAGTACTCTAGGCTTGCTGAGAGGCCTGGGGAGGAGGAGTTAGCAGGCCTAGGCACTGCTTTACGGGGGAGTTAACAGCACAGGGCCATTGTTAGCTCGTTAAATTGGTTGAGTTAGGTTTACAGAGGTTTAAATTTTAAGAATATATACAGATGTACTTACTTATTGCTCTGGTGAGTCTGCTTTGTCAATAGATTACTGGAGCGGTGGGGGCGGACCCTGGACTAGATATACGGTGTCACCAGAAGAGTGACATGCTCAGTCTCCAATGCTGCGGGAGGAGGTTCAAAACCCTAGATGTTCGGGACTAGACTGGAGTTACTCAAGGAACTACAATTAGCAGGTAAGTCTAATTTCATCTTAGCCTTTATAAAGTACAAGAGATTGCAGAAAAAGCAATTTCTAGCAACAATATTTGGAAAACTAAGAGAAGTTAGGAAAGTAATCAGGTAAGTAAAGATGCTAATGGAAGAAAAAATAGTCAGTGCAGTAAAATGGGAAATAAGACTTTTTTTAATATATTAGTGATAGGAGGAAATGCAAAAGTGGTATTGTCAGACTCAAGGGTAAAGGGGAGGAATATGTAGAAGCTGAGGATAAAGCGGAATTGCTTAAATATTATTTTAGTTCTGTGTTCATTTATTTATTTATTTAATTAGACAGATTTGTATGCCACCTTATCCTTCAATCAAGGTGGTCACGTAACATCACAATTGGAGGGTTACATTTAACATTAGGGTACTTGTAAACATTTCAACAGTACAATTACTTAATACCATTTAGACAGTACAGTTGAAGGGTAACACTTAACAAGAGGGTGTTCAATAACGTAGTAAAATAATCTTGTGTGTGTAGGTAGGATGTGCGTGTCTAGTTGGCGGAGGTGGTTGTGTTTCTGTTTGGGTATGGGCTGTTGTCTAAATGCTTGTATGATTCTATAAATAACAGTGTTTTGAGGTCTTTGCGGTAGTCAGTGATGTCATCTAGTGCCCTCAGGCTCGTTGGGAGGGAGTTCCATAGTGTGGACGCCATATATGGAGGGCCAGCAGTGGGACCTCAGAAAAGGCACACAAATAGGAGAGGAAGTGAGGTGGATTTTAACGATTTTCAGATGATTGTGTTCTTGAGGAACTAGCTAAACTAAAAATGGAGAAAGTGATGGGGCCAGATGAGATAAATATGAGAGTATTGAAGTAACTTAGGGATCTGACCTTTCCAATGCTTCTTTGGAGTCAGGAGTGGTCCCAGAGGACTGGTGAAGAATTAATGTAGTCCCTGTACAAAATGGCAGAAGGAGAAGATTGAGAACTACAGACCAATTAGTCTGACCCCTGTAGTAAGTAAATTAATTGGATCAGATCACTGCAGCTACTGTGATTTCTGAAGTCTGCTTCTCTGGATACTATTTGTAAAGCAATGACCTGGTCCTCACATCATACCTTTTGCTTCACAGTACTGTTGGATTACAAAAAGACACAGTGCATTTGGTCAAGCTATGCTGGACAATCTGTGAGCTTAGCAGTTCTCACACTGGTGTATGTGTGTGGGTTGCTCCTGGAAAATGGATGGGGGAACCAAGAGACCAGGATTTGATTCCCACTAGCACTCCTTGTGGCCTTGGGCAAGTCACTTAACCCTCCATTGCTCAGAAAAATCCAAGTTATCAATGTCCCTGTTTAATGTACGTTTACCAAGTTTAAGTTACAATGTAAACCGCTTTGATTGATATGATAAAGCGGTATAAAAAACTGTTAAATAAAATAAATAAATAGTCCTTTCATCCACATGAAACCAAAGCAGGGTAGCTTATAATAAAAGGTAAAGCAACAACAAAATAAACATATAAAAAAAGATATTTTAAAAAACAGATTTTCTAGCAGTTTTTTACATCAAAATAAAGGGGTAAATTCAGATATTTAAAATAGAAAATCTAGCTTGATTCTGTAACTTCTTCTTTTAAAATCTGCATTTGCCTCTCTGGTTTGTTAACAGCCGATCATAGTGGCACAAGCAACTTTTAAAGCAGAACAAAATAGAGGCAGAAATAGCAAATTGATAGAAAATTGCTGTTTTAAAAATCTGTTACTACCTCTACAAACTAAAACTGCAGCTCAGTGTCTTTGTGAGACCATAGGACACCCAGTCTCATCTAATTTTAAGCTCTTAGAATTCTGAAGCCCAGCCCGTGTTGCAGGATGAGACTGGATTTTTTGGAGCTAGATATCTTTTCCCCCTTTTTTTTTATCATTGTTTACACATAAAACTGTATGATTTGGGGGGGGGGGGGGCACGGAGCCTGGTTGCTGGTCAAGATGGACGTGTAAGAGCTGAGCTCCAGAGGGCAATTGGCAAAAATCCTGACTTCTGCTGTCTTTAATCAAATAGTTCCTACCTACTTGGTTATTATTCGATCCCGGATATGTCAGGCCCCAAACTGACGCAGCTGGATTACCAACTGTCTCAAAACGCCAGCGCAAAGAGAACCAAAATGGAACCTCTTTCTCCTCACTAGATGGCAGTCATCTGAGACTGTCCTGAGACTTTGCAGGAGCTCCTGGTTGAGATTCGGGCAGTCAAAGACCTGGTCAGATCTAACGGAGAGTCACTATGTGCAGTGCAGGAAGATATCAACGCTTTGAGAACTTCTATGGAGGCAATTACGGCTCATTTGGAGAAGGTAGAGAATGATGTGGCATCACATAGGGAAAAGCTCAAGGCCTTTGAGAAGCAGGCCAAGCTGATACGTTCACTACAAAGAGAGGTGGAAGACAGTAATAACTGCTCACAGAGAAACAACATAAGAATACTAGGAGTACCTGAGGGAGCAGAGGGTCCTGATATGGTGTCCTTTTTGCAGGCCATGATTCCAGGTGTGTTAAAGTTGCAGTTTGTTATGCCATTCAAAATCAAGTGCGCCCATCGAGTGCCTACTCGGACCGTGGTTGCGGGCAAGCGTCCTCACCCAATCATCTTGAAAGTTCTACGTTTTCAGCAAGTAGCGCAAATAACACTGGTCAACAAATTTTTACAAAAGTCATGTTACTGAAATAAAAATAGTCATTTATTATCAATTTTTATATGCTGAACATGAATATGACAGTGAAATTGCAAAGTTGGCTCTAGTATTTTTGTAATCTACAAGAATTAATGTTTACATCACGAAATGCATGCCAATAGTAAATATAATAGGCCTTCGGTTAATACCTGTTAAAAAACCAAGTCATAGACGACTACTTAGATTTTTTCGCCTGTCTCTTGTACAGCTGTTTGGGAGCTTCTCTCGGGAATGTCCAGCAGTAGTCAGCCAGCATTGTAGTGGACCATTTTCCCTGGTATCTTTGTTCCATCGTTGCGATATCCTGGTGAAAACGTTTGCCCTGTTCATCACTAACCATACCACAGTTGTCAGGAAAGAAATCGAGATGGGAATCAAGGAAATGGATCTTTAGAGACATATTGCAGCCAAGTTTCTGATACTGCATCAGCATGTCTTCTACTAGTTCCTTGTAGTTTTCTGCCCTAACATTCCCGAGAAAGTTTGACACTAGGCGAAAAGCATGCCATGCTTATTTCGCATCACCCTGCAGCAAGTTGTTGAACCGGTCATCTTCGAAGAGCTCTTGAATCTGAGGACCCACAAAAACTCCCTCTTTAATCTTTGCTTCGCTGAGTCTAGGGAATTTTTCATGCAGGTATCGGAAAGCTGGCGAAGTGTGGTCCATGGCTTTCACAAAGTTTTTTCATCAAACCTAGTCTGATGTGAAGGGGTGGTAGCAGGATTTTTGAGCCTCAACCAGAACTGGGTGCTGGATATTCTTCTCTCCAACTGTTACATTTTGTCTGCGATTCCATTCCTTCCGCAAGTAGTGCCAATCCCTTGCTCGGCTATCTCACTCACATAAGAAACACATGTATTTTATATATCCCTGCTGCAGTCCCTTTAAAAGGGCAACTACCCTCCAGTCACCACAGAGGTGCCAGCTGTACTTGTTATAGTTAATGGAAGTCAGTAGCTGCTTTAAGTTATCGTATGTCTCTTTCATGTGGACGGCATGCGCTACTGGAATAGATGGAAGACGGTTTCCATTGTTCAAAAGCACAGCCTTCAGACTCAGTTTCGAAGAGTCTATAAATAGTCTCCAGTCTTGTGGGTCATGAGTGATTTTTAAGGCATTCATGAGGCTTTCAATATCGGAACAGAATACCAGATTACTTTCCTTTCTGAAGAAAGGCTCCAACTGCTGGTGGCGCTTTCGATATGAAGTAATGTTGACATCTTCTAGAAGATTCCATTGTTGGCGTCTTGATCCTAGCAATTCTGCCTTGTTCTGGGATAAGTCCAAATCATGAACCAGGTCATTTAGTTCTTCCTGTGTTCTGTGTGGAGTTGATATGCATCCCAGTGAAAATCTGGGTCACTTTATGCTGACGGATCAGGAGAAGAACAGGTTAGCTCACCCTTGTCCTCATCAGATGAATCAAGAGAATATTCTGATGGAGGTTCTGGAATAGGAAGTCCTTCACCATGTGGAACTGGTCTCAGTGCAGACGGAACGTTTGGGTAGACTATGCTCGACTTCTTTTGCTTTGTTATTCCGCTGGAAAGAGGAGGAACCAAGCAGAAGTAACAGTCATTTATGTGGCTGCTTGGCTCTCTCCGCACCATGGGGACTGCAAACAGCATTGATGGTCTTTTGTAATTCAACCACTGTGAAAGCTGTGTTGTACATGTAGCACAGCATATATGCAGGGCTCAAGGCTTGTCTTGGTCACCAATCTTGCATCCGAAGTAAAGATGATACTTTTCTTCTGGTTGGCAAATGTCACTTCCCCACAAATGCAGCAGAAATTGTCAACGGTATTAACGCACTTTCGCGGCATTACTGTTCTGTATTGTACCTAAATGGCTAAAATTATATGATTAATAAAAGTTACATGTAACAGTAGCAACTGTCTCGCACACAGTCTGAAATATTTTAAATGTTCAACCTTTCCGACTGCATATAGTACATTGCTGACGTCAGATGACTTCAGCAGCCGTCTGGTAGTAGTATTGCATTGTATTAGAAAATGTTGCAATCAACTCTGGATGATGTGTGCATGATGGTATTATGCAATGTGATGCAATATTACATCATTCAACGCTTATTTGGGATGTTGTTGATGTCCTACTGGATAAATTTGCACGGTGAAACATCAAAAATGAACTACATGCAATATCTTCAAAACGAGAGCCAATAATTTTTTTTTAATGTTATATTTGTGTTCAGCTCACCAAGATACTACAGATTAGGGCCTTTTAAAGTCGGTAACGATTTCAATGTTTACCAGTGTAATGGGAGCTGCCAGAGCACTTTCAACTTTGGAATACCAGAAGGCGACGATGGATCGGAGAAAGAGTCCTCTGGCGCTGCGTCCACGCTTATTACAGTTGTAGGCCCATTTTGAGCTGCTCTGTCCTGCCCGCATGAGAGTCACACTGCATAACCAGACCAAGACTTTTGATGATCCAGGGGAGTTATATGCATTTCTGGAAGATAAGGAGGCAGCGGTGATGCGGTGAAATTCACTTTGCATCTTTATTTGGTGCAGTTTCATGGCGCTTGATATCATGGCGTTTGACTGGTCTGAGGTCGTGTAAAGGAGATTTATCCACGCAACATTTAATCATGCAGTATTTCTATATACTGGGACACTCATTTTGTTTTCTTTGAAGGAACATCAGGGTACTATCCTAGTCAAGATGTTTTCCTGTTTTCTCTTTTTCTTCTTTTGTTTTTTGTGTTTGTGCTGTCTATGGTGGTTGAGAAAGTTTTTGGGCTTGGAGGAGTGGGATGGCCCTTAGTCATTAGGCTGGGTCTCTTAGGTCATAAACTGATTCTGTGAGGGCTGCCCTGCCACGCAGATTTGGTCGTTAGGGTTTTGAGTACATTGTCTTTTCTTTTATTGTGGGAGGCGGGCAAAGCGTGAAATTTTAAGTGGCAAAGAAGTGGGAATGTATTAGGTCATTTTGCCCTCCATGTCTGTCTTGTCCTGGTGGGCTCACCTGCTAATTTTGTGTGTTGCATAGCCTCCCTGGGTTTGGTTTGGTGGTTTTGGTGTTATATTTTTCAGAATTATGTGTTCTTATTGTGAGCGATCATGTGCAGGGGCCAGGGCTAAATTATATCTCCTTTTGTTGGGTTTTCTTTTTTGGGCTATAAGTGCAGCTAGCACTCTGAGGGCGCTCAAGATGATGTTCTACAATGTAAAACTATATGCTAAAATGTGGTGTATTTTTTTTGCAACATTTGTCAATTTGAGCTATACTATCAGTATGTCTTCCTTTAAGATAGTTTCACTGAATGTTAAGGGCATTAACAATCCCATTAAGAGGAAAAAGATTCTTCTGTATGGCAAGAAAGAAAGTGCTGACATACTGTTGCAGGAGACAATTTGAATGTAAAGGAGTCGTTAAAACTAGATGCAAATCCCGTTTTTTCTAGTGGCTTTCTCAGCTACCCAGCATAAAAAAAACGGGATAGCCATTTTGGTAAAGAAAGCTCTATCCCCCATGATTATTCAAACTAGGTCTGATACCAATGGGTGGTGGAATAATGGTTGTCATTAAAATTGGATCCACCGAACTGGCCTTAATGTTTATGCTCCTAACATTGTCCTACTGTTTTTTGCTCCATTGTGGCCTTGGTGCAGGAGGTGTCCAGATATCCGACTGTAGTGGGAGGAGACTTCAACCTTGTGCTAGACCCATTGGTGGGTAGGAGTCTAGTGAGAACCATTAGGGTTCCCAAGGCTCACCCAGTTCTTCTCTCCTCCTCATAATTCGTTATCAAGTATAGACTTCTTCCTAGTCTCCAAGAGACTTTGCTCTAGAATTAGCAAATCTACTATTCATGTGCCTCATATCTCTGATCACTCCGCAATCTCTTTCACCCTATTTGACTCAACGAGCTATCAACCTCACTCACGATGGCAATTTGATAGGACTCTTCTAGCCAGTCAGGAATTTCGGGAGACCATCCTGGTGGCTATAGAGGAGTATTTTCAATTCAATCTACAGCAAGACTCCTCAGGGTGGGCGTGGTGGGAAGGCTTTAAGGCTAGTATACGAGCCACCATTACTAGTTTTGCTATAAAGCAGGCTAAACAGCGTAAAGCAGAACTTAGTGCACTAGACAAACAGATTAAAGCAGGAGAACGTATCTTATGCTAGAAATCTGATCCTAACATTTTGATAAGACTGCAGCGCCTTAGATTTAGATATAATTCGATTTTGACCACTGAGGCCTCACAAAATATTCAAGGGCAGAAAGGACGATATTACTTGGACGGTAATAGAGCTGGATGGCTGCTAGCTAACTCTTTAAATGTCGTAAGGAATCTTCGCGCATTACAGCTTTAAGGGATCCTCAGGTGCAGCAATTGATTGTCAAGGATCCTGACATTGCAGAGACTTTTTCCAATTCTAAGCTCATTTATACTCCCCAGAAATAGATTTTTCTGTGATGGAGTTTGATAGTTTGCTAAATAATATCCAAAGGCCGGTGTTAGATCAAGAAACTGCTGCGGGATTAGACAAGCAGATAACAGTCATGGAAATTATCCAGGATATTGATTCTCTACACAAGCTGGCAAGGCTACCGGACCAGACGGTCTGCCGGCTGAATTTAATTAAGCCTTGTCCAAAACTTTAGAGCCATACCTTCAACAGTATTGTAGACTTCTAGACAGTGTGGCACAGACTGGAGCGTTTGTTGTTCTAGAAAAACCTGGGAGGGACCCTCAGTTAGTAATTGTCGGCCAATTTCGTTGTTAAACGTAGACTATAAAATCTTTGCGACCATTGTAACTGGTCGTCTCTCCAAATTGATCCCTTCTTTGATCCACCCGGACCACTGTGGTTTTACAGAGGGGTGCTCTACAGTCGATAATGCCAGAGTGCTTTGTCATGTTTTGGAAGGCGCAGAGGAAATATAAGGCCCTCTTGTGGGACTCTCATTAGACGCAGAGAAAGCGTTTGATCGGTTGGAGTGGCCTTTTCTGTTTGCTGTTCTGAAGTGGTTTGGATTTGGTGAGAGTTTCTGCAATCTAATTAAACTTATGTATGTGAGACCGAGTGCAAATATTTCTGTGAATGCGACTCAGTCTAGAGGGGTACCCATCAGGGTTGTCCTCTTTCCCCCATTCTCTTCAATCTGGCCTTGGAACCTTTGGCCTTACTGGTAAGGCGCTGTCTAGCGGTTAAGGGCGTTTCTATTGCTGGCATGGAAATTAAACTATCTGCATATGCGGATGATCTACTGCTTTTCACCACACCTAGCTCCATACCGATCATTTAAGAATTGATAGATAAAAATTCAGGATTATCTGGTTATAAAATTAATTGGTCAAAGTCTGTCGCCTTCCCCTTGAACTCAAGAATATGTAGGACGGATATGGAGGAATTTCCTTTTGTATGGGAATCTAAGATGGTGAAGTATTTGGGAGTTCACTATTGCTACCCACTTAGTGTAACCCTACAGTACAATGACGAAGAGATCCTAACTACAGTTCATAATATAACAGCAAAGTGGTCGCTGGTCTATCTTTCTTGGTGGGGTCATCTTGAAGCTATAAAAATGACTATCATTCCTAAAGTGAATTATATATTAGAAATGCTACCTGTCTTTCTTACAAGTAAAGTGTATCATCAAATTGGAAGGATTCTGGTTCAATTTCTATAGAAAAATAAACTGCCTAGAATTGCTCTTAGGAAATTCAAACCTAAAAAAGAGGAGGGGTGGGGGTGAATTTCCCTGACTTTCAGGCCTATCACTGTGCTTTTTTGCTAAAACAAGGATCACGATGGGTGGAGGGGGCTGTAGGTATACACCCAATATGGCTTGAACTAGAAGAGAGATTAAGTACTCCTCTCCCCTTGAATCTTCTTCCTAGCATGGTGTCTATTAAGAGGTTGAAGTCTCATAGAATCATATCGGACACTTGGAAGGCTTTTCATCAGTTAGCAAGTGCAGTTCCTAAGGAGGATTGCTTATCGAAATTAATACCCATCTGGCATAGTCCCTTTTTTTTAAAATTAATCAAAGCTCATTTGTGTGGCAAAAATGGTTTAGCAAGGGCATTTGGAATGTTGGTCAACTAATATTGGATGGTAAATGGAAACCTTTTCACACTTTGCAAAGTGAATTTGATCTACCTCATTCCCTATACTTCCAGTGGATTCAGCTGAGGCATTGTATAGAAAAATCCCAGTTAGATATTACCTCATTTTCTGATGAATGGGGGTTGAGGAGTAAGATAAGTTCAATATATGTGACCTCTGGGGTGGCTTCTCAATATTATAAACTAGTGGTCCAGAACAATAGCTCTCAGGCCATTGGAGTTTGAGTATGGAAACATGACGCTGGGAAAGTCCTCTCTCCGGAAACTTGGACAAAATTCTGGGGTAAGATAAATAGGGTTTCTCAGTCTGCCTCTCTCACAAGCTTTGTACTTTGCGCACTTTACTCCGGTAAAGGTTGCTAAATGGGATAAGGCAGCTGGGATTGAGTGTTGGTCTTGTCGAGGAGATATCGGCACTTTGAGACATGTGGTGTATGATTGCCCTAACATTCAGTCTTACTGGGTTTCAATATGGAATCGCATTCTAGAGGTGTTGGGATTTCGGGCCACTCTCTCCTGGTCTTTGGTCGTTTTTCGATCAGCAGTTTACATCTCGTCGTCAGAGGAATTGTCAGTTTTTACTTGACTTCATGCTGGGAGTGGCCTTTCATCTCGTTATTTCTAATTGGAAACATACCTCAGAGCTTAGTTGGCACGAATGGTGGAACCGCTTGTGCTTATGCTGCAAATATGAACAAATGCGCACGGTGTGGCAGAACCCTCACATCCTCCACTTTTTTCAGGTAGAAACCCCTACAGAATTACATCTCTAAAGCAAGATATGAGATATAATAAGGGGTTATTAGTCAAATCCTTTTGTTTCTTATGTAATGGAGTGGTGATCTTCTAAAGCCCTTGTAGGCCTGGTAAGCCTTCAGCTGTTTTGTTTTCTATAGCCACTGATGATCACATGATGGTGGGAGGGATAGGGTGGGATGGGCTATAAGTAGCCTTTTCTGGTTTCTTATTACAGAGAAATATTTTGTATTTTGATTTATTGTAATTTGGTTTTCTTTCTTTTGTATATTGTTGGAAAATATAAATAAAGAAGTTAAAAAAAACTGATTTGGCAACTGTGAAATAAATACACATAAAAACAGAAAACAAAAAAAATAACATAAGCGACTGAGTTTTTTGGGAGATTCAGTGAGCGGTTACATTTTCAAATTAGTTTTTACAATAAAAGTTTTAAATGATACATACAGAATGGTTATATACTAGTTGCTGTATGTACCTTTGAAATATTCAGCACTGCACGAGTGTCTAAATATCTTAGGAGGGATTCCATTAATAGGCGATAACCTTTCAGAATGATGGGGGGGGGGGGGGGTGCTAGAAACAGAAATTGGCCATCCCCAGATATAATGGCGTTTATTCAACATTGGGAGTGCTGAAGCACAGAGCCATCATCTATGGTTGTGTTAAAGACTTATGTTCATCTGGTTTTGTTTCTAAAAATGTTTTAAAAGAACAAGATGTATGCAGATTGAAGGACATGTTTGATTGTGGATCTGAAACCACCTCAAAGCTCTGTTAATTCTGCTTCTTTTTCTAGGCTACCACAGAGCTCCAGAAGAATGGAATAAATATGAGTTTTTCATTTTTGAATTACTCTCAATCAAGCCAATGTCGAAGCTGGCAGGACAGTTCAGTGAGTTATGCAGCTGGAGCACTAATGGTCCACTGAACCTTTAATTCCTCAGGGACACCACCATGCACAGATGCCACCCATATTCTCCTCTCTGTATATGAGGTCCCAGCCTAACCCTTACAGAAATACAGCAAGTCTATGGGTACACTGAAACCTCAGTCTAATAGAAATCTTCCTTTTTCAGTAGGTGTAGTCCTTATTTTTTACTTCTATTTTTTTTATTGTGTTATAAAATGCTTTCCTGTTTAGGACATTAGGAAGAAAGGCTAGCAGCAAGGCATATTGAGAAATGTCAAAACAAATGGATCTTCGAACTTTGTGGCAAACAGCGATTACAAAAAGCTGGTTGTGAGAGGTGAGCATGAGCATTTTATGATATTGTACATTTGCACACTTTTCAAACCTAAGACCTGTGCACCTGTATACTCTGCTTTCAGAACAGTTTTGCAAGAAGTAAAATATAAAACAAGTGTGGTAGCTTTTTAATGAAATATAAAATTTTAAAAAAATTGCCTTTATAAATGATTCTGTATTAGATTATAATAAAATTCCAGTATAGTCATTTACTACCCATGTTGTACAACAAATACCCTCTATTTTAGTTGATAATAAAGGGCTACCCAAATCAAAATGGCCTGGATTCAAATTTTTGTAGTGCTTTTTTTTTTAATTCATGTTTTCTCTTCTACAATATATTATCATGATTACAAGTGAAGTAATTAGAAGCATGTGTTAAAATAAGGCGTTTGTGTAGTGTGGATAGCATGCAGGATTTGCAATTTGGTATAGTTTAATTCTTGAAAATTGCTAATTTGGATCATCAAATCAATGACAGCACTAGGTGGATAAATACCATATATGAAGGCACATTTTGTTTACTACATGGAGATTGGAATTGAGATGTCAACAGCGTACACAATTCTACCAGTATTTTAGAAGAATCTCTGTCACAACAAAAAAGGGCCACTCTTCATCCCTATTCTTATTTTGAATGAAAGATTTGCAGTGGGTGGAGGAGAGAAAGTGGGATCTTTGGAAGCTCCTTTCTTAGGGCCTATGTGGAAGACTTGTGTCCATATGGTTAAATTGCAACCCTGTTCTTCTGCACCATTCCTTAAATCAAGATTGATCAGAAATCTGCCATTCTCCTCTATCAAATACTGTTCCTTTTGCATAATCTGGAGACTGCTAGGGTGATGAGCTTTGCACATTTTTGTTGCAAGGGCAAATGACCTATCTGTGCACGACCTACAGTTAAAGGCAGGCAAAAAAATATTTTTTTCTACGTTTTTAATTGCACTTGGGCCAGCTTCAGAATCTTTGTAGATCTTTCTACCTCCCTGGAAAAAGAAATGGCATGAAATAGATTTATATCCAGGCCATATAAATGACATCTAGAGGCAGCCAGTTCAGAGGAGCCTGCCCATGTAGCAGGATGGCATTGATGGTTAGGTAGGTCCTTAAAGGGGAGGAAGTTTAGAGAAAAATACTCTGTTGTAATGGCATGGAGCCAAATACACTATAAGCTAGTGCACAGGATATACATTGTCCCCCCTCCTGTGGGCATGCACAAAGCGGGTCATAGGAATTCAAATGTTAAAGGGGTATGAGGGTGAGGGTAATTTCTATCACCAATAGTGGGAGTGTGTCAAAATCTGCCAGTATTGGTGATCAGTATATGGTCAGATTGTGCATATCATAGGTAGTGGGGTGTGTGTTGTGGGACTAAATATTCTGCCCTACATACTCAGTTTTTATTTACCACCAGGGAGCCATAGCCTAGAGCTGGCAGAATGAAGTGGCTCCCTCTCTAACCCACTGGCTGTTTAAGGCCTGGCGAAATCATGTGTGTTAAGTTTACTTGTACTCTAAGAGGGAAAATTAAAGTGTTTTACAAAATTTGGCACCTCTTTATTCAGATTTGCCTCTAACTCTAAGGGCTGGGCAACATTGTGGTAGTTGTCAGGTTGATTTCCCATCTTGTTCATTCACTAATGGGGTCCTCCCGTATTTGGGCAGAGAGAGAGAGTGTACCAAATCACAGCCACATTGGTTTGTTTATTATGTTTTAAGTATTGTTTGTAGTTGTAAAGAGTGGTGCACTTATTATAAAAGTACATTTGTAATGGAAATTTGGCTTATTTAATTTGTGTATTGCTTTTCTACTTTCTAAGTATTTCAAATGCTCTGTGTTGAGTAATAGTCTTATCTACTTACAATATGTTTTTCCTCTTGGAAAAATAAAGATAAATAAAATATGAGTGAGGAGATGAAGAAGTGCACGTGTATATGCCAATACATGGAGCTGGAGGAGCCATTTTACAAACATACACATAGGAAAAATCAACAGGCGATTCAGCACCTTGCAGCAGGGGGATATAGTTGGTCCAGCCTTTCCTGTCCCACGTTAGGAGGTGGTGGATGGCACTGTAGGTAGAGATGGCCAGCTGGCTGAAGGTTCTGGAAACTGCATTGTGGGCCACTACCTGTCCTCTAGGGGTTGGGCAGATGTCTCCTGTAGTTGGGGATCATTTCCGAAAGGAGAGTTTCCGTAGTCTGGATTGTCCTCCCTGGAATTATTTTCCTTTTTACAACTGGCCTGGTTATCTAGTGTGGAAATTGGCCACGCAGTCTCATGAGAGGCAGGCTGAGAGTGGCATCCCTGTTTAATTGCCTATGGCTTAAACATTCCCAGTGACAGGTACACCCTGGAGATGGGGATCAACTGCGACTTAGATTCAGATATCTCAATTCTGGGCTGTGGGGTGGATGAAGAAATACTCTTGCCTTCGGAAGATTATGAAGAGGCTGCCTGTTCCAGAAGGAGGAAATTGTGGTGTTGGTTGCCAGGGTCTCATCCACCTTAAGTTTGTAGATGCTCCAGGCATGGAGTAGGAGCCAAAGGTGCATCCATTCCTGCAAGGGGTGTGGAAATCCACTACTGTGTTCACATTTCTGGAGGTGTTAAAGGACATGATTAGAATGGGATTCCCTCGACTCTGCTCTTAAGGGGCTAAGGGTGTATAAGAATATGTACGCTTTCCCGGAGGAGGAGTGATGTGTGGTTTGATATTCCCAAGGTGGATGCACAAGTCATGGTGGATACCAGACAACCATTCCTGTGAAAGGTGGATCGACCTTAAAGGATACTCTGGAGCAAAAGGTAGATTCATTGATGAAGAATCAGGGATAGTGCTCTTTCGACAGTGACACGGCATTGGATCTGGCTCAGACACTGGGCAGCGGGGACATTTCCAAACCCGGTTAAGACAACTGACCTTTAAAGGGAAGCTTCTTGGGGCTGATTTGGAGAAGCTGGTGAAGGACCTTGGCGAGATGAAATCTTACCACTTTCCAGAGGACATGTCCAGGGGGCCTATGAAGCAAGCAAGAGCCCCTTTTCCGTCAGCCTCTGCCCGCTCCTTATAGGCACGCTGGTTGGACTCCTGGGGATCTTGGGACTACCTGTCTGGAAAGCCCATCTCCCCTTTTGCTTCCAGATTTTGGGCTGGTTCTCAGTCCTTTTGTAGAGCACATAGGTCCAGGAACCTCTGCCCCCTCCAGAGGAGGACCCTCCCAGACTGCACAGCGAAGACTTGAGAACCCATTCACTGGTTCTTCCAATTGTGGGCAGGCTTTGCCTCTTCCAGGAATGGGCCTGGGTCATCAAGCATCACTGAGTGCTAGATATCTGTGAACAAACGGGCCACTGTGCGTATCACCTTGGACAAGTTGCTGTTCTTGAAGGCAGTGGTTCCCATTTCCCCAGATGATTGAGGCAAGGATAGACATGCCATCTGTTTCTTGGTACCAAAGAAGGATGGCTCATCTGAGACTATTCTCTTTCAGTGGCGTCTCGGTTAGCAACCCAAGTTGTGTCCTCCTTGGAAATCCTTGGCTAGGTGATCAAGCGTGGAAAAAGCCAGTTGAGGCCTTCCAAGTTCCTGGCAGTCCTGGGAGCATGTTTTGATACTCGAGTGGGAAGAGTCTTCCTGCTAGAGGAGAAAGTCAAAAGGTTGCTGAATTGCCTGAAGCTGTCCTGTTTGCAGCAGGCTCCTAGAATTCAGGATTATCTTCAGCTCCTCAGATTGATGGTGGCAGCGATCAAGATGCTGCCATGGGTGTGTGGTGTGTACATGTGGCTGCTCCAATGGTCCTTGTTGACGTGGTGGTCTGAGTTCTCAGGAGTTTCAAGCTCAGGGTCGCACTTCTGATGATGGTGAAGGCCAGCCTGCAGTGGTGATGGCAGACCAGTCATCTGAAGAAGGGCGTGCCATTGGATGATTACTCGTCGATCCTTTAGACCAGGGGTCTCAAACTCAAATTGCTTTGAGGGCCAAATGAGGACTTGTAAAGTAACCCGGGGGCTCGCACAAGACGCAGGCCTCATTTGCATAAGGGGCATCATTTGCATAAATATTTGCATAATGTTACCATACACTAACTTTTAGTAAACATGCCTCTTAATGAGTGTATGGATAAAGAAAGACTAAAAGATTTCTACATTACTATAATCCAGTGCCAACCACCAGGCATATTAGGAACTACTACAAACACTGCCCATTTAGAACCCATAGCAAACCCGCCATATCCTAACAGCACTAACAGGACTCACAAAGCACCATACTCTACCTATCAAAAGGCAACACTGCAAATATTAAATCAATACATTTCAGAGAATAACAATACATGACCTACTGGGGAAAGAAAACAAGTGGCAATGTAAAATTAAGATGTTCTATGTAAAACAAACTTCGCTTTGTTATTTGTTGTTGTTTGTACACCGCAACTGATCTCTGGAAGATGCGGTATAAAAATGAGTGTTAAATAAATAAATGTCAAATAGGAATTACATAAACAGAATACCTCAGCTCAGTTACACATGCAGAACATACACCATCACCAAACAAGGAATCACAATTTAGAAACAGGAAGACAATAATTAAACTGGGAACCCCAAAAGCCAAACTTGGAATGTACAACACTGTAGAAATAAAACTATAAATTAATTTCCTCTTGTATTAAACAAAGCGCAGACGTTAATGATGCACATTTCCAAGAGCTGACATATTCCATAGCCCATTACCAGTCCTAAGCCCCCCAACAGCCCACTTCCAATCCTAACCCTTTCATCACCCCATTTTCATTCTTAGCCCCCCATAACCCCATTTTCAGTCTTAGCCCCCTAATCAGACCACCTCCAGTCCTAACCCCCCATCAGCCCATTTCCAGTCCTAACCCCCCATCAGCCCATTTCCAGTCCTAACCCCCTCATCACCCATTTTCAGTCTTAGTAGTATTTCCCTCTCGCGGCTCTGTTAAGTCTGCCGGGGCTGATGGGATTCCCATCAGCCCCGGCAGACTTAACAGCCGCGAGAGGGAAATCACTCTTCGCAGCTTGAAAAGCCCGCCGCTGATGGAGCTGACAGCTGAGGGCTCTGCCGGGCATATGGGAAGGAGCCGCGGGACAGTTGATTCTGCCGCTGCCACGGCGGCAGCAGCAGAAGCCAGGGGTTTGTTTTGTTTGTTTCCTCTCCGTCGCGGGCCGTGTGTTTGAGACCCCGGCTTTAGACGATGGATGCCAGTCTCTTCGGCTGGGGAGCCTATTGCCAAGACTGCATGGCCCATGGCTGTTGGAAGTGTAGAGAGGTGGTGTGGTTCACCAACCGCCTTAAAGCGAGGGCCATCAGGTAGGCTCTTCTGCATTTCCAGCCCCTGGTCAAAGGCCAGGCTGTTCAGGTATTTTCAGCCAACGCCTTGACGATGACATATCAATTGGCAAGGCAGCATGAGGAGTGCTGGGTAGCCCTGGAAATGGCTCTCCTGTTTGCTTGGGCGGGGAAGAACTCCTAGCATTGTCGGCTCAGCACATTGCCGGAGTGGACAATGTGGAAGTGGACCTTCTCAGCCAGCATTCTCTGGATCCAGGAAAGTGGGAGTCAAGTCAGGAGGCATTTCAGTTGATTCTATGCCGCTGGGGTTGCCTCAAGATGGATCTGATGGCGACCCATTCCAATGCCAAGGTGTGCTACTTCTTCAGTCGCCACATGGAGATAGGGTCTGAGGACATTGATGCCGTAGCTCAGCCTTGGCCAAGTCAACATCTGCTGTATGTATTTCCTCCTTGGCCTCTGGTAGGGCGTGTGATTTGGTGCATAAAGTGCTGCCCCAGGAAGGATTATTCTGGTGGTGCCAGATTGGCTGAGGAGAGCATGGTTCAGAGATCTGATGTGACTCCTGCAAGTGCCCCCTCTTTGCTAGCCCTCATCTCTGGGCCTCTTGCATCAGGGGTCAATCATTCTGGAAGACCCAGCTCCCTTCTCACTTACGTTTGTCTCTTAAACAGAGACAGCGCATAAAGGCTACTCTTTAGTGGTGGTTTTCACTCTGCTCGGAGCCCAGAGGAGGTCTACCAACCTGACATAAGTGGGGGTCCTGGTGCATCTTTGAGCGATGGTGCTGTGCATGGCAGCTGGTTCCTGGGGTAGCCAAGGTACAGTCTCTGGCCTTTCTGCAGGAAGGTCTGGAGAAGAGCCTCACTTAGCTCCATGAAGGTTCAGGTGGCAGCTTTAGCCTGTTTCAGAGGTTTGATGGCTGGTAAGTCACTAGGCTCGCATCCAGATGTTTCATGCTTTCTTCAGGGGTACAGCATCTATGTCCTCCCCTCTGGTCTGTGATCCCTTCCTGGGATCTATGTCTGGTGCTCAGGGCCCTGATGGCGGTGCACTTTGAGCTATTGAAGCATGTTACTCTGAAGGATTTGACACGCAAGACTATCTTCTTGGTCGTGATTATTCTGCGAGGAGGCTTTCTGAGCTGCAGGCTCTGTCTTGCCCAGATCTTTATTCTCTTTTCTAAGGAGGCAGTTTCCATTTATTCTCCAGGACCAAGCAGGAAGTCAGTCCTCACTTATGGGTGACATCGACATCGATGGAGCCCCCGTGTGGAGCAATTCCCCAGCTTTCTAAGAAAGCCTTTGGGGAATACTGCACGCATGCACAGTCCCCTTCCCGCCCAAAGGTGCCATCTTGCTCAGTCTTTCTTTTTCCGTGGAGCCCTCCGGACGTCTGTCCGTGTCACCCAGAAAAATTGACGTTTTTTCTTTCGATTTCATTGTGTTTTTTCTCTGGTTCAACGCCGGTTCCCCTTCCCGCCTGGTTCGGTACACCAGTATCGAGCCCGTCTTCAATTTTTGGGTTTTTGCCCTTCGTGGCTGGCATTCACGCCCTTTTTGTCTTTTCCCTGGAAGGCCGGTCCTTTGACCTCGTGGGGGTCCTTTTTTCCCCGATGGCTTCCAGTGGTTTCAAAAAGTGTGATCGGTGCAAGAAACTGATGTCTCTCACCGACACACACGACTGCTGCCTTCGTTGCCTCGGACCAGATCATGATCCTAAGGTCTGTGTCCCGTGTGGCAAAATGTCCACCAAGGCACTACGAAGCCGCCAGCATCAGAAAGAACAGATTTTTTCTGACTCTGCCTCCGGCCGGGCCCGGACCTCGTCCGAGGCCTCGACGTCTCGGGAGTCTGACCCCGAGCATCGCCGGGGTTCCTCGGACAGGGGGTCCCCCGATCGGGAACGTAAGAGTAAGAAATGGCTCGTGAGGGCAGCATCGGAGGAGGTCCCTGGTTCCTCAAGGGCCATGTCTCGGACCCCCGGCCATCGTACCGGGCCCTTGGAGCAGGAGAAGCCGTCCAAAATGCCTCGTGTGGAGGCGGAGCCCGCCGGACACGTAAGTCCTGTTGTCCTCATGGACTCTCCTCCTAGGGAGCCGACGTCGGGCCCGGCACTGCCGGGGCCTGAGTCGGTGGCTGCTGAGTCTCCTGAGCTTGGACTCAGACTGACAGCCTTGGAGTGCAGATTGTCTGCCTTCATGGATCAGCAGCGGGTACTGATGGCCAGCCTCGCTGGTGCATCTGCCCCGACCACCGGGACATCGATGTTTAAGTCGACCCCGGAGACCAAGCCGCTACTCGAGACCATGAAGGTTCGAGGTCGTCCTCGGTCATGGTCACCCTCGACCTCCCGCTCGGAACCGAGGGCATCGATGCCGGTGCCTTCGGCGTCGGGGCTGGTGCCACCAAGGCCCACGCGGTCGGAACCCCCCAACTCCTCTTCGGATGAGTCTGTGTGGGAGACGGAGGACAAGGAGTCCCCCGGTACTTTTCGGACTTGGTGCGTCCCTTCGGACTCACCGTAGTCCGAGCCCCGGAGTAGGTCCCCTCCGGAGGACACCAGGTTCTTGGAGTTCGTCAGGGACATGGCCAAGGCTTTGGCGATTCTCGCGGACCCCGAGGAGGAGCCTCGAGCCAAAGAGCTCGAGGCCCTCCAGTATGACTCTCCTCCGAAGGAGTCCTTTACTGTGCCTGTTCCTCTGATGCTGGAACGGCTCCTCTTCCGGATGTGGGAGGCACTGGCCTCGGCGCCGGTTTTGAGCAAGCGGGTCGATTCCATTTATTGACTCCATAAGAGCCCTGGTTTCCAGAAGGCGCAGCTGCCGCACCATTCCATGGTGGTGGAATCGGCTATGCATCGTCTGAAAAGCCAGAAGATGCACTCTGCGGTGCCTCCCGGCAGGGATGCCCGGAACCTGGATGCTTTCGGCAGAAAGTACTTCCAGGGCTCGATGCTTGCTTGCCATGTCCAGTCTTACCAGCTGTACATGGGCATGTACCTATGGGACCTGGCGAAGGAACTTGCCGGGTTCTCTGCTGGCCTCTCTGGGGAACCTTTGCAGAGGTTCAAGACCTTGTCCTCGGGAATCCAGGAATGCTCAAAGTTCATGTCCTGAGCGGCCTACGATGACTTCGAGGCTTCGGCCCATGTAGCGGCAGCCGGCATCGGGGCCCGACGCCAGGCATGGTTGCAGTCATCAGACCTCGAGCCCTGGGTGCAGGACAAGTTGGTCGATGTCCCTTGCCGAGGTGAAAACCTTTTTGGCAAACCCATGGCCGAGAAGGCGATTGAGCTCGAAACCGAGCACCTGACTAGGACAAGGCTGTCCAAAAAAACTTCTGCCCCTTCTCAGAGGAAGAAGGGCTCGGGTAAGAAGTCCTTTTACCCGAGGAAGGCAGCTGCCTACAAACCTTTCCCTCAGTACCAGGCCTCCCCAGCTCCGCAGCAGGGTCAGCAGGCCAAGGGGCAGGGACATGGGCCCTGTAGGCAGAAGACCCCCAAGCCTCCGGCTCCTGCTCCCACTCAGCAGGGAGGGGGTTTTTGACTCCCACAGTATAGCCTTTCCACCTCTGCTGTCCCATCTCTGCACAGGAGGTCGTCTAGTCCTGTTTGCCCACAGGTGGTCACCCATTACAGGAGATGCTTGGGTATTAAGCATAGTCCACAAGGGCTATATGCTCCATTTCCAGCAGTTGCCTCCTACTTACTTTCCAGGAGAGCCTCCAAGACCTCCTCTGCACACAGACCTCCTCATTCAAGAACTTTAAGGTCTGCTTCTGGACCAGGCGGTGAAGCCGGTACCTCCCCACCTGCAAGGTCACGGGTTCTATTCCAGGTACTTCGTCGTACCAAAGAGAACCGGGGGCCTCAGGCCTATTCTCGACCTCAGGAATCTCAACAAGCTCTTGGAGAAAGAAAGGTTCAAGATGCTTACTCTTGGAACACTTCTACCCTACCTCCAGCAGGGAGATTGGCTATGCTCCTTAGATCTAAAGGATGCGTACACTCACATCCTCATTCATCCAGACCACAAAGTACCTCAGGTTCATTGTGGGAGGAAACCATTACCAGTACAGAGTACTGCCCTTTGGCCTGACCTCCGCCCCAAGTGTCTTTACAAAGTGCCTGGCGGTGGTGGCGGCCTACTTAAGGAATCGGGGTGTTTTTGTCTTCCCCTATCTGAACGACTGGCTCATCAGGGGTCAGACTTCCCAGGAGGCCCGGCAAACCACCCTCAGAACTGTCTCCCTCCAACACCTAGGTTTTGTCATAAACTTCGCAAAGTCCGCTTTGCTCCCCTCCCAGAACCTAGAGTTCATAGGGGCAAGGTTGGACTCCCTGCAAGCAAAGGCTTACTTGCCAAGAGACAGGGCTCAAAGACTCATAGACTTTGCAAACCAGTTTCTGAGCAGGCCACAGGTCTCCGTCAGACTCTGTCTAAAGCTCCTGGGCCACATGGCATCAACAGTGCATGTGACCCCCAATGCCTGCCTCCACATGAGGCCTGCACAATGGTGTCTCCGAACTCAGTGGAAACAAGCCACAGGAAGCCTCACAGACAAAGTGCGGGTATCCAAACCATTCCTGGACTCCCTGCAGTGGTGGCTACACCCCCCCCAACTTATTACAGGGGGTGCCTTTTCAGGTACCTGTTTCCACAGTGGCGTTGACGACCAATGCCTCTTTGAAGGGCTTGGGCGCACATTGCCTGGACAGGTGCACCCAGGGCCTTTGGTCTCCATGGGAGGCCACACAGCAAATCAACCTTCTGGAACTCCGGGCTATCGGCTTAGCCCTCAAAACCTTCTCTCACACCTTGGCTCACCAGTCTGTTCTGGTACAGACGGACAATGAAGTGGCCATGTTCTATGTGAACAAACAGGGAGGCACGGGGGTCCAGGCTCCTGTGTCGAGAGGCACAGGCCCTTTGCTCTTTTGCTCTCAAACACAACATGTTTCTCAAGGCTGTTTATCTTCCTGGCCAGGACAACTTCCTGGCAGACAGGTTGAGCAGGATTCTGCAACCCCACGAGTGGCAACTACACCCCTTGGTGGTTCAGAAAATTTTCCTGAGATGGGGACTTCCATCCATAGATCTCTTTGCCAGTCCTCTGAACCGGCAGCTGCCCAGGTTCTGTTCCAGGCAACCACACCCCCTGAGGTTAGCAGCAGATGCCTTCCTGATTTCTTGGTCCTAGGGCCTCCTGTATGCGTTTCCTCCCACGCCTCTGGTGGCCCGAACCTTGTTCAAGATCCTAAGGGACAAGGCCTCGGTACTTCTGATAGCTCCCAGGTGGCCGAGGCAGCCCTGGTTTCCACTTCTGCTTCAGCTAGCCGTGGAACCACCGCTACCTCTGGGGTTGCAACCCGATCTTCTCTCTCAGGATCAGGGTTCCCTTCTGCACCCCAGTCTCAGATCTCTCAACTTGATGGCCTGGAGGCGGCAAGGGTAGTGTTGGCTCCCTGGGGTCTACCCCGGGAAGTGGAAGAGGTGGTCTTGGCCTCTAGAAAGCAATCCACCAGGAAAACCTATGCCCTGAAGTGGAGAAGGTTCTCCATGTGGTGTCAGCAGCGCAAGGAGGATCCTTTCGCCTGCACTGTACCAGTAGTGCTTCAGTATCTACTGCACTTGTCTAATCAAGGCCTTAAGTCCAATTCGGTTCGGGTCCACCTCTCTGCTCTAGCAGCTCACCACTCACTGGTGGAAGGACACTCTGTCGGTTCACCCCTTGGTGTCCAGATTTCTCAGAGGCTTGCTCTTGCTCAATACTCCTCTCCGTCCACCAGCCCCTGAGTGGGAGTTGAATGTGGTTTTGCAGCAACTGACTCGCCCACCTTTTGAGCCGATGGCTACCTGTCCTCTCCGCTTCCTTTCTTGGAAGGCTCTATTCCTTGTGGCCCTAACCTCGGCCAGGCGAGTGAGTGAGCTTCAAGCCCTGACAGGCCTTACACTCGCTTCTATAGGAACAGGGTAGTCCTTAGGACTCATCCTAAGTTCCTCCCAAAGGTTGTCTCCTCTTTCCATCTCAACCAGGAGGTGGTTCTTCCAACGTTCTTCCCTAGGCCCCATGCCAGCCGGGCTGAGACAGTCCTGCATACCCTGGACTGTAGGAGGGCCTTATCCTTCTACATTGAACATACGCAGGGGCATAGGAGGGCTACTCAGCTCTTCGTATCTTTTGACCCTAATAACTTGGGGTTACCTGTCTCCAAGCGTACCTTGTCCGTCTGGGTGGCTGACTGTATCACCTGGGCTTACAGGGCAGCGGACCTTCCCTTGCAGGGTCGGGTCACGGCCCACCATGTCAGGGCAATGGCTGCCTCAGTAGCTCATCTCTGCTCTGTACCGTTGGCAGACATCTGTAGGGCTGCAACTTGGAACTCAAGGCAGACTTTTGCGGCCCATTACTGCCTGGAGAGGGAGTCCCGTAGGGACAGTGCTTTCGGTCAGGCAGTGCTCCGGAATCTCTTTGAGGTTTAGGCAACTCCTACCCTCCAGCCCTCTGGTTGGGCTACCGGTGGGGGTATGTTTTCAGTGAAATCCTTTCTCTGATGCTGCGGCTAGAGGGAGCTCATTTTTCAGCTCTGGGTCTCCGGTAGCCTGAAGCTGGGGAGTCCCATAAGTGAGGACTGACTTCCTGCTTGGTCCTGGAGAAAGAGTAGTTACTCACCTGTAACAGGTGTTCTCCAGGAGCAGCAGGAATCAGTCCTCACAACCCTCCCTCTTCCCCTGGGAGTTGCAATTGTACATAGTTAATTTTTACATTTTTGTGTGCTGTCGTTTAGCTATGTCATTGGACTGAGCAAGATGGCACCTTTGGGCGGGAAGGTCACCGCGCATGCATGCAGTATT
Organism: Ichthyophis bannanicus; assembly: GCA_033557465.1. Taxonomy (NCBI): domain Eukaryota; kingdom Metazoa; phylum Chordata; class Amphibia; order Gymnophiona; family Ichthyophiidae; genus Ichthyophis; species Ichthyophis bannanicus. The sequence goes on from CM066033.1 coordinate 159,503,679, forward strand.
CCCAAAGGCTTTCTTAGAAAGCTGGGGAATTGCTCCGCATGGGGGCGCCATCGACGTCGATGTCACCCATAAGTGAGGACTGATTCCTGCTGTTCCTGGAGAACACCTGTTACAGTTGAGTAACTACTCTGCCTATGCCATCCTTCTTGCCTAAGGTAATTTCTTCCCTTTATGTGAACCAGGTGGTCTACCTACCCTCTTTCTCTAAGGACTAGTGTTGGGGGAGGGATAAGGATCTTCGCCTTGTGGATGTCCAGAGTGCTTCTCTGGTACATGGTGGCTACAAATTCCTTTACAAGTCCGACCATCTTTTTGTGCTGCTTGCTGGCCCGCGCATGGGTGATGTGGCGGCCAAGTTGGCCTTAGGGCGCTGGAATAAGGAGGCCATTGTCTTGGCATTTCAGTTGTAGAACAGGCCTGTTCCAGAGGGTTTGTGCACACATTCTACCCAAACATGAGCGTTCTCATGGGTGGAGCAGAACTCGGTAGCCCCTGCAGACGTTTGTCAAGCAGCAAGGTAGGCATCGCTTTCCACCTTTATCAAGCATTACTGCTTGGATGTCCACGCTCTGGCAGTTATGGCCTTTGACGCCCAGGTTTTATGAGCAGTTATGATGTCTTCCCGCCCAGTGGGGAGTAGCTTTGGTACATCCCACTTGTCTGGACTAGTCTAGCAGGATGATAATGGAAGGTGACATTTTACTTACCAGTTAATATCCTTTCCTTGAGTCCTGCTGGACCAGTCAAGGGTCTGCCCCTGAAACTGTGTTTGCTCTGTTCTTCTGCGGTGGTACTATCCCTCTGTGCCTGCTCGACTTCTTCTGCGCCTTCTCTTGGCCTCCATTGTCCATGTCACCTCAGACGTTCGCCTCCACATGAGGGTGGCGCATTGGTGTCTCCGGGACCAGTGGGTGCAAGCTACGGGGCGCCTCTGAGACAGAGTCTCTATAATCCACCAACTGGCAGACACTCTGGTCTGGTGGCAGTTCCTCCAGTATCTCAAGGCGGGCATGCCTTTTCAGGCCCTGAGCCCCTTAAGGGTCCTCACCACGGATGCCTCCCTGCTCAACTGGGGAGCTCACTGCGGAGAGCTCTGAACCCAGGTCAGCTGGTCACCAGGCAAGAGCACCCATCAGATCAACCTCCTGGAGTTGCAGGTGTTATACTTAGCCCTGCATGCATTCTGCCACCACCTGCATCACCAGCCGATGCTGGTCCAGACGGACAACCAGGTGGTGGTGATCTATGTGAACAAACAGGGGGGCACGGTGTCTCGTGCCCTCTATCGGGAGGCAGTGGTCCTCTGCTCATACGCAGTCAGACTGGGTATCCTCCTGCGGGCAGTATACCTACCAGGCCAGAACAATCTCCTGGCCGACAGGCTGAGCAGAGTCCTCCAGCCACACGAGTGGCAGCTGGACCCCAGGATGGCCGATCGGCTCTTACAGATCTGAGGGAAACTCGTGATGGACATGTTTGCCAGCTGGGACAATTTCCAGTTGCCCTGCTTCTGTTCACGACAGGCCCACCCCTCCAGTGTGGCATCGAATGCATTCCTCTTCTTCTGGTCGGAGGGTCTCATGTACTCTTTCCCCCCCCCCCCCCCCCAATGCTGCTGATTGCCAAAAACTTGTTCAGGACCCTCCGCAACAGGGCCTCACTCATCCTGATAGCCTCTCGGTGGCCCAGGCAACCGTGGTTCCCGCTTCTCCTCTGATTAACAGTGGAGACCCCCATCCCGTTGGAGACTTCTTTGGGACTCCTGTCTCAAGAAGGGAGCTCTCTTCTGCACCCCAACCTGGGGTCCTATTTAAAGGTTTGCTATACCGCCTTTCGCATCATCAAAGTGGTTTACAATAAACAATAAAACTAACACATTACAACATTAGTAAGAATTATAGCATAACATAGTAGGTAGTTTGATAAACAGCTGAAATGATTAATTTAGGAGAGGGTGTGCAAATAATAGGACTGACATAAAACAGTTACTCACCCATAACAGGTGCTCTCCGGGAACAGCAGGAATAAGTCCTCACATATGGGTGACGTCGGCACAGACTGAGCCCTCGCGGAAACATCCACCCAGCTTTCAAAGCAAGCCTTTGGGAGATACTACCATGCATGCGTGGTCCCCTTCCCGCCCAAGGGTGCCATCTTGCTCAGTTGAATGACATAGCTAAAAGACAGCAAAAATAAAAGATGGTAAAGGGGCAACTCCAAGGGGAGGAGGGAGGGTTGTGAGGACTGAATCCTGCTGTCCCCAGAGAACACCTGTTACAGGTGAGTAACTGCTTTCTCTGAGAACAAGCAGGAAGTCAGTCTTCACATATGGGACTCCCCAGCTACCGGCTACCGAAAACCTATAGCAAAAATGCAGATTCCCTCAGAGTGAGCCGCGAGCAGCAGCAATTACGTCCATGTCCACAGACCACAGTAGGACCCCTGTGTCCGATAAAAACCAGAACTACAGTAGCCTGAACACAGAAGTGTCGGAGGTTAGGAGTAGTCTAAACCCCGAACAGATTACGGAGCACAGCCTGGTTGAAGGCACTGTCCAGTTGGGACTCTATTTCCAAGCAGTAATGGGCTGTGAAGGTATGGACTGAAGACCAAGTGGCAGCCCTGCAGATGTCCACCATCGGGACAGAGCGCAAGTTTGCCACAGAGGTTGCCATGGCCCTGACACAGTATGCCATGAGACGGCCTTCTAGCGGGAGCCCTACCTGCTCATAGGTGAGGGCAATACAGTCTGCCACCCAGGTGAACAGCGTAGGTCACCGTCTCCCCCAGCCTACTGGGGTCATAGGAGATAAAAAGCTGAGTAGCTCTGCGGTGGTTTGGATATAGAAGGACAAAGCCCTCTTACAGTCCAAGGTGTGAAGGACTGTCTCTGCCCTACTGAAGTGAGGTCTCAGAAAGAAGGTAGGGAGTATTACTTCCTGATTGAGATGGAAGGACGATACTACCTTTCAGTACTACGCAAGGATGATAGAGAACCACAGGCCGCCAGTCCAATCTCCGTGGATGGCAAACCACTGGAAAGACTGCCAATGATGCAAACCTGCCAAGATGTGCCAACATCCCAGGGAGTCACTAGCGGGATGGGAACAGATGGGGATGTAGAAAAACAGCGAGCAAAACTGAAAGGGGACACTCCAAGGGCAACCAACCTCCATGTCAAAACGAAAAACAAACATAAAAGGAAAAGGAGACCACCATGGTTCTCCAAAGAAGCAGCCGAAAAATTCAAGAAAAAGAGGGAGGCCGTCACAAAATACAAGAAATCACAGAGAGAAGACAGACATCTGCACCCGAAAAACCCAGAAAAGCCAGCAGAATAGACAGGAAAGCAAAGACTCAAAAAGAGGAAACAGCCAATGCAATAAAATGGAGGGACAAGACATCTCTCAGATATGTCAGTGAGAAGATGAAGGGCAAAAGTGGCACCATCAAACTCAAGGGCGAAGGGGAGGAACATGCAGAAGCTGACGAGGACAAAGTGGAAGTTCCCAACAAATATCTCTGCTCTGTGTCCACAGATGAAGAACCCCAGAAAACACCCACAAACAGGAACAGAAGTGAGGGACATCGTGAACAACCCCCAGAAGACTGCGTTCATGAGAAACCAGCCAAACCCAAAGTAGACAAAGCAATGGGACCGGAAGGGACACACCCCAGAACACTGAGGGAACATGGGGACGCTCCAGTAGCTCCACTGATCCCCCCCCCCCCCCCCAATGCCTCGCTGGAGTCAGATGTGGTGCCAAAGGACTGGAGAGAGGCACATGTGGTCCCCCCACACAAAAGCAGAAGCAAGGATGTGGTAGAAAACCACAGGCCGGCCAGTTCAACCTCCGTGGTGAGCAAATCATTGGAAGCCCTCACAGCATGACAAGCTGCAAACCAAGCGAGGCCCGAGTAGCCTAAAAGGCATAGGCAGTTCATCAAGCTTGCCACACCCAGTACAATGGGAAAGATTACCACATCATTCCATCATCTTCTCCTGGTCTCCGACCGCACCTCCTGGCACCTCAGGATCCTCCTCCTCTCCACACAACCCAGAGAACAATCACCTGGCACAGACACCTCCACTATCAATACTGTCCACATACCATTCAAGACCACCAGCACGCCAGTCCATTCTCCCCAGTGTGAACTCCACGATGCCTCACCAGTCCTCACCCTGTGCAGAAACATCTCCCACACTCCACTGTGGGCCCCACGATGCGCCACCAGCTCTGAGTTCCAGTGGAAACACATCCCACATTCAGCACAACCAAAAGGCTTCCACCCTGTCTGGGCTCCATGATTCAGCACGAGCTGTGCCCTCAAGAGGAAACACCTCCCACAATCAGTACAACGAAAAAGTTTTTCCCTGATGTGGATTCTATGATGTCGCACTATATGTGTTTTCATGAGGAAACATTTCCCACAATCAGTTCAAGGAAAGGTTTCTCCCCCGTGTGAGGTAAAGGAGATCCTGCTGGCCTCCCGCAAGGCCTCTACTAGAAAAGCTTATGCCCTCAAATGGTACAGGTTTTCGACCTGGTGTGCCGATTACAGGGCGGACCCGTTCTCCTGCCTAATGGGTTTGGTGTTACAGTACCTCCTCCACCTCTTGCAATCCGAGCTTCAAGTCTAACTCCGTCCGGGTGCACCTTAGTGCCCTGGTGGTGCACCACCACTCGGTGGATGGCAAGCTCCTCTTGGTTCAGCCGTTGGTGACCCACTTTCTTAGGGGTCTGTTCTTATCAAAGCCACCGGTTCGCCCTCCAGCAACTGAATGGGACCTCAACTTGGTATTTGGGCAGCTCACATGCCCACCCTTTGAGCCTCTGGCTACTTGCCACCTATACTAGCTCTTTTGGAAGGTGGTGTTCCTGATGTAACTCACCTTCGTTTGCAGAGTCAGCAAGCTTCAGGCCTTAGTGGCGGAGGCCCCATATACCAGGTTCTTCAAGAACAAGGTGGTGCTCCACATGCACCGTAAAGTTTTTCCAAAAAGTGCTATCTTTTTGATAGCACTCATCTCTGTGCACAGAGTCAGTGAGCTGCAAGTACTGGCGGCACACCCGCCTTATACCAGGTTCCATAAGAACTTTCCATCTCAACCAGTTGGTGGTACCCCCCCCCCCCCCCACCTTTTTTCACAGGCCTCACTCCATACTTTGGGTTGTATGAGGGCTCTGGCTTTCTACCTGGAACAAACGAAAGCCCACCACCATTCTTCCCAGAGTTTGCTGAGACTCATCAAGCCTACTGACTATTATCTGATGTTGCTTATCTATGTTGGCACAAATGATACTGCTAGGTATCCCTCTGAGTATATCAAAAATGACTTAATGACTCTGGGAAAGAGGGTGAAGCAGATAGGTGGAGATGAATGCATGGCTGCGTGGATGGTGTCATTGAGAGCATTTTGGTTTCCCCAGGACAATGGGATGATGATGCAAGGGCTGCAGAGCAGAGATGGCGTCCATCTGTCCAAGAATGGTTGAAGTGTCTTCAGCAGCTGACTGACTAACTTACTGAAGAGGGCTTCAAACTAGATTCATTGGGTACGGGCGAAGAAAAGCCCCCAGGTAATTGAAACATTAAAAATCTCTGTAGAAATGGGTAAAAAAGGCAACATCTGGAAAGCGGTGTGTATAAATGCCCGTAGCATGGGAAATAACATCTCAGATGTTGAGACTTTAATGGAAGAGGCTGACTTGGATTTAGTGGCAGTTATGGAGACATGGTTCACGGACAACCATGCCTGGAATGTAATTATACCGGAACTTTATTCAGAAAGGACAGGGTAGGAAGAAGGGGGGAGAAGGAGTAAAAAAAATATTAAAATAATATTAAAGCTATAGAATTACAGGGCTTAAAAGGGAGAGAGGAGGCATTGTGGGTTAAACTAGAAAGAGGGAAAGAAGAATCCATTTGCATTGGTGCGATCATACAGATCCCCCTCACATGGAGAAGTGGATGGAGTCGTTAGTAGGATGGGAATAGCTGGGGGATGTAGAAAAACAGTGAGCAAAACTGACGGGATATTTTAAGGGCAGCAAACCTTTTTGCTAGAAAGGAAAATAAACATTAAAGGAAAAGGAAGCCGCTATGGTTCTTGAAGTAGCTGAAAAGGTGAAGAAAAAGTGGGAAGCCTTCAGGAAATACAAGAGATCATACAGAGAGAGGAAGACTAGCATCTATTTATTTATTTATTTTATTTTTTTACATTCTCTTATATACCGCGCTATTCTGCATCAGTGCGGTTTACATTGAACAAACTGAAATTACATTGAACAGGGCATTATAACTTGGAGATAACTTGGTGGACTCTCAACATTGTCCAAAGGGGCTATCTGCTTCACTTCAGAAGATTTCACCCCACCACCTTCATAGGAGAATATTCCAGAAAATCCCTGCAGATAAGTCTCCTCTCAGAAGAGTGTCCACCCTATTAACTCAGGGGGCCATTGAAAGAGTTCCTCTGTCCCAAGAGGGCATGGGCATCTACTCTCTTTATTTTCTTAAACCCAGGAAAACAGGAAGGTTCAGGCCCATCTTAGATCTAAGAGACCTAAACAGATTCCTCCTTCGAGAAAAAATTCAAAATGATTTCCCTCAGCACACTCCTGCCATATGTTCAGAGGAACGATTGGCTGTGTTCTGTAGACCTCAAGGAGGCATACACGCATTTACTGCTCCACCCTCAGCACAGACAGTATCTGCGTTTTCAGTTCCAGTAGCACCATTACCAATATTGAGTGTTCCCCTTCAGCTTAGCCTCTGCACCCCAGTATTCACTAAGTGCATGGCAGTAGTTGTGGCCTCCCTTTGCATTTTGGGGGTCTTCGTCTTCTCCTACTTAGACGATTAGCTAATCAGGGAAGCATCCCCACAAGAGGTAAAGCTCTCCCTACATCACACCATAACTGCAACATCTGGGGTTTGTCTTAAACTTTCCCAAGTCGCATCTAGTGCCAACCCAGTGGCTTAAGTTCATCGGTGCACTTCTGAACACTCAACAGATCAGAGCTTCCTCCCCCTGGATTGCTGTTCCCACCTCATCGAGCTAACCAACAAGATAAGTTTCACTTGCAAAACAGCTAAAGATGCTACGTCTTTTGGGGCACATGGCCTTTAGAGTCCATGTAGTCCCCTATGCCCGCTTGCACATAAGACAAGTCCAATGGACTCTTTCGTCTCAATGGATACAGGCAACCGGGTATCTCAGACAAAATATGCATCACCCCTCCACTTCTCAACTCTGTTAGTGAATGGTGCTCCTCTCAAAACGTACTCGGGGGGTCACCTTTTCAGATGCCTCCACCTCAATGCACCCTAACAATGGATGTCTCCAAGCTCAGTTGGAGAGCACATCTGAACAATCTAACCACACAGGGATAGTAGACACATCAGGAATCTCAGTTACAGATAAATCTCTTGGAACTCCGTGCACTTACAAATGCCCTTTGGGTTTTTCAACCCCAACTCTTGGGCCAACAGGTTTTAGAACGGACAACTAGGTAGTCATGTTCTGTGTGAACAAGCAGGGAGGAATAGGGTCCTATCCCCTCTGCTAGGAAGCACTTTGCCTCTGTTTTTTCTCAATTGCACACTGCATCCACCTCAGAGTGGTGCATCTCCTGGGCGAACTCTATCTCCTTGTGGATAGACTCGGCCATATCCTGTGTCCACATGAGTAGACCCTCAATCGTGAAATGGCATCTTGGATCTTCTATGTATGGGAGACCTGTCACGCCGCCACCGCTCGCCTCAAGCTAAGAGGGGCGTGGTTATTTTATAGGAACTTTTTGCTGTCTGCTTTTTTTAGCCCTTTTCAACTATTTCCCCGTAGTGCCTTCTGGGAAAGGTAGTCTTTGCTTGGCTGTATGTGTGCATTAGACAAAAAGCTGTAGTTAGGCTCCAAGGGTTAAGGCAAATGACAATTTATTTTACACAATGGTTCGTTCTCACCATGTACAGGATATGGGTTCAGGTCTCTGTGAAACAGAGTATTCTCCCAAAAACAAACACAAACTGAAAATGTCTGTTTAAAGGTTTTGTATATTGCAGGATACACAGTCTTTTAACAGAATGGATAATTCACTTCCTTTGTAGCCTTGCTGGCCAAAAGCACAAACAAAAATCACATTCACTGTCCGTGATAGTATAGCTTCTCTTCAGCTGCATAAACCTGCAAGCAAATACAATTCAGAGCACAAGAAAGCTCTGTTACAAAAGCTACTTTCTTACCCCAATGTCCTTGTTCCTGCAGCAGGTGCTTAACAAGCTGTTCACAGCTTCCAGGGTTACTCCTTAGTCTTTGTGACCTTTCCCTTTACCAACATAAGGGAAACAGGACCACCGGCTTGTGGATTATGGGTTCCCTTCCCTGGTAAACTCTCTCTCAGGATTGGCTTGTTCTCTCAGGATTGGCTTGTTCCTCAGGTTTAAAGCCTTGCACACAGAACAGTCCATAGGAATCTCTTCCCCATTTAGCTTTACCTCAGGCTCTCCCAGCTGCATAGGCTCAGACTCTCCCAGCTCACAGTCCTCAGCCACCAGCCTCCCGGGGAATCCTGGAGTCTCTCCTGTTCCTGGCTTCAAACCCTCTGGCAGATGTGCTATCTTCCACTTAGCACTCTCCTCTCTTGGAAGCTTAAGGGCTCTGCTCTGCTCCGCACCGGTCAAGCTTTGCCAGCTTGCAGCTGTGCCTCGGCTTGTGGCAGTTTGGCTTCCTGCTTCTCCTTTGCAGCTCCTCTTGCTGCTACCTCCGTCCTTGCCGCTACATCTGACGACGACGACCCTTCTCTCACACTCTGGCTTCAGTTTATACTTCCAGGGCTCTCTCTTCCACCCCTCCCTAGCCAGGTGATGGCAATCAGCCTGACTTCGTGCACCTGCATACTTGGAGCACTCCCTGCCTAAGGGGTTCTGGGCTCTGTATCCTCTCCCCTTCCTTCCACTAGGGGGAGCATGGAATGTGGGCCATGTGGAAGTTTTCTGATTCCTAGCTGTGTTTGTCTTTCCTATTCTGCCTCGGTAAAAAGGGGCCCTTTACTAGGGTGAATTCCCTGTCTCTTTGTCCTCCCTCATACTCTGGATAGGCCTCCTTGCCACAGACCCCACTCATAGATCTGTTTGCTACATAGGAAAATGCACAACTTCCACTGTTCGGCTCATGGCTTCCCTCCCTGCACAGACAGGCAATGATGCTTTACTTCTCCACTGGGGACAAGGTCTGCTCTATGCTTTCCCGCCCATCCCCATGATACCCTATTTAAACTGCAGGCCGACAAGTGCTCCATGATCCTCATAGCTCCTTTTTGGCCCCGCCAACCATGGTTTCCTCTGCTACTTCAATTAGCACAGACTCAAACTCTGTCTGGGACACGTGCCAACCTTCTCTCTCAGGATCATGGGACGCTTCTCCATCCTAATCCACAGGGCCTCCACCTCACAGTCTGGCTCTGAAAGCATAATCCTTGTGAACCTAGACCTTACACAACAGGTCAAGGATTTCCTATTTGTATCACGCAAACTGTCCACCAGAAGTTCTTATGCCCAAAGCAGATTGACCTCTCTACCTGCCCAGTGGAATTTCTTTTACAGTATCTTCTCCACTTGTTCTCGGCAGGTCTCAAGACTAACTCAGTCAGAATTCATCTCAGTGCTATTACAGCTTATCACAAGCTTCTCAACACGCAACCTATTTCATCGCACCCCTTGGTACAGCGTTTTATGTGAGGTCTCCTGCTGTCCATGTCACCTATCAAACCACCATTAGTGGCCTGGAACCTCAATGTGGTGTTAGCACAACTTCTAAAGCCTCCTTTTGCACCTTTAGCCACCATTTCACTCAAGTTTCTCACATGGAAGGTACTCTTCCTCATTGCTCATTGCCACATCAGCAAACTGCAGGTTTTAATAGCAGAACCTCTGCACACCTGGTTCCACCATGACAAGGTTGTCCTCTATACCCATCCGCACTTCCTTCCAAAAATGGTTTCAGCCTTCCACCTTAAGCAGTTGGTAATCTTGCCAATCTTCTTCCCGAGACCATATGCCTCTCGGGCCAAAGCAGCGCTACACACACTAGACTGTAAACAAGCGCTGGCTTACTACTTGGATAGAACCAAGGCTCACAGGAAATCCTCATAACTATTCATTTCCTTTGATCCAAGTCACCTTGGACTTCTAGTGACAAAGCATACTTTATCCAAGTGGATGGCGGACTGAATTTCTTTTGCCTATGCGCAGGCAGGACTCTCCCTCAAGGGTTACGTCACTGCTCACAATGTGCAAGCTATGGCAACCTCAGTTCTGTCTCCATCGACAAGATCTGTTGGGCAGCTACCTGGTCCTCCATTCTTACCTTCATTGCCCACTATTGCCTAGACAGGAACTCCTGTCAGGATGCTGTCTTTGACCAGGCTGTACTCCAGTAATGTTTTGGGAATTAAATGCAACTCCTTCCCTCCGGTCCTGGATTTCTTTCAGACACCAGACTTCCATTAGAGATGGTCTGGCTGACTGAAGTTAAGTCCACCAGGACCACATTGTATCCACACTCTTGGTTCTGTCCTTTAGCCTCGGGGATACCAGGGCTACCTGCTTCTAGACTGGTACCTGGGAACTAGTGAACCCCATATGTGAAGACTGCATTCCTGCTTGTTCCTGGAGATAGCGTTGTTAATCACCTGTAACAAGTAATCTCCAGGCACAGCAGGAATCAGTCTTCACAACCCACCCTCCTCCCCTAGGAGTTGTAAGGTATGCTCTTTTTTTTTTCTCTATTTCTCAGCTACAAACTCCACTGAGGAGAGGAGTTGGGAAAGCAGATGTGCAGGCGCAGTGGATTGTTCCCAAAGGCTTTCCATTTGGACGCTGGGGAGTGTTCCCGCGCAGAATCTTTCGGTACAGATATCACCCATATATGTGTTTTCACAGATGATGAGCCAGGAGCCGGACCTCAGAAAATACCCACAAATAGGAACAGAAGTGACCGGCAGCTCAAACGATTTTCAGAAGACTGTGTTCGTAAGGAACTAGCTAAATTAAAAGTAGATAAACCAATGGGACTGGATGGGATACATCTGAGAATACTGAAGAACTTGGGGACATTCTAGTGGCTCCACTCATTGACCTTTTCAATGCTTTTTTGGTCTTAGAGGACTGGAGAAAGGTACATGTGATCTCTTTACACAAAAACGGAAGTAAGAATGAGGTTGAAAACTACAGGCTAGTTAGTCTAACCTCCGTGATGAGTAAATTATTGGAAACTCTGCTAAAATAGAGAATAGTGAAGTTTCTGGAGTCCAATGGATTGCAGGATCCGAGGCAGGATGGATTTACCAGAGACAGATCTTGTCGGACAAACCTGATTGATTTCTTTGAGTGGGTGACCAGGGAGTTGGACAGAGGGAGAGCCCTAGATGTGGTGTACTTAAATTTCAATAAAGCCTTTGACACTGTTCCGCACAAGCGACTTATAAACAAACTGAGCACCCTAGGGATGGACCCTAAAGTTACTGATTGGTTTAGAAATTGGTTGAATGGGAGGTGGCAAAGAGTACAGGTAAATGGAGTCAATCTGAGGAGGAGGTTACCAGTGGTATGCCACAGGCATCTGTCCTTGGTCCCATTCTTTTTAACATCTTTAAGTGATATTGCGGAAGGGCTGTCAAGTAAGGTTTGCCTGTTTGCAGATGATACCAAAATCTGCAATAGAGTAGACACCCAGGAAGGAATAGATAACATGAGGAGAGATCTAGCTAAGCTTGAAGAATGGTGTAGAATTTGGTAGCTGAGAGTTAACACTAAAAAATGTGGGGTCATGCATTTGGGCTGCAAAAATAGAAACATAGGCCATGTGGTCTTTTTCTGTAGTCATGTTTCTATCTAGTCTGTCCTTCAATTTCAACCAGTACAACAGTTCTCTTTTTTCCTTTAGAGATCCTCTGTGTTTGTCCCATGCTTCTTTGAATTCAGATATTGTCCTCATCTCTACCACCTCCACTAGGAGACTATTCCACGGATCCACCACTCTTTCCGTAAAGAAATTTTTCCGCATATCACTCCTGAATCTATCCCCTTTCACCCTCATCCCATGTCCCTCGTAGCAGTGCTTGCTTTCAATCGAAAGAGGCTCTCCTCATGTGCATTTATGCCACAGAGGTATTTAAATGTCTCAATCCATATAACCTCTATCCTGCCTTTCCTCTAAGGCAGTGGTTCTTAACCAGTCCTCCTTGAACCCCTAGGCCAGTCGGGTGTTCAGGATAGCCCTAATGAATATGCATGAGAGATATATGCATTAGAGATATCCTGCCAACCTGACTGGTTTGTGGCCCTCTAGGGCTGGATTCGGAGACCCCTGCCTTACATCTCTGTCATTTAAGAATGTGAGTGGGCAAGGTGCAGATCTCCAAGACATCAAAAAGGTTAGATAGAATTTGTCACATGCCTCTTTGCTTCTCACCACCACCACCAAAATATTGTCTATTAAACAACTTTTTTGTGGTGGTGAGACTTGAGGAGGCATGTGACACATTCTACCCTTTTGATGTCTAGGACATCTGCACCTCGCACACTCACAATCTTAAATGACAGAGGTGTAAGGCAGGGGTCTCCAAATCCAGCCCTAGAGGGCCACAAACCAGTCAGGTTGGCATTGAAAGGTCAGTTAGTGGAGCTGCTAGAATGTCCCCAAGTTCCCTCAGTATTCTACGGTGTATCCCATCCGGTCCCATCGCTTTGTTTACTTTAGGTTTAGCTAGTTTCTCACGAACACAGTCTTCTGAAAATTGATCAAGATGCCCCTCGCTTCTGTTCCTGTTTGTGGGTGTTTTCTGAGGTCCTGTTCCTGGTTCTTCATCTGTGAACACAGAACAGAAATATTTGTTAAGCAATTCCATTTTATCCTCATTAGCTTCTACATATTCCTCCCCTTCACCCCTTGAGTCTGACAATACCACTTTTGCCCTTCCTCTTCTCACTAACATATTGTTTATCAGATACTTGATATACCGCCCCCCATTACATCGGGGCGGTTTACAATACAAAAAAAAATCAGAAAAGGAAATTACAATCAATATAGACAAGGAAAGAGGAAAAGAATGAGAAAGAAAAAATAAAAAGATAGTAAACGTCAGTAATGAAAAGGAGAGGAGAATCAGGGGGGGAGGTTGAAGGCAGAGAGCGGAATTTGGGGTACGACTCCTCCAGTCGAAGGGCAGTAGGTAGGGAGTTCCGCAGGGAGGGGCCGAGATAAAAGAAAGCTGACTGTCTAGTTGACTGAAGATGTGCTTGTGAGGGGTAAGGAAGGTGTAAATGGTTAATATGTATAGAGTGGAGGCTCTGGGTGGGTGTATGAAAGGTTAATAGGTCAGCGAGGTACTGGGGTCTGTAAGAGTAAATAGCTTGGTGGACCAAAATGAGAATTTTAAATTGTATTCGAAAGTTCAACGGAAGCCAATGAAGCTGTTGTAGAATTGGAGTAATGTGATCGCAAGGGGAGGCATGAGTGACCATCTGAGCTGCAGTGTTTTGTAAGAGTTGTAATCGTCGACGCTGATATTGAGGGATGCTAGCAAATATGGAGTTACAGAAGTCTAATCTAGTGATGACTAACGACAGAAGGAGAGTGATCAAAGCCTGAGGAGATAAGAACGGCCTGATGGCACAAATGCGCCGAAGGGAGAGAAAAGAGTGTTGGGAGACCTGGGAGATGTGATCATTAAATGTATGAGCGCTATCAAGAAAGACACCTAAATAACGAAGCTTGGATACCAGGGAAATTGGAGTACCTGAGAAAGAAGGGGTAAGTGACGGGTAGACAGAGCTGTGAGGAAACCAAATAGCAGCAGTTTTGGAGATATTGAGAACAAGACAATTTGAGGAAAACTAAGTAGTATCTGAAAAAGTCTTATCCCCCCCCCCCCCCAATATATTTTATTAAATTGGTTATTTGAATCTTTGCTTTCCTGACTACTTTGCTAGCTTCTGTAAGTTTTTCCAAATATAGATGCCTGTCTTCCTCTCTCTGTGATCTCTTGTATTTCATGAAGACCTCACTCTTTTTCTTCACCTTTTCAGCTGCTACTTTTGAAAACCATAGCAGTCACCTTTTCCTTTTACCTTTATTTACCATTTTAACCAAAAGGTTGGTTGCCCTTAAAATATCCCCTTTCAGTTTTGCCCACTGTTTTTTTACATCCCCCAGCTGTTCCCATACTGCTGATGACTCCCTGAGGTATTGGTCCATCTTGGCAAAGTTAGTTTTCCTAAAGTCTAAGACCCTTGCTTTTGAATGGATTCTAACAGCCCTAGTCCTAATACTGAACCACACCATCTGGTGATCACTGGATGCAAAATGATCTCCCACTATAACATCAGAAACATTTTCACCATTGATAAACACCAAGTTCAGTATGGCCCCTTCACGTATGGGTTCTGTTACCAATTGATCAACCTTTCTTGGACAGATGAACGCCATCTCTGCTCTGCAACCCTTGGAACAGCATCCCATGGTCCAGGAAACCAAAACGCTCACGATGACACCATCCATGCAGCCATGCATTCAGGATGCAAGCTTCTCTGCCTTGTCCTTTACCCTCAACAGGGAGGATTGAAGAGAATACCATCTACGCCCCTATCTGCTTCACCCTGTGTCCCAGAGCCATGAAGTCACTTTTGATATGCTCAGAGGGATACCTGGCAGTATCATTTGTGCTGACATGGATTAGTACCATTGGGTAATAGTCAGTGTGCTTGATGAGTCTCAGCAAAATAAGAACATAAGATATGCCATACTGGGTCAGACCAAGGTCCATTGAGCCCAGTATCCTGTTTCCAACAGTGGACAATTTAGGTCATACGTACCCAGCAGTTTCCCCGAAGAGACAGGTTCCACAATGCTGATATTGGATCAAGCACTGATATCCTGGGTCCCTTTTTAATAATGGTTTATGGACCTTTCCTCCAGGAACTTGTCCAAACCCTTTTTTTAAACCCAGCTACACTAACAGCTTTTACTACATCCTCCGGTAACAAAGTCCAGAGTTTGATTACACGTTGAGTGAAAAAAATATTTTCTCTTATTAGTCTTAAATAGTTTACCCTGTAGCTTCATTGCATGTCCCCTTCCTATATTCTGATAACGTAAACAATTGATCTACGCTTACCCGTTCCACTCCATTTAATAATTTATAGACTTCTATCATATCTGCCATGACGGCATTTAGAATACTAGTTTGTAATCTTGTATATATGTATATTCTAGGCCCCACCCAAGCAGTTACAATCAAATGTATATTTAGATTTGAGAGCCTCAATCCAATGTATAATGTACCTAATTACTATTTCCTGTTTTATGTAAATCATCGCCCAATCAAAATCTGTATCCTAAAAACCAATGTATTGTACGATACATTATGATTCTGTAAAGTAAACCGCTGCTGATCGTAGGAAGCAGCGTTATACAAATGTTTACTTAATAAATAAATAAATAAATATCTCCCCTCAGCCGTCTCTTTTCCAGGTTAAAGAGCCCTAACCGTTTTAGCCTTTCTTCATAGGGGGAACCTTCCATCCCCTTTACCATTTTGGTGGCTCTTCTCTGAACCTTTCTAATAAATATCCTTTTTAAGATACGGCGACCAGAATTGCACACAGTATTCAAGGTGCAGTTGCACCATGGAATGATACAGAGGCATTATAATATCCTTTGTTTTATTTTCCCTTCCTTTCCTTATGATACCTAGCATTCTATTTGCTCTCTTGGCCGCCACTGTACACTGGACAGAGGGTTTTAACATGATGCTTAAATCTTTTTCCTGGGTGGTATTTCCTAATGTGGAACCTTGCATCGTGTAACCATAGTTTGGGTTGTTCTTCCCTAGGTGCATAACTTTGCACTTATCCACATTAAATTTCATTTGCCATTTTGATGCCCAGTCTTCCAATTTATCAAGATCCTCTTGCAAATTTCCACAATTCTCATGGGTTTTAACAACTTTAAATAGTTTTGTGTTATCTGCAAATTTGATAACCTCACTCATTATTCTCTTTTCCAGGTCATTTATGAATATGTCAAAAAGCAGCGGACCCAGCACAGATCCCTAGGGTACACCACTATTCACCTTTCTGCATTGGGAAAATTGGCCATTTAGCCCTACCCTATGCTAACCCCCTAGCATCTTGGATTTTGGCACCTAGCAGACATCATACCTCTCTGGACATCATCTGTTCGGCAGATTGATGCCTCAGTACCCCTCAGAAGAGAGTCACCAATCACCACTACTCTTTGCTTCCTTGTGGTCATTGATTCTGCAACTTTGGGGCACTTCAGCTCTGATTCTTACTTTTCCAGGGATGCTTTCACCTCCTCCGCTTCCAGGGCTGCGTAATGGTTCTTCAGTTCAAGGGCTGGAGAAGTTGGATTGGTGATTCTGCAGGCCCTGGTGACTTGTGTCCAACCTTTGTCATTCTGTAGGCACCCATCTTCTCCTGAGCTGGAGAGCTTGGATGTTGCAAGAAGCATCTCATCAATGTACTTCTCACTGTCTTGAATGCTCCTCAGTCTAGCCACCTCCTCTCTGAGTTCCTCCACTTGTTTCCTGAGAGCTTCAGCATGCAGGCATCCTGCACATGGAACTGGTCCTGGAACTGGCATTGCGACCTCTGTCTGGACAGAGGCAGAAGCTGTAATGGGGGCAACAGCTTTAGTGATATGATTTTTCCCAGC
Organism: Ichthyophis bannanicus; assembly: GCA_033557465.1. Classification (NCBI taxonomy): domain Eukaryota; kingdom Metazoa; phylum Chordata; class Amphibia; order Gymnophiona; family Ichthyophiidae; genus Ichthyophis; species Ichthyophis bannanicus. Next base: position 159,520,420 of record CM066033.1, read on the forward strand.
TATTCAGTTTGTGGAGCTTAGGTATCTGTTAAAGCAAAAGAGAGAGATTTACCAGCCGGTTTCCCAGATGTCCTTTCAGAGAAAAAAACAGTTAAATCTCTTTAAGTGTGTTTAAAATGTGCTGTTCCAAGTCCCTGCTCTCTAGGAGTGGGTGGGAATTGGAGGGGATAGGGAGGGAACTAACACCTGATGAGGTGTGAGTAGCTTCAAACAGCTGAAGAAAGATACCCGGTTGGCTTCGGCAACAGGAGCAGGCAGGTAAGCTCCTCTCTGCTCCCGCAACCAAGACCAATCAGGACAGGGAAACCACCAGCACCGGACATTTAAATCCAGACAAGGCTCCGATGCGGGAACATCACCCCCTTCACTGCCCGATCGGCTTCGGCAATGGGAGCAGGCAGGTAAGCTCCTCCCTGCTCCCGCAACCAAGACCAATCAGGACAGGGAAACCACCAGCACTGGACATTTAAATCCAGACAATGCTCTGACACGCCCACGCCTAAGGGTCATGCCAGGCGTGGCCCTTAGGTGGGGACCTTTGATGGGGACCCACATCAAGTACATCCCACTCACTGACGAGCCTTCTAAATCACAGTGACAGAAGCGACCTTCAAAAACCGACGTAAACAAGAAACATAAAGAAAGCTCTCACTCCGCTCCTCTCGATCCTCCAACCAAAAAGGCCCTGGAACCGTTACACAACTCCCAAAAGAGTGACCACACCTAAACATCTGGGAACCGTGTCTGCCACACAGAAAGAATCAATTACACTGGGTAAAAGTACTATACAGAGGAGAAAGTGATTTCCACTTAGGAAAGATCAGCATACATAACAAGAAAATCACAACATTCAAGCTAGTTCCCCATGAGGAACCGATAAAATCTACAACTAGACACTGAAACACCCTAGACCACCAACCAAGAATACCAACCAGCGGCGAGTAGCTCACCCCACACCGAGGACACTAACATGGAACATCAACCCCTTCAAGCTCTTCCAACACACACAAGCAGCAAACCCTTATGCAGATATCAAATGTTCAAAAGGACATTCTACCAACAAATGTATGCTCTTATACTAATTCTTACCCTATGCTGTTACCAAACAAATGCATATTACTGTGCTACCTACTTTACAGCCTTACAAGCTCCCCCCATATACATATCATACCTCCCTACCATATACCACCCTGTCCATATACCTAATTACTACAAGCCTCCCAGCAAAAGACCTGCCAGATACATTCAAACAGACCCATCGTCACACACATCTATACCTCAATCACATTCTCCACATATCACCCGCATAACCATAGGCCTGATAAATGCAAGATCAATATCCAACAAAAAAAAAATACATCCATGAAAACATCATTGACATCCTATGCATTACTGAATCATGGCTCAAGAATACAGACCAGGTAATACTGAATCAAATAACACCACAAGCATTCACAGCATACAACTGCCCCAGAACCCACAAATCAGAAGGCGGAGTATTAATCCTGGCCAGAACAGAATTAAGCCTCAAGATGTCAACCTCCAAAAGCTCCGAACACTGCGAATTCATCAACATTGAAAACAAGCATCTTATTCATCTGCCTGATCTACCGAACCCACCCAACGCCCCAACAGAGGACACATCCAATATCCTGGATATGATATATGTAGCTAACTCCCCACACAAGACCCTCATTGTGCTAGGAGACCTAAACCTCACATCTGCCTCAACAATTGAAATGGCTTTTCACGAAGCAATGGAATCCATTCAACTCAAGCAACTACTATCGGGCCCATCTCATCGCTCTGGCTCTACACCAGATCGCATATACGTACCAACCCTAGATCATGGTCTCATGACACCACCTAAAACTACACCAATACCATGGTCAGATCACCATGCCATATTATTTGAGCTCCACCACAATACCCAACAGGCAGCTCGGAAAAGTGAATAGCCAACCAGACGTTTCAAAGCCTTTAACAAAGAGGACTTCCTCAAAGACACCGTGCGGTCCCTACCCCAAGATTTCACTGACCTGGACGAAGCCATCAACACATGGAATAGCACCATCCTTGCCACATCTCAACTCACACCTCGAAAGAATCCACACCACAACAAAAACAGGCCCAGATCTACCCCACCTCTAACACAATAAGAGAATCCAAAAGAAAATTATGACAACTTGAACGTCGCTGGAGACAGAACAAAGCAGAAACTACTCTGAAACAATACCAGGAGAAGCAAAAAGACTATAAAAACCTAATAAACAAATATAAACAACAATACCACACAAACCTCGTACTAAAAGCTGTTAATAAACCTAAAGAACTCTTCAACATCGTTTGGACCCTAACAAATGACCCGACCATGAAAGACGAAAGCAAGATACACCCACAAACCTTTGCTGATTATCTAATAGCCAAGAACAGTACTGCCACACCCCAAAAGAACATTTCTCTTATGGACACAGCAACTGAAGATGGCTCTACAGCTACCAATCAATGAAAGAACTTCTGCATCCCATCAACTAAACAAACAGAACAAACCATCACTGCCCTAAACACTACCACCTCTCCATCGGACCCCTGCCCAGTGACTTGGATTAAATCCACCAAAGAAGAACTCAACACATTCATCCAAAAGATAGTAAGCACCTCTCTCACTCAGTGCTACATGCCCAAAGCACTCAAACAATCTACTATCCACCCCATCCCTAAAACCACTTCATCTAATAGCACCGACCCTTCAACCTACCACCCAATAATGAGGCTCCCATTCCTGGCAAAAATAACCAAAAAATTGTACAGAGACAGCGCCAAGATCATACTGACCAAATTTGCCCCACTTGATCCACACCAGCATGGATTTCGTCCAAAACATGGTGTTGAGACACTTCTCATACATCTACTCGACAACTTAATCAAAGGAATAGACAAGATAAAGCAAGGCTTCTTACTAATATTTATTGACATATCAGCCGCCTTCGACACAGTTTCCCATCAAATCCTTTTGAAGTGACTAATGGAGATTGGTCTACTAGATACCACCATCAAATGGTTTCAATCATACCTCGAAGATAGACAACAGAAAGTAAAATCTGGGAACCTCAGCATCCTTCAGTACCACTCAAGGAGTTCCCCAAGGCTAATCACTATCAGCTCTTCTATTCAACATCTATATTCAGCCTATATGCAAAATATTCAACAAATACAAGATACAATATGCCATATATGCTGATATCATGGCATATATCCCTATTCAACTGGACTCCCCAGACTACACCATTATATCAACCTGCATCCATGAAATAACAGCCTGGCTTACTAACAACTTAAACACCAACATAAAAAAATCGGAAGCAATCATCATTACGAGAGACTGCACATTCATTCCTCCTACTTCTATCAACATATCCAGTACACCAATCACAATAAGAGACGAAGTCCGATATCTTGGCGTGATTCTAGACCAGCAGCTTACCTTCCAACCACATATCAACAAGATATCCAAAACAGCCGCCTTCAAACTCGCAACGCTCTGGAGACTAAAACCCCTCCTCAATAAAGAACATTTCCGCACAGTATGCCAGGCCATCATTACACTTGTGCTGGACTACTGTACTATCCTATTTCAAGGTCTACCTAAACAAACCACCCATCCACTACAAATAGTCCAGAACACCGCTGCCCGCATTATTGCTAGCGCTTCAATACAAGACCACATAACTCCAATACTACATGATCTGCACTGGCTACCAATCTCCTCACGGGCAAAATATAAATCAGCACTCGCCATCTTCAAAATTAAAAACAATATGTCAGCAGGAATACTATAGGAACTCATCGGAACCAAAGCAAGCAAAAGACCAGACAGAAACAGCACCAAAAACAACATACCAACGCCTGCTCTATTCACAAGAACCAACAAATCCACATCCATGCGAGCCTTCTCTCTTGCTGCACCCGCTATTTGGAATGTCCTTCCAGATATTCTAAGATCAACAACTGATATAAAAGAATTCAGAAAGCTGCTCAAAACCACCCTATTCATTGAACAATTCAACAAAGACCACCAAACACCAATCACACCAATCACCCCACAAGTCTATTTATACAAGCCATGAACATTATAAGGACTTCACATGAACCAGCTACCAGCCTTCTCCAACCTATAAATAACCCCTGCATCCCCCCTGCTACCTGTATATAGCCCCTGTTCATAGTTCACAATGAATATAAGTAGCTCACCAGTTAATCACACTGCTCACCCACACCACACAAGTCGATGTATCCATTGCATGTATTCACCCTCCCACTCTTGATTGTTTGATGTGCTAACCGCTTTGATTTAAAGATAAAGCTGTATATTAAATCCTTTTAAATACATACATAAAATAAATAAAGCAGAGTTTTAAACCTACCCCACTAAACAAAATATTTCCCCTTTTAAACTAAAGCACCAAAAAGAATGTAACTTTGTTTTAAAAATGTACCAAACCCCTTTTAAGAGCTCCCAGACAGAGAGCTAGTAATTTAAAAAGCTACAAACTCTTACCTTTGCTTGAAATCCAAGGAAGTGGTACAGTGTAGGGGTTGAAGTGCTTCTGTTCAGAAAAGAAGAGTGGGACCTGGGTGTGATTGTATCTGACAGTCCTAAAGTAGCTAAACGGGTGGAAAAGGTGACTGTGAAAACCAGAAGGATGTTTGGGTGCATAGGGAGAAGAATGGCCAGCAGAAAAAAGAAGGCAATAACGCCTGTGTCTCTGGTGTGACCTCGTTTGGAGTATTGTGTGCAATCCTGGAGACCACACCTTCAATAGCATATAAACAGGTTGCAGTTGGTGCAGAGGGTGTCTACTAAAGTGGTTAGTGGTCTTCGTTATAAAGCATATGAGGACAGACAAAGATCTTAATATGTGTACTTTAGAGGAAAGGTGGGATAGAGAAGATATGATAGAGATGTTTAAATACCTCTGTGGCGTAAATGCACAGGAGGAGAGTCTGTTTCGATTGAAAGCAAGCTCTGCTATGAGGGGACATAGGATGGAGGGTGAAAAGGGATAGACTCAGGAGTAATATGCGGAAATATTTCTTTACAGAAAGAGTGGTAGAGGTGTGGATTAGTTTCCCAGTGGAGATGGTAGAGACAAGGACAGTATCTGAATTCAAAAAAGCATGGGACAAACACAGGATCTCAAGGTAAAAAGGGGACTATTGTATTTGATATGGAAGGGCAGACTAAGCAGGCCACGTAGTCTTTTTCTGCCATCATGTTTCTCTGTTTCATTTGACTCCAATGGGCTTGGTGTGGCGGTCTCCAAACATACCCTTGCCATTTGGGTGGCGGACTGCATCTCCTTCACTTATGCTCAAATTGGGCTCAGTTCGGAACGCCTTGTTATGGCACACAATGTCAGGGCTATGGTGACTTCGTAGCACACTTGCATTCTGTCTCCATGGTAGAGATCTGTAGGGTTGATTCATAGTCTTCCATCCACATCTTCACAGCCCATTACTATCTGGATGGAGATTCCCAGCATGACAGCAACTTCGGCCAGGCCATACTCCGGCACCTATTTGGGACTTAGAGCAACTCTTTCCCACCAGCCCTTCTGTCGATCCAGGCTAGCATTGAGTCGATCTGGTGATATTGCCCTGCTGGGCAATGATTTTTGGAACCTTTCAGCGCTTAGGCTGTTTTTTCTCAGTTTGTTTTTTTCTGGTTGCCTCATTGGTCTTTTTACAGGTTTTTCAATAGCTTGTAGCTTGGGAGTCCCATAAGTGAGGACTGCATTCCTTCTTGGTCCTGGAGAAAGCATAGCTACTCACCTGTAGCATATGTTCTCTGGAAACAGCAGGAATCGGTCCTCATTACCCTCCCATTTCCTCGTAAAGTTGGTTTTACTTTTTAGATTAGTTTAAGCTATGTCATCATAGTAAGGTAAAATGGCTCCTTTGGGCGGGAAGGCAGGTATGCATGTATGGTTGACCTCCCAAAAGTTTCCTATGGAAGCTGGAGAGTGTTCCTGCATGGGCTCACTCTGTGACATCATCCCATAAGTGAGGACTGATTCCTGCTGCTCCTGGAGAACATCTGCTACAGGTGAGTAACTACACTTTTTATTATTTATTGCCCATTGTTATACCACCATTTGAGCATGAATGTGGACAGCAGGACAGTTTACATAAAAAAATAATAAAGGCCAAGAGTCTATCGGAACAAACACAAATAAAAAAGAGAAGGTACACTAGACAAAAAGAACTATTAGGATCAAAGGAAACATGAGGGTTGAGAAATGCAGTAAAACAGTATAAAATCCAGGCAGAATGTGAGATTAGCAAAAGTTTCCAGGATCACAATAGAAAGGAAGGAAGGAAGTAAAAAGGGGGGCATCCACGTCAACTTCAATGAGTGAGCTCTTTAAGTAGGCAGGTGTTCTCTAAAGGATTCTTAGAACAATTAAGTCTTCCGTTGTCTCTTAAACTTGCTGCAAGAGCTCTCAGTTTTAACATCAAGGAGAAGGGAATACCACAACGTGGGGCCCCATTAAGGAAAAGTAGTCAAACAAATCCACTCATAATGTAACTTGCAGTAGGAGGGAACTACTAACAGAGAAGAGAGAAGAGTGACCTAGTTGGTGAATAAGGAACTAAATATGGAGATAGATACAATGGTAAGCCAGTGTAAAATGCATGATGAGCCAAAAGAAGGATGTTGTATTTAATACGTCTAAGAATGGGGAGCCAGTGTTGCTGAATTAAAAAAGGCGTTGCATGATCTATGGGCTTGGCATGGTAAAGAAGTTTAACAGCTGTGTTTTGCATGATCTGCAGCCATTTCAAGGAATTTTTAGGAACACCATCCAGAAGCGCATTAAAATAATCCAACTGTGTTATGAAAACTAAAAGAATTTGAGTTTTTAGGGACCTAGAATTGAGAAAATGATGCCATGATCTTATAAGTCATAGTACATAGAACGACTTATGCATGAGTATGGAAATGTGAGATACAAACGTCAGATTGCTATCACTGATGATAAAGAGCTGATTTTTTTCATTTATAGGAATAAAGAGAATCTAGACATGCAAGGTTGGCAAATGCAAGATTCAGAGGATTTTTGTACATTAAGGACAAGTTTGGTTCTCAGTTCATAATCTGCTACCTAGGTTAGATGTTGGGAAATGGTAATTTGCAAGGTTGGGTCCCATGTAGAATGAGCATCTAGGGCCCGATGTTCAGTGCTGGCGGCTAGCGCAATTACAGTGGCTAGCTGCTGGCACTGAATATTAAATCTGGATATTCAATGCCGGGTCATATCTGGCCCAGACATTGAATATCCAGGGTTGCCTCAGAGCCTGATCGCTAACTGGGCAGCAACGATAGTGAGCTGCTGTCTGGATAGCAATAAGGTGAAAGGCTAGGTTTCCTATGACTAGCTTTCACCACAGATCACAAACCGGACAGCAGCTCAATATTGACGCTGACTGATTTGCAATTTGTTCTGCCTCTGCTCCACTCCGACATGCTTCCATGCTAAGCAGTTAGTATTGGGGCATATAGTGGCGTTACCTGGGAATATTCAGTGGCACTAACTGTTAGTGCCGCTGAATATCCCGTCTAGGGTCATTTACACAGTCTGCAAGTCTGTAAACCATGTAAATGCCTTGGTGGGCCCCTAGATATCAGCAGATTGTCCTCGATGGCAGTACTTGCTGTCTGGATAAATGGTTTGGAATACTGGGCCCAATATTTTTTACTTTTGTCACTTGCCTGCCAGAGGCCTCTCAGCCTACCTCCCCTAGGCTATAGTGCTCTCTCAGCCCTAGTCCTGGGCTCTAGATGTCTCATTCTATCTGCAGCAGTCTCTCTCCCTGAGGCTTTAGCAGGAAGGAAAAAACGGGGGGAAAAAAGTGCCCCAACCCGAAAGGAAGGTTAACAGTGAGGGTGTAAAAGCAAGAATGGAGAAAGTTAAAATGAGTTTCTGAGATTCTCCCGTGGTTGGTAAATGCAGCTTGCACAGGGAAAAGAGACAGATCAGTCTTTGAATTAGTAGCTATAAGTTTCTATACTCTCCCTTTTCAGGAGGAACTTAACCTCACTTTCCAACTCTTTAGAGCTGGGGTCACCAACCTCCAGCGGGCCGCACAGCCGACTACCGGAAGCCTCGCGGGCCGCACCCCCCCTTCTCCCCGCCCCCGCGAAAAAAAACAACAAACGCAAAATTATGAAAACAATGGCTGATCACCTTTATTGAATTTAATGAGATGGCTGATGATTCATGCTAGCAGACAAACGCTTAAAGTCCGGCTTCACAGATGACACTGACAGGAGAAGGGACGCTTGCAGGTGGTCGTCGGTGAGCTGCGAGCGCGTGGATACAATGGCGGGAATCCTTGGTGGGCCGCACGTAATGTTAACCTGGGTAGAGCCTCGCGGGCCGCACGAAGGGACCTCGTGGGCCGCAGGTTGGTGACCCCTGCTTTAGAGCATGGAATAGGGAAGAGCTTTGGAAGAAATTTCCCAACTCCAGGCCCTACCAGCGGTGTAGAAACCTAATCAGTTAAATGACTTAAAAATAATTCATAAACCTAAATCATAAAAATAAACATGAAAAGTGTTGCCTAATGTAGTTGTTTGTTTTTTAAACATGGTAGATAGGAAGCAGTTTTGAAATACTAGAAGTTCTTTTGTGTTTCTGTAGCTATCAGGACCTGACAGGGTCAGGTTGGTAGTGTACTGCACACAGTGTTTTATCAATTGGTGGTGTAGATTCGCCTCTGTACACTAATGACCCTATGCCTCTGCTGCGTCTATAGCGAAGGATGAGCATAGAGCGGTGAGGGAGGAAGAGGATGCCTGCATAGCCAGCCAGATAGCCAAATCAATCTTATCCATCTCCACCCCTTTTCAACTCCTTAAAAATGACTGATGGAGGAGCTGGTTTGAAACGCCACTCAAATGCTGTGTGAAGTGCTGCTTGAAGTAGAGATATTGATGGTTTGTTGCACAGTTTGAAGCCCAGGAAGCAGGCAGAAGCTAAAACTCCGAAGTTGGGCCAATGTGAGCAGAGCACTGAGGAAACCGATGTCCGGCAAGGCGGCGGATATTGAGGCCGAGGTGGTCACCAAGCAAAGGCTGTCCAGGAAGACCTCGACCCTCAATGAAAAGCCCTTTTTCCAGAGGAAAAAGGGCTATCACCAGGCCGGGCCCTACCAGTCTTACTCGGGGCAGCTGCATTAGGCCTCACAGCCTAAAGGCCAGGGGCATGGGTCCCGGAAGCCAACTCCTCCCTCAGACACCAGCTCCCACCCAACTGGGGGGGAAGCTTTTGACTCCCTGGGCTGGGCCTCCTCTCCCCCAGGAGTCCCGCCTCAGCCCACAGGGAGTTGTCTGGCTTCATTTGCCCATGAATGGTCCAACATCACCACAGACAGGTGGGTCCTGCAGGCGGTGGGGGAGGGTTACCACCTCCATCTACAACAGAACCCTTCAGACTTCTTCCCAGGGGAGCCATCACGGCCTCTCCTTTACCAGTCTTGCTCATCACAGAACTCGCAGATTTACTCAGGGACAGGGCAGTGGAGCCCCTGCCCCAACACCTCTAGTGAAAGGGATTCTACTCGAGGTATTTCCTTGTCCCAAAAAGAACAGGGGGCTTCTGGCCTATCCTGGACCTGAGCAACTTGAACAAGTTTCTGGTGAGGGAGAAGTTCAAAATGCTCTCCCTTAGGACAATGCTGCCCTACCTCCACCAGGCCCTGCTCCTTGGACCTCAAGGATGCGTACACCCACATCCTGGTCCATCCTTCCCACAAGACAGTACCTGAGGTTTGGGATGAGGGGCAGCACTACCAGAACAGGGTGCTACCATTTGGCCTTGCCTCCTCTCCAAGAGTCTTCACAAAGTGCCTGGTGGTCATGGGTGTCCATGTGCGCCTCTAGGGGGCCACGTCTTTCCCTAGCTGGACGACTAGCATATCAGAGGCAGCATGGCCCTCAAGGCCAGCCAAGTCACAAGGCTTAGAATCCATACCCTGCAGCAAATGGGATTCATCATTAACTACCCCAAGTCCAATCTCTCACCAGTTCAAGACCTGGAGTTCAGAGGGGCCCAGCTGGACACTCTGCAGGTCAAGGCCTTCCTCCCCATGGGAAGGGCCCACCGCCTGATGCACTTAGTGAAGGAGGTTCAAGACAACCAGCCCACCTGTTCCTCCGCTTGTTAGGCCATATGGCCTTCACAGTTCATGTCTCACCCTTGGCTCGCCTGCACATGTGAGCAGCCCAGTGGTGCCAGATCCCAGTGGACGCAGGCCACAGGCAAGCTGAGGGAGAGGGTAAAGGTCACCCACTGACTGGTGGCCTCCCTCAACTAGTGGCAGTCCCCACAACGTCTCAGGGCAGGGATGCCTTTCTAGACACCAGCACCACAGAAGGTCCTGACCATAGATGCCTCCCTGGCAGGCTGGGGCACACATTGTGAGGGCCATTCTACCTAGGGCAACTGGTCCTCAGAAGAATCTTGGTTACAGATTAACCTCCTTGAGCTCAGGACTATCTTCCTGGCACTGCAGGCCTTCTGCTACCTCATGAGACACCTCTCTGTCCTCATACAGATGGACAATCAGGTAGCCATATTCTATGTGAACAAGCAGGGAGGCATGGGCTCCTACTCCCTCTGTCGGGAGGCGGTGGCCCTCCACTCCTTTGCAGTGCGCAACATGCTCCTGAGAGCAGTGTACATGCCGGGCCAGAACAACCTCCTGGCGGACAAGCTCAGCAGGATCCTTCACCCACATGGGTGATGCCTGGACCCCAGGGTGGCGCAGAGGCTCTTCCGCCTCTTGGGCAAGCCTTAGCTGGACCTGGTTGCTTCCCAGGACAATGCACAGCTACCCAGGTTCTGCTCACCTCAGCTGCACCACAGAAGGGTGTCAGCAGTTGCTTTTCTGGTTTCCTGGTCGAAGGGGCTGCTTTATGCATTCTCACTGAACACTCTGATAGCCAGATGCCTTTTCAAAATCCAGAGCAACCATGCCACAGTGATCCTGGTCGCGCCAAGGCAGCACTGGTTACCCCTGCTGCTCTTTCTGTTGGTGCCACTGGGCTGGCAACCAGGTCTCCTTTCACAGGAGAGGGGCTCCCTTCTCCACCCCTACCTGGGATCCCTGACGTTAACTGAATGGATGCTGAAAAGGTGGCACTAGCCCACTTCAGCTTCTTAGGCAAAGTGCAAAAGATCCTCTTGCCCTCCTGGTGGAGAATTTCCGGGAGGCTATTTGCTTTCAAGTGGAGGAGATTCTCCCTGTGGTGTGTGGAATGGAATGAGAATCTCTTCCCATGCTGGCTGCAGCTCATACTGCAGTACCTGCTGCATCTCTCCTGTTCAGGGTTGAAGTCTAATTTGGTAGGGGTGCATCTCAGCACCATAGCAGCTAACCACTACCCTGTGGAGGGGAGACCCCTCATGCCAGCCCCTGGCCTCCAGGTTCCTCAGAGGTCTTCTGCTGTAAAAGCCCCCCCCCCCTCCACCCCCTGGCATCAGAGTGGGATCGCAGTGTGGTGCTTTCACAGCTCACCAGACTGCCATTCAAACCCTTGGTGACTTGCCACCTAAGGTATCTATCCTGGAAGGTGGCCTTGATATCTGGTTGCAGAGTGAGCGAGCTGCAGGCCCTGGTGGCGAATCCCTCTTATACCAGGTTCTATATAAACAGAGTTGTGCTTCACATGCACCCCAAGGAGCAGTTGCAAAGGTTAAAGACTTACATCAAGCTTGGGGGGTGTTTAAAAATACTCTCTTGGAAGCCCAGACCAGCTGTATTCCACACTTTAAGAAAAGTGGAAGGAAGTCCAAAAAACTGCCAGCATGGTTTAAAGGTGAGGTCAGAGAGGCGGCTGTTGCCAAAAAAGCATCTTTCAGGAAATGGAAAAAAGAGCCAAATGACGAAAACTGGAAACGGCAGAAGCATTGACAAGTTAAATGCAAGGCATTGATAAGACAGGCAAAGAGAGAATTTGAGAAGAAGCTTGCTGTGGAAGCAAAAAAGCATAATAAAGACTTTTTCAAGTGCATTCGTAGCAAAAAGCCTATGAGAGAGTCAGTTGGACCATTAGATGAGAGAGGGGTAAAAGGGGGACACTAAGAGGGGACAAGGCCATAGCAGAGAGACTGAATGAATTCTTTGCTTTAGTCTTTAATGAGGAAGATGTAGGGATGTTACCCATAACTGAAGTGGTATTGAAAGGTGATACTGCAGAAGAATTGAAAGAAATATCAATATACCAGGAAGAGGTATTGCAACTATTTGATAAACTGAAGAGTAGCAAATCACCTGGACCAGATGGTATACATCCAAGGGTGTTGAAAGAGCTGAAATATGAGATTGCAGACCTGTATTAGTAATCTGTGAACTAACATTAAAATCATCTGTAATACCTGAAGATTGGAGGATTGCCAATGTAATGCCTATTTTTAAAAAGGGTTCCAGGAGTGATCTGGGAAACTACAGAATGGTGAGCCTGACGTCAGAACTGGGAAAAATGGTAGAAACCATAATAAAGAACAAAATTACTGAACATGTGGCTAGTTATGGCTTAATGGGAGACAACCAACGTGGCTTTAGACAAGGAAGATCTTGTCTTACTAATCTGTTATCTTTTTTTGAAGGTGTGAATAAACAGGTAGACAAAGGGGTGAGTCAGTTGATATAGTGTATCAGGACTTTCAGAAAGCCTTTGACAAGATCCCTCATAACTAAAACTAAAAAGTCATGAGATAGGAGGCTGTGTACTATTTTGGATCAGGACCTGATTAAAAGATAGAAAGCAGAGGGTAGGGCTAAATGGCTAATTTTCCCAATGGAGAAAGGTGAATAGTGGTGTACCTCAGGGATCTGTGCTGGGTCCGCTACTGTTTGACGTATTCATAAATGACTTGGAAAAGGGAATAACAAGTGAGGTTATCAAATTTGCAGATGACACAAAACTATTTAAAGTTGTTAAAACCATGAGGATTGTGGAAAATTGCAAGAGGATCTTGATAAATTGGAAGACTGGGCATCCAAATGGCAGATTAAATTAATTTTATTAATTTATTTATTTAAAGTTTTTTTCTATACCACGCTCTTTAAAATCAGCTCGGTTTGCATTCAACAGTAAATTTGTACAGTGCTGGCACACCAGCACTGTACTTGCAAAGAACAGGTTATGCAACTTGGGCTAACAGGGGGTAACTATGTATAGGCTGAATTTAATGTGGAAAAGTGCAAAGTTATGAAGCTAGGAAAGAAAACCCCAAACTATGGTTACATGATGCAAGGTTCCATATTAGGAACCACCACCCAGGAAAAAGATTTAGGTGTCATCGTGGATAACATGTTAAAACCCTCCGCCCAGTGTGCAGCGGCAGCCAAGAGAGCAAATAGAATGCTAGGTATCATAAGGAAAGGAATGGAAAATAAAACAAAGGATATTATAATGCCTCTAGATGGTTTCGTGGTGTGACCGCTCCTTGAGTATTATGTGCAATTCTGGTCGCAGTATCTTAAAAAGGATATAGCATTATTAGAAAAGGTACAGAGAAGAGCCACCACAATGGTAAAGAGGGTTGGAAGATGAAGAGAGGCTAAAAAGGTTAGGGCTCTTCAACCTGGAAAAGAGACAGCTGAGGGGAGATATGATAGAGGTCTATAAATTAATGAATGGAGTAGAACGGGTAAACGTAGATCAGTTGTTTACATCATCAGAATATAGAAAGACTAGGGGACATGCAATGAAGCTACAGGGCAAACTATTTAAGATTAATAAGAGAAAATATTTTTTCACTCAATGTGTAATCAAACTCTGTAATTTGTTACCGGAGGATGTAGTAAAAGCTGTTAGTGAAGCTGGGTTTAAAAAAGGTTTGTACAAGTTCCTGGAGAAAAGGTCCATAAACAATTATTGAAAGGGACCCGGGATGATATTGCTTGACCCAATTACAAGCATTGTGGAACCTGTGTCTTTTGGGGAAACTCAGGTACTTGTGACCTCAATTGGCCACTGTTGGAAACAGGATACTGGGCTTGATGGACCTTGGTCTGACCCAGTATAGCATATCTTATGCTCTTACGTTCCTCCCGAAGATGGTGTCCGCTTTCCACCTCTATCAGGAGGTGGTCCTCCCCACCTTCTTCCTGCGGCCTCATGCCGGTAAAGCAGAGTCGGTTCTGCACACATTGGATTGTAAAAAGGCCCTGTCCTTCTATCTACAGAGTACCCAGGCCCACCGCAAGGCTCCTCAGCTCTTTGTCTCTTATGATCCCAGCAAGCTGGGGCTACCTGTGACCAAGCGAATCCTGTCCACTTAGGTGACGGACTGTATTGCTCTCCTTTCCCTAGAGCACTGGATCTTTGTTCATCTTGTTAGGACTATGGCCATGTCAGTGGCTAACCTCCGCTCAGTGCCGGCGACAGAAATTTGTAAAGCCGCCACATGGTCTTCTGTGCATATTTTCACAGCTCACTACTGCTTAGACTAGAGAGAGTGTCCCGCAGGGAGAGTGCCTTTGGCCAAGCAGTAATCCGAAGTATTCTCAGTGTATAGGCAGCTCCTGCCCTCTGACTCTTCTGTGTTCAGGCTACCAGACTGATGGTGATGCTGGGGTCTATTGGTAGGGACTCACCCTCTGCAACTCACGGCCTTATGTGAGGATTGATTCCTGCTGTCTCTAGAGAGCACCTGTTACAGGTGAGTAACTATGCTTACTGAGCTGTTGCCTGCTTAGTGACCCATGTGTAAAGTCAGGTGTGTTAAAGACTTGCCTATCTTTACCTGCGGAAGCTAACTGGGCAGCGGCTCAATGTCAACACTGCCTGATTAGCTTCCAGGTCTGCAGTGACCCAGATATTCAATGCGGCTGGCTGGTTATGGCCCTGGCATTGAATATCTAGGGTTAGTTTCCCTAGCGATGGCTAGCTGTGTTAGCAGTGCTAGCCACCACCACTGAACATTCCCCTCAGTGTTTCTGTTTTGTTGAAATAATAATAATGAGAAATAAAGTGTTAGGGAATGGTAATAGGATACCTAGTTTCCCCCATCAGAGTTCCTTTGGGGAAAGGGCAGCAGAACATTACTGGGGAGAACAGTGCAAGCATGACACACCAAAACTCTCCATCAATGGTAAGTGGGAGGAGATTCAATTCCCCTGGGACTATAGAAAATATTCTTTGGAGGATCTGGATTAGGCTTAGTAAACATCTCTCAAGTATACTGTAAGATATTTTCTAAGCCTAATCCAGATCCTTGGTTGATATCACTAATCAAACAAGCAGGATCTGAATTAGGCTTGGTAAACATCTCTGGTACTGTATTTAGACATAGTTTCACAGAATTTCATGGCAGAAGAACATAGTGAAAGAAAAATATTTGGAGTAACTCTCTACAACAAGAGTCAATAGATACACAAGACAAAAAAATCCAGTTAGCATTTCCTATATAGCTCCCGAGCAGAAAAAGGATGAGCCAATCAGGAAACAGGCGCAGAGATCATCAATACAGCAGATTGGCTAAACCTAACCCCCATGGAGTTGTGCTGGCTCATCTATAAGCTGCCAACCTCTGACTGAGAAAAAAGCCAGTTGAGTTCTTTTCATATGGGCTGCAGCTACCTCTTTAATTAGCAAAATGGCCCTGAAATGTAAGTTTATAAAAATATTAAAGAGAAGCAAAATAAAGTGGAAAGCACTGTAAACAAAAGAAGGCAACAAAATATTTATTTGCCTGCATACCCCTATAATGACTGAATATTACCGCTATTCATAGGAGGCAAGATGATCAGGGACCCTAAAGTGACTGATTGGGTTAGAAACTGAATATTGGGTAAAGTTTGCCTCTTTGCAGATTATACCAAAATCTACAATAGAGTAGACACCTAGCAAGGAATAAATAACATGAGAAAGGATCTAGCTAAGCTTGAAGAATGGTTGAATTTGGCAGCTGAGAATTAACACTAAAAAATGCAGGGTCATGCATTTGAGCTGCAAAATTCAAGGGAGTGGTACAGTATAGGTGGTGACGTTAGGGCCAGTCCAAGGATTTCTGCCAGTCTAGGCAGGAGCTCTGGCTGTGCGGACCCCCCCCCCCCTAACACCATGCACTGTGCTGCTCCCCCCCATGATGAACCATGCCCTCCCCCAGCTGCTGATTCTGACAGCGGGTGGCTCACCGGCAGCGGCAGGTCATGTGCTGAAGCACATGGGCTGCTGCCACTGAGCCTAGCTGCTCACCACTGAAATCAGTGGCAGTGGGGAATGGAATCGTGGTTCAGCACAGGGTGGTGCAGCCTGGCACATGGGGGAGGAGCAGGCTGTGTGTGCTGAAGCACATGGCCTGCCGCCCACAGCAATCTGCTACCATAGGTGACTTCCTAGCCCACCTCGTGGACAGTCTGGCCCTGGGTGAAGTACTTCTGTCCATTGAAGAAGAGCAGGACCTGGGCATGGTTATTTTTGATGATCTTAAGGTGGCTAAACAGGTAGAAAAGGTGATGGCGAAAGCCAGAAGGATGCTTGGGTGCATAGGGAGAGGAATGGGCAGCAGAAAAAAAGGAGGTGATAGTGCCTCTATATAAGTCTTTGGTGAGATTTCATTTGAAGTATTGTGTGCAGTTCTGTAGACCACACCTTCAAAAGGATATAAATAGCATGGAGTCTGTGCAGAGGGTGACTACCAAAATGGTCAGTGGTCTTCATTATAAACCATACGGGGACAGATGTAAAGATCTCAATATATATACTTTAGAGCAGGCATGTCCAACTTTGAACAGGCCGTGATCTACTTTTTCTGGACAAAAGTGCCGGTGATCTACCACCATGAAAATTAAGTTTCAAATTAGTTTTAAATTAAATTTTAACCCAATAAACTTAGAGGTTTCCCCCCCCCCCCCCATTTTTAATGAACCTTCTGTCATTTACTTGGATGTGATCAGCTGTTAAGCAAATTAAGCAAAAACAAAACAGAGACGAAGATCCAGTAAGAACTGCGAGGGGAAATGGAAAGTACATTTTTTCTTAAAGTTTTATTGAGTAATAACGTTATTTAACTGTTTTAATAACTTTCTTTAACTTTTATTGAGTAATTTATGTTAAATTTAGTATTGATCCAGGCTGATCTTGCACAATCTTTAATATTTCGCTCTTGCTCATTAGTGTGATGTCTGAGCCTGCATTTCATCTACCAGCTTTTTGAAGTTGGGTGAATATTGCGTGAGGGCCAGTCTCAAGGAATCCTGGAGATGTTCATCTGTCATGTTGGAGCATTGTGTACTCTGTCATTTTCAGATGGGAAAACGCAGATTCACACAAATAAATTGAACCGAAACAGGAGTGTACAGCTTCACTGTAACTTCTCAAGTTGGGAAATTTGTCTCTAGGCACTAGCTTCCAAAACAATTCTTGCTCAGCACGGGTCTTGAGAAAAATGTCATTTTTAAGGGTTAATATTTCATTTTCAAGAGAAGGCTTGTTCAATGAGTAATTTTTACTGATAGCAGCTGCAGTTTCTTTAATGTCCACATCTACTTTGAATGGATATGACAAGTACTCCACAACTGTTCCAATTTTTTGGAAGTCGCAATCTATTTTCAAATTCCTGGATAACAGAACAGATTTCTATCACATACTTCTCATTCTGAAAAACAAAATTTGGATATTGTCCCAGATGGTCCTGCGTATTAGGAAAATGATCAAAAGTGTTGTTTGCAAGATCAGTCATCATTAGCTCAAATTTGCTCTTGTAGGATGAAACTACTCATCATCTCGCCAATGCATTTGTTTTTACCTTGTAGTTCAAGGTTCATATCACTTAGTTCGCCTCTAAAGTCAGCGAGAAATGCCAGATCATATAACCACTCCTCATCTTCCAACTCTGCTTGGTCATCTCCCCTCTCCTTCAAAAAACGTCTTATTTCATTTAGCAAATCACAAAATCTTTGCAGAAATTTGTGCCTACTAAGCCACTTTACATCTGTGTGCAAAATGATTTCCATTGCCCCTTCATCAAGAGTAAGATTGAAAAGCCGTCTTTGAAGTGATCTTCCACGAACTGAATTTACAATTTTGAAAGTGATGTCCATGGCAGTCTTTGTATTGAGTCTCTTGCTTGCCAAAACTTGCTGGTGAATGATGCAATGGTAAGAAAGGAAATCTGGGAAGTCGTCATGCTGTCTACAGAGGGCTATGAAACTGTTAACCTCACCTGTTATTGCTCTTGCTCCATCAGTAGTGATGGAAACAAATCTATGCAATGGAAGATTACACTTTATCACAAAAGAATGGAAAGAACTGAATATTTCCTGACTGGTAGTTCTCCCTTTTAAAGAAATCATTCCAAGTAGTTCTTCTTTAACACTGAAGTCTTCAAAAACCATCCGGATAAAGACTAGTAACTGGGCTATGTCTCTTATGTCTGTAGATTCTTCCAGTTGGAGTGAGAAAGCAACACAATTTGAAACATCCTCCAACAATTGTTCAGTTGTGTCTCCACACATCTTTTCTATTCGCCGCTCGACGGTGTTTCTTAACAATTGTACATCTTGAATAGTAGCTATGATCTCTTTCTTATTTTTAAATCCTTCAAAAAGATTGTCAGCTGCTTCAAGAAAACAATCTTTAACAAATTCCCCTTCAGTGAAAGGTTTTCATTTCTTTGCGATCAGGTTGCTGACCTTGAAGGATGCTATGGTTGCATTGACCGAATGTGACCTTGGCTTCGCCATCAACTGTTGCTGAGTAGCGAA
The DNA here is from genome assembly GCA_033557465.1 of Ichthyophis bannanicus. NCBI lineage: Eukaryota > Metazoa > Chordata > Amphibia > Gymnophiona > Ichthyophiidae > Ichthyophis > Ichthyophis bannanicus. The sequence goes on from CM066033.1 coordinate 159,539,203, forward strand.
TTTCGATTTAAGTTCTTTGAGCTTCAGTTTACGAATTTCACTTTTGGGTGGAAAATCAGCATCAAACTTATTGCTATACAGAGCCTTATAATGACGTTCCAGATTACCCTTTTTGGGCAAGGATACTGGGGCGTTACAAATTAGACATCAACACTTGTCTTTCACCATGATGAAGTAGTCCATTTCCCATTCATCATGAAAGTGGTAGGTTTTGCTCTTCTTTGGAACACTCATCTTTGTTATACTGCAGTGGCTGGGTGTAAGAAGGCCAATTCTGCTAAGTTAGTATAAACACTGGCTGAATCTGGTCCAAAACTGTCACTGTCCCAAAGTATTAAAGATCAACAGGAACTGAAGTCCTCCGGATGATGTGCAATACAAGGACTAGAGATGCCAAAACCACACATGCAGTTCTAAAAGTAAAAAAAAAAAGAATTCATCATACTAGCACCAATAATCAAATACCACCAAACAATCATCAAAAAAGCTCAAACACCTGTCCAGTAAACCAGATAAAATCAAATACTGCCAAACAAGTTCAAATACCACCACATGTGATTTAATAAATTCTGCACACAGTGTAGAATCAATGCAAAGGCAAGGCGAAATAAAATTGCTGTGTAGAATCAACGCAAAGGCTAGGCAAAATAAAATTGCAGAGGCAAGCAAAGGTCACAGTGGTTTGAACCAATTCGAAGGCAAGGCATAGGCAAGTTAGAACAAAATTGGAAAAGCCTGCCAAAATCACCAAATTCTTGACACTTTGTTGTGTCTGCCCAAAAACGTTTAATGAAAGTGAACTATAAAGTGACCAATGACCAGCACACGACACAACTAATATGGTAAGTGTATTCAGGTAAAGCCTGGGAGAATGGATATCACCTGGTATATAACACACTTCTAAGGGGTGTTGGGATGGGGGCAGGAATGGGTGATTCTGAGAGGCAGGAGACCAGGTATGATGCCGGGCCTGTGGTGTCGAGGAGCGTGGGCGGCAGCCCCCTGGGGTACCCACAAACTATTGGCACGAAAACAACAAGCACCCCCAATACACCCACAGGTAAGATTCCAGCAGGCAGGGAAAAAAGACAGGCAAAGAATCAGTAGTGGCGGCAAGCCCTCGGCAGATGACCTGCCGGCACTAGCTCTCTCCTAGCGACGGGGCGAGCTGCTGGAGAGATGGAGCCAAGTGGGGCTGGCGATCTACTTCTGACCCCTCCGCAATCTACAGGTAGATCGCGATCTACCTTTTGGACATGCCTGTTTTAGAGGAAAGGTAACATATAGTAACATAGTAAATGACGGCAGATAAAGACCAGTATGGTCCATCTAGTCTGCCCAGCAATATGACAGGAGTAGGTGCACTCCCCCCTACCCATGTCTGCTTAGTGGTGCACCCACCAGGAGCAGGTGCACCCCTCCCCATGTCTTTGTTTCATTGTTTGTTTAGGGGTGAACACACCGCTCCTCCCCCCATTGCTCCATGTAGGACACCCCTATTTGTTGAGAAATTAGATGGTTCTGTTTATTTTGATTTAATCTTGTTGCTGTAAAAAGATCAACAGTGTCTGTCCCAGGCCACTTTGAATTCCGAAACTGTGTTTGTCCCCACCACCTCCATCGGGAGGGCATTCCAAGCATCCCCCACCCTTTCAGTAAAAAAGTATTTCCTGACATTGCCTTTCAATTTACCACCTTGCAGCTTCATGTTATGCCCTCTAGTTTTACAGCTTCCCTGTCTCTGGAAGAGGTTGGTTTGTTCATCATTTCTCTTTAAGTATTTAAAGGTCTGAATCATATCTCCCCTATCCCTCCTCTCCTCCAAAGTGTACATATTTAGGTCTTCAAGCCTCTCCTCATAAGGCTTCTGACGCAGGCTCCAAATCATTTTGGTCGCCTTCCTCTGAACAGCTTCCATTCTTTTTACATCCTTTGCAAGATACGGTTGCCAAAACTGAACACCGTATTCCAAGTGAGGCCTCACCAGAGACTTATACAGTGGTACTAGTACCCCTTCCTTTCTGCTGCTAATTCCTCTTTGAATACAGCCCTACATCCTCCTGGCTTTTGCCACCACCTTGTTGCACTGTTTTGCCACCTTGACATCCACAGAAATAATCACACTGAGGTCTTTCTCCTGCTCTGTGCACACCAACCTCTTGCCCCCTATCGTGTATATTTCCCTTGGTTCTCCAGGACCAAGCAGGAAGTCAGTCCTCACATATGGGTGTCATCGGCGCCGATTAATCCCCAGCGGATCATTTCCCCAGCTTTCTATGAAAGCCTTTGGGAATGCAGGCACGCATGCACGGTTCCCTTCCTGCCTAAAGGTGCCATCTTACCTCAGTCTCTTTTTTTTCCGTGAAGCCCACCGGACGTGTGTCCAGTTTTCCCGGTTAAAATTAGATTTTTCAGCAATTTTTGCTATTTTTTCTCCCGGTTCGACGCCGGTTCCCCTCCCGCCGGGTTCGGTACACCGGTATCGAGCCCGATTCTTCTTTTTCGGTTTTTGCCCTTCGTGGCTGGCGTTCGTGCCCTTTTTTCCCTGGAAGGCCAGTCCTTTGACCTCGCGGGGACTCTTTTTTCCCCGATGGCTTCCAGCGGTTTTAAGAAGTGTGATCGGTGTAAGAAACTAATGTCTCTCACTGACACACACGACTGCTGCCTTCGGGGCCTCGACCACGATCCTAAGTCGTGTCAGGCCTGTGGAAAGATGTCTTCCAAGGCCCTACGAAGTCGCCAGCAGCAAAAGGAAAGGCTTTTCTTGGACTCAGCCTCCGGTCGGGCCCGGACCTCGTCTGAGGCCTCGACATCTCGGGATTCCGATCCCGAGCGCCGTCGAAGCTCCTCGGACAGGGGGTCCCCCAACCGGGAACGCAAGAGGAAGAAACGGCTCACGAGGGCATCGTCGGAGGAGGTCCCTGGCTCCTCGAGGGCCAGGTATAAGACCCCCGACTGTCGCCCCGGGCCCGTGGAACCGGAGAAGCCTGCCAAAGTTCCTCGTGTGGAGCCGGAGTCTGCTGGACACGTAAGCCCCGTAGTCCTCATGGACTCTCCTCCCAGGGAGCCGACGTCGGGCCCGGCGCCGCTGGGGCCCGAGTCGGTGGCTGCTGCATCTCCCGAGCTGGGTCTCAGGATGACAGCCTTGGAGAGCAGATTGTCTGCCTTCATGGAGCAGCAGCGGGCACTGATGGCCAGCCTGTCTGGCACATCTGCCCCGACCACCAGGATGTCGAAGTCGACCCCGGAGACCGAGCCGATACTCGAGTCCATCGTGGCTCGGAGTCGACCTCGGTCGCGGTCTCCCTCGACCTCCCGTTTGGGACCGAGGGCGTCGACGCCGGTGCTTCCGGCGTTGGGGCGGGTGCTCCAGGGCCCTGCGGGGTCGGACCCCGACTCTTCCTCGGATGAGTCGGCTTGGGAGACGGAGGACGAGGAGTCTTCTGATACCTTTAAGACTCGGTGTGTCCCTTCGGACTCACCGCAGTCTGAGCCCCGGAGTAAGTCCCCCCCGGAGGACACCCGGTTCTCGGAGTTCGTCCGGGATAAGGCCACTGCCTTGGCTATTCTGGCGGACCCCGAGGAAGAGTCTCGAGCTGAAGAGCTCGAGGCGCTACAGTATGACTCTCCTCCGAAGGAGTCCTTTACTGTCCCGGTTCCTCCGATGCTGGAACGGCTCCTCTTCCGTATGTGGGAGGCACCAGCCTCGGCGCCGGTTCTTAGCAAGCGAGTCGATTCGATCTATCGACTCCGGAAGAGCCCTGGTTTTCAGAAGGCACAGCTACCACACCATTCCATGGTTGTGGAATCGGCCATGCATCGTCTGAAGAGCCAGAAGATGCACTCCACGGTGCCTCCAGGCAGGGAGGCCCGAAACCTCGATGGCGTCAGTAGAAAGTGCTTCCAGGGCTCGATGCTTGCTTGCCGTGTCCAGTCCTACCAGCTGTACATGGGCATGTACTTGCGGGATCTGGCCAAGGAGTTGGCCGGGTTCTCTGCTGGTCTCTCCGGGGAACCCTTGCAGAGATTTAAGTCCTTGTCCTCGGGGATTCGGGACTGCTCGAAGTTCATGTCCCGCGCCGCCTACGATGGCTTCGAGGCTTCGGCCCGAGTCGCAGCAGCCAGCATCGCGGCTCGACGCTAAGCATGGCTGCAGTCATCGGACCTCGAGCCATGGGTTCAGGACAAGTTGGTCGATGTCCCTTGCCGAGGTGAAAACCTTTTTGGCAAGCCCATGACCGAGAAGGCCACTCAGCTCGAGACCGAGCACCTCTCACGGACAAGGCTGTCAAGGAAGACCTCTGCCCCTTCTCATAAGAAGAAAGGCTCGGGTAAAAAGTCCTTTTACCCGAGGAAGGGCACTGCCTACAAACAGTACCCGCAATATCAGGCCGCCCAAGCTGCCCCCCAGGGTCAGCAAGCCAAAGGCCAGGGTAATGGGCCCCGTAGGCAGAGGACCCCCAAGTCTCAGGCCCCTGCTACCACTCAGCAGGGTGGGGGCTTTTGACTCCTTGAGCATAGCCTCTCCTCCACTGCTCTCCCAACTCTACACAGGAGGTCGCCTCGCCCTCTTTGCCCACCAGTGGCCCCTTATCACCGGGGACAGTTGGGTGCTGGAGATAGTCCACAAGGGCTATGCCCTCCATTTTCACCAACTGCCTCCTCCATACTTTCCAGGGGAGCCTCCTAGGCCTCCCCTGCACACAGACCTTCTCCTTCAGGAGCTTCAGGGTCTGTTGGTGGACAGGGCGGTGGAGCCTGTGCCTCCCCACTTGCAAGGTCACGGATTCTACTCCAGGTATTTCCTGGTGCCCAAAGAACCGGTGGCCTTCGACCCATTCTGGACCTCAGGAACCTCAACAAGTTCCTGGTGAAGGAAAAGTTCAAGATGCTTACTCTTGGAACCCTTCTGCCCTACCTCCAGCAGGGAGATTGGCTATGCTCCTTAGATCTAAAGGATGCGTACACTCACATCCTCATTCATCCAGACCACAGAAAGTACCTCAGGTTCATTGTGGGAGGAAACCATTATCAGTACAAAGTGCTGCCTTTCGGCCTCACCTCCGCCCCCAGAGTCTTCACAAAGTGCCTAGCAGTGGTGGCGGCCTACCTGAGAAATCAGGGAATCTTTGTCTTCCCCTATCTAGATGACTGGCTCATCAGGGGTCAGACATGTCAGGAGGCCTCTCAAGCCACCCTCAGGACTATTGCTGTTCTACAAAACCTGGGGTTTGTCATAAACTTCGCAAAGTCCACTTTGTTCCCCTCCCAGATCTTGGAGTTCATAGGGGCAAGGTTGGACACTCTCCTGGCAAAGGCATTCTTGCCAGAAGACAGAGCACAGAGGTTGATGGCCTTGGCAAATCAGTTTCTCTGCAGGTCCCTGGTCTCCGCCAGACTCTGCCTGAGGCTTCTAGGCCACATGGCTTCGACAGTGCATGTGACCCCCAATGCCAGGCTCCATATGAGTAATAAAAAAGTGGTCAGAATATCTTATAGAGTAATGCCACCGTTAAGCTAATATGTATCAGATTACTCAACTAGTTTGAGAATTAAACAATAAAAGTTTCCAATCGTTTCAAAACATTCTTTTTGTATTGAAAGATGTTACAATGTAGTCTACCTGGGTCTCAGACTTGTCAGAGCTTATGGTATAGACTTTTTTCACCAGACGCTCTAGTTTGCATCAATGACCCACCTAAAAGGTATTTTTTCTTTAACTTTTTCTTATATTCAGAGAAAATTTTGCAATTTCAATAAAAATTCTTGAAAAAGAAGTCAGGCTTATCTTATTTTGAAGTAAAGAATCCCAACGTCAGCCATAGCGCTACTACGTTTCACGAAGGTTGTTTCTTCAGGGGTATTGCACTGACTTTTATTATCCTATATAAATTAGGAAACAGAAATAAGATTCTCTCATTAATATCCATATGACTGCATAGTTCACATCGAGGAAAGGCATAAAAGTTATCAGTACTTTCAGGTAATATACTCAGTTGACTCACCGTTGAAAAATACCCGCCAGCACGACCAGACTTGGTACGTGAACGCCGCGCATGCGGTTTACAACAGGAATAGGAATTTATTTATATGTTGCTAAAGAGATACGCCCCTTAGAAGATTACTGATCAGGTACATAGGTTCCAATCTATCTGAGAGTTTAAGCCTCCAGGGCACACTGTTTGAAGCCTAAAAATCCATCGTTGTTCTTTATAGATTAATGTCATATCCAGTGATTTTCCTCTCATTGCTTTAGACACCCGTTCTAGGCAAAAACATCAAAGCTCTGTAAATTGGGGATTATGGGCTAAGCAATGTTCTACTATTGGCGCCGTCATTGTTTTACAGTGAAGGCGGCTGCGGTGCTCTGCTAATCGCACTTTAAATGCCCTTAAGGTTTTCCCGATGTAGAGTAGAGAACAGGGACATTGAATAGCGTATACCACTTGAGTAGTGGAGCAATTAGTGGAATGTTGTAGTTCGTACGTTCTTCCTTTCCAACTAAACGAGGATATCGTATGATTCACTGCACATAAGGGGCAATTGCCACAACTGGTATGCCCTCGAGAAGTGTCAGTCATAGATTCTTGTAAAGGAGGCACAATAGCAGGACATAATAGATCTTTAAAATTACTCTGTCTGGTCCAGACGCATCGCACATTTTTATTTTTCAAGGACGGAATGCTATGAATGACATTCATATGCTTTTTAACAATACCCATGATATCATTACTATCAAAGGAGCAACGGGGTGGATAACAACTGTCTTTCGGAAACCCACCGATCGTAATGCCCTCCTTCATTACACAAGCTTACATCCCCGAAAGTTAAAGAACGGTTTACCTTTCTCCCAATTCCTCCGCTATTGGAGGAATTGTACAGATTTACAAGAATTTAAAGCTCATGCTCGTTTACTGAAAAGGAATTTTTGTGAAAGGGGTTACCCGTCTCAGATGATCGAAAAGGCCTATAAAAGAGCCTTATACAACCATCGTGAAACTTTATTGGTTCCAAAGGCAAAGAATTGCTCTGACACTACTATTAATTTAGTTACTCCTTATTCTCCATATAGTAATGATATCATGGGTATTGTTAAAAAGCATATGAATGTCATTCATAGCATTCCGTCCTTGAAAAATAAAAATGTGCGATGCGTCTGGACCAGACAGAGTAATTTTAAAGATCTATTATGTCCTGCTATTGTGCCTCCTTTACAAGAATCTATGACTGACACTTCTCGAGGGCATACCAGTTGTGGCAATTGCCCCTTATGTGCAGTGAATCATACGATATCCTCGTTTAGTTGGAAAGGAAGAACGTACGAACTACAACATTCCACTAATTGCTCCACTACTCAAGTGGTATACGCTATTCAATGTCCCTGTTCTCTACTCTACATCGGGAAAACCTTAAGGGCATTTAAAGTGCGATTAGCAGAGCACCGCAGCCGCCTTCGCTGTAAAACAATGACGGCGCCAATAGTAGAACATTGCTTAGCCCATAATCACCAATTTACAGAGCTTCGATGTTTTTGCCTAGAACGGGTGTCTAAAGCAATGAGAGGAAAATCACTGGATATGACATTAATCTATAAAGAACAACGATGGATTTTTAGGCTTCAAACAGTGTGCCCTGGAGGCTTAAACTCTCAGATAGATTGGAACCTATGTACCTGATCAGTAATCTTCTAAGGGGCGTATCTCTTTAGCAACATATAAATAAATTCCTATTCCTGTTGTAAACCGCATGCGCGGCGTTCACGTACCAAGTCTGGTCGTGCTGGCGGGTATTTTTCAACGGTGAGTCAACTGAGTATATTACCTGAAAGTACTGATAACTTTTATGCCTTTCCTCGATGTGAACTATGCAATCATATGGATATTAATGAGAGAATCGTATTTCTGTTTCCTAATTTATATAGGATAATAAAAGTCAGTGCAATACCCCTGAAGAAACAACCTTCGTGAAACGTAGTAGCGCTATGGCTGACGTTGGGATTCTTTACTTCAAAATAAGATAAGCCTGACTTCTTTTTCAAGAATTTTTATTGAAATTGCAAATTTTTCTCTGAATATAAGAAAAAGTTAAAGAAAAAATACCTTTTAGGTGGGTCATTGATGCAAACTAGAGCGTCTGGTGAAAAAAGTCTATACCATAAGCTCTGACAAGTCTGAGACCCAGGTAGACTACATTGTAACATCTTTCAATACAAAAAGAATGTTTTGAAACGATTGGAAACTTTTATTGTTTAATTCTCAAACTAGTTGAGTAATCTGATACATATTAGGCTCCATATGAGGCCTGCACAGTGGTGTCTTCGAGCTCAGTGGTCACATGCCACAGGCAGCCTCAGCGACAGAATAAGGGTGTCCAGACATTTTCTGCACTCCCTCAACTGGTGGCTGCACCTAACCAATCTACTGCAAGGGGTGCCTTTTCAGATTCCAGGGTACACAGTAGTGCTAACAACAGATGCCTCCCTGCAAGGCTGGGGAGCTCATTGTCTGGGCAAGTGCACCCAGGGCCTCTGGTCTCCCTGGGAAGCTGCACAGCAGATCAATCTCCTCGAACTCAGAGCTATTTGATTAGCACTCAAAGCTTTCACTCCTACCCTGGCTCACCAGTCTGTCCTGATTCAGACGGACAACCAAGTTGCCATGTTTTATGTGAACAAGCAGGGTGGGACTGGGTCCAGGATCCTTTGTCGGGAGGCTCAGGACCTTTGTTCTTTTGCCCTCAAGCACAACATGCTCCTCAAGGCTGTGTACCTTCCAGGCCAGGACAACTACCTGGCGGACAGATTAAGCAGAATACTGCAGCCCCACGAGTGGCAGCTGCATCCTTCAGTGGTTCAGAAGATCTTCCTGAAATGGGATCTCCCTTTGATAGATCTCTTTGCCAGCCCAACGAACAAGCAACTGCCAAAGTTCTGCTCCAGGCAACCGCATCCTCTGTGGATAGCAGCGGATGCTTTTCTGATCTCCTGGTCTCAAGGCCTCCTCTATGCGTTTCCTCCCACGCCCTTGGTGGCCCGAACTCTCTTCAAGATTCTTCAGGACAAGGCCTCGGTCCTGCTGGTGGTTCCCAGGTGGCCGAGACAGCCTTGGTTTCCTCCTCTACTTCAACTGGCGGTGGATCCTCCACTACATCTGGGGTTGCAACCCGACCTTCTCTCACAGGAGCAGGGTTCCCTTCTGCACCCGAATCTCAAAGCTCTCAATTTGATGGCCTGGAGGCTGCAAGGGTAGTCTTGGCTCCCTGGGGCCTGCCTCAGGAGGTTGAGGAGGTTGTCCTAGCCTCTAGGAAACAGTCCACTAGGAAAACCTATGCTCTCAAATGGAAGAGGTTTTCTGTGTGGTGTCAGCTATGTACAGAAGATCCTTTCTTCTGTACTGTGCCAGTGGTCCTTCAGTACTTACTGCACTTGTCAAATCAAGGTCTTAAATCCAATTCTGTTCGAGTCCACCTCTCAGCTCTAGCAGCTCACCACTCTCTGGTGGAGGGACATTCTCTATCTGGTCACCCCTTGGTGTCTTGCTTTCTTAGGGGCTTGCTTTTGCTCAAGCCTCCTATCCGCCCTCCTGCCCCTGAGTGGGAGCTGAATGTGGTCTTGCAGCAACTGACTCGCCCACCTTTTGAGCCGATGGCTACTTGTCCACTACGCTTCCTCTCCTGGAAGACACTCTTCCTGATAGCTCTTACCTCGGCTAGGCGAGTAAGTGAGCTTCAGGCCCTGGTCTGTGATAGGCCTTACACCAGGATTTATAGGAACAGGGTAGTCCTTAGGACTCATCCAAAGTTCCTCCCTAAGGTTGTCTCCTCTTTCCACCTCAACCAGGAGGTGGTTCTTCCCACATTCTTCCCTAGGCCTCATGCAAGCCAGGCTGAAGCAGTCCTGCATACCCTGGACTGTAGGAGGGCCTTATCCTTCTACCTTGACCGTACGCAGGGGCATAGAAAGGCTACCCAGCTCTTCGTCTCCTTTGACCCCAATAAGTTGGGGGTTGGCTGTGTCCAAGCGTACCTTGTCCATCTGGGTGGCTGACTGTATCACCTGGGCTTACAAGGTGGCTGACCTTCCTTTGCAGGGTAGGGATACGGCCCACCGAGTCAGGGCAATGGCTGCCTCAGTGGCTTATCTCCACTCTATGCCCTTGGTAGACATCTGCAGGGCTGCAACTTGGTCTTCAAGCCAGACCTTTGCAGCCCATTACTGCCTGGAGAGGGAGTCCCGTAGGGACAGTGCTTTTGGCCAGGCAGTACTCCGGAATCTCTTTGAGGTTTAGGCAACTCCTGCCCTCCTGCCCTCTGTTGGGCTACCGGTGGAGGTTGTGTCCTTGAAAAGCCTTTCTTTGTTGCTGAGACTAGAGGGAGTTCTCTTGTTCAGCCTGGGTTCCTCGGTAGCCTAGAGCTGGGGAGTCACCCATATGTGAGGACTGACTTCCTGCTTGGTCCTGGAGAAAGAGTAGTTACTCACCTGTAAGAGGTGTTCTCCAGGAGCAGCAGGAATCAGTCCTCACAACCCTCCCTCCTCCCCTTGGAGTTGCAGTTGTACATAGTTTATTTTTCATTTTTGTGTGCTGTTCTTAGCTATGTCATTTGACTGAGGTAAGATGGCACCTTTAGGCCGGAAGGGAACCGTGCATACGTGCCTGCATTCCCAAAGGCTTTCATAGAAAGCTGGGGAAATGCTCCGCTGGGGCTTCATCGGTGCCGATGACACCCATATGTGAGGACTGATTCCTGCTGCTCCTGGAGAACACCTGTTACAGGTGAGTAACTACTCTATTTCTGCTACCCAAGTGCATGACACTGCACTTCTTCGCATTAAATCTTAATTGTCAAGCATCAGACCATTCCTCCAGCTTTTGCAGATTCCTCCTCATGTTAAGCACTCCCTCAGGGGAGTCCATTCTGTTGCAAATTTTCGTGCCATCTGCAAAAAGACAGACTTTTCCATTCAGTCCTTCAGCAATATCACTCACAAATATATTGAACAGTGCCGGGCCTAGGACCGAACCCTGAGGCACCCCACTAATCACCTTCCTTTCATCCGAGTGAGCTCCATTTATCATCACCTTCTGCCTGTCAGTCAACCAATTTCTGATCCAGTTTACCACCTTGGGACCCATCCCCAAACTACTGAGTTTATTGATAAGCCTCCTATGAGGGACAGTATCAAAGGTTTTGCTGAAATCCAGGTAGATGACATCCATCGCATGTCCTTGATCCAGTTCTCTGGTCACCCAGTCAATCGTCCCTCAGTAAAACCATGTTGCCTCGGATCCTGTAACCCGCTGGTTTTGAGAAAGTTCACTATTCGCTCTTTCAGGAGTGTCTCCATTACTTTTCCCGCCACTGAGGTAAGGCTCACGGGCCTGTAGTTTGACACTTCTTCCCTGTCACCACTTTTGTGTAGAGGTACGATGTCAGCCATTCTCCAGTCTTGAGGAACCTCTCCTGTTTCCAAGGATCTGTTGAAAGCATCCTTTAACGGCCCTGCAAGAACCTCTCTGAGCTCTTTCAGTATCCTGGGATGTATCCCATCCGGTCACATGGCCTTGTCCACTTTCAGTTTTGCAAGTTGTTCTAAAACCTCATCCTCTCTGAATGGTGTGGTATCTACCTCATTCCCATTTTTATATTTGGGAGTCACAGGTGGTCCTTCTCCAGGATTTTCTTTAGTAAAAACAGAGCAGAAGTATTTGTTTAGTAATTTCGCTTTATCAATGTCATTTTCTACGAGTCTGTTTCCAGCTCTTCTGAGTCCTGCAATTTCACCTCTGATCTTCTTCCTTTCCCGAATATATCTGAAGAAAGTTTTGTCGCTGCACTTAACATCTTTTCCTCTGCCTTTGATTTTGCTATCCTTATTTTTCTTTTTGTCTCATTGAGTTTGATCATCTATTCATTTCTGTGTTCTGTTTGCAAGCTTTTGAATTTTGCGAAAGCTGTGTTTTTTGCCCTTATTTGAGCAGCCACTTCTTTGGAAAACCAAATAGGTTTCCTTCTCCTCTTGTTTTTATTTACTTTTCTTACATATTTATCTGTTGCTCCTTTTATTGCCCCTTTTAGTTTAGCCCATTGCATTTCCACTTCCCTTATCCCCTTCCACCCTGTCAGCTCTTCCTTTAGGTACTCGGCCATTTTATTGAAGTCAGTGTTTTTGAAGTTTAGGACTTTGAGCTTGCTATGATTGGATTGCACCTTGGCTTTTATCTCAAACCACACCGTGTGATGATCACTGTTGCTCACAGGGGCACTCACCCAGACATTAGACACGCTATCACTGTTGGTGAGCACCAAATCCAGCGTTGAGCTTTCCCTGGTTGGTTCCATCACCATTTGTCTAAGTAATGCATCTTGGATAGCGTCCACAATTTTTTTGCTTCTTTCCAGATTTGCAGAAGGAGCAATCCAATCCACATTGGGTAGATTAAAGTCACCCAATATGATCGTTTCCCCCTTTGTTGCTATCTTGGCAATATCTATAATCAATTCATTATCAATCTCTTCAATTTGAGTCGGAGGTCTGTAGATTACAGCAGTATGGATGACAGTGCCATCTTCTTTCCAACATGATCCAGTGCGCTTCTTCTTTTCCCCATGCACCCAGCATTTCAGTAGCTTTGATATTGCTTTTGACATACAAGGCTACTCCTTCCCCTTTTCCATTTTCTCTGTCTCTTCTGAATAGATTATAGCCAGGTATGGCTATATCCCAATCATGTGATTCATTAAACCATGTTTCTGTAATGGCCACAATGTCCAAGTCCTTTTCCACCATTAGGGCTTCCAGGTCTGAAAGTTTGTTGGCTAAGCTTCGAGCATTTGTGCTCATTGCTTTCCAGCATTTAACTGGCTTGTGTGCATTTTGCCTTGATTTTATTCTACCCACTTCTTCTTAGTTGCTTTTGATGTGTTGTTTAAAAGTGTGGTTGTTTCTGTTATTCTGCTTTTGCAGGGGGTGATGTCCAGAACTTGACCTTCCCCGTCCGTCACCCCCTTCTTCTACTTTAAATGCAAATCGACATACTGCCTGAATTTTTCACATAGGATTCTTTTCCCTGCGACAGAGAGGTGTAGTCTATCAGTACAGTATAGTTTCTTGTTCGTCCATGTGTTTTCCTAGTCGCCAATAAATCTGAATCCTCATTTGCACCAGGTCTGGATCCATGTATTAAAGCTGTTAATGAGATTTAGCCTTTTTGCCCCCTTACCTAGAACAGGTAGAACTTCTGAGAATGCTACAGTGTTAACAATGGGCTTGAGTTTTTCTCTCAGAGATTGGAAGTCCTTTTGGACTGTAGAGGCACTATTTCTAGCCTGGTCATTTGTACCCAAGTGGATGACAACATCAAGTTTGGAGTGTTTGCCTTCTGCGCTAAGTACGTCAATAATTTGGTTTGTATTCCTGCCAGCTAAGGAGCCTGGGAGGCATTTGACTTTCTTCTCTCCTTTGAACTGTGTTCCCAAGTTGGTGTCTCTGATGATGGAATCTCCAAATAGTAGTAGTAGTTTTCAGTTTGGTGAGTTTTTCATATTTGGTCTTTAGCAGGAGATTGGGCATTGACTGACTCCTCTAAGGGCCATTCATTTTCTTTGGATAGGGCATCCTCATTAACCAAGGCAGAGAATGCATTATGCAGGGATATCTCTTGGTGTATAGGATGTCTCTGTGTCACAGATCACAATCTATCTGAACCCACTGTGATCCATTTGTTCCTGGTGTGTTTGACTCTTTGTGGGAGCTGTGGTGGACTTTGTTCAGTCTGTTTCCTAGAACAGGTATGCTTCATTGCAGTCAGTTCTTCCTTTAGTAGAGACAATTCTTTATGCATGGCAGCCAGGTCTTCTCTTAGTAGAGTCAATTCATTATACATGGCAGAATGACCTTCTGCACATAGGACATGCTCTTAGGCTCCAAATGATTCTTCTTGGAATGAAAGTACTGCAGGTATTGCACTGAATACAAGACATGCTGGTTAAGAGAATGTGGGTGTATCCCAAGCTGTTGGCTACTATTTAGGCAATGCAGCCCCAGGGGTGAGTGGGAACCCAAGTGTCACTGCCCCAGTAGGCTTATACCTGAACTGTGGGCACACTCAGAAGCTGTGAAGGCTACACAAGGAAATCAAGCAGTTTGACTATCCCCAAATGTAATGTAGGACCAGCAATTAGCAATTTTCCCAATACCTAAAGTTTAACCAACCCTTAGTATTCTATATTTGCAATAAAAAAACCAGCAGAGATAGAAAGGAATAAGCTTATCTGTGTCTTGTGCAGCTCTGGCCTTTCAGACTGGCTGTGACCAGCATGTGAAGCCAGGTGTCTGATGATCTAAAGTAGCCTCTCCCTGGGAGATGCCTTTCAAGCAGACAATGAATCAGAATTACCCAAAATATACCTTAGTAGATCTATAAGCCCCCTGTGCAAAGGCCTCTGTTGGTCCCTTGCGAAGTAAGTATTTCTATACCAAGTAGCTGATTTTTCTTACAAGTATCCCTGCCCCAGTAGGATAGAGGAGATATGATAGAGATGTTTTAATATTTCCGTGGCATAAATGCACAGGAGGAGAGCCTCTTTTAATTGAAAGAAAGCGCTGCAATGAGGGGACATGGGATGAGGGTGAGAGGTAGATGAAATGAGGACAGTGTCTGAATACAAGAAAGCATGGGACAAACACAGAAGATCTCTAAAGGGAATAAAAGGGACTATAATAGTTTTTAATGGAAGGGAGTGGAGGAGTAGCCTAGTGGTTGGGGCAAGGTACTTCAGGCCGGAAGGTTGGGGGTTCAAATCCCACTAGAGGACAGCAACCTTGGGCCGGAAGGACTGGGGTTTCTAGTCCCACAGGTGCTCTTTGTGGTCTTGGGCAAGCCACTTAACCCTCCATAGCCCATGTTCCCTGTAAAATAGTTATCTCCAAGTTATAATGCCCTGTTCCATGTAATTTCAGTTTGTTCAATGTAAACCGCACTGATGCAGAATAGCGCAGTATAAGAGAATGTAAATAAATAAATAAAATAAAATAAATAAGGGCAGACTATATAGGCCATCTGGTCTTTTTCTGCCATCATGTTTCTATGTTTCTATTAAAATGAAAAGAGATCTATGAGAAAACAGAGGAAGACAAAAACCAGAGGCTGGGTCCTACACAGTTAGAAACATAAAATGACTGAAAACGAAGATAGAATAAAGAATTTTATTTCCTATTTTGTGATTGACAAATGTTGGTGTTTGGAAAGTACATCTGCCAGGAGTCAGCACTGGTGTTGAAGGCTGGGGCCTAGCCCAGGGCAAAGGTTTGAGAGGGGACTCTTAACCCCACTAACAAGCTCTGCCTTCTTCAGTCTTAGACAGATCTGTGGCCCTTTCTGGCTTGGAGGCCCAGACTGATTGCCAGGTTGCATCTCTACTAATGCCAATCTTGACATCAGCTAGCTTTTATTTTGTACAATAAAGGGGGAAATGCATTTCCATTTCTCTTGTGTTGCACTGCATGCAGTGTCTGGCTTTCTGATGTTTTAGTTTACTTTTTGTCTACATATTTCTCTTTTCATTGTATCGTCACTTATTGGTGAAGGCCTATCTGTATTGGGTGCATGTGCGACCAATGCTGGGTATTCTGTTAGTATGGAATTTCTGTTTAATAATGTGTAGCAATCTGGCTTGTTTAGCTTGCACATTGCCCTCTCTGCAGTTATTTGGGGGGGGTGGGGTAGGGTATGGGCAGTGCAGGGGTGGGCATGAGCAGGGCAGGTGGTGGAGTATGGCTAGCCACAGGTGGTGGGTTTTTCTCTTTCAAAAAAAGTTGGCAACCCTATCCTCTGCCTAACTTTGGTGCCTCCCATTCAGAGGACATGACCTTTTGCAAGGGATCAGGAAGGGTGAAAAAAAATCAGAGGGCTTCCTCAACCCCTCCAGGATAGAGTCTGCTTGAGCACTGTGTACTGTAGAGGGATCCACAATACTCAATGCCAACATGGTATCCTGAATAAGGATAGCCATGTCCTCCCTATGAAAAAGGGCCAATCACTGGATCTTTGTCCTCCATTAGGGAAAGCTTCCCCTCCTCCATTCTCACCATATGGAGATAGGGAATCCTCATCATCTTCTCTGCATTCCTGTATAGGGGTTAAAGCTGGGTTCCTGGAGGACAGAAAGGTGAAAATTAAGAATGTGGATGTTTATCTCCCTTACTGCCAGAGGGGGAGACCTCAGAGGGCCCTGAGTTTTCTGTAGGAGAAGTCAGGCTTTGGACTCCCATAAGGGCAGCTGTCAGGCAACTATCAAAGACTGAAAACAGCCTATGAGTTGTTTCAGAAGCTTCTGCTCAGAGTCAGCTGGAAACAAGCCCAAGATCATCCTTCTGGCTGATGGGAAAATTGCAAGAGACTCTGCAGAGGCAGCAAGATTGGCATCAGGCATCAGGCATCACACCCCTCTATGAGGGGAGCTACCATTGCTGAAAAATGTATCCTGGGGCTTCTCCATTACTCTCGGGACAAAAAGAGCCAGCTGTGGAACTCATATGATGGGAACTACAAGCAGCACCCCACCAGGCATGGCTTACAGAGCTCAAATGACATAAAAGAGAAACAACACAACCCCCTCACCCCCTACAAGAAAAGAAGCCATGGCAAAAAAGGAAACCCTGATAGATGAGGGATTTTTTCTCCTGTCAGAGTGTCTGAAAAAAACCCAAGAAGAGCTTCCCCAGCTGCTGACACAGGCCTGGGACAACCTGACTGCCTGAAAGATTTTTTCAAAATTCAAATTGCTTAACTCAAGTAGCAAAGACAGCGAGCCAATTAAAGCAATAGAAAAAAATAGGAAAAAGACATAGCATGCAATAATAAGACAGCAAGAGGGAAGAGGGGCTTGGATCCAGATTGAGCAACCCCTTTTAGAAGCACTGTAGGGTTGTCCTGTTCACTCTCCGGCCCACCAAACAGTGTGGCTATTGGCTTGATAAGCCAACAAGGTATACCCAAGCTCTTAGCAAACGTTGGCCCAAAGATCTCAATCTTTTATGCCACAAGAGCATGATCTGGGCCAGGGGAGACAGACCTATCTGCACTGCTGCAGCAGTCTATACATCTTGTCACCTGCTGGAGACAAACAATACTGGCTTCTCTCAGTGCTGCACCAGAGGATATACCATGTGATGACATCACTGAAAGTAGCTCAAATCTGCCTCCACCTGCTGGCTGAGAAGCATAACCTACTCATCTGGACTGGTCTAGCAGGAAGATAAGGAAGCATTATTATATTACTCTTAATAACCTTTAGCCATTGTATGGATTTGTGATCCTGCTCTCCAATCCCAACCTCCCTGTTCTATATATAAGATTATGCGTATAGCAATATTATTCATATTTCTCTAAAAAAAAACAGCCCTTAAATGTTCAGCACAGTGTGGAACATCTAAGTTCTTTTTAAAAATTGACCCTTTTATGCTTAAGCAATTCTTCATTATGTTTCCTAACATGCGTTTCTTGGGTGAAAAAGATTTGTCTTAGCAGATCCTTCCCACACTATCAAATCTCTCTTCATTGGAGAACTGGCCCCTTTAGCATTAAAAATCAGAACTTTTAAATTTCAATCTACTCGTCTGAAAAATTTCTCCATCTCCCCCAAACCTCTTCTCTTCATTTACTCCCTCATTCACTTCTATCCCAGATACATCTCACACCCATTTCTCATTTATCACACAACTCTCCACTCAGTCCAACCAGTACCCAACCTCCCCAACCATTCTGGAATATTCTCCTGATCTCCATCATCATCCCTCTCTCCCCCTCTCTCTTCCCCCCCACCCTGCTTACCCCACAGACAACGTTTGGAGGAGGTCCCATCACCAAACAGACACTCTAGCATTTAAACATCAAACTGTATAATAACCATGAAGATCTTTATCCTTATAATTTTCAAGTTCGTTCGTTCATTCAAAGGCAGCAGCCTTACAACTTATTGCAAAGTTTCAAAGACTGATGTTTTAAGAGGCCTGTGATCTCAAATACCATTCATCCCATTGTTGCTTGGTCAGTTCCATCATATGAAGCCTGAGTTTTGTCTAGGTCTCTTTTCTCCCTTAATGACACTTCCCCATTTCGAAGGTTCTCACGGCTGGATATCAATGAATCCTACTGAAAGCTACAGCACATCAGAGATTCCAGCTTCCATAAGTGCTTTCCAGGCCTCCTCAACCAACAACATTCTTACGGTATTTTCTTTCACAAGACAAAGACCAGCAAACAAGTTCATTGGAACTGAATATTCTCTGTTTTTAATTTCTTAGTAAGTTCAAAAAATTCTTGCTGTCTCTTTAAAATCACTGTTGACAGATCCGCATAGCCTTAATCCGACTACCTTTCCTCATTATGGAGCTTGTCTTTCTGGCTATGGTAAGTACTGTCTCTGAAATTAAAATCATGGTAGAATGCTACATTGTCTCTGGTAAGGTTCCTCCATGTGGCATCCAGAGCATGGTGAGTGCATTATATCTTACTGTAATTGTGGGAACTTTGCTCAGTGTCTCCTCCTCGGCCAAAACTACTGTGCTAATTTTCTGAACTATCTTTGCACAGTTTTGGAGAGGTATCCCTCTTCAACAAATATTGTTCTTTCTTGATCTATTTTCATCTATATCCCTATTTGCTTGTTCCATTGTATGGATCTGCTTTTGGAGGGCTAATACAGCCTTGCCTTGAGCATCAAGGAGGATTTGGGTTTCCACCTCCTCCAGGTGGTTGCCACTATGGTTTATTTCCACATACAGCTCTGATATAAGTTCATTAAATCATCTTTTAAGTCCACAATGTCTCTCTTTATGTCTTGCATCCAGTCTTTCAATTCTGCCGTAGTTACATGATCTATTTCACTTGGGACCACCAGACCACTCTCTTAAACCTACTACATCACTTGCATAAGAGCTATTCTCTAGCACTATGTCTTTCTCCTCTGTGGGGCTCACATTTGAACCATGATAAGAGAACTTCAGATCCACAGTTTTCCACTTTGAGGAACTTGCCAGACTTCTCCATCCTTTCTAAAGGAGTCAAAGCCATTGCCACTGCAAAA
This sequence comes from Ichthyophis bannanicus, assembly GCA_033557465.1. Classification (NCBI taxonomy): domain Eukaryota; kingdom Metazoa; phylum Chordata; class Amphibia; order Gymnophiona; family Ichthyophiidae; genus Ichthyophis; species Ichthyophis bannanicus. The sequence goes on from CM066033.1 coordinate 159,558,289, forward strand.
AGACCTGGTTTTCTAAATACTCTGAGTGGAGCTCTAGCCTATGCATTGTCCTCTTGGCTGGTGATGTCATCTGACTCCTATGGTGACTCTTTTTGTAATGGGCTAAGAAGGATAGCTATTAAACATCTTCAACTGGATCAAAATTCTGCTGTTAAACTACTTCACTTAGGTCAGTACTCAGATAATGTATCCCCACTTTTGATCCTACACTAGGCATGTGTGTACCAAAGATTTTCAGGCTCATCTTAATGGTTAGTCTTTGGGAGCTGAAGCATTTGTATGTTTTCTCATTCATCCCCATTAAAGTCCATGGGGGGGGGGAGCTATTTTACAATACAACAGTGAGGCTTCAAATCTGCTTGAAACTTGATAGCAGTCATCTGTAGCAGCAATAGGAGCGATTAAGAGTGTCACAAATCCCTCAGGGTATCAGAAGAGGGGCAAAGAGTGCATGCAGTGGTAGGATGAGCATCAGAAATCACCAATAGAAGGTCAAAGCAGTACAAAGAGCTCATTGAACACCTCAAGATAATGGAAGAGGGAAAAGTAGCAGTACAATTGATGGAAGCACACCAAAGCACTTTGAGAGAACTAAAATGGTTAGGAGACCAGCAGAGCATCCAGAATGGCTGTAAGGCCCTAAATTATGTTTTTATGAGGACAAACACAGCAACTGGATTGGCTGCTGGGGCCTAAAATATTTCAGGAGGACCAGCATAGCACATCATCAAGATTGCCTGGAAGGTCCTGAAAGAGCAGAGGAGAACCAATCAAAGAGCAGAAAAGGTGGCATGAGCCTGGGCTGCAGGAGTGCGGTGAGTTCAGCGAAGCTATGTGTTCACAAGTTAGAGCTCTGAAACTGAGAACTTATATCTCAGCACTGGAACATTAAGTACAGAGGAAGATCACATTAAGGGGGAAAAAGTATTCATGGAGTCTACTCCAGTCAGAACATTCTAGGGCAGTGATGGCTAACCTTTTTGAGCCCGAGTGCCCAAACTGCCGCACAAAACCAAAGAATTTCCTCAAAGTGCCAGCACGTCAATTAAACCTTAACAACAAGATTTTAGTATCTAAAAACTCTTTATAAAGTTGCCTGAACTATGTAACATCATTTGTAAAGGTTGGAATCTTTGTATTGTCAGAGAATCAATTTGATTCACAATCCTTTGGTTTTCATTTCAATTTATTGGCAATTTATAATGTTTTAATGATTTCATTCAATTTAGAAACAGGAAGGCAATAATTAAAGTGGGAACCCCAAAAGCCAAACTTGGAATGTACAACAACACTGTAGAAATAAAACTATAAATTAATTTCCTCTTGTACCAAACAAAGCACAGACGTTAATGATGCACATTTCCCAGAGGTTTCATATTCCAGTTAATAAATTCAAAATAAAGAGATATTTCTACCTTTTGTGCATTTTTTTTCAGTTGCAATTGCTCCAGCCACTTTCTTCTGGTTTCTTCATGTTTTCTGCTAACTGTCCATCGTCTGCTGTCCATTTGTTCTTTCTTCTCTCTTCTAGTTTTTTTTTCCATTCTCTCTCTCTACATCTGCTTTAACATACTAATCTTTCTCCTTTTGCTCTTTCCTCATTCCTATTTCATCCACACAAATTTTACCCCTCCATCCTCAATCCCCACTTACTCTCCCAATACCAGGCCAATTGTAGATTTTTCATCCCTCCCACACAAAATATTTTTCCCCTCTCCATTTTACTCTCCCAGCCCCATCCCATTCTAATCCTCCCCCAACATCAGCTCCCTTCTAGTTCCAGTCTCACCCAGCATCCATTCCCTTCTAGTCCCTGCATCAGCCCATTTCCCGTCCTAGCCCACCATCAACCCATTTCCAGTCCTAGCTCCCCCATCCATTTTCAGTCTGAGTCCCTTCATCAGCTCATTTCCAATCCTAGCCCCCCATCAGCCCACTTCTAGTCATTTCCTAGCCCCATCATCAGCCCATGTCAAATCATAGCTCCCCTCCACTCAGTCCAATACCAGTCCTAACCACATCAGCCCACCTCAAGTCCTAACCCCTCCCCATCAGCCCATTTCCTGTCCTAGCCCCCCCATAGCCCATTATCAGTCCTAACCACCCCCCATAGCCCATTAGCAGTTCTAACACCCCCATCAGTCCACAGCCCATTACCAGTCCTAACCCCCCCCCAGCCCATTAGCAGTCATAACAACCCCCCCCCCAGCCCATTAGCGGTCCTAACCCACCCCCCCTAGCCCATTAGCGGTCCTAACCCACCACCCCCCCAGCCCATTAGCGGTCCTAACAGCCCCCCCCAGCCCATTAGCAGTCCTAACAGCCCCCCCGCCCCAGCCCATTAGCAGTCCTAACAGCCCCCCTGCCCCAGCCCCAGCCCATTAGCAGTCCAAAAAAAAAAGCTGGCTCTCTGGCTGCTGCCGCTGTCGCCGCGGCAGAATGCAGTGTCCCGCGGGGCCCCCTCTGCGCCGGCTGAGCCCTCTGCCCGGTTTTCAGATTCGCGAAGGGAGAGTGTCTCTCCCTCGCGTCTCTGTTAAGCCCGCAGGGGCTAATGGGAAATTTCCCATCAACCCCTCGCGTCTAAAGGGGCTGATGGGAAATTTCCCATTAGCCCCTGCGGGCTTAACAGAGACGCGAGGGAGAGACACTCTCCCTTCGCAAATCTGAAAGCCGGGCAGAGGGCTCAGCCGGCGCAGAGGGGGCCCCGCGGGACACTGCATTCTGCCGCGGCGACAGCGGCAGCAGCCAGAGAGCCAGCTTTTTTTTTTAATGTAATTTTGAGGAAAGCAGAATGTTCTTTGTGCGGGGCCCCCTGAAACGCGGGGCCTTGTGCAAAAAACATTCTTGCTCAATGGACGGGCCGGCCCTGGACACCAGCACACTCACCTCCCGCCGTGTCGCATATCTTAATTGCGGACCTTCCTGCGTGCCAGCTGCAAGGCCTTCGCGTGCCATAGGTTCGCCATCGCTGTTCTAGGGGTTTCTTAGTGAAAACCTCAACAAGTATAATAATGGAGGATGGTGACTGTGAGGACAGTGTGTCACCCCATGATAGCTAGGGTTGATTTGGCTATTAGGTGGGTGTCCCCTCCCTCCAACAGTGCTCCATGCTTATCCTGCCTATTTAAGGAAATAGCATTTGTTTGCTTAAGGGTATAGCAGTAGCTGTGCTCCTCTGCTAGAACCTGCAAATAAGTGCAGTAATGGAAATTTGAAAAGAACTCTAAAGAGAGAGCTCAAGGCCTGTTGACAGTGATAGGCTGGCAGTGCTCCCCCCCCCCTCCCCCATATGCTGTCTTCAGTGTCTCCTGGCCTATGGTTGTTAGGGACTGCATGTCAAAGTGAGTGGCAGAACAGAGGTGTATAATAACAAGCCTAAGGCACCCACAAAGGTGCAAAGCAGGAGGATGAAGAGGAGTGGCCGAGGAAAAGCCAAAGCATACTGCAGCTAGAAGGGTGGTGACAAGCATGAAATTTAGGGAAAGTGAAAAGTCGTACAATGACAAGCCTAAAGCATCCACAAAGGTGCAAAGCAGGAAGAGGATGAACAATGTCCCCGGAAAAGCCAAAGCAATGAGGGCATAGAAGCAGAGAGCCATTGTTTCCTTAACCCAAGGAGAGACAGAATAGTTCAACACGGGAGTCATCTGCTGGACACCGATTGTCCCATCTGCACTGAGTGTCTGTCCCCACACATGCAACAAAGAAATAAGGGCAGATCAAAGAAGAAAATGGCTGCCACTCTGAAGAGAATTTCTACTCCTAATTCAAAGGGGAGAGAAACCTCAGCCAGTGACAGAGCTGCCTCCTGCATAGGCTTTCAGCAAAAGCAACAGATGGCAGCACTGTGGGAAGGCTTCATCCAGATGTACAGAATTAATATGTTTTGGGTGAAAGTATTTTTTTTAGGTTGTGGCAACCTCATCTGTCAGGCTTTGTCAAAAGTGATTGAGTCCCAGGGCTTTGTTCTTCCTGAGACTGTCTTGAAATATATGGATCATATCTGGCCAGATGATCTCAGACTATGGGCTTGACCTGGTTCAACAGCAGCAACATCAGGAATTCTCAGGTGTATACCATGTTATATTCACACCTGAACAGCAAGCTAAGGTACACCATTGTGAATGGCAACAGGATGGAGGTGTACATAATGGGGTTATTTTTTAAGCTCTATTTGTGCCTTGGAGGTATGAAAACAGGCATAGAGATGTCCCCGGAGCCATTTAAGAAGTTGGGTCTCTGGACATCCAAATTGTAACAGGGGTGTTGTGGATGGACGTCCTGAGCTTCATCAGAGATTATACCTGCTCTATTTATTTATTTAAACTTTTTTTATATACCCTCTTTCTACAATTCAAGACTGTTTACATGGAACTCAACATGCAACATGGGAGGAGTGGCCTAGTGGTTAGGACAAGGTACTTCAGGCCGGAGGGCCGGGGGTTCAAGTCCCACCTGGGGACAGCAATCTCAGGCTGGAGGGACTGGGATTTCTAGTCCTATAGGTACTCCTTGTGGTCTTGGGCAAGCCACTTAACCCTCCATTGCCCATGTTCCCTGTAAGTATTAGCGTATGTGTGTCATATCCCCTCGTGTTAAATGTATCTCCCAATTGACCGCTTTGACCCGGTGAAAAGCGGGATATAAATACAGCTAAATAAATAAAAAACAGTGTGGAAACAGCTGTTGTACATAGAACAATAACTTAGAATAAAGAACATTAAAACAATCAACTTTTTACAGTTAATAATTATGGTATAATGCCGGATAGGGCAACTATGTATGAACAGGCCACTGAAAAGTGTTAATTTTCCCAGGCAAACATCAGGAGAGTGTGGAGAAGGAGGTACACTCATAATCTCTTTAGTTTTCAATTTGTCAGCAAATACTGACAGGGAATTGGGGCTTATGTTTTTGTTTTGCCATGCCACTGGATATTCCATATACAATCTTGCTTGAGATGGATGTTCCCACCCACCCCACAGTTTCATAGCTGGGATGTCTATATGGACACCAGCATGGGCATCCACAATTGGCGGCATCTATGCTTCTAAAATTGGGCATACAATGGAGGGGATAAACTTAGGAATAATTTTCAAAAATATTTCTTGACGGAAAGAGTAGTAGATGCATGGAATAGTCTCTCAGTGGAGGTAGTAGTGATGAGGACTGTATCTGAATTCAAGAATCACATAAATTATCACCACTATCTTGCAAAACAATCAATCAATTGAAAAAAACACAATGCAAAAGAAAATTACTCTTTCACTCATACTTAAACAATTCAAAATATGAAAACAATATCACATATAATATATACTTAAAAACCTATGTGTTCACATATAGCACAAAATTTAAGTGTGTTGTAAAAATAAATTTTATTACCTTTATCAAAAACCACATAACATATCACTAATGTCACTTATCAAACAATAAATACAATATTACAATGTCATAATAGCACAATAATGCCCACTCTAAGGGGTATGTTTACTAAACCGTCTTAATGTGCGCTCTGTGATGTTATCGCGCGATAAGGTACCTTATCGTGCGATAATGGCGCTTTTTCAGGTGCACAGGTACCTTATCGCGCGATAACGCGCGCGCAGCGGTGCAAACGAGCGCTGGAGGCGGTGAAAGGCTTGCGGAGGAAGGCTCCCCAGGGGTGGAGAGAAGGGGTCAATGGGCGGAGAGTGGGAGGGGAGAGGCTCTCTGCACACTAACGCTGTGAAATCCGAGGCTCAAAACTAACGTCAGTGAAACCCTGGCGTTAGAGCTGATTTAAAGGGAAGAGAAACCATTTCTATCAGCAATGTACAGCAAAATCAGGGAAACCTACAAAACAGTGATAAGTGTGATACATGTGCACGGAACAAAAGGGCAAATAAACATTGAAAATGACCCCAACAAAATATAAAAAAACATAACCAAGCTGGGCAATAGTGATATTAATGGGAAACGTTGAAAAACACTCCCAAGAAATCTCCAAAAAAAGGATATGAATTTTGGAATGGTCTACGCTCCGTCCCCATACAAGGTGAATGATCCCACAGTGAAATAGCGCTGATCAGGGTTTCCCTCTCCATTGGACAGGTTTCCTATGGCGTGCACATGATCCACAACAGCAGGGCGGGCATGTCGGAATGGGCAATTGGACAGATGCTGGGAAAGGGAACACAGAGGGCTACAGACGGCACATGCTGTGCTGCAGCTGGGCCACAGTGCGGACTAGGGTGATGCCTAGGTGGCCCATAGGAATGCTGAAACAGTAGAGCAGCCAGACAGCATCTGATGAGGGCCCAGCATGGGAACGAATGTGCTTCCCACAGTGTCACAGGGGATAGTACCCAGCAGGTACCCCCAAGGGCACAGAACATTGGCAGGCAGTGCTGGGGGGAAGCGTGGACATCTATGCAGGCACCCCTATCCCAGAACCTGCACTATAGGCAGCCACCTACATGCACAATGGATGGCCTGAGACTCCGCTCCACCAGCACCACCAGCAGATGGGCATGTCAGCAGGGTGGCAGAGGGGTACTGGTGGTGGGGAGGGGGCAGTGGCAGCTGCCCAGAGCAGACCGTGGCCTAGCCCTGTGTAGGTGGGTGCCATGCACTGCAACAGACAGGCCCTGTCTGACGAACAGTCATGGTATCGCCAGGGAATGCATTGTCTCTGTGGCAACACAGTGGTGCAGTGCACACAGCCAGTGTGTTCAGGAGCAGAAGGTCACAGGTTCAAGTCCCAGCTGTGGTTCCAGCCAACCCAGCCCCCATGTTTTACCCACTACTACAACGTGCTAATACAGACAGAACCTGTAGTGCAGATGACGTAGACATGCCCAAAACACCTACATTTTACCTTACAGAGCACAGACACCATAAACATGCGCATTACCTAGAGCAGAGTCTCCCAAATGCAGTCCTGGAGGGCCAAACACCATTCAGGTTCCATGCTGCCTCTAATAAATGTGGCTGTGCTGCATTGCTGTGCACTGCCCCCATGGTATGCAGATGTATCTCATGCATATTCGTTAGGGACAGCATGAAAACCCGAACAGTGTTTGGCCCTCCAGGACTGGAGTTGGGAACCTCTGCCCTAGAGCAGCAGCCAACAGGGGCAGACATACCCGCACCCAAAGGCTCCATTATCCCAAGCCTCCTGGAGAGGCAGGATGTTGGGCCCTGCGTGCATCTCCCCATACTAGCACTTGCATACCTTAGCAATGCCACCCTAAACATGGGAAAACTGTACACAGTTCTCAAAAGGTTGCTATGATAACTGGCAGATAGCAATTCCTACGTTAAGCACAATTGGTTGATTGAGCTGCATCATAGCAACCTTTCTGATGTCTGTGGAGTGTGCTTCAGGTCTGGTGTCTGACAGAGTGACCCCAACAGTATTGCGTACCATAGCCATGCCTGCACTGTGCCCAGGACTGGTGTGGTGGCCAGGGCTGCCAAACACCTCTATAGTTGCACAATGCTGGCATAGGTGTGCGGAGTGTGTGTCTGTCTATCCAGTGTGTGGTGGCTGCCAACACCCTCCACAGCCCACACTGCTAGCACTGTTGCCAGTATTGGCCTGCCAATGTGCATAATGAGGAACAAGGTACTGTGGAAATAGCCTGGATAGGGTGGCGTGGCCTGGCCTGGCTGCATCTGCACAGGGCATAGGGCAATGGCTCGGACATTGTAGTGCCCAGCCACCACCTGCACAGACAGCGTGGCCACAGCATGTCCTGCTGGGAGGTCACTCTCACCCTGACTGAGCAGTGACCATGGCATGGCTAGGTTCCCCCATAGTGCTATATAGTATTTCTCTAATGTGATATTTATGGGTCCCTTTTGGGACCCAATCACTGACTTTATTTTAATTTATTTTATTTTATTTTATTTTATTTTATTGATTGATTGATTGATTGATTGATTGTCTCTTCTATACCACACTATTCAGCATCAGCGCGGTTTACAGTGAACAAAGAATTTACACATTTCCGATGGTACTTTGTGTTTACAGTTGAACAGGCAAAAGTAACTTGGATAACAGGGGTAACTATTTACAAATTAAAAACAGAATCATGAACATTTCTTGGTTTCAGCGTTATGGGTTTTGGGAGGTCTGTGAGGTGGTTGAAATAACTGCATTGGTTACTGGGTAATACAAGAGGAAGAGGTGGTGTTTCAAGGCTTTTCTGACTTATCTGCTTGGTGTGTATGCTGACATCCCAGTTCTGGGTACACGTATCTCCTCCAGGACCATGTACTATGGACTAGCTAGCAGACTGTCTGCAGCTAGTATGTGTCTTGCTGGAACACCTTGCAGGGTGCAGCGGCTGGAGGCTTGCTGCTGGAGTATGTCAGATAGTGGTGGGAGGCAGCTGAGCAGTTCCAGGCCTACTGTCTGTCTGCTATTGCTTTATGGATGTGTACAGCTCTGCATTGCCTGCCCTGTAGGGTGTCTGTTCCCCAGCAGGACTGGGGTTGATGGTCCCCTCTACTGCTACCATTGCAGGGAGGTAGAATGTGGATCTATTGGTGGGTGGTCCTGTTTCCCACCCTGAGCTCCAGAGGGTGGGTTGTGTGGTTGTACATAATCTGCCTATGCGTCCAAACACTCCCCTCCCCTCACATCATGTAACCATCACATGAAACACCAACTTCAGCCCCCCACCCTTCATCAAAACCAACAACACGGCAATACCACTGAAGAACGAAGTGAAATACCTCGGAATAACACTTGACAAAGAGTTGAACTTACAATCACACATCAGAAGAATCACCAAAAACGCATACTACAAAATGAGAATAATTAGACGCCTCAAGCCTCTACTCTCACATGAACACTTCCGCACAGTCTGCCAAGCGCTCATACCCCCCATACTTGATTTCTGCAACCCGATCTACAACAGAATGCCAAAACAATCACTCAAACCGCTTCAAATGTCTCAAAACACAGCAGCCAGAATAATCACCCGTTCCCCAACACAAGCCCACATCACCCCCATCCTAAAAGACCTCCACTGGCTCCCAATCAGCCACCGCATCAAATACAAGATGATATTAAACATATTCAGAATCAGACACAAGAGCTCAGTACTCAGCCTCCAAGCCCTCATACTCCCTGACACCAGCAACAGACCGAGAAGAAAAACCACAGCAGACACACTCAGCACCCCAAGCAACTACACAAAAGCATGCAAATCCACCGCACAAAGAGCCCTATCACTGGCGGCTCCAACAATATGGAACACACTCCCACATGACCTATGATCAACTGAAGATCTGAAGGA